>OU744817.1:6524524-7134244 GCA_916614155.1 Mesoligia furuncula | reverse complement strand
CTTACGTTTTACGCCAGTACGCTACGACTATCGTAATGACAATGAACACCTCATACGATACGCTGCAACACCGCCTCGTGTGCGGACTAGTATGAACATGTTCCTGCTCGTATTGCTCTCGTACTACGCGCGTTCTACGATACTCTTACGATACGTCGCCATGTGCGAAGGGGCTAACTCGACGCATCTCTGGAATGCGAGGCCCGCATTCCTTAGCTCGCCCAGCAAGTGTTAGGCCTTTGTCTTTGCCTTTGTTACCGATGCGCGCGTCGATAATTTGGCTAGTTTTCTGTTGTTGTTTTAATTATATTTTTTATTAGGTTTATTTAGGTATATTACCAAAAAACCAAAATGACGTCATCAACGCCAAGCGTCGAGTTAATGTGACCGCGTTGTATGTGCGTAATTGTCCCAATAAAGTTTTCACTTGTAAAAACAATAACAGCTGTGTAAATCCGTCCAAAGTTTCCTTTATGTACTACGTATGTATGCATTACATTTATGTATTTATGATAAATAATACAAGAACAGCTGTGTAATCGTACGTATGGAGATTATTGTCTTACCTACTGAAAAGTGGACGAGCCCCTTTTTAACCGACTTCAAAAAGGAGGAGGTTCTCATTCGACTGTATGTTTGTTATGCGATATCTTCGGCAATTGTAAATCGATTTCAAAAATTCTTTTTTTAATAGATAGGGTATGCCTCAGGGGTGGTCCCATATAAATTTGATTAACTTTGCTTGGACAGTTTTTTAATTACCTTCTATTTCAATAATACGTATTTTTGTCACTTAGTTTATATTGATGATGTTATATGTATAGACAATATTTACATAGCAAGTAGTGTTTAAACGAATTTGTGCGCGGTAAGGACAACTAAAAGTGAAAAATAAAACTTTTTTACAAAAAAAAAAAAAAAAATATTTGTAAATTAAGAGTAGCTCTTAAGACCATTTTACAGGCAGGCAGGGCCATCGAACGTGCAAACGGCAGACGCCATCTAAAACTATTCCAAATTTCAAGTTGATAGCATTAGTTCTTGAGATATCCAGCTGTGACAGACAGACTGAGCCACACCATAAGGGTTCCTTTTTGCTATTTTGGTACGGAACCCTAAAAATGAGGGTACTACGCAAAAAAAATTAAAAAGATAAAAAAAGGATCTTCCTTTTGAATGGAGAAGTGGTACCGACATTATTATTGAATCCCAGTGACAGCTGACATCCACACGAGCGAAGTCTCGGGCACAGCAAACAAACGGTAAAGTAATAAGTACTATGCGAAGCCAGTGCATTCCATATTATGTACGTACAGACGCCAGCACATCAAGCTACTACAAGCTGTCAAATTTCTTTAATAGATTTTCAACTTTATCGCTAAAGCATAAGGTTCAAAGTTGATTGGGAAAATTTGACAGTTTCGGGTAGCTTGATGTGCTGGCGTCTGTACAGCAACCCAGAACCTCATGATCAGCAGAAGAGGTTTTGCCACTTTTCGCCGCCATAAAGTTTGAATGGGACTGTACAGTTCGCGTTCGCGTCAAATAACTTTGCCACTCTGAAGCTACGCTTTTCCCTAGCCGCGCATGCACGCCCCTGTTTTATTCATAGGATTAACTACTGCGCAATGATTTGATGCCTACTTCCGAGCGGCAAAGTTATTTGACGCGAACTATACCTAATTCAAAACGGCAAAGTTATTTGACGCGAACTATACTTCAGAACGGCTAAGTTATTTGACGCGAACTATACCTAATTCAAAACGGCAAAGTTATTTGACGCGAACTATACTTCAGAACGGCTAAGTTATTTGACGCGAACTATACCTAATTCAAAACGGCAAAGTTATTTGACGCGAACTATACTTCAGAACGGCTAAGTTATTTGACGCGAACTATACCTACTTCAGAAAGGCAAAGTTATTCGACGCGAACTGTAGTCAGTAACTCCGTATTATGTATCAATCACTTTAATACGTCACTCGTCTTCTGCCTAGCCTTTTCCCAACTATGTTGGGATCGGCTTCCAGTCTAACCGGATGCAGCTGAATACCAGTATTTTACATGAAACGACTGCCTATCTGACCTCCATGACCCAGTTACTGGGATACGCCTTGGTAACACAGGTTATCAGACTGAACAGACAACTTTTATTGTGTTTGCAATGTAAGCCTAATTACTTTATTAAGTAATACGCACTCAATAAGTAGCTTAAATTTCGCTACTCGTGTGGGTAATTATTTCTTATGTAATAGAGATTGGCAAAGTGGCCGCCGGCTTATTATGAAGAGAAGTTTACCGCAACCAATTACGGTTATATCTTTTGAAGGCGGGTTGGTCATATGAGCGTTTCCGACGTACGGCATTTCATACAAACTTTCAAGCCCTTGTTTTTCGAAATGATTGAACCGATTTTAATGAAACTTCATACGCATCAGCAGGATACAACGGTCTAAAAAGTTACAAGAACATTTTCGAAAAATAGTGTTACAGGCAAATTTGCAAAAAAAAAATCAGCTGTTCCCTACATTTACGTTCGTATAACTCGTTAAAATGTAGGGAACAGCTGATTTTTGTTTCACGATTTCATGTTTGGTCCCATAGTAAATGTTGTTCATAATGATGAGTACAATGACCTCTTAAGAGGTTGTTAATGTTTTACCAATAACCCTGTATATTATTAGTCTATGCTTCTGACTTCAGTCCGTTCACGGTGATTTTACACATAAGCAACCTTATTGTGACGAGGATAAAGATCACAAAGATTTTGACAGACTTGTCAGAGGCGGTAACCCAACAGCAACCTTATCGGAATGAGAATAAAGGTCACAATGATTTTAACAGACTTGTCACTGTCAGTGGCAGCAATCCAAGCTAACAGCAACATTATCAGAATGAGAATAAAGGTCACAATGATTTTAACAGACTTGTCACTGTCAGTGGCAGCAATCCAAGCTAACAGCAATCTTATCAGAATGAGAATAAAGGTCACAATGATTTTAACAGACTTGTCACTGTCAGTGGCAGCAATCCAAGCTAACAGCAATCTTATCAGAATGAGAATAAAGGTCACAATGATTTTAACAGACTTGTCACTGTCAGTGGCAGCAATCCAAGCTAACAGCAATCTTATCAGAATGAGAATAAAGGTCACAATGATTTTAACAGACTTGTCACTGTCAGTGGCAGCAATCCAAGCTAACAGCAATCTTATCAGAATGAGAATAAAGGTCACAATGATTTTAACAGACTTGTCAGTGGCAGCAATCCAAGCTAACAGCAATCTTATCAGAATGAGAATAAAGGTCACAATGATTTTAACAGACTTGTCAGTGGCAGCAATCCAAGCTAACAGCAATCTTATCAGAATGAGAATAAAGGTCACAATGATTTTAACAGACTTGTCACTGTCAGTGGCAGCAATCCAAGCTAACAGCAATCTTATCAGAATGAGAATAAAGGTCACAATGATTTTAACAGACTTGTCACTGTCAGTGGCAGCAATCCAAGCTAACAGCAATCTTATCAGAATGAGAATAAAGGTCACAATGATTTTAACAGACTTGTCAGTGGCAGCAATCCAAGCTAACAGCAATCTTATCAGAATGAGAATAAAGGTCACAATGATTTTAACAGACTTGTCAGTGGCAGCAATCCAAGCTAACAGCAATCTTATCAGAATGAGAATAAAGGTCACAATGATTTTAACAGACTTGTCACTGTCAGTGGCAGCAACCCAAGCTAACAGCAATCTTATCAGAATGAGAATAAAGGTCACAATGATTTTAACAGACTTGTCAGTGGCAGCAATCCAAGCTAACAGCAATCTTATCAGAATGAGAATAAAGGTCACAATGATTTTAACAGACTTGTCAGTGGCAGCAATCCAAGCTAACAGCAATCTTATCAGAATGAGAATAAAGGTCACAATGATTTTAACAGACTTGTCACTGTCAGTGGCAGCAATCCAAGCTAACAGCAATCTTATCAGAATGAGAATAAAGGTCACAATGATTTTAACAGACTTGTCACTGTCAGTGGCAGCAATCCAAGCTAACAGCAATCTTATCAGAATGAGAATAAAGGTCACAATGATTTTAACAGACTTGTCAGTGGCAGCAATCCAAGCTAACAGCAATCTTATCAGAATGAGAATAAAGGTCACAATGATTTTAACAGACTTGTCACTGTCAGTGGCAGCAATCCAAGCTAACAGCAATCTTATCAGAATGAGAATAAAGGTCACAATGATTTTAACAGACTTGTCAGTGGCGGTCACCCAACAGCAACTTTATTTGAATGAGAATAAAGGTCACTGTGGTTTGGACAGTGCTGCGAAATCAGAGGTAAAATAATTGAATGGACTGACTGTATAGTCTTGAGCACTAATATGTCAACAGTTCAACACTTGGCAACTTTCAATTTGCAATTTTTTCGTGATACGACACTGTACATAAACCTATGGGTTCGACAATACTATGTTCGTAATAACATAAAATTTCATTAAAAAAAATAAAGGAGAAAATTGCCTTTGAATAAAGCCAAGTGTATACATCTTTGAGTATTAAACCAACTGGAGGCGCCATTGTCAGGCGATCCCCGCTGCCAAAGGTACGAGACCGCCGGTCATAGCGGTTATATACATGTGTGCGTATAGTTTATGCTTGTGTTTGTTTTTTGTTTTGTGTGCGTGCGTAACAACGCGATCGAATTGCATTAGTGTATTATTGCGTTCCCTCGTCCCCCGCGATGAAAGTGACAGACTTATTTGCATAGATATTAGTACTCGTGGCGTCTCCGGTTCCTGCTACACGCACTTTTGGCGCCTATATGACACTTGACAGGAGAGCGTTGTTGTGTTGGTAAACATTTGTGGAATTGTTTTGTGACGATGCACGATGATGTATTGAAAAAAACCGGTCAACTGCGGCTCGGCCTTGCGCACCGAGGGCTCCGTACGTTGGTGGTATTTAAATAGTTTTAAAATTATTATTTTTTGTAATGTAACAACTACAAATTTACGGTTTTCGGATTTCTTCCTTCACTTGTGCTACATGACATTGCTTCTTGCCAAATTTCACGATTCTAGGTCAACGGGAAATATCCTATAGGTTTTGATTTCGGAACATACACGCCTGTATCTTTTGATTGCGTTGACTTAGAAGTTTTATTTTTTCACTGCTTCAAGGGAATGCAGCCCTGAGTATTTGATATTAATTTCAACTTGATAACTCTACGCGTTCCTGAGAAAAACGGTCTTGACTGGCGGACAGACAGATGGAAACCGAAGTGATCTTATAAAAGGGTTCCGTTTTTTCCGTTTGAGGTACGGAACCCTAAAAATCGCACAGTGAAAACTCAGGTGAAGTGAGCTGTCAAATCCCTACTTTTAGGTACACTTCAAAATCACTTCGCTGGAGTTTTCATGGATTTTTGCTAGTTTTAAATACAAAGCAAATGAATGAAACAAATGAACCTCTGACGTCAGTGCTCCTCAATAATTGCTATGTATATCTGACATCGTATAATTTAAACATCATCAGCGCGAGTAACCTACTGTGAAAACCACGTGTTTTTGCACGTGTAGCTAAGTATATTTCACAGACAGTGTGTTTTTATTTAATACTAGCTTCCGCCCGCGGCTTCGCCCGCGAGGTATGTCAATAAAAACTATCCTATGTCCTTCCCCGGGATGCAATCTATCTCCCTGCCAAATTTTATAGAAATCCGTTCAGTGGTTTAGGCGTGAAAAGGTAACATACAGACAGAGTTACTTTCGAATTTATAATGTTAGTATGGATGAACTTAAGGCGAGGTTTTCCCGGACCGATAGGCATAGAAAACACTACCTCAGCCCCCGCCAGTTGAACGCGGCGTATTTAACTACGATGCGCTGAGCGGGACCGCGCCACGTGACACGTTGTGACCGCGACTAACCTTTGTGCAATGAATGCGCGCCACGAAACAGACAAATACAGTAGATCAACTTTGATGTTATATTTTATTTTTAATGAATAAAATTTGTATGTAGAAACTTATCATCTACGCTTGATAAATTCTCATGACAGTTTCCGGTTAGTAAAAATTAGGTTAGTTTGGCAAAGAAACGCACTATGTAAAAAATCTAAGGTAAGTTGGTACCTATATTTAAAATACACATACCATCAACAACGTGTCAAAAAATCTCACAAATCAGACTTTTTTCAAAATAAAATTTAACGAGAGGTGTCGCGGGACACCCGGATGGAACGTCGTTCCTTTCACTATACATATACCTACTATGCGTTTCAGATGAGAAGATATGTTCTGGACAACTTCACTCACAACTTGTCAATAATGTAGTGTTAGCAACAAAAACAACAAAATCAATTAAGCAAACTTTATTTTTATGTTATAAACAGAAAAAATTAAGAAAATGAAAATAATACACAATAAAAAATATAACTATCCGAATTGAGAACCTCCTCCTTTTTTGAAGTCGGTTATAAAACGTATTTAATAATTATTAAAATTAACTGTTTGTGACACAGAAGTAGACGCCACATTCTCAAAATTCACTATTTGTGATACAGAAGTGGAAACAATAGCAGGTGTTGCAATATTTTCTTTGTTTTCTCGCATTTTTATTTTTCTTATATCCATTCCTCTAATATGTCGGGGATCTATGATTTCAGGCAATAGACACTGCATATAAAAATTAATAAGTTTTTTTTCCCATTTTTTTTTTCCCCAAAATTTACTATCTTTCACTATCTTGATTACACGGGTACGGGTACGGGATGTACGGGTATTGTTTTACCTGACCATATAACAAACAAGCAATATTGCCTCCCGGTAACATGGAGTTGGCCTTGGGATTATATTGCATTAATTTTTCAGAGATCAGACTGTAAACGTTCTTAAAATTACGAGAATTGCCCCTCTGGTGTGCAATCGACGTTTAAGAGATAGCTTACTATAATCACGTGTATTAATTTATTTTCGATATTTTTTTTACTCTGATATCATTTTAGTTTTTGTACATCGTACTCGGTACTAGTACTGATCAACAAAGTTAACGTATGTATTTAGGCAATCGGTGTAAAAACATTTAAGATTCATTTCTTCTCTACTTGTTAACATATATAGTTTAGTAAGACTTACTTATTTGCTGTTTCAACTTCTGAATTATCGGCAGTTAAAAAGTTCTCTGAAATCTTGTCTCTATCTTGTACTAATTTCTGTTTGACTTACAGTACTTTGAGGTTCACTAATAGTGTTTAAGGTTGTTCTGTAACAGTGTTATAAACATTATGAGTCATGAATCGCAATCTATATTCAATTTATAACTTAACACTATTATCTCCATGATTAAGATGGTGATGATGATTATATTCATGACAATCATGAGTACAATCAATATTACTTTTATAATTGTTAGTACGTAATGACTAAAGTTTTATGTTTTGAAGAAAGTACTTACGTATGACTATGAAAAGTAGTATCAGGGTTATCTAGAGTCTGAACAACACCCCTGAGTATATTTTTTCTCATTGAAACGCTGCAAAATAAATGTTGACATTATAGTGGCATTTCAAATCGTTTAAATTATACATTTTACAAGTATATTTTATAATTGTTATATAAGTTTAGCAATATTTCGAAGTTATTGAGCAAAGAAAATAATCATTTCAACGAATTTAATAACAAACCTACTGTACTTTTTTGTACAGTGTCGCGTCTAAACAATGGTCGTAACATTTTCGTGCTTTTCCGTCAAAGAAAATCATTTATTTACACTAATAATATGTTACCTATATAATATTATTGTATTTTTTTTTACAAGCTTTTATTTTTTATATTATAAAGAGATAAAATTGTAAGTTTTGTATGTACTTATAGGGTAATCTCTGAAACTACTGATCCGAGTTAGAAAATTCTTTCACAAAAAATTTTTCAATAGGTACATTATTAAGGAGTGCTACACGCTATTTTTATTCTGATAAAGATATATTTTCCATAGGAAATCATAATAAATGTAATTGAAGTCGGAAAAAAACTCGTCGCTCGGCCGCTTATATTGCTAACGCTGGCTAAACCATACGAGGAACATCAAAATAATGTACTACAGAATTGTATATCTTGATAATGCCCACAAAAAAGTTCGCGATGGTATATGTCTATATTATAAGGATAACTTACAGTAACCACTTTTATCTTTTTAAAATCAATAAAATATAATGAGTGACTTTCGAAGCAATTTTGACATACATTGTATTAATCCTTATCTCATTAAATATGTTAGTAAAATTAAGCATTCAATTTAGATCAAAACTGCAGTTTACAGCATGTCATTAGAATGAATACTTTAGAAGATATCACAGTATTAAGATTACGCGCACAACAAAACAAAAAAAAACAAAAGAACGGAAAAGTCTTCCTCAACAAAGTATTATTACGTATGCAAGTAATCTGATAAAATAAAACTACTAGGCAAAATTGTAGTGCTACTATAGTATTGATAATTTGATAATGAGTTACTTACCATTTCTCGAGTTGATATTTTCGTAATGCCCGAGGTGTCAATTTCCTGTATGAACTTTTGTTCTTTGATAAATTCTTGCAAATATTCTTACAAATAATTATCATTTATCAATATCTTTTTCTCTCTGTCTTCGATATTTTCTGCCTTTGACATTTTATTTCTTAGTTTAGTTTTCAAGTTGTGTACTGCTGTTTTGTTAGACATAGATAAAAATTTATTCGCATACATACATGCATAACATGAAGCTAGGTATTTTAACTGGAGTTTTATCGTTTTAGACGAAATCTCCAGTAAATTATAATGAAAACTGTAGAAATTGGTACTTAAACAGAAAACAGGGATGTCTTGGTGAAAACAGTAAATCTACTGTTAAAACAGTACAGTTGGCAACACTGTGCGTAATGTTTCTTATATAATGGAAAGCGCAAACGCGGAAAAAATTGGCGTGCGTCCGTCCTCGAAGACCTCTCGGCCGGCACTAAACGGCCCGCTCGAAATCGAATTGCTCAATATCGTATGATTTTTGTTCTTACAAAAATAAATAGCCACTTATATAAAAATCTACCTTACCCAGCGCTAGAAAATATTAAAACCTATTTTTTGATACATTACTTAGATGGTTTCGTAATATAATTTTTTGTTAAGAAGTACATTTGAAAAATCGATTTAGTGTCATCTTTGCGATTTTTTTTTATCGAGTCAATTATTAGTAATTACGTTTCCGTCTTTATACAGCGCTTGACCATATGTTCAATTTTGTTAAAATGATTTTTATTTTGCGGAATATTTACATTATTTAGATATACATAGCTCCAAAAAACTTAAAAATGGTATAACCTCGCCTTAAACTACGCTTGCCGCGGTTGGTCTGTGGATGGGTGACCATCTTCACATACCGTGACCCCTCCGTGCCTCGGAAAGCACGTTAAGCCGTTGTCATCCCGGCTGTCATCCGTGGAAGGGGTATCGTATTACCCAGTAACTGGGTTGTGGAGGTCAGATAGGCAGTCGCTCCATGTAAAATACTGGTATTCAGCTGCATCCGGTTAGACTGGAAGCCGCACTCTACATAGTTGGGGAAAGGTAGGCAGATGATGATTATGGATGAACTATGTAATTTGGAGAAATTCCTTGATGAATGGAGTTTTAGGAAGTTTCTTCGTGAAAACGACACTGTTAGGCACCAAATCAAAGCCAGGTAAGGAGCAGTTGGGTATAATAAATATAGATCACGAGACTAATTAATAAAAGGTAAAAAACACGCAAGCCTGGCAGTTGCTAGCCAACCAACAATAACGCCCCTAGCAACCGGTTGCCAGATCTGTCACCAACAGACACTATGAAGAGGTGAACCTATCTATAGCATACCCAACATACCCAGATTTTGCCAGTTATATTTAAGTCGCATGTAACAGTCGGCGAGCTTCTTACCGAGCAACCTGCACAGATTCAGACTCCAGAAAGTCCAGGTGGAAAAACCCAACAACACTTTGTCCGACCCAGGAATCGAACCCAGGACCTCGTAGAGGTTGCGACCTTTAGCCGCCATAAAGTTTGAACGGTAATTATGTATCAATCAGTTTAATAAGTCATTCATCATCTGCCTAGCCTTTTCCCAACTATGTTGGGGTCGCTTTCCAGTCTAACCGGATGCAGCTGAATACCAGTATCTTACATGGAGCGACTGCCTATCTGACCTTGTGGGGGTCAGATAGGCAGTCGCTCACTGGGTAATATGATACCCCTTGGTAAGACTGGTTGTCAGACTTTCGGGCTACTGACGACCCGTAACGACTGTCAAGGATCAACGAATGACAGCCGGGACTAACGGCTTAACATGCTTTCCGAAGCACGGAGGGGTCTCGATATGTGAAGATGGTCACCCATCCACGGACCAACCGCGGGAAGCGTAGCTTAACCTGATCTATCGACCCATGCGGCTACAAGCCTCTCAGTTTAATAAGTTTTAATAAGTCATTCTGTATAAATATTATACATAATACCTATCTGTAATTATGTACAATCTTTGTTTACAATTTTACTAGAAGGTAGGTATGTACTTATAGCGCCCAAAGATAAAAGTACCTAGTAGAGTACCTATTTAGTCGCTAATAATAGACATTTAATCGTTTTTGCTCGAAGCACCTATGTCAGAAAAACAATTGACTACACTCCTGATGAAGTAAGTACTGAAATTAATCTAAAACACTTCAGAAACAAAGGAAAACATTACAAAATGCCATTCACGCCTGAATTCGCTGAAGGGTTGGGTAGAGGTGTACCTATCTACCCAGAGTACGTCCTCATTTCGCCAGTTACGTACATTATGTGGACCTTTGGGGTCGCGGGCGCATAGAGTGGGGGCTCTGTCCGCCCACCAAGTGACCCCAGGGAAGACGATCGTACAATGGTCACGTGCTCAGGGGAGGCCCCTTTACAGTCTCCCCGGGGATGTGCCTTACAGGCGTTGCACAGGGGAGGTTCCGGAATTGGTCTTTGAAGAGGAACAGAGACCATCCCTATGTGCTGACGGTGATCACCGTGGTGGTTTTAGTGAGGTAAAAATCCCACACTCCCCGACCTCCCCGAAAATTTTGAATGTTTCTCCCCGAAAACAAAAAATAAGGTACATAATAATATGTATGTTTCATCATCATCCATCATCATTTCAGCCGAAAGACGTCTACTGCTGGGCATAGGCCTCCCCCAAGCACCTCCACTTCGACCGGTTTTCTGCTTCACGCATCCAACGAGTTCCTGCGGCCTTCACAAGGTCGTCGGTCCACTTTGTGGGAGGCCTTCCAACGCTACGTCTGGTACGCGGTCGCAACTCTATAACCTTTCGGGCCCATCGGGCATCTATTCATGTACAACAGCTTCGAACAGATGGTCAGATGGCCGATGTATGTTAAGTCCAATCTAATAGGAGGGTGGCTAAATAATAACAGCCGCACAGGTCGATCGATCGGGCTAAGCTACGCTTGCCGCGGTTGGTCTGTGGATGGGTGACCATCTTTACATACCAAGACCCCTCCGTGCCTTGTAAAGCACGTTAAGCCGTTGGTCCCGGCTATCATACGTGGATCTTTGACAGTCGTTACGGGTAGTCAGAAGCCCGAAAGTCTGACAACCAGTCTTACCAACGGGTATCGTATTATCCAGTAACTGGGTTGTGGAGGTCAGCTAGGTTAGCGCTCCTTTAAAATACTGGTATTCATCTGCATCCAGATAGACTGGAAGTCAACCCCAACATAGTTGGGAAAAGGTTAGGCAGATGATGATGTAAGACGAGCCTATTGTCATCAACGGTACACAGACAGATTCAAACTCCGGTCTGCTACCGAGAGATTCCCAATGGAAAAACCTCCTTTCATATATCTATGGAAAAACTCAAAAACGCTTTGCCCGACACCGGAATTGAACCCAGCTAGGTCCTTATGCTCAGTATTAGCGATAGCGACCACTAGACGAACGAAGCAGTCGCCACAACTTCCAAAATAATTTGCGAAATTTCGGTGCATCTTCCTGCAAGGAGCAGTGGTTGCGGCCCCGACTCACGAGTTGCAGGTCGTAGGTTCGAACCCAGACAGGCGCTTTACTTTGTGTAAATTATTTCATCACCACTGCTCTCGAAACGGTGAAGGAAAACGTCGTGAGGAAACCGGCATGTCCTAGAACCAAAGATTTTACGATATGTGATGTCTACCAACCAGCACTGGGCTCGCGTGGTGGATTACAGCCCACTCCCTCTCACAGAGAGGAGGCTGAGTCCCAGCAGTGGGAAACTTTATAGAATGATTACGTTTTATACATATCATACCCTTTCATCGAACAATCATAAAAATAGAAAAACGTACCTATGCTATTGATTTTTTTAAAACGACTCCACAAAGGCCAAGGTCTTCATATAATATTTATAACTAGATCGATTGTCAGTTGTCACAAGCAATTTAAATTTTAACCAGTATTCGTATTGAGTTGGCACGCGGCAGAAAAAGGAACTAAAAATTTGTATTGAATTTTGACATAGTGTGGATTTTTCTGTTTGAGGACAGCGCTGTTATGAAAGGTAAAGTTATACTGGCTTTGAAATATTTATCCAGCACGTGTAGCATGACGATGTTGTGTCGACGGAAGAATAGAGAAAATTACATATGGCGCCGGTTCTGTTGTTCACAAACTAAACTAAATTTAAGTTCAGGCATCTTTTTCGTTCTATTTCATTATGAAAAGGACAGAAGATAAATATTAGTTTAGTATAGTGTTGTAAAAAGTATGAGTGGGGTGAATCTGTTTTATTTTCTTTTGTCGTGTTGAACTTACAATTTTTATGGATTCAATTTTTCGGGTTATTACATTAATTATATTATATTAATAAAGGGTTCAATTTTTTAGTTTGTCGGTGGATATTACAAAAGCGTTTAGAGTACAAAAAAAATGTGTACGTGCAATATGTGGAGCCTGGTATACGGATAGTTGTAAACCGTTGTTCAAAAAGTACAATATTTTGCCATTACCGTGTATGTACATTAGAGAATTATGCATATTTGTACAACAACATCCGGAATATTTCACTAAACACAAAGATATAACCAAACGAAATGTAGCTCCTAGAAATAAAAATAAATTTAAGCATGAGCTCTGTGTACCACAATGCGGGCTCGAATTGTATAAGAGGAACTCGTTCGTAAATGCTGTAAAGGTATATAATAAATTACCCGACGTTTTTAAAGATTTACCTTTAACCATGTTTAAAAAAAAGGTAACGCACAATGGTTAAAAGAAAAATGCTTTTATAATCTTAATGAATACATGTCAGATCGCGGAGAAGGAAACATAATAAATAATATTGGTAATGGTGGTAATTGGAATTGTAATGATTGAATTAATATGACCTTATGATAATTGATTAATGTTGACATTTTTTAATTTTTAATTTAAAATTATAGTATTGTGCATGTTAATTATTTGCACACCATGTGTAATGGTAGAATGTAAAGGGGCCATTTGTAAACCTACATTCTCGCAAATAAATTGATTTGATTTGATTTGATTTGAAATGTCCCAAAAAAACCGATCACGTTTGTGAAGTTTACAGGAAAAAAAAACTGTAATTAAACTGGTATTAAATTTTATATTTAAATTACCCTATCTGCAGTCGATGAACCCACAAAAAAAACATCGCCAAATTAATTTTTTGTTTGTTTTGTCGTGCTTAGAGATTAATATCCCTCACGTCTGCAGGTTCGCTAGCTTGTTTAATTTGACCTTAAGTTACTTATCGAGCGTTTCCTAAGCTCATCATTTCAGCCGAAAGACGTCCACTGCTGGACAAAGGCCTCCCCCAAGCACCTCCACTTCGACCGGTTCTGTGCTTCTCGCATCCAACGGGTTCCTGCGGCCTTCACAAGGTCGTCGGATCACCTTGTGGGAGGCCTTCCAACTCTACGTCTTCCGGTACGCGGTCGCCACTCCAGAACCTTACGGCTTCATGCCACTTAAGTTTGGCAATTCTTCGCGGTATGTTGGTTACCTTGGTTCTCCTGCGGATCTCCTCATTCCTGATTCGATCACGCAGGGAAACTCCAAGCATAGCCCTCTCCATTGCCGTTTGGGTGGTAGCTTTTAGCCTTCTTATAAGGCCCATTGTGAGCGACCACGTTTCAGTGCCATAAGTCATCACTGGCAACACGCACTGGTCAAAGACTTTCGCTTTGAGACACTGAGGTATGTGGGTCGAGAAAATATTGCGCAGATATTCCGCTATCGAAATAGTATTGAATTCTTCGTCAGTACTTAATTATAAATTCTGCTGAATTAATACATACTTATCTAAGTTCTTGTTAAGCCGTCAAAGTATAATGTAAGTCAACACAAAAAAATGGCCTTTGAACTTATCGGCAAAAAACATACAGCGCGTGAGCAGATATGATTTTTTGCATAATGTATCATTTAAAACCTCTGCTACATAAAAGGCGATGCGCAGGCGACGCAAATAAAAAAGAAACGGTCAAGTGCGAGTCGGACTCGCTCACCGAGGGTTCCGTACAAATTTGTAGGTAGGTATGTAAATAGTTTATCACGGGAAAATAAAATTGTAATGGAACTACTAATTTACGGTTTTCAGATTTTTTCTTTACTTGTGCTACATGACATGACATTGCTTCTTGACAAATTTCATGATTCTAGACGCCTGTATCTTTTGATTGCGTTGACTTAGAAGTTTGACTTTTTCGCTGCTTCAAGCGATTGCAGCCCTGACTATTTGATATTAATTTCAACTTGATAACTCCACGCGTTCCTGAGAAAATGGGTCTTGACTGTTGGACAGACAGACGGACAACGAAGTGATCTTATAATAATAATAATAGTAACCAGTCCACTTTAGCCACCCAAACCCATAGTCCGACTTTTTGTTTTTCCATATCCTGCAATAGTCCTACACCAACCGGGGGTTATCCTTGGGTGCACTTGCATAGCGCATACAGGGATAATCGTCGGTTGGTGCCGCATTTCATTAAAATTTCCTAAAGGGCCTCTGCGAGTTGGCTTCGACCCCTCGTACGCCTTTCAAAGGACTGGGACCCCATGGTTCCGAGATATATAAATTCATAAAAATAATAATAAGAGAGATACAGAAATCCGCAGGGCAGCATGTTGCGAGCTGTTGGGCAGTAGCGACCCCACGGACCCTATCTTCAGGGAGAAGTCTTGTTCCTCACCTCTGGCTTGTCTTTATTGGCCGGCTGGAGTGAACAATGACGAGGAACAGAGCTCCCACCTCATTCTTGCCTTTATTGGCCGGCTTGAGTGGAGATTCGCAAGAGCAAACGTGCTCGGAGGAAGGAAGTATTCCAGTAAGATGCTGGTAGGGATCTTGACCGTACTTCCGGGATTGTCCTGATAGCCGTGGAATACCTCTCCACTTCTCATAAACACTTCAGGACATGTTGCCCCCTTGTTGCTACGTCACTATGTGCTAGCGACCGTTTCCGGGGGCCCATTATTGAGTGTGCAAGTCACCCCCTGCCATTTTATCCGTGTGTATATAAAACATTGATCATGGCAGGCTGGGGTCATAGTTATTCCATAGTTCTTGGTAACCAGTCCACTTTAGCCACCCAAACCCATAGTCCAACTTTTTATATTTCCATATCCTGCAATAGTCCTACACCAACCGGGGGTTATCCTTGGGTGCACTTGCATAGCGCATACAGGGATAATCGTCGGTTGGTGCCGCATTTCATTAAAATTTCCTAAGGGGCCTCTGCGAGTTGGCTTCGGCCCCTCGTACGCCTTCCAAAGGATCGGGACCCCAAGGTTCCGAGATATATAAATTAAAATAATAATAATAAACCATTTATTATCAGGTAACAAAGACCCATAGATACATACCTTTACCTAAGTATACATAATAATATAGTAACAATTTTGTTAGTAAATAAAACTTAATAACTATGTTAGTATCACTTAGTTGCACTAAGTCTTTGTGCGTTCTGGTGGCACTTGTCCGCGAAAGCGGCGGAATACCACATTCTGCGGCCAAAAGCTTTCTTCCACCACCAGGTGCAGGTAGCATGTTGGTATGCGCACCACAAACGCCTTGAAGTTGACGTTGCGGTGCGACTCCAGTAACTGCACCCTCGGTGTGTACCTCGTCTTCTGGCGCACGTACTCCACGATGTTCGCCGCAGATTACACAAAAAAAAAAACAGTTTTTAGGGTTCCGTACCTCAAATGGAAAAACGGAACCCTAAAAAAATTTTTTTTTTTTTTGTGTAATCTTCACAGACGTAATGGTTAAGTAGGTATCAATATCTAAACATGATAAAAAAAACACCAAACAAACTGATTTTCTCAACTAGCGGCCGTTGAATACAAAAAAAAACAAATATTTGTTTGCTTGTTTTATCATAATGTATGTATGTCGCAGATGGATTATATGTAGAAATCCGCTGTTTTATAAAACAGCTCCGTTATGTAAAACAACAGGGGACCTAAAAAGGCCACTTTGGCAGAATCATAAAAGGAGAACATTATGAATCATAATGGCCAGTTAACTGTTAAGTTAATCATACCAAATCCCATTGGTGTAGGATTTTTCAGTTATTTTTTTTCGTCTGTGCTAAAATACCAATCAATCCAATCCAAGTCCAATCCCAATCTCTTTGATTATACCTACTACGTAGTGCAGCGAAAAAAAGAAAAACACGGACTGTCTTCGCCATATTTACGACTCATAATGTTATCCTTTTATGATTCCGCCAAAGTGGCCTTTTTAGGCCCCCTGAACAGACGCTTCAGCTGGATTGTCATTATCCTATGTTCTACAAAACTGCTATCGACTACGTTTAGACGTAATCAAAGAGTCTTTGGAGGTAACGCAGAATGGCATATCTGCAGTCACAATGAGCGTCTTTCCCCTCCGGAAACTCTTAATTAATATTGTCCTTAAAATCACTGTTTTCACTTGAGTCAAGGCGAATGCGCCAGGGAAGCCCGCGAAATTCAAATTTTCTTACGTTTTTTGCAATTTGCTGGTCAGAATTAAGTTGTACGTTGATTAAAATATGATTCGCGGCTGTAACAAATATGTATTTACAGAATTATAATCATTAAAATCAGTAATACAACTTGTTAAGTTAGTATAATCCCCTAATGTCAAGATTTCATGAAATAGTCATTCTTGGGGATTACTTGGTCTTAGAGAGTTGTGTTGAAGACTTTAATGATTATAATTCTGTAAATACATATTTGTTACGGCCGTGAATCATATTTTAATCAACGTACAACATAATACTGACCAGCAGATTGCAAAAAACTTAAGAAAATTTGAATTTCGCGGGCTACCTTAGCGCTTCCCCCTTAAGGTAATTAATTCTGTTTCGGACGCCATTATTGTTGCTACGACACGAGCGACAAAAATTTAAATCTACAATCTGACGTTTCATTTCACGCTGTTTTACAAAACCGCTAATCGTTGACATCGTTGACCCACTGCCTTTGAGTATTAAACCAACTGGAGGCGCCATTGTCAGGCGATCCCCGCTGCCAAAGGTACGAGACCGCCGGTCATAGCGGTTATATACATGTGTGCGTATAGTTTATGCTTGTGTTTGTTTTTTGTTTTGTGTGCGTGCGTAACAACGCGATCGAATTGCATTAGTGTATTATTGCGTTCCCTCGTCCCCCGCGATGAAAGTGACAGACTTATTTGCATAGATATTACTACTCGTAGCGTCTCCGGTTGGTTTAATACTCAAAGCCCACTGCATTGATAAATGCAATCCTGCGTGTTCGAGTTCAGTAATTATGGAAAACCGCTGATCGTTGTTCAGTTGTTTTACTTAACGGAGATGTTTTGTAAAACCACTAGCGATTTTGTAAAATAGATGATTCTACAATCCATCTGTGACACATAAGATACTAGCTTCCGCCCGCGGTTTCACCCACGTCAGTGTCGATCCCGTGGGAGTATCGGGATAAAAGTAGTATATATATTAATCCAGGGTGTCGGCTACCTCCATATAAAATTTTATCAAAATTGTTCCAGCCCTTTGAGCGTGAAGAAGTAACAAACATATAAACACACACACACTCACAAACTTTCGCCTTTATAATATTAGTGTGATTAATACTAATAACGTCTGCGTAGTTTCGCTTACTAATTTAATTTGACCCTGTCTAAGCATCAGAGAAAGCAGGTGGTGGCCCATACCCAAGCCTATGCTTTACTTTGTGTATATAATGTCATCACCATCCTGCTCTCAAAACGGCGAAGGAAAACATCGTGAGGAAACCGGCATTCGAAGAAGCAAAAATTATAAGACATGTGACATCTACCAACCCGCAGTGGGCTCGCGAGGTGGATTACAGCCCACTCCCTCTCACAGGGAGGAGGCCTGTGTCCCAACAGTGGGAACATTATGGCTATCAGTGGCATTACTATAGGGTGGCATTGGAGCAAAATGCCACGGGCCCCCAGCCAGAGGGGGCCCCCAGCCTGAGAGAGCCATGAGCACAGGAGGATCCTAACATTAGTTTATAAATGCAATTTTTTTTTACCCGACTGCGTCAGAAGGAGGGTTATGTTTTTCGAGTGTATGTATGTATGTATGTATGTATATTTCTTTGGCACGCTCTGTAGCCTAAACGGCTTGACCGATTTCAGCTTGAGAGGTGCCGTTAGATTCGTCTTAATTGTGAGAGTGACACTGGGTATATCAAAATTGAAAAAAAAAAAAAATTGCCGATCTTTGGCGCAATGTCTTCAAAAAAAAAATTTTTTTTCTCGAAACCTATCGAGTGGGGTATCAAAATAAAGGGTTTTAAAAGGTGATTACAAAAATATATATAACTTATATGGTTAAAAGTAATTCGAAGTGACAAATCGTAAAAACAAGTACCAGAAACTAAATCGTTTGCGAAATCTTTCACATTTGTAAACTAAAAAGCTGGAAATAAAAAAAGTAATTTAAAAAATAAAAAAACCCGACTGCGAAACTGAAAAGCTACAAACAAGCCCATTTTAAATTAAATAAAAGTTGGAAGCAGGCGGGCCCCGCCTGATTCCAACTTTTATTTAATTCGCAGTCGGGTTTTTTTATTTTTTAAATTACTTTTTTTGTAAATGTGCAACAAAGGACATCATTCAGGTTTCGAACATTTTGTACCTTCTTCCCATTGTTTGTCTAATTTTTTGGACAGGACCTCATGCTCAGCAGTAGCGTTTGCGACCACTAGACCAACGAAGCAGTCAGGTGTTAAATGTTGTAGGGGGAAATATGAAATCTATGCGGCAGAAGTCGCGGAAAAGTGTTAGTAAAAAAAAAAACTATAACATTGGTTGAGCTTCTTTACATTGAGGGAGAGCCCCATCCTTAGACAAAGAAAAGTATAGACGGCGGCGGGTATCTCCATTTCATTTCCACAAGAAAGGGATAAAGTATTGAGTTATTATAAGTAACAGAAAAGGATAGAGCTATACTATTTCCGTCTCTCAGTGCGTGCCAGTTTTTTCAAGGCAGCTACTTATGTAGCCTATGTTAGTTATGTTAGTTTTTTGTCTCATGTGTGGCCACGCTACCCGATGCTCTATAGCTTTCTTACTCTAAGGCCCCATCCCTTGAATTTACCACGGGCCTCAAACGGTATAGTTACGCCACTGATAGCTATGCTAAGCTTTACACAAAGCGCGGTAAAACCATAGCCTATTTTTAAACCGCGTCGCTGCGCTCGCGCCGCTCTCCGTACAGCATAGGTAGTCTTAGGTACGGCAGACGGCTGTCATGTCCATGAGACGTGTAATTCGCAAACACATGATCTCACAATATTATTAGACGGTAACATAGCTACTGCAGATTATAAGGAAAAACGTATAAATATGACGTTAGCTAGGATTTTGCACCTTCATGAATTGCCCCCGTTTGGGCAAAAAGCGCTCTAAATCCTTCCTTATCCTAAGGACACTTCTTCCCTACCATTACCGCGCCCTCCGGTCTACTCCTTGATATGCAAAGGTCGGTGTAGCACCATGAAACATGATGCTGCAGGGGCCACTGTGAATCTGGGGGTTCATTCGATTAATCGAGTCACACCACACTGGGGTCGGTGCTTTTCATTCATTTATAGACGTATAAGGAATGGAGTGTAAAGTTCACTCATACATACTCCATAGTGAGAGGTCATTCCGATGTGTGTATCGTAGTACTTACGGAGGGGCCCGTATCTTCGTTGACGGAATTAGAAAGTAGGCCCACTGGCTTCTTCACCTTAACGTTATCGATGGCATAGTTTGGTATGTTGTCGAAAGTTGAAAACCCAACATTAACTTTTATAAGCTTCTGCTTTGCGGTTTCTTTCAAAACTCCCTCGGCCGCCGTACCACCACAAGTTGGAAGTATATTTCAGTTAGCTGAACAATCACTTTCTCTGTCGGGGGAAGCGCTAAGGTAGCGCGCGAAATTCAAATTTTCTTACGTTTCTTGCAATTTGCTGCAATTTCCAGCAAATCGCAAAAAACGTAAAAAAATTGAATTTCGCGGGCTACCCTGGCGCATTCGCCTTAACTCAAGTGAAAACTGTGATTTTAAGGACAAGCCAGACAGCAGACACAATAGAAAATCTAATGTTCGCGGTCACCGGTGACCGCGTTGGCAGTCAAAGCCTTAAGGGTTTCCGGAGTGCCGGGTCAGCGGGATTGTTGCCGGGTCAGCGGGATTGTCCGAAAGGGTTACCGCTGGCCCGGAACATAAATGGCTAAGGAAGGAACACGGGTGGGTTTTAGTCAGTAAGAGTCTGACACTCCCTTCCGCTCCACCCAGAGCGGGATGATTTCCCATCCGCAAAAAAAAAAAAAAAGGGTTTCCGGAGGGGAAAGACGCTCATTGTGACTGCAGATATGCCATTCTGCGTTACCTCCAAAAACTCTTTGATTACGTCTAAACGTAGTCGGTAGCAGTTTTGTAGAACATAGGGTAATGTCTGTTCAGGGGGCCTAAAAAGGCCACTTTGGCAGAATCATAAAAGGATAACATTATGAATCGTAAATATGGCGAAGACAGTCCGTGTTTTTATTTTTTCGCTGAAAATTCGCGGGCTACTCTGGCGGTATAAGAAAAAAAGTGACTAAGAAAACGGTATTTACATGATGTGGGTGGAAACGCCGGGAGGGGAAGTCCTAGGAGGACATATAGTGACCTCATTTATTGGTAATGTTCTTCAGAAAAGTCAAATGCGTAGTACTCGCAACCAGCGTACGTGTCGTTCGTCGTTTCAGCCGAATGACGTCTACTGCTGGACATAGGCCTCCCCCAATTTTGGGGGGGTTTGCCATAATCGCCACGCTTGGCAGGCGGGTTGGCGATCGCAGTATGGTATGATGGTGGAATAAATAGAGAACGCTGCTGCCCATTCTCCGGTAAGACCCTTAGTCGCCTTTTACGACACCCACGGGAAGTAAGGGGTGGTGCAATTCTTTAAGTCCGGCACCACACAGACAGCGTACGTGTACGACCAGTATATCCATCCGACAGGCTACCATATCGAAAATGACACACTTCTATAACCTGATTACCTCCTACTGCAAAAACTGTCGGAAGAATAACGGTCGCCTATTCGACTTAAACTGAAACGGCCTTATTACTAAACAAGATTTATCTTTAGACCCAGGTTTAAACCATCCAGCCATTTTTAAATTTCGAACTATAATCCAACTAAGCTAAAGTTCTTATTACAAAAACTGACGTTAATCCCGAGTCTAAGTTGTCAATTTTGCATTAAGAACTTTACACTTGTCGGAATAAAGTTCAAAATAGAGTAACTAGCTCGAAGGTTTAGGCTAGGTCTAAAATTAAATCTCGTTTTGTAATAAGACGGACAAAGTTTTCGGGTTTTGGACTTGCGAACAACATTTAGAGGACTCTTTTTTTTTTGTTTCCGGGGTGGAAAATCCTTATGGAAGTCCGACGCCCTGTGGCGAGCGGCGGGCTCTGTCAGACTTTGCTGACTAAAAACCACCCCGGTGTTCCATCTCACAACTACGCCGAGCGTCGCGGGAAATTTAGAGCACTCCTACGATAACATTGATTGATGTTCGAAGCGTTGGTTGGTTGTGAATAGCTTTGCAGATGTATGGACGTAAACGAAGTAAAAGGAGTAGTATGTCAGGATCTTAGCAGATTCTGTGGTGGTGTTTTAATCTAGCCCCTTAGGAAGAAAGCGGGAGTGCGGGAACGGCGGCGTATGTTTTTTTTTTTTTTTTCTGCGTATGGGAAATCATCAAATGACTCCTCCCGCTCTGGGTGGAGCGGAAGGGAGTGTCAGACTCTTACTGACTAAAACCCACCCGTGTTCCTTCCTTAGCCCTTTATGTTCCGGGCCAGCGGTAACCCTTTCGAACAATCCCGCTGACCCGGCAGGCTTCGGCCCTGAGGGGCCCCTCCTCGATGCTGACATCTCTTTGAGGTGCGCGTGGAACACGTACGCGCCGTCCGGCACGGGCCTGGTCCTGATCGGACGGTGAGCTACCCATTACTCTCCGCCCGCAGGCCCGCGGCGGCGTATGTATGCGTTTGCTTTTAAGGGGGCGGCAGGATTCCTGCGAGGAATTTGAAAAATAGATATTTGAAGAAACTATTGCCGTCGCCTTACCTCAAGTCTGCCCCCGTAGTGTAGACAGCTGCAGCTCAGACCGAAATTATCTCAAAAAATTTTGACGAGATCGACTTTTCGTATTCCCCTTTTTTCTCCTCGAAAACTGAGCGGATTCAATTATTTTTTACATTAACATTTTAAGAAAGAGTATATTTAGGTTCCTATCATTTTTTTAAATGTTAAAAACTTTTCTTATTTGCCTGGTAGTCCTCTAATCACGGCTGTGTAAAAAGGGTAGGGATTTTTTTTGTAATTTTAGAGGGTTATATTTTTTTATTTATTGCACAATGTACACACACATACATACTGACCCTGTTAGGGCGCAACAAGATTACTTAAAACTAATAATATTGTAATGAGTATTAGTATAAGGGCTGATTTTTCCGTTGCCAGATAACTTGTATTCGAGAAATGAAATTGACGTTTGACAGATTTTGTATGAAATAACTGTCAAAATTTCAAAATTGTTAATCGAATAAAGTTACCAGGTGATTGAAAAATCAGCCCTAAATTAAACGTGGCAATGCTAAAATTATAATATATCACACAGGGATGACACACACGTTTGATGAGGGTTTTGAACTTTCCATCGCTAAGTTCTGTAACCGGCTTTTGGCAACTTGTTATATAAAAACGGATGCTGTTCACAAGAAATGACTTGCTAGTTTTAGTTAATTTAAATTTTGGGTGACACAATTCCATTTTTTACTACGTGTATACTGTATATATTATGGAAATCGCTTCTTATTTTGAAGAGTCCTAAGTTTTTGCGCACATGATACAAAATACTTTCTAAAATATAAAGAGAAGGCAGAGTTAGTATATCAATTTCTTTGAATTTGTTTCTGAGAGACTCGCGAGGACCCATTTTATAGATTGCGGTTTTCGGTTTGGTTTCCGCCTTTAGTCCTTCAAGTAGGCCATTGTGCGTGAATCGTGGTGGCCATTTTAATTCTAAAAGTCTAGACTACTTCCATAAATTTATAAGTATAACTTAATTACTATCAAAATAGGAAGATAATAAAGCCAGATAAAAACAAAACAAGGTTGCTGAATGATAACAAAGATTTGGCACGAGCCGAGCGATTTGTATGCGTCAATAGGAATTAAATAATGTACGTATTTCCGTGATTGGCTGATAGAGAACCTCGTCTGTCTAGCCTTTTCCCAGTCTAAACGGATGCAGTTGAATAGATACTAGTATTTTACATGGAGCGACTGCCTGTCGTCTTCCGTAGCGTTGGAAGGCCTCCCACTAGGTGGTCCGACGACCTTGTGAAGGCCGCAGGAACCCGTTGGATGCGTGAAGCACAGAATCGGTCGCAGTGGAGGTGCTTGGGGGAGGCCTATGTCCAGCAGTGGACGTCTTTCGGGTGAAATGATGATGATGATGACTGCCTATCATCGAGCAGTGCTGGCCCAATGAGTAACGGTAGCCCAGTGGAACCGGCCACGACTTACGAGTTGTAGGTCGTAGGTTCGAACCCAGACAGGTGCTTTTCTTTGTGTAAATTATTTCATCACCACTGCTCTTTAAAAGGTGAAGGAAAACATCGTGAGGACACCGGCATGTCCTAGAACCAAAAGTTCGAAGACATGTGACTTCTACCAACCCGCACTGGGCCCGCGTGGTGGATTATGGCCCCCTCTCACAGAGAGGAGGCCGGTGTGCCAGCAGTGGGAACGTTATAGGCTAATTGTGATTACCTATCTGACCTCCACAGTCCACTTACTGATTAACACGATACCACTTGTTAAGACTAGTTGTAAGACTTGGTCCTTCATATCGACAATATACAGTGTTACTTTTCAAAGACCATCCAAATTTTTACATGGCGTTCTACCCATGAATATAAACAACTTTCACTATGGGACCAACTCTGAAATCACGAAAAAAAATCAGCTGTTTCATACATTTTGGTCAAGTAGGTATTGAAGTTTTGTATGAAACAGCTGATTATTATATCGTTTTTTATTTATTCTATTTTCATGACCCAATTTTTTTTTAATGCATTAATTAATGGAAGAATCGATAACTTTCAGATTTAGTCACTCACTAGCGTATATGTAAAATAAATGGCTTTTGCAAGTGAATGGAAATGCAAGTGTGTGCGCGACTGTGTATCTATTGCTTTTACTGAACTACATAATTATGTAGTAGTGGCGCGGTGGTGAAGCCAACCTAGCTTCATCGGATGTATTTTCAACTAACGGGCATATCTCCTACTTTCATATATCTATGGTACTTCCTGTTGACCTAGAATCATGAAATTTGGCAAGAAGCAAGACCATGTAGCACAAGTATAAGGAAAAAAACCGAAAACCGTAAATTAGAAGTTACATTAAAAAAAACCATGATAAATAAACTATTTACATACCTACAAAGTACGGAACCCGAGTTCGATTCGCTCTTGACCGGTTTTTGTATCTTCTTAATCCTGATAATTTTGACACGACCGTAGCAAATCAAAATTAATTCCATAAGTAGAAGGTACGAATCAAATATAAATTAACACATTCATCTGCCTTCCAAACCAACCGGATGGACCAAACTTGATTTACGATGAACGCTAAATCTTGATGAGCTAAATCATGGCGCTAACAAGAAAACTAATACAAAGAGGTCCGAACCCCTTTAGGGTATATATGTTCTGTGGTCCGAAGAGAATCAACCATTTTACTATTGTGAAAAATATGCGAACGATAATATTGCCAGTAATAATATGTCGCTCATTTGCGACAAGATCGACATTTCTCAAAAAAATATCATTTTACAGGAGGGCAATTTTATAGTTTCAAGTTAAAATTATACATTAATCGTTGATTTTTTTAGGTAACTTAGACAAAATCGCTCATGTGTTACAAGGTCGACAAAAATGTCGTCTTTACAGTAAACGGATCGAAAATATTTCAACACAACTTTACAATTCATTAAAAAATCATCAATTTTGAGATATGTTGACCTTGTAGCAAATGAGCGATGTATTAAAAAGTTACGCATAACTCACACACACCTGTTTTCTACGGGTGTCGACAGGTACCTATAGAACGCGACGATAAGCTACTGTTTTTTTTATTACTGAATGGGCCTGCTCTTGTCCTTGATCACGCCTGACGAAAAGCAACGGATGCGGTCTATGGCGGAACGAGTGTGCCCAGAAGATGCCTGGCCACTCTTGCTTTGAAGACAGACGGGTTATATGTGGAAGGGAACACAGACGCTGGCAGAGAGGTATTACCAAGTTGGTAGCTTACCGAACGTACTCCGTAATGGCTAGTAAATTAATACTTAACTGAAAGAGAAATATAAAAATTATAGAAAGGGCTTCTCAAGAGTAACCGAATAGTACCAATAAAACACCATATGACGGAGTCAAGCAGTGCCGGGAACATTAAAGAATGAATGCGGCCGAGCGGATCAACCCCGTTACGTAAACGTATTCACGTAGTACACACGGCCGTGTCCATGATACAGCCACACCCCATGTTTTTTTTTTACTACATCTCGTTACCTTTGGTTACCTTCAGTCTCATCATCATCATCATTTCAGCCGAAAGACGTCCACTGCTGGACATGGCCTCCCCCAATTTTGGGGGGGAGTTTGCCATAATCGCCATATAATGTCGCCGGTATGATGGTGTAATGCATAGAGAACGCTGCTGCCCATTCTCCGGTCTCCCTTAGTCTCCTTTTACGACACCCACGGGAATTATGGGGTACCTTCAGTCTACTGCGAAAAAAAAGGAAGGGTACCTAGTACCTACCTACCCTAATTTACGCACTTTTCCTTCCTTTTCATTTTCCTTGGAGGCTTAGCCAGTTAATTAGGTGCACCTGTTAAAATATTGTACGCCTACGCACCTACAAAAACGTATGTAGGTAAGTAAATCCGTCGACAAGAATGAATCGTTCTCAGTGGAATAAATCAAGTAATTTACATTAAAATGTGAACTATTGTCCACTTGCGTCATCATAACAAACTGGTCGCGTTCGCATTAATAAAACCGGTTTAAGAATTTAACTGTTTAAATAAGCAAGATTGAAAATAGTGCCATCTAGCTTCGAACAGAAAGGACGATTTGAATGTCAAAGTTTGGAAGATGTTGTCTATGGAATTTTCCCGCGTGTTTTGCTGTCAAATCGATCTCCGCTTTTGGATTCTTCTCCGTTCGAAACAAATCGTAACTTACACATAAAATTATGATATTATGTCATTTAGTTTTTGCGCCGAAGTGAAACATATTAATATAGATGTTATAAATTAAAAATTGTACTACGACTTGCTTCAACATACAAGATCTTGCTTGGAACCCAATAGGTACTTTAGAAGTTTTTGTAACTCCCAAATTATTTGTTCTTATAGCCACCATTACCTACTAACATACGAGTTACATAACACAAGAGATCTACATAAAAAACCTAATACCTACACAAATAAACAAGTACAGACGTCAACACCATCAAGCTACTACAATCTGTCAAATTTCTTTAATAGATTTTCAAATTTCAACTTTTTATCACTTCAGCATTAAGGTTCAAAGTTGATTGGAAAAAATTGACAGTTTCTGGTAGCTTGATGTGTTGGCATCTGTACCTACTTAGCTTTATATACCAGTTATTATTTAACAACACTACGTAGTTATAGGAACCCGTATCTATGGGGAAGGCGTCCCCTACGATATATGTATAGAATTACATACCTAAGAAAGAACATTATGAAGCAATAGATTAGCTATGTCCTTCAAAATGATTTAGATTGAGATTGCTAGTGGCGCCGATTCTGTTGTTCACAAACTAAACTAAATTTAAGTTCATGCATCTTTTTCTTTCTATTTCATTAAGAAAAGGACAGAAGATAAATTATTAGTTTAGTCTTGTCAAATTAAGATATTCCATAGACAACTTAAACGAGATTAAAAAATTGGCTATTAAAAATACGTCAATTTACGCCAGGCGCTGACTAATTTGACAGGACTAAACTAATATTTATCTTCTGTCCTTTTCTTAATGAAATGGAAAGAAAAAGATTCCTGAACTTAAATTTAGTTTAGTTTGTGAACAACAGAATCGGCGCCAGTGTGTTACGCTGTTTTGTTTACAGTTCAGGAAGAGCGCAAAGTGCGCCTAAAGACGAGCAGAATGTAATCTTTGACTTTTATAATATTATTTTGCCGTGAGTCCGTGACGTCAAATCAGCCACAGCCTATAAATATCAGTTGAACAACAGAAGTCCAATTCCCGGAATTAAAAACATTCAAAATCTAGTCGCAATCTCATCTCAGCGACAATCAATGTCAAAAACTTGTCAAAAATGGAGGGAAATTAGAGGTATTTTTGACAGATTGAGACAGATATCAGACCATAGAAATCTTAGAGTAAGAAAGCTATAGAGCATCGGGTAGCGTGGCCACACATGAGACAAAAAACTAACTTAACTAACATAGGCTACATGAGTAGCTGCCTTGAAAAAACTGGCACGCACTGAGAGACGGAAATAGTATAGCTTTATCCTTTTCTGTTACTTATAATAACTCAATACTTTATCCCTTTCTTGTGGAAATGAAATGGAGATACCCGCCGTCTATACTTTTCTTTGTCTAAGATAGAAATTTAAAAACATTCGTTCTTCTATCTATGGATCAGACTGTGAACATTCTTAAAATTACGTATTACATAATAATAATTATGTCTTTCATTGACTTGAATGTGCCCTGGCGGCTGATAGTATGTCATGCTCACTCAAATGTCTCGCTGACGGTGATGTGTGTGTGTTGGATCATTTAGCTCCCTTCAAAATGGTTGAGCTGAATGGTGCTGATCTATGCGTCATGTTCGTGAATGGGCGCCGTCAGTTGGGGCTAGTCATCACTTAGCTGCCTCGGCTTATTTTTAATTATTTTGGATTGTTGTTTTGTTACTAAGTATTTGTTGTACTCTGGACGCTTTTAACGCGTGCGTCTTTTTTATTCTTTACATCGTTCTCACATTAAATTCAAAAGACGATGTAACTAATATTTTTGTAAAATATAATTTAAAAAAGAGTGTCCATGGAGTTTCTTGCCCGTTCTTCTCCATAGGTAGGTACCTAAGCTTTGGAACGGGCAACTTTTCGGACTGACCGACTTCTTGACAATTCAAAAGTGCCTGTTATTAATGGTTTAATTGTAATAAATGCTTTGAGTTTGAGTTACGAGAATGATTGTCCCTCGAAGCACTGCCCTTGAATTTCGTGTCGATGTTATCAGGCAATGATATCTGTTTGCTGTTTGTTTTGCCGCAAAAGACACGCGCGAATAACGTTATTATGTGTACCTACGAAACTTTGATAAAAGAGGTGAAGAATTTAGAGGTTCCGTTTACGGAAATTGCCTTCGGAAAATTTTGCGTCACATACTGTAATTTTATTTTTATCACGATTTTGAGAATAGATAGTGGAATCACAGCATAATTTTAGGTAGGTAATCACAGTAAGTTAGTGGGTTTATGTTACAAGTGTACATGTAAAGACGCCAGCACATCTAACTACCCGAAACTGTCAAATTTTCCCAATCAACTTTGAACCTTATGCTTTAGCGATAAAGTTGAAAATCGATTAAAGAAATTTGACAGATTGTAGTAGCTTAATGTGCTGGCGTTTGTACCTAAATGATGTAGAAAATATCGTATAAAGTGACTGTTTATTTAAAATATCAGATGCTTTAACTTTAAGAGGGAAGCGCCAGGGATCTAAATTCATATACCTAGACATATTACCACAGACTTATATTTAAGTCTGTGTAAGTACTTAACCCTATTGATTGAAATAGGGTGTGAAAAATTAAATTTCGCATACTCCATATTTTTTAGTCGTAGTGTGAGTAAACGATGACACTTGGATGGACCTATGGTTTGTATAGAAAATAACAGCTTCATCTTTGTTTGACCGACCCTTTGAGTTGACAATTCATCATGACTGTAATTGAAATTTTAAAAAGAGTGTCCAAAGAGTTTTTTGCCCGTTCTTCTCCATAGGCACTTACGCTTTGGAATGGGCAACTAAAGTCCCCGTCACGAGAAGCTATAAACTTTGTAAATAAAGAACTTTATACTAAAGTTCAATAAGTAATCCTAAATTCAATCAACTCAATGTAACGTACGTGTAATACGAAACTAACGAGCAATTTCACTTGGTCGGATTTGTGGTACTGGAACGCGTCTGACTCATGGAACGTAAACATTTGGGCCGCCATCGCCATTTTGAAGTAAGTTACAGAATACTCGGAATCGTCTGACGGCAGTAATTAGATGTGTGTGTTACCTTAATTATATCCCTATATAAAAATAAAAATCATTACAAACTGTTTTTTTTTTAATTTGATCCAATTGTTGCGAACCCGTGAATGTGTGTTTACACAATTTATACCTTCTCGTGACGGGGACTATAGCTTCATATTTTCTGACTGACCGACTTTTTGACAATTCAAAAGTGCCTGTTAATGGTTTAATTGAAATAAGTAAATGCTTTGAGTTTGAATTGGTTTAATTGAAATAAATGCTTGAGTTTTTTGAGTTTGAAGTACCTTTTAAGCGCTTGGCTAAATATTAATTGCCGTGCCCCTAGCGCGCGCCTACAAATCGATAAAAATTAAATAATCATCATCATCTGCCTAGTCTTTTCCCAACTTTGTTGGGGTCGGTTTCCAGTCAAACCGTATGCAGCTGAATACCTAAATCGATAAAATAATACCTACAATAAATAAGGAGGAGCAACCGTTGAATAGAACGAAAAAGTCATGCAAGTTCTGTTCTCTGTCGCAGAAATACGACACGAGCGGTAGGGGCACGGAAATATGTGTCGCATAAATGCGACACAAGCGGTTAAAAAGTTAAAAGTGCCATTTGTAGCTGTAGATTTTCCGCACTCTGTCCTCGTTACCTTCCCCATTTCTTGAACAATACCTGCCAGAAACCCCCCACTTTCACAAACTTGCTCTAGCAGCTACTCTCTTCTGCAGGTTCAACCTAACCGCCGAAGTTTACCTACACGATGCTGTTAGACGAGGTGATGCCTACGATGAGGAGCCTCAGTCCTGACCCTGAGGACATGGCTGCCATCACCAGGAAGTGTAACACCACCCTGGTAAGTCTAAAAACATAATATTACATTATTACACAGCAGTTAGGATTTGATATGAAGGGCGACGTACCCGCAAATAAAAGGACGAAAAGAAAATAATTAGGTTCTGGCGACATCTACAACTGCCACATACGAACTACGCATCACACTGACGTCACGTAAATCCTGCATCGCGCAAGCGAAGTTTACCGCGCGACTAGCATATGAAATTGGAATCTTGTGACAAATCGAAATAGTAATTATAGTAACTGTAACATAATCATTATACATTGTCATTTCCCTAAAAATCGTGTAATTATCGCTTAAGATAGTGCAAACTAAGTTATTGCTTCCAAGTAGACACGAATTATCGTCGTCCTAGATTTTTTTTCAAAGTAATGAATGTTAATAAGACAATTATATGTAGTATCAATTTTAGCGCGCGCCCGATAAGCAATCCATTCATCGCTGAGTTCACAATATGAAGCAAGTTGGCAACGCGTTGAACTAGCGGTAATCTTGCTGCCTTCCCTCAGCGACGCCCTAAGCCTAGGTCCGTACCCCACAGAGGGGCACCCCCTTAGCATGTAGTCGCTTAGTTTTTAAATTTTTAAACCCTGGCCTTTAATTTTTTTAAATTAAGACCTCCAGGCCGTAATTTATTGAGGCAACCACAGGCAAGCCCGGTAAAGCAGACAACAGCCTCCTAGGTTGACCTGCGAGATAAAATTTATAAAACAAAAAACAATCGTGGTGCAGTTGCCCAACAGACACACCACCCGTCGGAAATTCTCTCTTTTCCATGACAGAGGAAGAACTTTCCACCCTGTTCCTCATACCAAGGGGGATATTTTCAATATACCAAATTTTATTCTGTAAATATACAACGTTATTTTAGTATATGCGAAACCAATATAGTTTGTTCAGAATAAGTAACTGAATCGATTCCAGTAATTTTTACCCCATGTTATATTTTGTCCCAAAAATATTTAAAAAATGGTTAAAAGTTGGACACCGAGCGACACTAGTTATCCAATCTCCACGCTGAACGGTTAGGTACCTATTATGAATGAGCGCAACACGGCGCGGCGCGAGCGGCGCGGGTGAGCATGTTTTTGTACGGACAAACAGGTAACTTAACAAGCTAGTAACTTTGTGATTTTTCATAATACAGTTTTGAAATTTTGTACATAGATTATTAACATAATACTAGACACGTGTTTCGGGTTTCGCATATACTAAAAATAATGTTGTATATGTGGTGCTCGCAAGGGCAAGCTTAGCGCCCCCTCGGTCCTTGCGGCCTAGACTCGAGGCTTGTTAGCCTGTGGGTAAATCAGGCCCTGTACCTCTATAAGGTGTATCATTTCACAAACGACAAGGAGTGACGCAGGAATTCATAAAAAAGCCAACATTTTGCGAAACGTGTGTAAATTACGCGCAAGTCGGCCATTGCAGCGCTAAGCATAAAATTACTGGCCTGTGGCATATGCACCAAGTGCGGGTGCTTATATTATGTAAATACAGAGATTTTTTATCACGAAATAGTAATATCGTACAACGTGTAGACTAATCGCGTGTCTCTAGGCGCTTAATTAATCTAATCTGAAGGCGAACACCACGAAATTTAATCGCTGCGGAAAATAATCGAAAATCTGTGAACATTATAGGTCTACCAGAATCTCATGGCAAAAAAAAAAACAAAAAAACTTTGTGGTTTTCATACTTTTAAAAAAACTTTGTGGTTTTTTTTTGCCATGAGATTCTGGTAGACCTATACCCAAATATATTATGTATACCTAAGTCAATGACAATACCAATATACTGGAGTCCGTGCAATGCGGAAAATAATCGCTTGAAAAATTAGTTCGCGACTTTTATTTCGCAAGAACATGCGATTTAAAAAATCGCATCGTTGCCTTACTTCTAAATCAGTGTATAGAAAAAAACAACTTTAATCCGGTAGATTTATTTATTAAAAATATTAAACTAAAATTTAACCTACCAACTGAGAAAGAAATACTATTCAGTTTAACAAATCAAATTAGATCATACTCCTGAACACTCAATTTCACAAAAACCACAGCCGTCGTAAGAAACATTAAATACGTTGTTAATTATTTTGTTTACATCTCAAAACAAATTGCGCACCATTATAAATACCTACAATGAATTGGCGCTTTTTTTATCTACTGTATAGTCTTAACTAGGTCATACTCTGTGGTCGTTCAGAATGATACAGATTATAATTTTATTACTAAAAACAGTCGCAGACCATGTTCAAAAGTAATTAGAAAGAACTACTTATAAATTATTAAAATAACAAAACATTATAAATTATTAAAAAAACTAAAAAACGTTTAAATTCAAATCTAAGTCTCATCTCACCGATCATGAATGTCAAAAACTTGTCAAAAATATAGGTAGGTATTTAGGATGTTCAATCTCAATTTGTCAATTTTGACAAATTGAGAATGAGATTAGAATTTGCGAACGTTCTTAAAAATATGAGTATTGCCGCTCTGAAGTTCAGTTTCAAAATGTAAAATAATAAAACGGTCTACTAAGCTATGTGCATAGGTCTATACAGGGTTATTGGTAAAACATTAACAACCTCCTAAGAGGTCATTGTAGGTACATTGTAGGTCATTATGAACAACTTTTACTAATGGACCAAACCTGAAATCGCGAAAAAAGAATCAGCTGTTCCCTACATTTTGACGAGGTAAACGAACATAAATGTAGGGAACAACTGATTTTTTTTCGCGATTTCAGGTTTGGTCCCATTGTAAAAGTTGTTCATAATGATGAGTACAATGACCTCATAAGAGGTTGTTAATGTTTTACCAATAACCCTGTATAGTTGGTTTCTGTAGCATAAGTAGATATTTACTTATGTGCCTATGTATATAGAAGACTACACGTGACATTTGTATTTGAGCGTCAAACATACAATTTACCTAACATAATTGGATAGACAACAGTAGCCGACCGTGACATTGGACCTTGAATGTCCTCATTTAATAACCTGTGATTTTATATCCACGCTGTTTTCTAATGACCCAGTACAGTACCTAATTCTCCCACTGACGGACAGCCGGACAGAAGCTTCTATTCAGGATAGAACGAGCATCGATCATTACATTAATTACGCAACCAAAGTGGCATTCCGCTATTGAAAGAAAAAAGAATGAAATTGCATTTATTTGCGGTATACAAAACGCAAAGGAAGAACACAAAGTAAAAAAAAAACCGGGCAAGAGCGAGTCGGACTCGCGCACCGAGGGTTCCGTAACATCCGGGTTTATGCATAAGGTTTACCTTATGGAATTAAATGTTTTTTTAATTTTTGAGTTAATTGAATGAATGGTAAATTGTGGTTTACGATTTATGACGTATTAAAAAAAACTACTTACTAGATCTCGTTCAAACCAATTTTCGGTGGTAGTTTACATGGTAATGTACATCATATATTTTTTTTAGTTTTTTCATTCACTTATTTTAGAAGTTACAGGGGGGGGACACACATTTTACCACTTTGGAAGTGTCTCTCGCTCAAACTATTCAGTTTAGAAAAAAATGATATTAGAAACCTCAATATCATTTTTGAAGACCTACCCATAGATACACCACACGTATGGGTTTGATGAAAAAAAAAAATTTTGTGTTTCGGTTCTAAGTATAGGGAACTCTAAAATTTATTGTTTTTTTTCTATTTTTGTGTGAAAATCTTAATGCGGTTCACAGAATACATCTACTTACCAAGTTTCAACAGTATAGTTCTTATAGTTTCGCAGAAAAGTGGCTGTGACATACGGACGGACAGACAGACAGACAGACAGACAGACGGACAGACAGACAGGCAGACAGACAGACAGACATGACGAATCTATAAGGGTTCCGTTTTTGCCATTTGGCTACGGAACCCTAAAAAGAACAAATTTTGGGAAAACAGCACCTACTTCGTTCAAAGTCGGTAAATATTGTAAATAATGATAAGAAATCCACGTGCACTCCTTGTCAGCAACACCCGATAAAAGCTTAGAACGTCAACTAGAACTAGTCGTTATAGAGTAATTTTAATTATCTGTAGTTCAAAGATGAGAAGTGTTCATGACACAATAGCGTGCAGTGGTCAAAGATCGGAATATTTATTTGATTGAACTTGATTCCTGTGTTCGCGGGCGTTTTCGCGTGCCACGTTTGACATTACGATTTTGCGGGGAAAATTCAAAAAGCGCGGGCTGTCATTGTTGATTGATTGTCGCTGGTCTACAGTTTTTTTTTTTGTTTTTTTTTTTTTTTTTGTTTAAATGTATATGTATATTTAGTAAGTACCTACCTACCTATTTCGTCAGTCAGTGTACGTAACGTCTCACATACCTAGTTATGATACTAATTAGTTAAAGTTTACACAGGATAACAGGAATATGTCAATTTTATTCAAAATACGGTGAAAATAGACGTCAAAATCCAAAAATTATGTTTAAAAGTCTGTCCCATAAATTATTCTGAAACTGACAGGGCTTTTATTAGTCCGGCCGCCGAGAGAATGCGTTCCTAATATTTGCCAATGCGACAATTCTAGTAACTAGGTAAAGATCAAATTCACAAAACACGTACCTACCTATTCGTTTGTATGAAACTGACAGGGGTGGTATGAACGCATTCCTCTCGTCGGCCGCACTGTAGAGTAAATAAAAAGATTGACTCATTCAGTACTTCAGAAATACAAGCGTACAGAAAGATACCGGATTACCGACATTATCTTGATATCTTTAAAAAAAATAACACGCAAGCAAACGATGTAGCATTACATTCTACTAAAGCAATAGATCTCAAAAATAAAACCTAACAATTACCGGAGTTTCATAACATTATGCAATGTTGCGCAACTCTTTCGTAAGTTTCAATGTCTTAATAGATGGCGCTGTAATTTAATCGCTATAACACAAACAGAGAAATAAATTAAAGTGTTAAATGAAAAAACATCGTCTGAAATCACAAACACAGACAAACAGATTACACTTGAATTACCTGTAAATTAATATTAATTACTAATCAAATTTTAATAGAAATTCATCTAAAAACTGCCTGCCTATGGCCATATACCTGTAAAAATGATAAACTCTTGTCTCAAAAGTATTTTTGGCTGTATAACCAAATATAATAGAATATTTATTATTAACAAAATTTATAATTGTTGAGCCTAGTTGAGCCATCTAGTGCCAAAAGGTTCCTTTGTTTTCCTACCGAACTGTTTAACTAGTGCAGCTATTCCACACAAGATGGCGCTGTCATAAAACAAAGTATTTGTTAAAATGTTTTTACTTTATATAAATAGAATTTAAAATACTAGTAAAAATAAGGTATTTAACTTAAATATTTTCTACGCTATCAATAGATTAAGAGAAAGGTAACCTTTTGTAATCGGACGGATGTTATCTATAGAGCAATAACATCTCTCTATCATTTGTATAGCTCTGTTCCTCTCCAACTGTCTGCATGACGTGTGCTTTTCACGCTGAGTGTTTCGATCGTGGCGAAGTCAGTCACAAACCGATTCCGATGTCGTATGATCTTGTTTTTTGATGTTATTTCATCAAATATTAATACAAATAGCCTTTTTATCGAGTTCTAAGTGTTTTTCGCGTAACTAACTTCGATTTAAGCGCGAACTTAAGCCGCGTATCTGTGTATTACGTGTGTGTATCAAGTGATAAGTGAAACGTTGTAAAATACAGTAATTCTTGCTGTTTTCCAAGTGCTTTTACCTGTTTTCGTGGATTATCTTCCGTTATAGGAGTTAACGGAGCGTATCATACCTTTGATGCAGCAGTCTTTGTATAAAAATACTTTCATTATATTTTTAACCTATTCGTAACTTTTAACTTTGGAGGTTACGATAATTTTCGTTAAAATTAAGTTACCTAATAAAATCCTTTCCTTTGCTTCACTCGAACTACCTACGTTTGCCTTTTTCTAGACACAAATTAATTTAGTTTTTTTTTTCGTGAATAAGGTAAGCAGTGCAAACAACCGCTGCTTTTATCGATTCTTATCTTATTTCTATTGACTTAACTTTAATTTTAGTCTACAACGCACAAACGAACGCAATTACGCACTAAACACACATTAAAAACCTTAATCAGCGACACCATTAAAATACTTTAGTTGCCTATTTTATATCTTCAAACTACCTTGTTATAATTGGCATATTAAAAAAAAATACCTTGGCTTATTATACAAGATTCTAACAAGAAAACAAACTCAGTTTATGAACAACTTTGATTGATGTTTTTAATAAATTTTATCAGCAAGACTTGTAATTAAATGAAATATCAGGTTATTATTTTCAGCTGGTTTTTCCTGGTTATTGTATTGTGTTAGGGCTATCTTGAAAGTTGCTACAATACTAGTTTTGTGCACCTTGTACACAGTGGCCCATGATGGACATTATGTTTAGAAAAAAAAAATGTTTTGTTGTTGACATTTTAATTCTGTAAGTAAGTACAGCAAAATCAAATCGTCTTATTGAAATGTTTTAGTTTAGTTCTCACTTGTTTTTGCAATGTTTACAAATATTATCCAGAAAACAAAACAGATATATAACAAAAGTTTTAAAACAAAACTTAATTATAATTTTAATACCTACCCACAACCTAAACTGAATATTAATATGCCTTTGACATGACATACTAATTAATAAATTATAACTTTGCTACTTACCTACTTTATGAAACAAAATAGACCAAGACATTTTTTTCCCACCTACTCCTGGGGGCCTAAAAAGGCCACTTTGGCAGAATAATAAAAGGATAACAGATTGGACAAATCCCATTGGTGAAGCATTTTCAGTTTTTTTTTTCTGTGCTAAAATACCAATCAATCCAATCCAAATCCAATCCCAATCTCTTTGATTGTACTTACTTAGTGCAGCGAAAAAAAGAAAATCTTCGCCTTTTTATAATTCATAATGTTATCCTTTTATGATTCTCCAAAGTGGCCTTTTTAGGCTTCCAGATGCTTTTTTACTTCATATGGTCAGAAATCACTAATACTAATTTATACTGATGGCCAGAAATCTCTAAAGTATAATTAATTGTGTAATTGGCATCTTGGAGGATTGTAAATAGGAATTTTAAGACTATTTGAGCACAACTCAGTTTTTCTGAGCTTCTTATTAAACTGATTTTTAATTTGCTCAACCAAAATGACAATTGAATTCAACGTTTTTTAGTTCCTTCATTATTTTATCCTTTACAAAGTTTATTTATAAAACTGCTGTGCTATTTGAGTACCCAAAAGAGTCATTTTTTTAAGTATAAACTTCTTTTATTTAGTGTTTATGAGACAATTAAAAAAATAGGTACCTGCTTCGGATGTGTTCGGCTGTCCTCGGGATGTACTCGGTTTTAATGTATATCTGATATGTCAGTGAGTGATGGCAAAGTATTCTGTTTGTGTTTTGTTTTTTTTTCTGTCTGCACTCCTAGAGTGCCACTGTTTTTTCTTTGTTGATTCAAGTGTTTATTTGACCACTATCCCACCTGAGGGTAAGCGATGATGCGGGCTTGTCTAGAACTCATCATTCTCTAACCAATTCATTCATGCCTTGAAGACTCCAAAGTAAGTCAGGAAACAAACTCTACTAAGGAGTTCCACACCTTAGCAGTACCTATGCATAATTGATGAATAGAAATCATTAGCTATGCATAGTACACTTCACCTTTACCCAAGGACATTACATGAATGCACCTAAGGTCCTGTATTTCTAAATTTGCCAACGATGTAAACAACAATGGCTCCTCGAAATTGAATAAAATCTATATACAAGAACATTTATTTTAAGAAATGTTTGTTTTTGTCTAAATCTCCGAGCTAACTAGAATGCCGGACAAATCAATATTTCTAATAGACAAACTAACTTTTTCTTTTTACTTCATAAGTTAAAGCTATTTAGGACAATAGGAGAATGAGTAATCCATTTTATTTTTCTGGCAACATTTTGATAGAGATTTTAATGTTTGTTAGTCAGTTGTTATGGGTAATCAGAAGCCCAGAAGTTTGACAACCAGTCTTACTAAGGGGTATCGTGTAATGTGTTACCAATTACTGGATTGTGGAGGTCAGATAGGCAGTTGCCATATGTAAAATATTGTTATTCAGCTGCATCCAGTTAGACTGGAAGCCAACCCCAGCATAGTTGGAAAAAGGCTCAGCAGATTGATTGATGGGTGATATTAATTTTTTTTTCTCACTCTGGGGTTGTGGATCTACGTATGGTATTCCGAAATACCGCTCACCGAAAGGACGGTTTTCCGATAACACTATACTCCGACGGTTTGTTGAACGAAAAAATTATTGGCCGATGAAACGTTTCACCGAAAATATTATTCATCGACGGTTGGTAGTCCGAATGAATCCTTCGCCGATGTAACGGTTCACCGAAAACACTCTTCAACGACGATTGGTTGAACGAATGAATCTTTCGCCGATAGCATTCAGTTTACGCTAGCTATTATATTTTATAATTATGTGCAATGCAGCTAAACAATACTCGAGTCCAATGTTTAATTTTATCAGCATAGATGAATAAATAAATACCGGGAGCTTCCGTATTAAAGATAAGTCTCTAAATGACGCATAATGCGCTCATTAACAATGGTACTGAGATTAAACGAGTATTGAATAAACTTGCAATAGTTACATGTAACAAAACAACAAATATCTATGGTAGTATTTATTTATTTTTTGTGGGTAGTTGCGAAATTTGTGACGACAGACCTCGTTACATGAATTGTTTCTCGCTCGTGTTTTGTTTAATTAAAAATGAATACGTGCAATTTAGTTAAATCTAAACGCGGAGGACATGTGCTAGTAGTGAATGGATATTCTTATCACTTAAATAAAAAATATGATACAAGTATTACTGGCGGTGTACAAAAAAACAATCATTTGTTAGTCAAAATTGTGATCATGCACATTTACCAGAGCCTGAAAAAATTATTGATATGAATTATAAAAACAAATTGAGAACTAGTGCGAAGGAATCTATGGACAGTCCGTCACAAATTGTAAATCGTTGTTTAAAAGACGTAGCTACCATAAGTGCGCCTCAATTGCCCAATAAATCAGCTTGCTGAATGATTGTGCAGCGTGTTAGAAATAAAGGACTTCCTAAGATACCGCAAACAATCAACGAATTTCATGTACCACAATATCTCGCTAAAAGTAATGGAAAGCAATTTTTGCTTGGTCAATATACATGTAACAATGAAAGTGTTGTCATTTTTGGTACTAAAGCTAATGTTAAGCGTATGAATAATGCACAATGCTGGATCATGGACGGGACATTTTCGAGTTGTCCAACTCCGTTCTATCAAGTTTTTTCTATTCATGTTTTAGTGGGAACTGCAGGTGGCACAAATAAATTTCTACCTATGGTATACGCACTACTGTCACATAAGACTGAAAGCTGTTATTTCATATTTTTGGAGATTTTGAAAAGATATGCGATCAATACATTAAATACCCATTTGTCACCAGCTAATATATTAACTGATTTTGAAGTAGCAGTGATCAATGCAGTCAAACGACAGTTTCCAGACTGCGCCCACAGGCTATGCTTATTCCATTTGACCCAAAGTATTTGGCGTCATGTCCAGTCAGAGGGTCTCGCAAGGCGATATGCTGAAGATTTCACATTTGCGCACAAAATCAGACACTTAGTTGCCCTCGCTTTTCTTGAGCCCGCTGAGGTATCCGAAGCCTTCGAAATCATCCAAAATAAAATATTGCCGACAGAAGCAGCTGAAATTGCCTACTGGTTTAAGAAATATTATGTTGGATCATATCACACGCAGCAAAGAACTAACACGGTGTTACAAATTAAAATTTGTTGCCTCTGATGGCAACCTATGCAGGTGGTTTGGTGTTGGAAATAAAGGAAACAACCAAACTATCTCAAACACTTTATAATTTTAAAAGATAAAATTTATGTTAATAAAATAAAGACTAGACAATTTACTTAGGTTAACACTATTGATTCCAGCCAGCTTAAATTTCAGCGGAAAGAGCTATGGGCGTGGGGAGTTGAAGATAAACCCAGTACTGTTCCGTTTAACTAAGTTAATTTAAATAAAATAATATTAATCTCAAAATAAAGATTTTAAATAAGTAACCTTCCAGTTATTAATAAGATTAAATAGTAAATGGGCGCCAGGGACAATAAAGGTCCCGGATCCTGGAGCCGACGAAGGTGTCCAATATTCTTCCGGAGGAACAAATAATGTCGAACCCAAGATCCTCAATTAAATTAGGTTGAAGACCGGTTTCAAGTGAAGAAAACCGGACTAAGGTAACTTACCGGTTCTTATAGAAACCGGAATAAATTAGTTAATAAATTCTTAGGAATAAAAAAAAAACCGTCCCGCCTGCGCTATCGCAAGACGGACTCAGCCAGCCGCACAGTCGTCTCCGCAGGAGGCTTCAAGCGTGCTCGAGGAACGGGTCTCGCGTCCAGGCCCCAGACGTTCCTCTAGATCCTGGCGGCGAGACGAATCTCTCGAGGTGCCTCTCCTGGAAACGACAATACGGAGACCCAATAATATACAACATAAACCAATTAACATTCCTTGAGGTGACCGAGTTTGGAAATCTAAAAGGCTAAAACATTAGCCGGTTAACATGGCCTTCTGACACTAGGAATCTGGATTACCCACGTGGCGTTCATCAACTCCGCGACAAGGGCTCGTTCCCTCAAACAATAATTGAATACCGTGGTTAACACTGAGGAATCTATGATCAATAGTCAGCGGATGAAATACTCACGGTTGAATTAGGGAGAAAGCACTTGACTGCAAGTTCCTTGGCCGGCTGTAATGGTGTCTGCGTATGCGCAAATTGGAATCCTGTAATTAATATTCAGGGATCACGACAATATCCTTTTAACAACCAGGGGAGGCTCACAGACCACTTCCAAACACTATTACCACAAAATCCTTACCTTTTAAAACACGATACAAGCTAAGTGTTTTCACTCCTGCGTGTCAAGGGCGAAAGGGACGCTAAAATGATTCCTTATTATTGTCATCGATTGCAGACCGGAACTCGACGGAGCATTTCGAAAACCTCCCGTAATGCAGGTAAAATGATTATAAGATCACGGAAGATAAACATTACACCAAGATACTTTAATTCTTGAAAATCACTAATAACTACACAACGTGACGTTCAAACGCTGAAACTATAAGAATCATCATGATCCAGACCAACAAACAAATTATTTGTAATATCTAATTCTAAATCTAGTTTAATTTGGGGTAATTATCTTGGAATAGCTAGTCGGGAAATTTCTAATCTATCACCTGGCCACATTATGTCAAAGACTATGCACAGATTAAAATCGGATTCCTAGACAAAGAAGTTTCTAGAAATAAGTCCCTAATGAAAAAATTACTTTCATTTCCGTTTACGGTTATTTAGTTTATTATGAATTTTTACTGAAAGCTGAAAATAATGAAGTATTGCTCCATACGATATTATTTCGCTGGTTATAAATCAATATGTTAAAATATCGATTAGACTACAACTCTTAATCGGTGACCACCAGATGTCGCACTAACTGTCAGAAACTGACGTTCGACTGAATGACATTTGAAGTGTAAATAAACAATATTTGTTCTAATTTATTATGAAAACCTATTTAATAGGTTTTAGAATAGTAATTTATTGTGATTAAGTGATAACTAAAAAGTCCAGTGTCAAAATCCAATTGAAGGAATGAGTTCTTCTATCAAGTGCAGTACAAAGTCAAACTACAATGAAATATATTACTCGGTAACCTCAAAATGTTCTACAATATGTTTTCAGGTAAATGCTACTTTACTTATTAGTAACGCAGCTGTATAGGTATAAAAAAACAACGTAACAACGGGTTTGATAATAAAAAGAAATCAGGCATTATTTCCACCAGCTATGTGGTCAGTTTACGATCGCACACTTTCTGTTCCTAGGACACAAAATGCATTAGAATCGTGGCATGAACGATGGAACACGCTTCTCCATAGAAGAAAATGGAACATTTATAAAACAATTATTGAATTTGCTAAAGAGCAGAAGCATACAGAATGTGTCATTGAACGAAACAACTCCTCGGAACCCATGCCAAAGCGTAGACGTAATGCACAGGTTGAATATGATGCTAGGATACAAACACACTTATCACAAAAGAGTGAAATGAATATTGAATCTTTCTTAGGTGGATTGGCCCATATTCTATACCTGAAAAACAAGAAATAAATATTTTTTTTTATATCATTATAGAATTAAAATAATAATAAGTACAAATAATAATAATAACTCACAATTTACTATAACTTCAACAATTTATCACGTTGTGTTACTTTCATTTGTTTTTTGCTTTGTTCGCACAGTTTATTTAATTTTTTTCAATTGTCGTAGTTCTAATAGAGAAATCATAATAATCATAATCATATTGTTTATTGTAAAAAACAATATAAATTTGCCTTTTTGATTAATTTTCTTATTGTTAAATAAAAACTTTTTTTTTTTCTATTGCCACTCTTCCATGTATTATTTTATTATTACCTGTATTTTTAACATGACTTCTACAAGACCTAAGGGTGTTGTCAAGCTGAAAGAAAAACTATCCATTTGGCAAAAGAATTCCCCTACAACGAGTGCTATCGGCGAAAGATTCGTTCGTTCAACCAATCGTCGTTGAAGAGTGTTTTCGGTGAACCGTTACATCGGCGAAGGATTCATTCGGACTACCAACCGTCGATGAATAATATTTTCGGCGAAACGTTTCATCGGCCAATAATTTTTTCGTTCAACAAACCGTCGGAGTAGAGTGTTTTCGGAAAATCGTCCTTTCGGTGAGCGGTATTTCGGAATACCATACGTAGATCGGGGTTGTGGTCTTAAGTTTAAAAATATATGCTTTCATTGAAGTTTAAGTTAGCAAAACCTGCATTATTTTGTTAGCCAAGCAAAAAACTTTAAAGCAGGTCAAGGCTGAATACTTAATGTTTCTCTGCCTATAAGAAATATATTTTTTGTCTATGAGTAAAATAAAAAAAATAAACTTACAGCTAAAATGCAGATAGTCCAACTTGCAACAAAACTATTATTTAACTAGCTGCGGCCCTACGGTTTCACCCGCATTAGTCTCAATCCCGTAGGAATATCGGGATAAAAGTATCCTATGTCCTAATCCAGGTCATTGTCTACCCATTTGCCAAATTTCATCCAAATCCATTCATCTGTTTTAGCGTGAACGTGTACAAATAAATTATACAAAGAATGAAATCTTTTCTCTTTATTAAAATATTAGTTTAGAATACATAATTTTTTTTAAATTCAATACTGAAATATGTTTCAAATAAAGTATGAACTAATTTGAGACTATTTGGGTTTGATGATAAGATCTAAATAGACATTGTGTCATATTTATTAATGAAGATTACAATTGAATGACAACAACTATTACATGCAAGATAAATGATCAAATGTAGATAATTACTTACGTATGCACGTAACTACAGAGATTAGTAAAAGTGACCATGAACATGACTCCACCTTTTTCATAGCCTGCTAAAAAAAGGCTACCTGACCACTTTGTATTTCGTTGATTGGGGGGGGGGAGAAAAATATTTTGCGCTGACCCGGGCTGAAGCCCAAATAAAATTAGATAATAGTCCTACTACTTGGCAAAGGCCGCCTTTGCTCGGTAGTACAATCGCGGCTGGGAGAGGCCTCTCCCAAATTCTTCCAGGTATCCTTTTCCAGAACCAATTAGAATCAGCCGATGCTCTTCATTTACTTATTAGTATTATTCTTATATAAGAAAGCGGCCAAAATATGAGTCGGACTCGCACATGAATGGTACCACAAGGAAAAAATGCAGAAAAAAAACACGTTTCTTGTATGAAAACTCCTTTATTTTTTAACTGTATTATGTTGTATTATTTTTTGTTTAACGGCAATAGAAATACACACTGTGGAAATTTCAACTGTCTACCTATTACAGTTTATGAGATACAGCCCGCTGACAAACAGAAAGACGGACGAACAGCGCAGACTTAGTAATAGGCTTCCGTTGGCACCCTTTGGAACGGAACTACGGAAACCTAAAAATGGTTATAGTGTAAAAATCTTCAGATTTGCGCACATAGATGAGGGACCCGTGGCTAAGTAATAACAATAGCACGGGTCGTATGATCAGGTTAAGCTACGCTTGCCGCGGTTGGTCCGTGGATGGGTGACCATATTTACATACCGAGGCCCCTCAGTGCCTCGGAAAGCACGTTAAGCCGTTGGGCTCGGCTGTCATTCGTGGATCTTTGACAGTCGTTACAGGTAGTCAGAAGCCCGAAAATCTGACAACCAGTCTTACCAAGGGGTGTATTACCCAGTAACTAGGTTATGGAGGTCGGATAGGCAGTCGCTCCATGCAAAATACTGGTATTCAGCTGTATCCGGTTAGACTGGAAGCCGACCCCAACAAAGTTGTGAAAAGGCTCGGCAGATAATGATTTGCGCACTTAAGCCTCCTCTACACGTCGCCAGAATCATCAGCAGATGGCCATCTGCGAATGCCTCCGCCGACGTGTAGACGGGGTAATTTGCTAATCTGTGGTAGGTCAGCCTCTGCTGACGTCAAATACCTACCACATACTAGCAAATCACCCCGTCTACACGTCGGCGGAGGCATTCGCAGATGGCCATCTGCTGATGAATCTGTCTACGTGTAGAGGAGGCTTTAGACGAAACAAAAATGTCTAATTTCCGAATTTGTAACTAACAATGACAGAACGCAAACGCTCGCAGTTAATTATTCATTCGCGAATGTGGGTTAATTAGGTTGGTAACTTACTATAAATTTAGACTTTCTAGCGACACACTCACTCTCACTGCAGACATTTGTGGAACTAACTTCAGTACCTAGTGTTGTATACAATCAAGTATTTTCTAACTGAACAGACAGCTGTCACAAAATACAGATAGTACAGAAGGCAATCACATGTATGTACTTCACTTTTCATACCTACGCTCGGCGGTCGCGCTAGGGTTGTCAACTTTGGCTTATTCACAAAAAACTATCGTGGTAGTGGCACTCGTATCTAGTTGTTTGATTTATTGTTGAGCTTATTCTACAATATTAAAACAAAACAATAAACATAGTATTACAATACTTACAAAAAGTTTACAGAACAAAAACATAAAATTTTACATTTGTCAATTTTCACTATCGAAAATCCCTAATAACTTCAAAACGGATTACCCTATTTACGCAATTTATTTTGCCTTATCCGTTTTAGACCTAAACCTAACAAATGACACTAAAAACGACACAATATGTACACAAACAAAAAATCATGTTTTCAACTTACGTAATAGTCGGTGGCGTGAATTTACCTTACAAAAGTTACTTCGTTTAAACTGATTCAAAATAGGAAATTATTATATAAATCGAGCTTAGATATGCATTTTTTTGTTGCTCCATTTTTGCACTCCACAGGCGCGTGTCTCAAGCGTATGACACGCGCGCTCGCATTGCTCCCAACCCGTCTGAGATAACGTGTCCGTGAGCGGTGTCTATGTGTGCGTTGCTCGAGCGTACTTTGTATGTAGATTGTCTTCTGTACTATCTATCTGTATTTTGTGCAGCTGTGCTGCTGGGGAGTTTGTTGCTCCACTTCTTCTCCCCAGCAAAGCACTAGGAAGTGGTGAAGGGGGGGCGTTTTGGGGGACTGTCTTTTGTAATTTTGACGTTCGAAAAGTGCTGCCTAGTTTGAATAAATGACTTTTGATTTTGAGTAGGTGCGTTATAAAATGTAATATAGGAGAAACAGGCTTATGAGTAAAAATTATATCTGTACTAATAATAAAGCTAAAGAGTTTATTTGTTTGTTTGAACGCACTTATCTCTGGAACTAACAGTCGAATTTGAAAAAATCTTTTTGCATTTTGGTAGCCTTATTCTTGAAGAAGGCTATAGGCTATTTAACATCAATCTAGGACACTGAGGAGTCTAGCAAAAAGTAAAAAGAATGCTCAGCGAAAACGAAGTGTGTGTTACTTCGTTTTCGCGTAGTGACCTTTTTTACTTTTTGCTCGTCTCCTAAGAGTCGAAGCGTGATGGTAAATAGCCTATCTTATAGCCTTCCTCAAGAATTGGGCTATCAAATGCTAAAAGTTTTTTTTTAATCCGTCTGTTCCACAGATTAGCACGTTCAAACAAACAAACTTCAGCCTTATTATAAGTATAATGCGGGAAGGGCTTTGTCTAGGTAAGTATTTGAAATTCGTATTACTTACGTACGTACTTACTTAAAAGTCACTAACACGCCTCTACAACACACACGTTTTCCAAACACGTTACCAACTGTGTCTGTAGGAGAACAGATCAAATTATGCATTCTACTCGCTAAAAGAACATAATTTTCACAAACTTGTAAAACCAGCATGACATTTTCCGTTTCGCGCCGTAGCAGGCATAACCATAGATAATACACGGCGCGGTAAACATTTTGAGTAAATTCTTTTTTCCGCATCTGTTTTTTTTTAAATATAGAACGTCCTTGCGAAAACGTGCGGTCAGCACAGTTCGTTGTACTCGCGTTTTTAGTTTGTTTGATGTAACATCTAAATATAATGACGGTCTGCGAAAAAACATGGTGATCAGTATCTATTGCGCGTTTTAGGAAATGGCGTTTAATTTTGTGATTTAATGCGGTTATGGGGGTTCGCGGCTAAATAATAACAGCCACTCGAGTCACATTTGAAGGTTAAGCAACACTTGCCGCGGTCGGTTCGTGAATGGGTGACCATCCATTACATATATATGACGCTGATTCGGGTATTAAAATGATCTTTGAATCCTAAGTTAATAAAACGTACGCGAAAACGTTATTATTCTTGTCTGTATAACATTCTAGGTTTATTTCTTGACTATTTCCGCGAAGCATGGTAGGGATATGAATTTCCTTGTACAGTCGGTAGTATAACTCGTTTCTATATTTTAACAAAATATACAAACAAAAACGTTTTGTTCTTAATAGGAACTAAGGAAGTAAAATCTTGATAAAAATCTGTATTTTTTTTGTAAGAATTGCTCTTGTATTTCTTAGATTTTCTAGGCAGATGTGAGTGGAAATGCCGGGACCGCTCGCGCTCCCGGCGTTCCCACGCCCAAGAAGGACATACAGTGACCTTATTGGTGATGGTGACGTTCGTCCGAAAGCTCAGGTACACTAGCACTGCTAGCAGTACTCGCACGCAACCGGAGTGCGTGTATAACCAGATATATGAATGTTAGGGGAATTACATGACATAAAGCGCGGTCACTGTCGGACTGCATAGAAAAGAAAGAGAAGCGCGGTGACTAAACGCTGGTAATTTATTGCAAAATATGAAGCAATTATCCATTTACAAAAAATCTATTGTTTGGACTAAAAAATTAAAACACTTTATTATGTTGCTTGTAGAATAATCTGACAAAAAATCTAAATGATTGTATGTGTAGTATGGTTTTTATTATAAAAAGAAAGTTTTTAGAGGTATCTTCGTGATTTTTTTTCTATCGTATCAAATTAGTTGTATTATGGTACACCACAGACTACCTACAGTATTTGTCTGTTCTTCCCCTTTTTAATCCATCCAAAGGTTGTCTTTAAAAGATCGATTTAGCGATAAGACCGCCCATTGTGTCACCCTTTGTACAGTTTCTATATTTATATGTCTGTAATTTATATGGTGTACATAATAAAGAGTATTCTATTCTATTCTATGTTTTCAACACACTATTTAACTAGTATATTATATCCTGAAGAATATCATATGGGTAAGGCCGCGGATTTTGCCACTTTTTGAAAAAAAAATATGTCCCAAATTTTAACTGCTCATAAAAAAATAAAATGCTTGCTAAATTGTAATGAAAATATCATAATAGATTACGTAATTCATAAACTCTTAGAATCTATTCTTAAACTGAATGTAAGTCATACAGTTTATAAAATACAACGAGTTAAATCTGTCCAGACCCCCAAATTTCGTCAAAAACACCGTGTCTTTTTGGTTCGGCCACACATTTGAAGCTATAAAACTTTTTTTTTTTCTAAGAAAAGTCTAATTATTTGTGAATATCTGAAATCTCCCAAAGTTAAGCTGCTATATCTTGGTTTTCATATTTTTAATTATGCGATTTTCATTTAATTATCACTATTCAAACTTTTGTCTCCATACTTTCACTTGTACGTTACTATTTTCTATGTTACCAAAGTTTGGCTTCTAGTTATTGAAAACAGATAGTGACAGTTTTTAGTAATTTTACTGGCAATACTGACTGTGTAGGCAACGGTTTAAAAAGAAAAAAAACGCCATTTTGTCGTCTCTGGAGTGTTGTCAAAGTGTACACGTGTGTTTCGGCAGAAGATTTTTATTGTGAATTTTGGCAATTTCAAAGGTAAATAACAGTTTTTATTACACACACCTTTCATATTACTATGCGCGAGTGACTAAGAAGTGCCTGACTATGTGTCTTTGTTTCAAATTCGGCTTGGTTTTTAAATTATGCTTATTTAAAACCTCGAAAATTGCGCTTACACGTTACTTCTATGTAGCTTCTATGTTACTAGTAACGTTGATTGTATGTTACGGTAACGTTGAAGTGTTGTAAATGTTTGTGCATATCGTTGATTATAATATTTTACCTTTTACACGGCAAGGTAGCTCTTGTAAAAAAAACTTCCCTACTTAATATTTGCTCGAGGTTTTCACCAAGTAGAGTAGCGTTTTCTGAAGTTCAAGATGGCTAATAGTACTTCACTTACTGGCACTTAAAATACATAATCACTTAACGTTTGAGTAACACATTTGCCTCCTTATTTGTAATTTAGGAGCCAGCGTTTCTAATGGCATGTCTACAGAAAAACAAAATTGCGCGCACCCGTACCTACGTACGCCTTCTTCGGCATCCGCACCTCGAGTGGTGTTCTATCTTTCCAACAAACGAAGTCATTTAGCGTTAACAAAAGAGATACGAAAATATGTGTTGCGATACGAGTAGTCTGACTGAAATAGTGCCCTTAACCTTAACTTTTTTGATTCAGTTCACTTTTCTGATTGACGTCTAACCAATATAAATTTTGTCACAGATGCCGTTGACTGCGGCTGAAAAATAAAAAAAAATATAGACAAGATATAATCCGAAAATCCTCAAAAATATGAAGAAATACGAAGAACAGCTACAAGAAGGATCTGCACAAATTACTAGATTTGTTTATTATTCTTGTGATTTAATAATTTAATTACCTACCTACTTTCTAATTAAGAAAGACATGACTATTTTATTTTTTCTTAGAAGACTTTTTAATAAACAATATAATATGTTATTGTTATAATTAATAGATAATGAATGTGTGATTCCAAAAAAATGCTAATTTCTAATAGATTTATCTTAATAGATATTTTAGGTTCCTAGGTACAGCACATCAAGCTATTACAATTTGTCAAATTTCTTTAATAGATTTTCAACTTTATTGCTAAAGCATTATGTTCAAGGTTGATTGGGAAATGACAGTTTCAGGTAGCTTGATGTGCTGGCGTCTACGTCTGTACCTACTTTATAAGATTGTTCTCATTTTTGTAATTTTACTAAACACCATTGATCTCATTGTGTGTAGCTTATTTTCTGGGTTTAAAACATAATATCTATAATGAATGTTATTTAGTGCCTTTTATTGCAAGAAGAGTTTTTGCTAAATATGTATCACAATAAATATCTTGTTACTACATTTACATAAATCATTGTTTTTGTTTTCCTGATAATGTTCCCTTAATTTGGTAAGTGGTCAAATTGTCATGGCTGTAATAATTGCGAACACCTTTTTCTGATCACGCGCACTTAGCATATTTTTCTGTTAACATTAAACCTTTCACAGTTTTCAAAATTTATTAGGTAAAAAAATACGGAAGCTTTTGGTTCTAACACATCGGAGAACTTACTCCTTTTTTTTTAAGTCGGTTAAAAATACGACATTATGCAATTAGCCTTACAAATATTATGAGTTACTTTCGCGTTGCTTCTACGTTACTGTAACATAGAAGTTCTATGTTACAAAGTGGCAAAATCCGCGGCCTTACCCATATATTTTTCTGATTTTGTTTACTGTAGTCGATCACATACCTACTTTTAGTCGTTATAAAACTTGCGTTTTTTGCGCTTAGGTCCTTTAGTCCCCTTTATAACGAAGCAAAATGAGTATAGGACCGTACCGCTCGCGTCCGGGCCTGGTGCAAGCCATGGTCCGGAGCGAGTAGGACTGGGAGGCAGTCACCGCCTTCTGCGAAGCAGTCATGCTAGCGAAGGAGGTGGCGGGATGGATGAGGGAGAGAGCCTCCCGTCGGGAGCCGCGTGACGACTCCCGGCCACCGTAGGAGCGGGTCTGCGGACGGTGAGTAATGGGTAGCTCATCGTCCGATCAGGACCAGGCCCGTGCCGGACGGCGCGTACGTGTTCCACGCGCGCCTCAAAGAGATGTCAGCATCATTTGAAGGGGCCCGTTAGGGCCGAAGCCTGCCGTGTTAGCGGGATTGTCCGAAAGGGTTACCGCTGGCCCGGTATGGCACATAGTACTATAGTAGTACAGTAGCACAGCTGTCTCTTCAATTAGAAAAACTTGATTCCTAATCCTCAATTTAGGAAAATATATCTGTCCATTTTCCCTTCAAGGTCCATCCACACCGGATATGCACCATTGCAAATTAGTTACAAGCAGAACATACATTTATGTTCATTAGTCTGACGTAACTAAGCTGCGCCAAGGTCATCGACCTTCCGCCATCTTGCGCATGATTCACTTCTTTGTTTTATAGTTTACCTCACTCATGCGCAGGTATTATTACATGGTGAAGTATTTTGTTGCCGGCTGAAAATCTATGCCAATGCTAAAATTCATCCAAAGGTTGGGAGAAGCGCTAAGGTAGCCCGCGAAATTCAAATTTTCTTACGTTTTTTTGCAATTTACTGGTCCGTATTAAGTTGTACGTTGATTAAAATATGATTCGCGACCGTAACAAATATGTATTTACAGAATTATTTAAATCTTTAGAATAAAAAAAAGATCTATGGTTTCATAATTTTTTTTTTTTTTTTTCAAAAAATTGTATTTTATTTTGGAGACAAAAACTAATCATGTAACACCTCGTTTGCTAAAAGCATCTTGACCTAAATGAAATGCTCGTTTTCAAAAAGATATTTATGTCTTTCATGTTGTTATTCTTGCGTAGGTAATTATGCTCATCTTTTTTAAATAAAGGGCTAACAGCGCTCCGCGGTTTCACCCGCATAAGTGGTGGTCCCGTGGAAGTATGGGGATAAAAAGTATCCTATGTGTTATTCTGATGTATAAGCTATATTACTGCAAAGTTTTATCAAAATCCGTTCAGTAGTTTTTGCGTGAAAGAGTAACAAACATCTATCCATCCATCCTCACAAACTTTCGCGTTAATAATATTATGTAGTAGGAAATAGTAGGAAATTAGTAGGAATAGCATTGATTTTGGCAACAAAATATCAATTAATCCGCCTCTAGCGTTTTCCCAAACTATGTTGGGGTTGGCTTCCAGTCAAATCTGATGCAGTTGGTGAATACCATTATTTTACATGGAACGACTGCTTGTCTGATCTCCACAACCCAGTTACTGGGTAACACTACCCTTTTGTTAGACTGGTTGTTAGACTTTTGGGCTCCTGACTTGACCTACCCGTAACGACTGTCAAACTAACGCTGGTCTAGAAGTATTGGTTACCCAGTAACTGTGTTGTGGAAGTTAGAGACGTACCTACCTAGTCGCTTTAGCTGCTAGCTGCGCCCCGCGGTTTTGCCCGCATAATTGTCGATCCCGTGGGAATATCGGAATAAAAAGTAGGCTATATGTTAATCCAGGGTGTCAGCTACCTCATTACAAAATTATATGAAAATTGGTCCAGTCGTTTGAGCGTGAAGAAGTACCTAACAAACTTTTGCCTTTATAACATGGTATTCAGCTGCATCTGATTTAAATATTGAAAGCTGTCAAGAAATTCGGAAAAAGGTTAGGCAGATACTTATGAATCCGCCAGGGTCACTCTTTCAAGGTCCTTATGACGTCAAAAAGTATTTTGAGAAAAATAATCGATCCTTCTTCGATAATTTTTTTCGAAGGAAGATTTCGCTATGCCTTGCGCAGTGGTAGACCGCGAAATTTAAAATTTTCATACGTTTTTTGCAACTTGCAGGTCAGTGTCAGATTGTATTTTGATCAAAATATGATTCGCGACTATAACAGGTACGTATTTACAGAATTATAATCATTAGATTCATTAATACTCATGTTTCTAAGTTAGATTTGTACCATAAGAACAAATCTCTTATGGAAAAGTGATATGGTACAAATCTAATTTAAAGAGATATTTTAATGATTTTAATGACTATAATTCCATAAATACAATATCTATTAAAGTCGCGAATCATATTTTGATCAAGATACAACTGACACTGACCTGCAAATTGCAAAAAACGTAAGACAATTTCAATTTCGCGGTCTACCACTACGCATTCACTTTAAGCCTGTGAGGTGATCAATGCTCGTGCGTTCTCTGTATATGAAGAAGTCTTTGCCCTGCAGTAGGACAATAATAGGCTGATATAAATAATCGATCTTCCTTCATGATAAGTCATTAACTTGTTTATTTCTCGAAATCTTTAAACCCACGCAGTCTTGAATCATTACTTCAATGTCAGTGTCTTAACACTTAAGATTGTTGTGGGCGTTGTGTGGTTGCCCTGTAACAAAGAAGTACTGTTGATGATATACTGTCATATGATACGGCCATGTTTGGCATGCAGACGATGGGCCATAATTGACGACGGAAGGGACGTAATTATCATGTTTGGAAAGCTATCAGAGTCTTTTGAAATTGTTTCCCCAAGTTTTCTGTCGTTCAAGTGTCAAGTCTGGCGTTTTTGCTGAATAATGAAGGGAATTTGTGTAATTTCACAATACCAGCGCTGGTATTTTTCAGAATACCAGCGCTGTGTATTGTTTTTTTTTTCTATTTTTGTGTGAAAATCTTAATGCGGTTCACAGAATACATCTACTTACCAAGTTTTAACAGTATAGTTCTTATAGTTTCGGAGAAAAGTGGCTGTGACATACGGACGGACAGACAGACAGACATGACGAATCTATAAGGGTTCCGTTTTTTGCCATTTGACACGGAACCCTAAAAAGAACCGACTTCCAAAAAAAACACAAAGTGAAAAATAACTTTGTAGTGTTTTTTTTTGAAGTCGGTTGGTTTTTTTTGTATAAAAGTTTTTTAGGGTAAAAACGGGACCCTATTACTAAGGCTCCACTGTCCGTCTGTCTGTCACCAGGCTGCTCATGAACCGTGATAACTAGACAGTTGAAATTTTCACAGATGATGTATTTCTGTTGCCGCTCGCGCTAACAACAAATAATAAAAATAAAGTTAAAAAACTGGCCAAGTGCGAGTCGGACTCGCACGCGAAGGGTTCCGTACCACAAGGCAAAAACGCCGAATAAAACATGTTTGTTGTATGGGAGCCCCCCTTAAATATTTATTTTATTATAATTTTATTATTAATTATTAAAGTTAAAATACAACTGAGTATTTTGTGAATATTTCAAGTGCCTACCTGTTGCCATTTTTGATATCGAGCAAAAAAGGGCAAAAAAATCGCGTTTGTTGTATGGGAGCCCCCCTTAAATATTTATTTTATTTTGTTTTTAGTATTTGTTGTTATAGCGGCAACAGAAATACATAATTTGTGAAAATTTCAACTGTCTAGCTGTCGCGGTTCTTGAGATACAGCCTGGTGACAGACAGACAGACGGACAGACAGCGAAGTCTTAGTAATAGGGTCCCGCTTTTACCCTTTGGGTACGGAACCCTAAAAAGGGTATAAAAGAAACGTTTTTTTCGGCGTTTTATGCCTTGTGGTACGGAACCCTTCGTGTGCGAGTCCTACTCGCACTTGGCCGGTTTTTTACTACTTTTTAGCTCCATTCCCAGACGATGGAAATACCCTTTCAAGGAGACTTGCAGCTAAAATTAGCGTCTCCAGGAAGATGTGGGGATGTCTGCTAATTATATGGCGACCTTTATATTATTGCCGGGAATCTGGTGCTTCTTGAAATCATTTTATACTGCAGTTTTACTGTTGACGATTAAATCTTAATAATCTTGGCATGGTATTTCGCTCATGGTTTCTTTTCTCGATGATTTGCTCGCGTGGATACTATTTTATAGCTCCGGGGGGCGCTCGTGACTAGATAATAACAGCAGCACGGGTCGATTGAAGGTTAAGCTACGATGCCGAGGTCGGTTCGTGGATGGGTGATCATCCATTACATATCGATGTACAGATGCCAGCACATTAAGGTACTACAATCTGTCAAATGTCTTTATTGCTAAATCATAAGGTTCAAGATTGATTGGGAAAATTTGACAGTTTCGGGTACCTTGATGCGCTGGCGTCTGTGCCTCAGAAAGCACATTAAGTTGTTGGTACCCGCTGTCATTTACAAGCCCCGCACGTTGATATTGCGATGGAACCTTGTCACAATAACAGCTGCGTGACGTCATTTTGACGTCTTACACCGCACATACACGTAAGCGCTGAACGGTATTGACAGTTCGACTACGTCACTAAGATGGCCGCCAGTCGCAATATCAACGTGCGGGGTTTATATAGACCTTTGACAGTCGTTACAGGTATTAAGTACTTAAGCCGAAAGTCGGACAACCAGTCTTACCAAACGGTACCGTATCGTATACCCAGTAACTGGGTTGTCCACAAGTCGCTCCATCTAAAATACTGGTAATCAGCTGCATCAAGTTAGACTGGAAGCCGACGCCAATATAGTTGGGAAAAGGCTAGGCAGATGAGTTTTTTATGCTATGAATATTGATTGATAATTCGGTCATCACTCATCAATACTCATCGTCATCATCATTTCAGCCGAAAGACGTCCACTGCTGGACATAGGCCTCCCCCAAAAGGGGGGGTTTGCCATAATCGCCACGCTTGGCAGGCGGGTTGGCAATCGCAGTATGGTATGGTGGTGGAATGCATAGAGAACGCTTCTGCCCATTCTCCGGTACGCCCCTTAGTCGCCTTTTACGACACCCACAGGAAGTACGGGGTGGTGCTATTCTTTAAGTACGGCACCACACAGACAAGTCCGGCACCATACAGACATCAATACTCATCGTCCACAAAAAACCTAAGTGGCCTTTTTTTTAGCTTGACTCATGCGTGAATGACGAACAACGCAAATGTTTTATTTCATTTCCGAAACAATAATATGGCGACACGTGGTTCAATAAACAGGTGCGCAAACATTGCAATTTATTTTAAATGCATATGACTATCTTGACTGTTATTTTATTTTTTCATTCATCGTATAAATTCCTTGCTAGGGCGTTTTAAAGTAATTTAAATAAACTAGCTTACAAAGTTGGAGATTCTTCGCGCCAATTTTTGACAGGTGCGCTCTTGTATCTGTCAATAGTTGTCCTGACAGATGACAGCTGTCACTATTTCTTTTTTTTTCATTGCTTTTCTGTTGTTTAAAGGCATTTGATTTACAGTGGCCACTTTAAGCCATTCCAAAAAATAATGAAGACATAAAATTACAAATAATTGACTGTGACAGCCAAATTCTGTGCTAACTACCAAAAAATCACAAAAACTTGCCAAAACCTCGTTTATTTATGAAAACAATTACATATTACGTATAAATAAACTGCATTGTAAGATTAATTGTTATGTCGGGAAAATGGAACGTCGCCTTGTGTGTGACCTCAAATAAATATAAAGAAAGGACATGATGTGAAATGTACAGGAGTGTTTGATTCAAAAGCTTCTAAAGTAGACAAAGGGAGTGGTGCCAACTGCCAAGACTGCAGTCTTCCTGGTACTGGGTAATCAAACCTATTTAGAGAAAGTTATTGAGGTCAAAAGCGGTGGAAAATTCTGGTTCCTTCATTCGTAATTATGTGCTAAGGACAGCCAAAGTGTGGGTTTTAACGCGTGTTTTCAAATGCTTCGTCGTGAGGAAATTGACTTAACATAATCCATATTATATAATATTTCTAGCAGCGCCCCGTGGTTTCACCCGCATAAGTGTCGATCCCGTGGGAATATCGGGATAAAAACTAACCTATGTCCTTCCCCGGGATGTAATCTATCTCCCTGCCAAATTTTATCAAAATCCGTTCAGTAGGCGTGAAAAGGTAACATACAGACAGTTACTTTCGAATTTATAATAATTATTAGCCTTTTTTTTTATGGGAAATCATCAAATGACTCCTCCCGCTCTGGGTGGAGCGGAAGGGAGTGTCATACTCTTACTGACTAAAACCCACCCGTGTTCCTTTATGTTCCGGGCTAGCGGTAACCCTTTCGGACAATCCCGCTGACTATAATTATTAGCCTTAGAGGGGGATGCCGTAAATTAGCCCGCGAAATCAGAATTTTCTTACGTTTTTGCAATTTGCAGGTCAGTGTCATGAACTTGAGGGTATTGATGATTTTAATGATTATAATTCTGTAAAGTCATATTTGTTACGGTCGCGAATTGTATTTATCCAACATACAACCGGACACTGACCTACAAATTGCAAAAGACGTAAGAAAATGTTGAATTTCGCGGGTTACCCTGGCGTGGTCCCACTGCAGGGTAGAAGCTTTATATTAACTACTAGCTGCTCCCCGCGGTGTCACCCGCTGCTCAGCGCCTAAAGGTCATAGCGTGATGTTATATAGCCCATAGCCTTCCTCGATAAATGGACTATTCAACACAAAAATAATTTTTCAATTCTAAGGGTCAAATCACACCGAGATGGCAGCGAAGCGGCGAGCAGTTTCAGTGTCATATAATTTTAAACTTTATCGTCATTACTATAACACATAGTATCGCTTGAGAAACTTGAAAGGTCGCGCGGCCGCCTGCGGCGCCGCGAGCACTCCGACGACTCAAGTTTCTCAAGTGATACTATGTAATGAATATAAAGTTTAAAATTATATGACACTGAAACTGCTCGCCGCTTCGCTGCCATCTCGGTGTGATTTGACCCTAACCAGTAGTTCCTGAGATTACCGCGTTCAAACAAACTAACTCTTCAGCTTTATAATATTAGTATAGATTATTTTGTATGTAGGAGGTAATCTCCTGAACTAAAAGTCGGATTTGAAAAATTCTTTTTGCATTTGATAGCCCAATTCTTGAGGAAGGCTATAGGCTATTAACATCACGGCACGACCCTTAGGAGCCGAGCAAAAGGAAGAAAAGTCAGAAAGAACGATAAGCTAAAACGAAGTAGTAGCACGGGCGAGCAATGGGATACGACGCGATTGGTCGGGGGTCAAAAGGGTTTTGAAGCTCCGTGGCATCCTACCTACTGTCGCGGCATTTTGGTTTCTTTTTCAAAATGGCGGCCGCGCATGGAGCCTATGTTTATCGATAGCTGACATCGCGCATGGAGCCTATGTTTATCGATAGCTTGCATACGGAAAATATAATAGGACCAAACCCCGGTCACGTTTCCGAGATATTAACAAAAATATGGATGTCAGGGGCCCGTGGCTAAATAATAACAGCCGCACAGGTCGATCGATCATCAGGTTAAGCTACGCTTGCCGCGGTTGGTCTGTGGGTGACCATTTTCACATACCGTGACCCCTCCGTGCCTCCGAAAGCACGTTGAGCCGTTGGTCTCTTCGTGGATCTTTGACAGTCGTTACAGGTAGTCGGAAGCCCGAAAGTCTGATAACCAGACTTAGCTCCTTGTTAAATTCTGGTATTCAACTGCATCCGGCTGACCCCAACATAGATGGGAAAAGGCTAGGTAGATGATGATGGATGTCACGTGCTCAACTTTATCTCGGAAACGTGACACTACGGGGTGCAAAATGGTGCGTGACTAGGTTTGCCAGACTCCGTATAAAAATCTTCAATCCTCTTTTTCGCGGACGAAGTCGCGGGCAGAAGCTAGTTATTAATAAAACATGGGCTGTACTGTGGTCTAAGAACCTTGTGCTAAATGCCGCTGTTGAGGACATCGGGTGCCATACCCTTGTACGGTGTATCAATGTTATGCAGTAACAGTCTCCATGCGGTTTTCTATGGCGCTAGTCTGTTTTAGTTTCTATATAAAGACATTAAATAATGTTGGAGTTGATGTAAAGAGTCGATAGGTTGTTGTTGTTAGATGTTGAATGGCAGCCATCTTGAAAAAAAATTGGCGCCAATTTTTCTGTCAAAGCCAGAACCTTTTTTAATAAATTGAATTTGTGATGTTTAGATATTATTACCATTAGAGAAGTATGGAGAAGAAAACATGTTGCGCTGACCTCAAATATTGGGATTAGGGCTGGAGAATAATGTCGATAGAAATATTCAATAATGTTAGAGTTAATGTAAAGGTTCAGTGGGTTGTTGTTTTTGTTGTAACGGAAGGGTATGCAGTTGTTTGGCAGACATCATGTGTTATAGAATGTGTAATTATAATAAACTTGAACGCAACCTAATTTTTGACAGGACTAGCTAATTCGGAATGCACCCTAAGGAATCTGTGGGAACTGTGAGTAGATCCCAGATCCAATAAATGGTTGAAACGAACAGTTTGTTTTTATTAAGAACCTGCGGAATCTCCATGCATCAGGGGAATCCAAAAGAATTACCAAAAAGTGGCGACCGTGAGATTACGAAAAGAAGCTGTAAAAGATGGATCTCGAGAAATTGAAGCGTGAACGCGAACAAATACGGCGTGTCTTTAATCGCCACGAGGCAACCGCAGAATCACAGGTAGACCTAGAATTTCTAATAGAAAAAATGGATAAGCTAGCATTATTAGACAAATCAATACAAGATGAGTTGCTAAGCTCCCAAACATTCGATCAGACAGGTTACGAAAGAGAATGTGACGAATGCGACATATTACGATGCAAGTGGCTAAAAGTAAAGACACGGCTGCGGGACATGAATAGGTCGGATGAATTTATGAAACTGGAGACTGGAATTAAAAGACATAATCTCAACCTACCCAAATTAGAGATTCGCAAATTTGATGACAACCCCAAGTCGTGGCTGGCATTTTGGGGTCAGTTCAAGAAAATACATGAAGAGAAAAACATGGATGCGGAAACAAAATTTCAGTACCTAACACAAGCGATGACCCAGGACAGCAAAGCAAGAATCTTGGTAGAAAGTTATCCGCCCACCGAAGAAAATTATCCAAAGGTTATCCAGACGCTTAAAGAACGATTGGGTAATCTTTAGTATCGTTTGGCAGGCGGATGGGGGTGGGAGGGGGAGGGGGGGGAGGGAGGGGTGTCCCCCCTCTCCCCTGGTACCATTCCCGTGAAAAGGTAACGCACCACTTTTGAGAAAAACAGATATTTGTAACCTAACCTCAAAACACTATAATCGGTAAAAATTTAGTATCCGGGGGCACAAAAACGAGGTGGTGGGGGGTGGAGGGGGGAGGGGGTTCCCCCGTTCCCCCTGGTACCACTCCCATGAAACGAGGACGCACCATTCTTGAGAAAAACAAATTATTGTAACCTAACCTCAAAACACTGGTTTTCAATACAAAGTTGCTTCTGCACGTCTCCGGCGCTGCGGGAAGTGCAGCCCCTTCGCCCTTACGTAACAAAGGATAGGCACCCATGCTCTCCTCCGCAGCTTCGGCTTACTGGTCGCCTCCGGCGACCAGCCTCAGCCGCTACGGCTCGCACGGGTGCGTATGCTTTGTTACAGCGGGCGGGGGCTGCACTCCCTCCGCGCCTCCGGATTTTTAAATACACCCTCGGGGTAGCAGCCAAAAGACTACGTGGAGTCGGGGTGCCCCGAGTCGGTTTTGGGACAGATTCGACCTATTTCAACCATAAAGTGGGGTACATAACAAGACAAATAAAACAACAAAACATTCACACACAACAAAACATTCACTCGTGAAGAAACGGAATGAACCACAGAGTACTTAATAACACTGACAGTACAGTTCTTTTTTACGTTCCGTTTCACCAATTTTACAGACATTTTACACCACAGACAATATACTGGTACAGATTTGGTTGTCAATCGCCTATTTTAACGTTTCGTTACACTTTTTATCTGATTTGAGGTTAGAAACAATTTTTATTAATTTCTCGAAAAATATCCATTACCTTGTAATAAGAGCGGTAGCGTTATAATCGGGGACCCACCCTCTACCAGATTTAACCACTTTTAACCCCCTCCGCCTGCCAAACGATACTAAAGCCAACCCGAACGATTTGCCAAGGATGAAACACTTATTGAAATCTATGTACGGGAACTGCTGAAGCTAGTGAACTGCAAAGATCAACTGTTACTGGACGTGCTTTATGATAGGATTGTTACAAATTTGCAAATATTAGAATCATTAGGAATTGTTAAAGAAAAATATGAGTGTATTTTGCTTCCCATGATAGAATCAGCATTACCAGAGAGCACATTACTATTGTGGAGTAAAGTCCCTTACAAAGGGGAAAAATCAAGACTCAGTAACCTTTTGAATTTTTTGCAGACAGAAGTTGAGGCTGAAAGAAGGGTGCAAATAGCAAAAACTGAATTTTTAGGTAGTTCTACAGCGGCAGTTCCAACAGCAGCATGCTTGGTGTCGGAGACAAAACAGGTAAAGGAGAAGTCCATTGTTAGTCAACCTGGAAAAGAAGGTAAGGAACATTGTTATTTCTGTGAAAAGTCTCATAATACATTTGAATGTGGTAAAGCTAATACTTTTACTCTAGAAGAAAAGAAAGATGCAATTAAGAAGAAAGGGGGGTGTTATGTATGTTTAAAAAGAGGACACCTTGCCAAAAATTGCAAAGTTTTTGTGAAATGTATGTGTTGTAGTAGACGACATTTAATGATCTTGTGCCCCACACTTCATGAGCAACCCAAGACAGAAACAGTCAACAACTTTTCTAGTAATAATACAACGACCTTGTTACAAACCTTGATTGTTAAAGTTACGGGTGGCAAACACACAAAGAAAGTAAGAGCGCTGCTAGACTCCGGCTCGCAGCGCACTTATGTGAGGACTGCACTAGCTCAAGAACTGGGATTAAAGGTAACAGGAAGTGAGAGCCTTAGCCACTCACTATTCGGTGGTGTCAAGAAGGCTACACAAACACATAGAGTGTTTGAATTTCAAGTGAGTAACCTCAATGACACATACATTACTGCAATGAAAGGACTTGAACAAAATGTACTTTGTGGCAATTTGCCTAAGGTTCAAGATTCAAACCTAATAAAGAATCTACAAAAACACCAGATCCACTTAACAGATGCTGAAGATAGCGTGGCCGCTATAAGGGACATAGACTTACTCATAGGTTCAGACTACCTAGGCTCTATCTTAGATAACAGTCTTGTGCATGTTACGGAAAAACTTGTGGCTGTTAAAACAAAGCTTGGGTGGACACTGCAAGGGCCTATTGATTTGTCTCATGGAGTATGTAATAAGGTGGTCCACACAAATTTTGTGACAGCTATACCGGAAATGGATAATTCATTAGAGTTTTTGTGGAATATTGAAACTTTAGGTATCAAAGATCCTTGTAATGAGGAAGTAAATGATACTGTTTTGGAAATTTCAGTAAATGATAGCGGACGTTATGAGGTGCCATTGCTGTGGAAGAATGGATACCCGGAGATTGAATCTAATTGTGAAGCAGCAAGAAGACGTTTGGACAGTACTACAAAGAAATTATCTACTACAGGAAAGCTTGATGACTACCACCAAATATTTAAAGAATGGGAAAAGGAAGGCATCATTGCAAGAGTAAAAGAAGATAATAGTTATGACGGACATTACTTACCTCATCACGCAGTAATTAAGCTGGAAAGTACAACAACAAAAATAAGACCAGTCTTCGACGCTTCTTCCAAAGATAAGAATGGATTGTCATTGAACATGTGCATTCAGAAAGGCGTAAACCTTATAGAAGTTATTCCGAAACTTATAATGATGTTCAGAGCTGGTACCTATGGAGTTATATCCGACATAAGAAAGGCATTCCTACAGATTTCAGTGGCACCAGAGGATCGTAAGTACTTGAAATTATTATGGTGGAATGATCCCAAGGCAAAAGATGAAGTACTTACATATCAGCATGCCCGAGTACCATTTGGTGTTGCATGCAGTCCCTTCCTTCTGGCGAAAACAATCAACCACCATCTGGAGCAGCATACTCACATTTATCCAGAAACAGCTGCAAGACTAAAAGAGTGCTTCTACGTGGACAACTGTGTAACCAGCTTCGACACAAAACCAGAGGTCAAGAAATTTATTAAAGAAGCTACAGAACTTATGAATAAAGGTAAATTCGATTTAAGAGGATGGATGATGAATTCAATGCAAGAAGAAGAATCACTCTCAGTATTAGGAGTACAGTGGGATAGAAAGAGAGATAACTTGTGTTGCAATTTAAACATGAAAACTGTACCTGGAAAGATTACTAAGAGAGATCTACTATCAATTGCACAGAAGATATTCGATCCCATAGGTTTCCTGTGTCCAGTTACACTAATCCCAAAGCTTATCATACAGAAAGCATGGTTATTAAAGACAGGATGGGATGAAACAATTCCTGAGGAGCTAGAGAAAGAATATAAGGATTGGATATGTACCATCGACTGTCTCCAAGAGTGCACAATACCAAGGCGCCTTACAGAATTTCCACTAGACAACAGCAAAACAACAGTTCATGTATTCTGTGATGCTAGCAAAGACGCATATTCAGGCTGTGTATTTCTACGATCAGAACATAAAGAACAGGTAACTGTACGACTTATAATAGCTAAAAGTAGAGTTGCGCCCATCAAAAGGCAGATGACACTACCAAGACTAGAGCTAATGGGGGCAGTCATAGCTTCTAGATTATACAAAGAAGTCGTAACATCAGGTCTGCTCGCTACAAGCAAGAACTACAGAGTGTATTGCTGGACAGACTCTGCGGTAGTGTTGGCCTGGATACAGAGACAAGAGACCTGGAAAGCATTTGTAACAAACAGGGTGAAAGAAATCTGCGCTATCACAGATAGAAATAACTGGAACCACTTACCTGGTATTTATAATCCTGCAGACTTACCTTCACGCGGCTGCAACCCTAAGACACTACTGGATACACAATGGTGGACAGGTCCTCAATGGTTGTACCTGAAAGAAGAAAACTGGCCAAAGTCTATCATCAGTAATAATAACAGAAAATACGAAGAAATCATTAGTGGTGAACAGAATAAAAGCATAGCAGTTAATGTGGAGATAACTACAGACAACTTCAGCAATAGCTTATTGTATTTTAGTCAATATAGCAAGATAATAAGGCTTGTTGCTAGAATACTAAGACTATGTCCTAGAAATAGGGAAAAATATAATATAAACTCTGAATATATAGGTTTTGAAGAATACAAGCATGCTGAAGAAACAATATTTAAACTAATACAAAAAGAAAGCTATACAGACAAGAATAATATAGATAAGAAGCTTATAACTACAGAAGAAGAGGGAATAATGAAAGTGAAAACTAGACTAGAATACAGTGGGGAAGAAAAAGATTTCATACACCCAATTTTACTACCAGGAAATAATGAGATAGTACAGAGAATGGTTCAAGAAACACATAAAAAGATGAATCACGCTGGGACACAGACTTTGATGACTACATTAAGGAATTCATTTTGGATTACTGGTGTTAGAAAGCTAGTAAAGAATACAGTGTCAAAATGTATTACCTGCAAGAAAGACAAAGCTAAACGTTATGTGGTTCCCGAACCACCTCTACCAGCAGATCGCATCAAAACGACCGCAGCTTTTGAAGTCACTGGTATAGATCTGGCAGGGCCATTATTCCTAAAGAATAATCAAAAATGTTGGATTGTTCTTTTTACCTGTGCTGTTTATAGAGCAATACATCTGGAACTCGTAGAATCATTATCCACAAATGGCTTTCTCATGGCTCTCAGGCGTTTTATAGCAAGGCGTGGCCGACCGAGGACAATTTATACAGATAATGGAACAAATTTTGTTGGTGCTGCTAACCTGCTTCAAGAAGTAAACTGGCAGGAAGTTGAAGAAGCCACCAACTCTTATAAGATCCTATGGAGGTTCTCCGTGCCAGCAGCTCCGTGGTGGGGAGGATGGTGGGAGCGGCTGATTCGAGTAGTAAAAGAAATGCTGCGCAGAATTCTAGGCAAAGCATCAGTGGAGTGGATAGAACTCTCGACTATTTTATGTGACTGCGAAATAGTGATTAACAGCAGACCCCTTACATACGTGGAAATGGGAGATGTTAAACCACTGACACCTTTATTGTTTTTACAGAACTTACCTACTGGAGAGACACCTGATCTTGACCAGATAGATGAGAAAAACATACAGGTTCGTTATCGTTACCTACAACAACTAAGACTACAATTTAGAACAAGATTCAAAAGTGAGTACCTATCTCTACTTATAAGCAAGGGAAAGCAACATAGAAAAGAACCTAAAGTAGGAGAATTAGTTTTAATAGAGACAGAAGGGAAGAGACTATACTGGCCTGTAGGTATAATTCAGGAGACTTACACAGGAAAGGATGGTTTTACACGGGTAGCAAGAGTTCACACTGCCTCAGGAGTAAAGGTAAGACCCTACCAAAGATTATACCCTCTGGAACTCTCTATCTCTCAAGACTGGCTAGACAGTATCCCTGCATCCAACACTACTCACCCACACCAATCACTGGAGCAGCCAGGTAATTCTCAGAGCTCAATCACACCTGTGCCTCTAGGCGCAACCACCAGGTTAGGACGTGCAATAAAACTACCACATAGATTTATGGAATAACTTTATTATTTTTTCACAGGGCTTTATTCTGAATAGTATGATGCTCTCTGGTGTGCTGTGTACTGATTACTAAATGTAAAATTTGTCGATTGTCACAATAGGTACATTTCGATCTCTAGGACTGACTCTTCGAAAGTTATATTATACTCTCAGTAATGTTATTTTAGTAACACTAAACTCAGTACCTATTTAACCTAATAAATATGTTTGTGATGTTAGATGTACCTAATCTTATAGTAAGTATGTAACTAAACTTAAGTGTAACTTTGTAAACTAAGTATGTACTTTCGACTTTTTATTCTGTCCTGGGAGTGTGTTATAGAATGTGTAATTATAATAAACTTGAACGCAACCTAATTTTTGACAGGACTAGCTAATTCGGAATGCACCCTAAGGAATCTGTGGGAACTGTGAGTAGATCCCAGATCCAATAAATGGTTGAAACGAACAGTTTGTTTTTATTAAGAACCTGCGGAATCTCCATGCATCAGGGGAATCCAAAAGAATTACCAAAATCATGAAAAAAAAAATGGCGCCATTTTTTCTGTCAAAGTCGGAACTTTGTTTAAAATAAATTCTAGAATTTATTTATTGAGCTTTGATTTTTGATGATTAGATGTTTACCAAACCATGGCCGATATTATTCGAGTTTTTTTTTAAGGGTTCCGTACCCAAAGGCCGCCAACGGAATCCTATTACTAAGCCCCCGCTGTCCGGCCGTCTCGCGTCTGTATGTCTGTGAGCTGTATCTCAAGCATGATCCGTAATAGGTAGACAATTGAAATTTTTGCTGAGTGTGTATTTCTATTGCCTCATTAATAACAAATTTTATAATAAAAATAAAATAAAGTTAAAAAATTAAGGGGGTCTGTCTCCAAGAGACGTGCTTTTTTCGGCGTAAAATACTACTTCCTAACTTACTTGACAGTACAGACGCCAGCACATCAAGCTACCCGAAACTGTCAAATTTTCCCAATCAACTTTGAAGCTTAAGTATGCTGTAGTGATAGAGTTGAAAATCTATTAAAGAAATTTGACAGATTGTAGTAGCTTGATGTGCTGGCGTCTGTACATAAACACTTATTTTGACGAGTACTTCGGCGGAGACGAGAACATTATGTTACTTATGTTTGTAACCTTGATTGCAATTGTTGTCAGTTTTCATCTTGACCTGTACTAAAAATCCTTTAAATTCATAGTATTCATAAGTCTTAACTGTCTCGGCATATTTGGTCAAGGCTTTCGTATAAAATGTTGTTGTATGATGTTTTTGACTCCACTGTCCGTCTGTCACCAGGCTGTATCTCATGAACCGTGATATCTTGACAGTTGTAATTTTCACAGATGATGTATTTTTGTTGCCGCTATATCAACAAATACTAAAAACAGAATAAAATAAATATTTAAGGGGGGCTCCCATACAACAAACGTGTTTTTTTTCTGGCGTTTTTGCCTTGTGGTACGGAACCCTTCGTGTGCGTGTCCGACTCCCACTTGGACAGTTTTTTTTTTTTTGCAAATCTAACTGCACTCCTGTCGAGTTCTAAGTTGATATTGAATGTGGTGTTCCATTTAAAACTACACATTTTATAACATCCAGAGTACTCGGGGCTAAATAATTACAGCCACACTGGTCGATCTACAAGGGTAAGCAACGCTTGCCGAGGTCAGTCCGTAGATGGATTCATTAAATGCCGAGACTTCTCCGTGCCCCGGAAAGCACGTTAAGCAGTGGATCCCGGCTGTCAGAAGCCCAAATGTCTGACAACCAGTCTTGCCAAGACGTATCGTGCTATCCGGTAACTGGATTGTTGAGATCAGATAGGCAGTCGCTCCATGTAAAATACTGGTATTCAGCTGCATTCGGTTAGACTGAAAACTGACCCACATAGTAGGTAAAAGGCTAGGCAGATTGATATTTGTCGGCAGGAGTGTTTCGCTATCAAGTGGACTTTGGTTTGCCAGGACGCTAGTGATGGCACTAAACACGTAGCCGAATTCTGGGCCAAACCCATTCAGATTGCCACACGATCGACACGCTAAGAAGAAGATGTAGGTAGTTTACAAGCCATCCAGGTCAAACCACCCAGTGAGAGAAGTAAATTGTTATATAAGAAGATTCCCCCACCTCCCGACTTCGCTAAACCCCAGGAACATTTGACTTCCGGGTGTGATGATGATGATGTACAGTGGCGTATATGAAAAGCTCTCAATCGATTGCGTACCCAAGTAGGCCGCTGCAGACACAATTTGTTGAAGTGGGGGATTACTGACCCATCCAACACCCAGTGCGAGTGTGGTGCTTCTGACCAGACCATGCCCCACTTGCTGGAGTGTCCTAAGAGCCCGTTCACCTGCACCTTGGATGACCTAAACAATGCCAGTGATGAGTGCAGAGAACGAACGAAAAGAAGAAGTTTCCCCATTCAAAATAACAAATTCAAATAGGCAAGCGCCGTGTTTTCCAAACATTCAAATGTTTTCTGAGTCTAAGCAGTAGCGTTCGGGCAGCTTCACCTTCGGAGGATTTCGGAGAATGTTGAACGTTCCCGAACGACTTTCAAATAAAAATAGATTTCTGAACGCGTCTGTTTTCTTTCATCTACCCACTGTAGTAAGTTGATGTTTGAAGATGGGAAAGGAAACTAATTGGGACAGTTCTGAAGGTGTAAAGAAAGACAGCTGTGTTCGTTGGCCGCATAAGATGGATTGGTCACCTGGCGAAGGTCGCGGGATCCGATAGATGTGGGAAGCACAGCTCGCGTAGCATGAACAATTCTATCAAGACAAGGCAAAGTTCTGTCTATCCAACTCGACATGTCTTCTGCCCAAGCACGGGGCGACTCGTAGACTCATGTTTCTATGAAGACAAAGGAAACGGAAACGGTACAGGAAAAAACGTGTCCGGCAACAAGCTTCAGCGCGTGATAGATTGTTCCACCGAACCGGTTAGTGGAAGTGCTCAGGTGCCGTTAATCGAAGTGCGGCTGAAATCAGTGCTATAAGTGGACTGTGGAATACCTCATTTGGCGTACGATTGGCAGTTGTTTTTAAAACAAAAACTAAACTTCACTGTTCCAAATATTCGGTTGAAATCGGTGCTCTAAATGGAATACCTCTTTTGTTGTAGAACGTTCATGGGCCATTTGAAGTTCTATAATGATGCATTTCCTTTCATATCGAGCCCTCAGGGGGGAACAGTTCCAAAGATAATATCAGTGTCCAAATCTAAACTTAATCGACCTATATTTTGACTGCAAACTTCCGGAAAATAGCATGCAGTATAATATTGACTGCAGTTATTTATAGGTTCTGGAGTGGCGACCGCGTACCGGAAGACGTAGCGTTGGAAGGCCGTCCACAATGTGGTCCGACGACCTTGTGAAGGCCGCAGGAACCCGTTGGAGCGAGAAGCACATAACAGGTCGAAGTGGAGGTGCTTGGGGGAGGCCTATGTCCAGCAGTGGACGTCTTCCGGCTGAAATGATGATGATGATGATATTGACTGCGGAAGATGGAGGGAAAAACTTGACTCCTACCGAAACGAATGGCCCGCATTGGCAGAGCTGAGAGGACACACGTGTGTGGAAAAGGGAAAGGGAGACAATTGCCCAGCAGTGGGACATTACGGGCTGAATAAATAGATAGTACATAAATATTACTATCATTTATTTGCCAGGCCACTATGCAGTTAAATGCAGACTTCCCTTTACCTATGTTCGTTGGTCTAACTGCGGTTTTATGAGTGATCGCTTTCAAGTCCAATCTGAGTAGCTTTTTAGGGTTCCGTACCCAAAAGGTAAAAACGTCTGTCCGTCTGTCCTTCTGTCTGTCACCAGGCTGTATCTTAAGAACCGCGATAGCTAGACAGTTAAAATTTTCACAAATTATGTATTTCTGTTGCCGCTATAACAACAAATACTAGAAACAGACTAAAATAAATATTTTAGAGGGCTCCCATACAACAAACGTGTTTTTTTCGGCGATTTTGTCTTGTGGTACGGAACCCTTCGTGTGCGAGTCCTACTCGCACTTGGCCAGTTTTTTATTAGACATTTCGTCTATTTTCTGTCCTTTACCTTATAAATGCCATAAGAAAAAAACTATATTTTCTGTATCAATATCATGATCATGTATTTTTCCATTCCATATTTTATAAAAAGTGCTACTGTATTGTACCTTTTGTATAAAAAATGTTGACTATCTGACTTCATGTTTCTGACCACGGAAAAAATTTGAATTTCCAATTTTTTATAAACTTATACCTACGCCTGTTAAAAAACAAGATACTTTTTTAAGAACGTATATCATAGTGTTTGACTTTTCCGTCCAGCTTCTTTACATTTGTAATAATTGTCTATCTATAGTTACGCACAACTGGATTTTAAAACCCGATTTCATGCATAAACTTTTAAGATGTAAACATCCATAATGAACTCAAGACGTCAGTCGTAAAATCATAACGATATCCATATCATCATTCTCTTTATTTAAATTGTCAAATTAATACATTATCTTGACGTTTTATAGTAGTTTCATAAAATAAATTAGCGTAAAAAGCATCCCACAAAAAGTTTCAAACTCTCTCAAGTCTGTCCAACCATGCGAAGAAAATCTACGCCAAAGAAAAACGCAGGTTTCCCGCTAAAATTTACGTCAGCGCGTTGTTATTTTTCGCGTTCGGCCGGCAAAGAGTTCAAGGTTGTTATGCCAATGTTAGATGAGAGGCGAATAAATATTTTCCTATGAACTGGTTCTCTTTTAGAACACGTGAGTTTTTTTTTTTTTAAGTTTACATGATGGTTTTTACTTGAAAGTTTAATTTTATTGTCTTTTTCGGTTTTTATAATTTATATGTAGACGATTTTTGAAAGTTACGTCACTAATTATGTAGTTGCGTAGTGAAACAGGTTCAGCGCCATTTAAATTTGTTAATTTGCATTGAAACAATACAAATTCGAATGCACCAGGGGTTACTTATTGTAAGTTTTCCTACATTCACTCTAAAATAATAGAAATTAGAATTGCTAATCTATTTTTAGTTGGCGACTTTCGGGTTCAAAGCAGGCGGTGGTCTGTGTTACAAACTTACATATTTTATTCATAACTTTTAAAATAAGGAAACAAAATATAAACATGGCTGTTTTCGTCGCAAATACCTACATGTCATAATAAAAAAAACACAAGGCTGTACGAAGTTCAGTCAGTGCTACAGAAAAACAAACGTGACCGTCACTATGACTTGTCTTATGATGGTAAAGTAGTTATAGTGACGTGTCTTTGGTAATTTGGTGGCATTGCGTATTATGTCGTCAATTTGTAATCTAGGTACTTACTTATACTTAACTCAATATTTGTTTAAATCCCTTTACTTTTAAAATACTTTCTTACGTATTCATAAACTAATACTGGATGAACTTGAAAACTTGCGTCAAAAATAAATAGGAGGTGCATTAACTGTAACATAATAATATTTTTTTTTTTTTAATATTTATTTCATGACCATAGATACAAGTCTTTCAGTCGAATACATAGATGGGTTTTAACTTAGGTGATAATAATAATAAATGTCTGTGTGGTGCCGGACTTAAAGAATAGCACCACCCCATACTTCCCGTGGGTGTCGTAAAAGGCGACTAAGGGAGACCGGAGAATGGGCAGCAGCGTTCTCTACGCACTACACCATCATACCATACTGCGATCGCCAACCCGCCTGCCAAGCGTGGCGATTATGGCAAACCCCCCCCAAAATTGGAGGAGGACTATGTCCAGCAGAGGACGTCATTTCCCAAATCTAAAAAAATCGTGTAATTATCGTCTTCGATAGTGCAAACTAAGTTATCCCCTTCAAGTAGACACGAATAATCGTCATTTCAGTTTTTTTTTTCTTCAAAATTATCGAAACAAATAAGAAAATTAAAGTATCAAGAAGCAAGTTGGCAACGTGTTGAACTAGTTTTGACCATTCGACGCGTTCCTACGAAAAAAAACGGTCAAGAGCGAGTCGGACTCGCACACCGAGGGTTCCGTACCATCAAATGTTTATAAATTTTCATCGGCGAGGCCTATATTCGTCAGAGAATTTTAACACTGTGCACTGCGGTGTAGAATATTGCAGTTTTGTCAGCGCCGTCTCTTGACCGATATAGTGGAAATAATGTAACTTTTGTTGATGATTTCTGAAAAAGTGTGCTATTTAGAGACTTCGTTTTATTTTTACTGTAATCTTTTTTACATAAACTTCTATCACATAGAATAATTTCAGATTTTTCTCTTTGGAAACTTTGGAAATATGGGGGAGGGGGGGTATTTTTTTAAAATTTTTCATCAATAGTCGAAAACTATGCGGCCTTAACAAATGTTTGAGAATGTGCAAACTGCGCTCTTTCATATGATACCCCACATGCCCTAGTAGCCACCACACTTCTAATTTTTCAGACCCTCTTTCAGTCCCTGTTGCAAAAATATAATACATTATATTTTTATTTCTTTCTTAACTTTGCAAAATAGTTGGGCAAACGTCATCTAAAACTATTCCAAATTTCAAGTTGATACCATTGAGATATTCAGATGTGACAGACAAACAGACAGACTAGTAATAAATAATTATGGTAATTATTACTATCAGGGTAGCAATAAAAAAAAACTATTTTTAGCGGCTAACAGGTGTGGCTGAATTTTACTTCTAAGTAGGTAACTCTAAAATGGAAACCGTTAGGCATTCGCACATTATGGCGAATTGCCAGGTAACCAACCTAAATAACACATAGTTATCAGATACGCCAGATAAAAGGCGAAAATACATAACGACTCATTTATCGAAAAGCCTTTGAAAATAGCCTTGACGACATATCATAACATGCCTTGTCTGTAGGGTTCTCAACCCTCCCGGATTGCCCGGGAGACTCCGGTAATAACAGGCGCGACACGCGATAAATTCGCGCGCGACACAAAGGCACCGCAAGTCGCGCAAGGAGCGGCTGCCTTTGTGTCGTGCGCGATAATGTCGCGTGTCGCGCCTAACCTCCTTAACTCTTTAACCTCCCGACCTCCCGGGGTGCATTAATTTCTCCGGATCGAAAATGAAATGCATCCGTCACTCGCACGTCGCCGTCGCTACTCGTCGCGTTTGTAATGGTCTTTCCATTCCTGTCTCTAATGATTCTTGCGAACGCGTATTCAGCATGATGGAACAAGTATGGAGCAAGGAAAGAAACCGAATGAATATTTCATTAGTAAAAGCAGAGTTACAAATACTAACAAACTTCGATTTTTCATGTAAAAACTTTTATGATTTTGTGGTAAAAAACCGTCAATTATTAGATGCTGCTCGAAAGCAAAGTAAATATAAATTAAAAAAAAAACTAATAAATGGTTGAGATTTTCTTTCAACATCCACTCGATTTTTTCATGTAAAAGCTTTTATGATTTTGTGGGATTTTCTTTCAAGTCTTCTTTCTTTCCTCCCCTACTCGATGTTTTTTAAAACTCTCGCGTTGGTCCTTTCGAGAGTTGGCAACCCTAGTTGTCTCCCCGAACCTATAGTACAAATCGGAAGCAGCTGAATACCAATATTTTATATTAAGAGCAAACTAGTCGCGAGCTCGAACTCACTGGTGGTCATGGCCAAAAATCACGTTGTCTTATCTGGCTTCGTGCCCGACTGAGCTAGTATCAGTGATGAGCAGTTAGACGCTAGTCTACATGAAAAAAGTCTAGTTCTCACCCACAGAAATACCATTCAGAACTGATAGGCGCGGAAAAAAAAATTAAAAGTGCTTCGGAAAAAAGTGTTTTATGAAAAAAATAATGCGTAAATCAATTAAAAATAAAGTTTATTGAACTCTTCGATAACTGAGCTTTGTCGGTACGGACTTGGTTTTGAAGATTTTACAGTTCTTATATTACTTATTTACACCCAAAGTTACGTTAAAAATAGCAAGAAAAACGAATCTTTGTTGGCTCATAACTTTTTAATGGCTTTTTATTTTACTATTCTGTTTCCGTACAGACAACATTAATAATAAGACAAAACGATATCATGCTTAACTTTGGATGCACAATGTCAAACAGTGGAGTAATACACTCCCGAAATTTGTATGGAAAAAATATCGACTAGAGTCACCTTAATAAGCAACTGCTTATCTGACCTTCACAACCCAGTAATACTGCCATCATAAAGAAAAAGGGCACAACGAAAATTTTTTTCAAAATTGAGTTATATATACATATTTGGAATCAGAAAAAAATTCGCATGTATATGCCAGATTTTCTTTTTCAAATTTAAAAAAAATGTCAGTTGTGCCCTTTTTCTTTATGACGGCAGTATAATCCGCGGGCGATCAGAATGGTCGCGCTAACACTACTTGAGAACTGTCATTTTCGATTTACTTTGACAAGGTTCCGTCCCATTCTCATCGCTCGTGGATTATACTGATATAAGTGTTTTCTTGTTCCATTTAATACCTAAGCTGGCTTTGATTTATGGATTGACTTTGTCAAAGTCATGTTGATCAGGCCTACAGGTGACCTGATTTTAAAGCATGCTTTGTTATGTCCTTATTATTTAAGTCAAGAGCAGTGGTAGCACAGTGATAATGACCCCGACTTATACACTTACGAATGTAAGGTCGTGAGTTCATTCCCAGACAGGCGCTTTACTTTGAATAATTTCATCACCACTGCTCTCAAAACGGTGCAGGAAAACATTGTGAGGAAACCCCGGGTCCTAGAACCAAAATTCGAAGACATGTGACATCTACCAACCCGCACTGGGCACGCGTGGTAGACAATAGCTCACTCCCTCTCACAGAGAGGAGGCCTGTATTCCAGCAGTGCGAATATTATAGGTTGATTCAAGTCTAGTATGAGATTAAACTAAGAAAGAAACATCAAAATTGGTTCATTCGTTTTAGAGAAAATCGCCGACATACATACATATACACACGGGTCGAATACAGAACCTCCTTTTTAGGGTTCCGTAGTCAACTAGGAACCCTTATAGTTTCGCCATGTCTGTCTGTCCGTCCGTCTGTCTGTCCGTCCTCGCTTAATCTCTGTGACCGTTAGTTAGCACTAGAAAGCTGAAATTTTGTAGGAGTACGTATATCAGTTACGCCGACAAAGTGGTAAAATAAAATTTTGGAAAATATTTTTTTTTTAGGGTAGCTATAGGGTAGTATAGGGTAGGTAAAAATATTCATCCCCACTTCACATGTAGGGGTACATGTGAAGTGGGGATGAATATTTTTTTCATCATCTACCCTATCGTGTGGGGTATCGTTGAATAGGTCTTCTAAAATGGCTTAGGGGTTGCTAAAATTATTTTTCGATTGAATGCTCCATTTACGAAATATTAAAGTTTAAAATGCAAATTTTTGTTCCAGGAGCGCCCGGGGGGGGGGCGCTCCTGGAACAAAAATTTGCATTTTAAAGTGACTTTAAAGTGACTTAGATGAAGTAGTTGCTTGTTTATAATGGGTAAAGACTTGCATTGAAAACCAAAATATGTTTTTTTTTTTTACCTAAGTATTCAGAATAAAGAACAACAGAATCGTACTACATTGTCATAACGGGCTACTACGGAACCCTACACTGTGCGTGGCCCGACACGCACTTGGCCGGTTTTTTTTTGAAGTTGTAGTAGTTCTAGATAACTAGCGCGCGCAAATTGTTGCAGACAAATTCAGACAATTATTGTAGTTTCATTTAGTCCGCTAATAGCAGCGAGCAACACACTACAGATATCTCTTTCTGTGTCATACGTTCCGTATTATCTATCGCAGTAAGTACTTTGTAATAACAACGCAACAATACAGAAAGTCGCTCAGTATGAACGTAGCGTATCTTTCCTTTATAATATCATAGTTTTTAGCCCATTTCTCGTCTGACATGCGCCAGACATGTCCGGTTCCCAAGCCTAGCGGCTTTCTGGCTATCGTCCGTGCTTTGGTTTTGGCTAAAACTACAAACAAATTATGTGCTACTTACCAGCCTAGTTTTAAACGCACCAAAAACAGCAGTAAAGCATAATTCACTGTAGCGCCCTTGCAAATATTAGAAAGTTCGCCAATTAGCCAGTAGAAAGCGTTACGCATAAAATCGTAGATCCATAGAGAATTGTGAAAGTACATTACGCACACGTCAAATTTTTGGCGCCATTTTTACTGTCACTGTCAAACAAAAAGGTCGTCATTGTCTATGGTTATAAAAAGACAGTACATGATATAGTTCACAATAATGAAATGACCAGTAAGTTTTTTCAAGATGCTAAGTTGAAAAAGATTATTTGAAATATTTACTAACCAATACGCCAATACCTTCTTGCAACTGCAGTTAATTAATTTCCATTTGTAACCAATTCGAGCACAATGTAGGGTATTACGCAATTATATTGTTTATATTAATATAATCAGCTGCCTTTGTTTCTTTGTTTCGACATCGAAACTGAATGTAACAGTTACAATTTGCAGACGTCGATGGAAATGTATTTTCATATTACCCAGTAACTGAGTTTTGGACAGGGACTTGAAACGTTACTGAAAATAACGTTGCGCGTAGTTCCGGTAACGGTAATTTGTACCGTTCCACCAGGATCGTAACAAAATTAATTACTTCGCTATAACGATACTGACAACGGCTCAGGCGCAAAACGTCTCTTTCGCAAAATGTCCCCTGGTCGTAAAACGTCTCTTTCGCAGAATGTCTCTTTCGCAGAATTTCTCTTTCGCAGAATGTCTCTTTCGCAAAATGTCGCGCCAGGGACTTAAGAATAAAATTTTGATTTTCAAAACAAAAAATCATTTATTAAAATTATAGTGCGATCATGATGTTAAAATTTTGGTACTTAAATTTACTTATATTTTGATACAGTTAAAAATAATATTTTGGTACAATTTAAAGTTCAGTGATGGCAACATTTATAATAATATGTGAGGGTAGTTAGAAAAAAACTTATAAAATTATTGCCGAGCTGTGTTTTGTCTGTTACTTTTTATTGAAAAACAGTAGTGAATTTGAGTTTAAATATGGATCAAGAAATCGAATACATTCGTCATCAAAAAGAACATAGAACACTTATACATTGTGATTACAGATACCATAAGAGCAAAACAAATAAAAGTGGAAGTACTTTCTGGGGGTGCATAAATAGGCGAGACTGTAATGCGTCACTAACATTAGACAAAACAGGAAAAATTATCATTAAACTGAAATCAGTGCATACATGTGAGTCAATGGAATTTAAAAATATAATTAAAGAACACATAACATTATTAAAACATAATATTGTTTGCAAAGATTTTCGCCCCATACAGCGTAAAATGTAAAAAAAATTCGTAACAAAATACCTAATAGTGAACATTATGGAATTCCTACATTTTTTATTTTTAAATCCCTGGCGCGACATTTTGCGAAAGAGACATTCTGCGAAAGAGACATTCTGCGAAAGAGACATTTTGCGAAAGAGACATTCTGCGAAAGAGACGTTTTACGACCAGGGGACATTTTGCGAAAGAGACGTTTTGCGCCTAAGCCCTGACAACCGGAACGAAATCTTAAACTGTTCACTGACAATATTATCAACATATCTTTATTACTATAACGATATAATAACGTTATATGTATAATATAAGATGACGAAAAAGATGAAAAAGTATGAAGAATAACGTTACAAATGAATCTGTAACGTTTCTCCTGTAACGTTATTACAAGCGGATAAGCTTAATGTTACTGATACCTATAACGTTACTTATAAAGTTATAATATTGTTCTACGAAAATGATATTCTACATGTAACGTTTTCTTTTGTAAAGTTATTGATATTTTTAGGTTTTAGTATCGTTACAAATTTTGGAACGTTATACGATAAAATTAGTGGTAACGGAACGAAATTCATTTGGTTTTCAAGTCCCTGGTTTTGGAGGTCAGATAGGCAATCGCTCCATGTAAAATACTGGTATTCAGCGCAAGCGATGGCCGTCTTGCGCGGATATGACGCATATTTCGCCACAACCCAACTTGTTACGTTTTTTGGCGTTTGTGTTCCTTGCGTCATGTTTATCGCAAATAAAAGTACTGTCTTTATTTCTTTCAACCCGTTTAAACTGGAAGCCGACCCCAACATAGTTGGGAAAAGGCTAGGCAGATGATGATGAGGTCCACGTCTGCCTAACCCTTCAGGGAATTCAGGCGTGATGGTATATTTTGTTGTCTCTACAACCAGTTACGCAGAATCTAATTTCAATGTTTTGCTCATTTAGGAGCACCCAAAAAAAAGAGTGGGTTGTATTGTAACAGGTAAAATCGAATATCTGTTTCGCCTGTTCCTGTTCCACCTAATTAACAGTTCCAAAAACCTGTTACAAAATAACAGGCTGTTATTTCATACTATGTGGGAGCAAACTATTGTGTGTTCTCTATTACCACAGCTGATAAACATAGGTACTTCTCTTTCTGATTAAGGTGTTACACCCATGCGAGAAAAGGATAGAGCTTGTGACGGATGATGTAACAGGGTGGGTGTCACAGTGTTTCAGAAACATATTTATCTTATTCTAACTAAGGTAACTGTCATAAGCATGAATAGAGAAAAGCTTGTGACTGGATGGATTCTGTTATCTCGTCGTGGAACAGAAGCTGTTTTTTTTTCAGTTTGTTTGTAACAGTTACAGTCTGTTATTTTGTGATACCTGTTACATTTAGCTGTTACGATATATACGTCCCACTCCTAGCTCATTTGCGGTTTCAATCTGATTTTGAAAGCGTCCTTTGTTTGTTATGAGTTTACGACGATGACTAAGACCTCGTTATTAATTTTATTACGACTGGTTCACCGGTGTTGAGACCCGAGAGTTCAATATTTATCAGTGACTCCCAGACCGTGCTAGAAGGTAGACGTGTTGGTGGAGCGATGTCAATTTTATTACGATGTTAATAATAACTTGTTGAATTGTCTCGTTAATTTAGCTGTCGCAAGCAGTCCTAGTTTCGATGACCAGCATATCTCTTCAGAACCATCCGACAAGCTATAGTATCGAAAATGACACATTTCGTTAACCTGATTTGCTTTGCCCCCGACCGCAAACGGTTGTCGGAAGAATAGCAGTCGCCCATTTGATATCATCATCATCATTTCAGCCGAAACACGTCCACTGCTGGACACAGGCCTGCCCCAAAAGGGGGGGTTTGCCATAATCCACGCCATGCCACGCTTGGCAGGCGGGTTGGCGATCGCAGTATCGTATGGTGGTGGAATGCATAGAGAACGCTGCTGTCCATTCTCCGGTACGCCCCTTAGTCGCCTTTTACGACACCCACTGTCTGTGTGGTGCCGGACTTAAAGAATACCACCACCCCATACTTCCATTTGATATAAACGGACCAAATTTTCGGATTTGGCCTTGAGAACAGCGTTCAGAGGACTGCTACGGTAACATTGATTGATGTTCGATAGGGTACGACTCCGCCTTGGAGTTCCTCAAACGATGGGTCACTTAATATCGTGTCCTGCGTGTCCTGTCAGCTGCACATTCCAGGAACGCCGTTTGTAGCCGCGTGCGAGGCAATTACTATTTACCCAAGGCAACTGATATTTAGCCAAGCGGTTAAAAGGTACAACGTCAAGATCAAGAAAAAGAAAACAGTAGCTTTAGCAGATGGTCTGAAATCCGTTGCATTGCGCTTGCGCATTCGTGGTCCTTGACCTAGAGTGTGCACGTGTTTCAAACAGCTGGTGACAAGACGCATTTAGAAGTGAATAAAGCTATGATACTGGCGCCCATTCTGTTGTACACAAACTAAATTTAAGTTCAGGCATCTTTTTCTTTCTATTTCATTAAGACAAGGGCAGAAGATAAATATTAGATTAGTCCTGTCAAATTAGTCAGCGCCTGGCGTAAATTGACGTATTTTTTTTAGTAGCCAATTTTTTAATCTCGTTTAAATTTGTCTATGGAGTATCTTAATTTGACAGAACTAAACTAATATTTATCTTCTGACCTTTTCTTAATGAAATGGAAAGAAAAAGATGCAAGAACTAAAATTTCGTTTAGTTTGTGAATAACAAGTTCGGCGCCACTGTTTTAGAGCTGAGTTTTACTGAGGAAAATGTCGCGAGGAAAGTTTAGAGTATGAATGTCGATGCCGATGAGAAGGGGAAGACCAAAGAAACGATGTATGGACTGTGTGAATTATGATATAGTTAGAAAGGGGGTTACTACCGAGATGACGACTAATAGAGAAGTATGGAAAAAAACTGGCCAAAAAACACGTTTGTTGTATGGGAGCCCCCCCCCCCCCCTTAAATATTTATTTTATTCTGTTTTTTGTATTTGTTGTTATAGCGGCAACAGAAATACATCATCTGTGAAAATTTCAACTGTCTAGCTATCACGGTTCATGAGAGACAGCCTGGTTTGGTAGACCGCGAAATTCAAATTTTCTTACGTTTTTAGTAATTTGCACGTCAGTGTCAGGTTGTATCTTGATCAATATATGATTCGTGACAATAACAGGTACATATTTAGAGAATTAGAATCATTAATGCACCTTTCTATATAAGATTTCTACCATAAGCACTTTTCCATAAGAGATTGATTCATAAGGTACAAATCTAACTTGGAAAGATGTATATTAATGATTATAATTCTTTAAATATGTACCTGTTATTGTCGCGAATCATATTTTGATCAAGATACAACCTGACACTGACCTGCAAATTGCCAAAAACGTAAGAAAATTTGAATTTCGCGGCTACCAGTACCCATTTACCTTAATGTCAAAAACTTGACAAACATGTAGGGAAATTACAAGTAATTTATTTGACAGATTGAGACTGCCCCTATGATTTGTTTTTCTATTAATAAAAAATTGTGTATTGAGGATAAAGTGATGCGGAACGTATAAAGAAAAATACTAGTTGTCACAGCTGTTATTATTACTTATTATTCATTGTCCTGTCCTCAGTAATTATCTGTTTACCTTCATTAGTAGACCATTAGTTTTATTATTCCATTAATTCCTTTGTTTAAAAAATAATAACAAAATATCTACGCTACAATTTTGCGATCATCGCAAAGACTACGGCATAGGCAGTACTTCCATTTACCTTGACCTCGCTTTCCTTTGTGGCTGCACCCGTCAGTGGGTCTTGATTTACTGGCTGGCAACATTTGGATGGCAGCCATGACAGGGAAACGGCCTTTATGTCATCCCAATGACGTTCTGAACAAAAGCAGGTTGAAAGAGTTCGATGCATACGGTTTTCGTATTTTTGGCAGTGTGCGTTACGATCTTTGCGCGCTTTAATAATCTGTGCATAAAAGTTTTGATGATTTTTTTATGGTTTTGCGCGGGTCAAGTTCATTCGTTTGTGATTGGATTTATTTTTGTAATTTTTATGTGATTCTCTCGTATGATAAGTCTTGTTTTCTTTTGAATAAATAAAAACGTTCTCTACCGTTATTATATTTTATTTCTATCTAAAAAAGTTGCTGCTTTTGGACCTGCTTATTTCGATTTCAGTTCTGAGATTTCCAAAATCTTTATTGTACCTTTAAACCCTCTTAATCAAACTCCTTGCATATCATATGTGATACGATACAATAGAAAATCAATTGTGTCTCATTAGCGGAGCTTGAGAGGTCACGACCATGAGCGGTTCGTGGCTAAATAATAACATTTGCACGGGTCGGTCGAGGCTTAATCTACGCTAGCCGCGGAAGGTTTGTGGATGGGTGACCATCCATTTCATATCGAGAACCCTCCGTGCCTCAGAAAGCACGTTAAGGTCCCGGCTGACACTTGTAGATCTAATTATAATATTTTATATGGAGCAATTGCCTATCTAAACTCCACAGACCACAAGCTAGATACTGGGTAACACGAATACCTTGGTAACCCCCATAGCAACAACAACAACGAAACCATCCATCTAACTGTTTCAATTGTTCTAAATACACACTATTGTATAGAATCAAGTTCTTCTAACTGAACAGACAGCTGTGCTGCTGTGGAGTTTGTTGCGTCACTTCTTTTCAGCTAACGCACTAGGAAGTGGCGAAGAGTGGGTGTTTTGGGGGACTGTCTTATGTAATTTTAACGTTCAGAAAGTGCGTAGTTACGAGTCAGAAGCCCAGGAGTTTGACTACCAGTCTTACCAACTCACCCCAACGTATTTGTGTAAAGGCTTGGCAGATTTTGACCCTTATAATCGTAAGAACATAATCATCTTCCATATTTCTATCTTCAGTGGTTTAGGCTATAGGTTGTCTATGTCACATAGCTCTGTTTTCATCTATAAAGTGACTACTGTATCGAGTTTATATATCAGCATAATATGCAACACTCGTGTCATTAGGTAATACTACGTTCTAATACAATAATCTTTCTTCAACGTTTGCACGTGTACCTTCATAGTTACGACGCATAACGATATTGATAATATGATTAGTGTAATATCGTCCGATCACACACAATGTATTGGTTTACCTTTGGCGTAGTTTCAACTTCTGAGCTGTGTTATCATATTATTCGAGGGGTTCGTGGCTAATTGATAACAGCGGCACCGGTCGATCGAAAGTTAAGCTGCACTTGCCTTGTCGGTTCGTGGATGGGTGACCATTTACTATCCATATCGAAACCCTTCCGTGCCTCAGAAAGCACATTCAACCGTTGTTGGTCCTAGCTGTCATTCGTAGATCTTTAATAGTCGTTACGGGTAGTCAGAAGCCCGAAAGTCTTACAACCAGTCTCACCAAGAAGTATCGTGTTAACCAGTAACTGGGTTCATAGATTATGAAGGTCAGATAGGCAGTCGTTCCATGTACTATACAGGTATTCAGCTGTATCCGGTTCGACTGTGCGACTCTAACATAGTTGAGAAATAGGCCAGGCAGATGGAGAAATGCCAAATAATAACTAAACTTCTCTTCGACTAAAAGTCACTTAACGATTAGTGACAGCGTCGCCGTATGCCTATTATTTTACATATTTTCTTTAGTCACATAGTCGCCAAATTAGTCACTTTATTGATTCACTCCTGCAACGGACGTTAAAAATAAACCTAAGAGCGATACTCTTAGCCCATCCCTAATACAAGAACTGTAAATAAAAACACAAAGCTGCCATGATGGTGGAGATAAAACTGGATATCTGTATATGGCGACATCGCTCTGACTCACAAGCCTAAGGCCTCGCCATTTTGGGATACGATCAACTGCAATCGATGTTACAGTACTTTATCAATCGTGTGGCGCTTAAAAAGGAGGCAAAAATTGTAAACGTGATTTTAGTAAGTGTTCCATTCCATATATTCAAATCTGACAGTTCTTTTTTTTTTCAGTACGGTAGTTGGTCTTATTTTTCAAACTTTTTTTTGGTAAACATAGGTTCTTCGTTCAATGTGGGCGGTTTTTAGGAATTGTTGTTTCTTTATTTATTTATATACTTATACTTTATTGTACACCAGATAATACATAAAAAAAGAATACATCAACTTTCTTTGTTATTAACTATGAGGCTGATTTTTAAATATAGAACTTATATTTAGTTGCCCATTGTGTTTTTCTTCGTGAAACATGAAATTCTGATGACATTTTTTCATTTTGACAGCTAGGTACGTAAAGTATGCATAAAAGTCAAAGATAGCGATTTCAACTTAGAGGAGCACTAGAAGAGCCCTATAAAATACGTCGTACCATCATAAATTACGTCAGAAAGTCGACATTAATAATTAATAGATTAGATAAACAATGCTAGAAAGAATACATTATTCTCTTATCGAATAATAACAAAGCATTGACTTTGAATTTCAGATAATTAATTCTATGATTTCAAGGGGTAGATTAGATTTAATTAGGGGTTTACGTAAGATTTTTTTACGAAATACTTCTAAGATAGACGGAAGTGACCATCCTCATTCTCTTGACAATTTAACAAATTATTTGGGGTATTCTACTTCCATACTTCTCCATTAATCGTCATCTCAGTAGTCACCCACTTTCTAGCCATATGATCTTTCACACAGTCCATCACTGTTATAGACTCGACTAATATCGCAGGCATGACTATAACACCAAAAAAAGCAACGACTATTGAACGCGTTCAGGACATCTCACCCGGGTTCTAGAGCTGTCAGTGTCAAAATTGTTATGGAATTTTGACACTGACAGCGCTTGAACGTCTCGAAGTTTCATTGGTGAAATTCACCCTAAAAGCTAGGGCTTTCTTCTTCATAGATTTCCTTGCATTGTGGTTAGATTTCAACCTAACGAGATGCAGCTGATGTAGGTAGCTAGCGAAAATAGCTACGAGATTCCGATTTACGCAAATCTATTGTTCTCCTACGCGATGTATTCTGTTTGAAAACGACTCGACTATAAATCCAGTACAACAATAAGATAATAGTTCTTACACGTGCTGCTTCAACGTTTAACGACTACAAGTAGTCAATACGTAGCCTTTTCCCAACTATGCTGGGGTCGGCTTCCAGTCTAACCGGACGCAGCTGACTACCGGTATTTTACATTGAGCGACTGCCTGTCTGACTTCCACAACCCAGTTGCTGGGCAACACGATACCCCTTGGTAAGACTGGTGGTCAACTTCTGCGGTTCTAACTATACCCGTAACATAATACACTGCGTAGTGGAGGTCCAATTATGTCCACAGTTCAGCCGGTCAGGGGCCCTAGTCTGCTATTTTTATAAATTCGTCATTCCAACACGATTCCACCACCATCCCATTGTCACTTTGCTAAAAGTTCGTAATCTGCTAAATTCATAATGGTTGATCATTGGTCGATCAATGGCACAGAAATTATGATACTCGTAACGAATTAAAAGCAATGACTGCACAATGACGTTCTAATGGTAGGTCACTGATCAAAGGAACTGTCAAATTTTTTTCAGATTACCGCGTAAGTCAGTAATTCATTTTTCATTATGTACGAGATTACCATTCTATGCCATTTCTTTCAATGGAGTGTCAGTGGTTGACCATTGGAAAGTCATAATGACGCCATTATATTAGTAGATTACCAAACTTGTCAAAATCAACAATTATGAAGTCAATGATAGACCATTTTCACACTATTGTATTAGCAGACTTGAGGCCCTGTTCTGGAAAAATCTCACCGTGAAAACTTAGGTGACGCGAGTTTGAAGTTAGCCGTCATTCCACCAGAGGGGTAATTCTCGTAATTTTAAGAACATTCATAGTCTGATCTCAGTCTCAATCAAAACACCTCTAATTTCCCTACATTTTGACAAGCTTTTGACATTTGTTTGTTGCTGAAATGAGGTTGCGACTAGATTTGGATGGTGAATTGTCCTTCTAATGCTATGGATTGACACTATTCAAGCTAACTTCACCTAAGTTTTCGGGTAAGATTTTTACGGAATGATCTGCAGAGCTTGAAGTGTTCAGTATCCCTACTCCTGTACATTTGAGGGCTTAAAAAACACCACTTTAGCCGTGATTGTCCGAAAGGTTTGCCGCTGGCCCGGAACATAAAGGGCAAAGGAAGGAACACGGGTGGGTTTTAGTCAGTAAGAGTCTGACACTCCCTTCCGCTCCACCCAGAGCGGGAGGAGTCATTTGATGATTTCCCATTAAAAAAAAAAAAAAAAGCCGTGCAGACTTTGTCTCCTGTGTTTGTTTCGTCATTTCTTAATATAGGAAATGGCGACTCCATCTAGCATATTTTATTCTTATTCGTGCAAGGGCTGATTTTTCAAACGACAGATAATTTTATCGAAGGAATAATTTTGAATTGTTGACAGTTCTTCCATGCAAAATCTGTCAGACGTCAATTTTATTCCACGAATAAAAATTATCTGTCGATTGAAAAATCAGCCCTAAATGTGATTTCATTTCACTTTTGTGTTATTTGAATTCATCTGAGCAGCATTGATAAGACTTTGTAGTATATTCGTAAGTCGCTTCTCTGCAATTCTGCGTAGTAGGTACGTCTTTGTTGTAATCAATTGGTCGTAGCTATTATTGTACGAGTCAATCTAGCAGGTGCAGATGTAGGCGATAGTCTCGCAATCTGTCTACTTCGCCTTCACACTATATTCTTACTAGCATTTACTATTATTTTAAATAGTGACGCCGATTCTGTTGTTCACAAACTAAACTAAATTTAAGTTCATGCATCTTTTTCTTTCTATTTCATTAAGAAAAGGACAGAAGATAAATAGTTGTTTAGTCCTGTCAAATTAAGATACTCCATAGACAACAGTAGACAAGATTAAAAAATTGGCTATTAAAAATACGTTGATTTACGTCAGGCGTTGACTAATTTGACAGGACTAAACTAATATTTATCTTCTGTGCTTTTCTTAGTGAAATAGAACGAAAAAGATGCCTGAACTTAAATTTAGTTTAGTTTGTGAACAACAGAATCGGCGCCATTATGTAAGTTACTGTTCTTTTTACTTAGCTAGTTTAATCTGTGGTTTAATTTAAGTCGATGGGCCTAAGTCTACTGAACTCTGATTTATAATTTGAACTAATACATTAAGTATACTATTCTTAATAATGTTTTCAAAAAAGGTCGATCAAAGCTGTCTAGCAGATTTAAAAATAAAAGTGTAATTCACAGATGTTGCGCTCTTGCAAATTGAGTGAGTTTTTGACAGTTATAATGTATGGAAAATCTGTCAGAAACTCGCGATGGAGAGACCATTGCAACATTTGTAGATTAGTAGACTTGGCCCCCAGAAAAAAAATATGTTAGCATTACTGTCATCAGTTTAAAACTTCAATCCTCTTGCTGTCGTTTTTATGGTTCCGTACCCAAAAGGTAAAAACGGGACCCTATTACTAAGGCTCCACTGTCTGTCTGTTACCAGGCTGTATCTCATGAACCGTGGTATCTAGACAGTTGAAATTTTCACAGATAATGTATTTCTGTTGCCGCTATAACAACAAATACTAAAAACAATAAAATAAATATTAAGTGGGGCTCCCATACAACAAAACGTGTTTTTTTCGGCGTTTTTGCAAAACCCTTCTTGTGCGAGTTCGACTCGCACTTGGACAGTTTTTTAGTAGAAGCTAAGTTTAGTTTTAGCCACTAAAATACCTCAAATTGACGTCTTATCTTGAAAGATCGAAAAACATCGTTAAAATGACGATCCTTTGTTTCCTAAAATCTGTGCCATTGCCAAATACATCTTATTGCTATAACAAAAAAAAAAAGGTGAAAAGACTTACTTAGTTAACAAAAATGTAACATTACTTAACTATGCCGATTTATAATATATCAGCCTATTATTGTCTCACTGCAGGGCAAAGCTTTTTCTAACACAGAGAAGGCACGAGCATTGATTACTAGTCACCACGCTTGCTCAAGTCCGGTAATAAACAAAATACGTACATTATTTATTCATGGCGATACAACGTCTAAAAATTTAATATCAACGACATTGCAGTGTAGTTGCCATGATGGCTCATTATCCAAAGGTAAAATTAACGATTCGCAAACGAAAATTCAGGGAAAATAAAGAGATGTCGTATGATTCATTGGTCAACGTTCCCTGCAACTGTATGTAGCTTCGCAGTTTGCCTTCGAGCGCGGTCGTGAGCGCGCGCTCACAAAACGGAACTTCTAGTAAACAAAGAACATTGTTTTATCTCTGATCGTGACGTTAGTTCAGGCGGGAATATTTTTTCTTTTTTAATTCTTCCATTTTTTTTTTAATCTATGGTTTTTATTTGTGTTATGTTGGCAGTGTGTGTAATTTGCTTGGGGTGATTACGATTTTAGAAAAATTGCTGTGTTTTAGAGAATGTGCGTATATTTGATTCGCGTTTTATTGTTGTGGAAATTAAGTTATTTTTAAATGGTGGCGTATTTTATGTTTGATTCGATAACAATGCGTAGATGTTTGTTTTTCTCGAGTTTTCAGAAAACATCTGTTCAATCAACGCGATCTAAGTTTGAAGTTGAAATTTGAATTCCACTCGAATTCAAATTTCAACTTCAAACTTAGATCGCGTTGATTATTAGTTTTAATTTAAACTCATTGTTCAAAAAAGACTTTTTTTTAAAACTAATTTTATTGAAACTACAGCTATTTCATACGCTTTCTAGACGTCAAAAACGTTTTTAAATTAAATAAAATTCGCCTAAAGAGGTCAATTAACTCTAAATCATTACACAAACAGTTTTTACTTACTTTCGTAATCTGTATTATTTTACATACTAATACACGCGATTATACGACTTATGTGTGAAACAGTAAAGTAAATAATCGCTTGTTTTGAAATAAGTCGTAAGGTTAGTTTATGTCAATGGAAGTTTGTAATATGTAATTATTGTTCTTTTTAATTGTTAGTGACTGACTTATTATGTATTATTCACGCTAAGCCTTTAACAAGGTAAGCAGCCTTTTAAGAAAAATACTTTTCGACGTTATCTTCTATCAGTAATTTTTATTGTACCCGCAAAACAGTACGTTTAACGTTATTTTCATAAATTGTTCTATGTCGTTAGTATTAACTTTTCTATTTTATTAATAACAAACTGACAAAACTGACGTTGTCCTACCCTCAATAGTTCGTAAAAAATCCCATAGGACGTTCAGATTTTCCAGAATTTGAAAATATTCCAGTTTCCTGGAATATTCTGGAAGATTTTGGACATTTTAAAACCAAAAAATAGCCAAGTTGCTCTAGCCGTTCTCAAGTGCTTTACAGTACAGCGAACAGCATTTCATTTGTATTGACTACTAGCTGTAAATCAAATTGGATTTCACGAGTTTCTTTTTTTGTGCGGAACCCTAATTCTTTTTCTAAAATAAAAGTACCTACGTTACTCCTTATAACACCAGCTATCTGCCAGTGAAAGTCCCGTCAAAATCGGTCCAGCCGTTTCGGAGATTAGCCGGAGCAAACAGACATAGAGAGACATACAAAAGTTTAAAAAAATCAATTTTTTACTTTTACTGATTCATAATAATATGCATTTAGTAAAAAGCCGTTATATTGACAAACAGACAATTTTATAATTATACAAATATATAAAATTGAAGTGTCCGTTTGTAATGTTAGATTATTAGAAACTATATTAGCCAAAGCTAAATCTATAAATCTAACGATACAGTATGGAACACAATAATCCTTTTCCTAAAAAGTAACCTAACAATACCTTGCTAACTTCTAACGTCATAACACGAAAGCAGACGCTCTAAATTTAAATTTTAAATCTAGTTTGGAATTCTAGAATTTATAATTGGAATGAAAAATTTTGACGGTTGTTAAGTAATGTCAAAAGTCAAAATGCAAATGAGGTTGGATAACTTTTTGAGCAGCAACGCCCATTTAGGTGTTGAGGACCTACATGTCACGGTAGGGTTCAAGGCCTCACAGATAATTGCTATTGTTAAAAAAAAAAGAGGTCAGTCACCCATACCTTTATATCGCAAGTGTTCGCAAACAAATTAAGGGGTTTATTTATAAACGTTGTTTAAAGTTAATAACGATTGACGTGTTTAACCATTATTTTTTGGTGTTTAAACGTCTTTTAACTTTATGCAACGTTAATAAATAAAGGGGTAATTCTTTACATAAGTGTAAAATCTAAACTAACACTATAAATAGAGAAGATTTGATTTGTTTGTTTGTTACGCTTTTCCGCAAAAACGGCTAAACGGATTTGAATAAAATTTGGCACATTGGTAGACCATGACCTGAATTATGATATAGGGTACTTTTTTATCCCGTTATTCCCATAGGATCGAGACTTATGCGGATTAAAGCGCAGCTAGTAATTATACTAAAATTAGGATTTTTGTGGCATCTCTTAAAAAATACTTTTTATTTTTTATTATTAGCCATTAATGTTCCACTGTTGGGCAAAGGCCTCCCTACTCTCTTTCCACCTCTCTCTGTCCAGAGCTGCCAAGCACACCGTATTTAAAAAAAATATTAATGTTAAATATACCACCTACTTACTACATAAATAAAATGATAATAGTTTTTAACATGCAGAATAACCGTTTTAGAAACCATATGTAAAGTTTACGACTTCGCTTTGGCGAAGTCGTAAACTTTACATATGGTTTTTCGAAAATACACACTATGGGTTGTCGAAAATACACACTACCAACATAACAACTATTCCACGTAACAAATAAATACTGCCAACATAACAAAATTAAATTTGAATATGGAAATTAGAAATACAATGGTCGTTTGCACTGATAGCTAATTACCTTACTATTTCTACTTTTCTCTTACTAATTCAATTTCCAGTATCCGAAAGTATTTTACAAAGACTCCTGCATCAAACTGTAACTCTGATTACAGAAGAAAACTAAAAGTGTACAAGTGAAGTGCTCTGGCGAAAAGCCAGCGACAGACTAAACACGTTTCTCTCTAACCCAGTGATGATGTGCTTAACAAACATGTATACCACACTAACGAACAGTGCAAGAAAGTGACATCTGTCAACATGTCGGAGAAAAGAAGAAAGAAGCCCAGAAATTTTATTAATAACATAAGGACTATATAGCATTATAAATAAACTTTTAATATCTGATCTCACAAGTGCTCAATTTAAGTAAAAACCATGATTTCTTTAAAGAAATTGTACGGAGACGAGTTGTTACGACTCGCTCTGGTCCTTAGCCTGCTAAAGGTGGACCCCAATGATTATCTGGAGAGGGAGACCCAGCAGATGATAGCTGGACTCCACATTTCGAACGGATCAGACTGGTCCTTGGAACAAGAAGCCAGGACGCTGATCAGACCAAGATTCGTCCACCCAAAATCGCTAGACAACATACTCATTAACTACGAACGCCAATTATTCGAGGAGCTAAACTCCCTCGGGCGATATGGTAATCCTGATTTAGAATATAATGAGCGGATATGGAATAACAGAGCCCCGATACTTCATACATATTTAGTAAATAATGTAGCGACTGACACAGTAGCGCCCGCGCTCGCTTCGGCGACGGTCCCCGAAAATGCTGACCAAGACTCTGTGTCAGCAGACGACAACGTAGCTCAGGAAGTCAAAGTTTCTGATGAAGAAGAAGAAGCGACGAGCAATGAAGAACGCCCGGACGCTATTGTCACTCTTTCTGCTGATTTTCTCCATAACCGAACTTCAGAAGACATATTTGCTGAAATAGCATCGAGATCTTTCGACGTCAACGAGCTGCTTGTACAACCTTCCGAGATGCAGATCAAAAAGGAGAACGAGGACTTCGAAGTCCGAGTTAAGAAAGAAGAGGAAGATGATGATGATCTATATAGCGACAACGCTATAGATTTCATGCCTTATTTTAACCCGAAAACTGAGATGGATTTGGGAGAAACCAACTCAGTATTTCAACAGAATTTGGCGGACTTGCAAGAGTTCGGAGAAGTAGATGAGGCTAAAGAGCTGAAGCATGATTTGGAGTTCTTGGACGTGAAGCAGCAGCAGGAGAACTTGGAGCAATACTTGATGGAGAATACTCCTTTGGATTCCGAAGTGTACGAATTAGCGCCAATGTTTGAGGAGGAATTGGTGTTGAATGTGAAGAGGGAACGAGCTAGTACTAGCTTTACGGCCAGTTCAAGTGGTGTTAGTGATATGGAGGCTTCCAGCGATGATATTGATGTGAAGATCGAGCCTGATGAGGGTCACCATACTGGTGATGAGCTGACTCAGGAGGTGAGTGTTTAATTCATTGTTTTTTTACTGCAGTGTAGGCTTAGACATGGTCTATTTTTATTTTAGTTAGTGGCCAGAATGTATAACTTGGACGACGCAAAACCACGTGGCGTTCTGTTGTTTCGACTTGGATGGGAAATAGATTTTTATCAAACTAGTCTATAAAGTCTAGGCTTTTATGAATGCCAGGCTTATTGAAACCGTTGGTGGGAGTACCATAGACAGCTAAATATTATTTTAATTGACAACTAAATATTATTTTAATTGAAGTTACATCAAAACGACAAACGCAATAGGTGTCGAAATCGACGCAATAAACTTGTAAGCACCATTGCTGCATTTGTAAGTAAATACCCTTTGAAAATATTTAGTAAACTGTCAATGAACGTCGAAATGACGTCACAATATGACATTGGGTTCAAAGTACGGTTATAATGATTAAGGTTACTGTATTTAAAGTTATAAGGTAAAGGCGTGGATTGACGGGCTGTCATCGATTTTCTTTTTTTTTGGCAATGCACTTATAAATTTTCTTACGCAGGTGTCAAAAGTTTAAATTTTGCTTTTTTACATAAGTATTTAGGAAAAAAATGCAATTTTTGTTTTCGAAGGTGCTCAAATGAGAAGTTCTTGTTGTTGTATTTTTACTATAATAACTGTTGTACAGGCAGTTAATATTGAGGTCTCGATAGATTTGGTTAATTTAAAAAAAAAAAAGAAAAAGTCTAGAAATTTTGTTTTTCTGTCCTGGCAACATGCTGTTAGCTGTCAACTGTCAGTCACTATTTTGACGTTTGTAAATTACGTTTTCTATCACCCACGTTGCGGTCGATTTGGAAAAGCCCCTATTCATATGTATTTTCTGCGGCCATGCAAAATTTCCTTAGTTTACAAGCAAGTAAAGCCGCGAAAAGAGTCCAGTCCTAAAATAAAGTTGAAAATATTTATACCGCAATGTGGTCTGAGTTAATTATAATTGTAAATACGACATTTACATGTAACACGTAGTGTTTGTGCGGTCACTTTTATAAATGTTTACGTGGAAGCCGTATTTATATCGTTTTCAACACTATCAGCAGGCCCCTCTTGTCCTTTAGGCACTCTGTGCAAGTGCCCAGGGCCCCGCGATCTTCGGGGGCCCCGGCTTCATCATCATCATTTCAGCCGAAAGACGTCCACTGCTGGACATAGGCCTCCCCCAAAAGGGGGGGGGGGGTTGCCATAATCGCCACGCTTGGCAGGCGGGTTGGCGATCGCAGTATGGTGTGGTGGTGGAATGCATAGAGAACGCTGCTGCCCATTCTCCGGTACGCCCCTTAGTCGCCTTTTACGACACCCACGGGAAGTATGGGGTGGTGCTATTCTTTAAGTCCGGCACCACACAGACAGCTTGGCCCCGGCTTGCTCTCTTAAAAATCATTCGTAAGTTATTTGCAGTGCGATTTACAATACGTTTCTGTTTCTAGCCTCCCAGTTGTGAAAAATATTAGTATGTTTCTCTTATTGTCTCTTGTCTACACAGGGGTCCCGTAACCCTTATGTGCTCATGGCCTCCAACAGGTTAAAGACGGCCCTGACTATCAGAGTCCTAATTCACTATGACCACTTAATGATTCCTTACTCCGAAGTCACGTCAATTCCTTAGCCAACGACATCTGATAGTAACGTATTCTCTATGACACAATGAATGAAACCGCGCGAAAAAACGCGAAGTTGACATGGTTTGAACCACAGATATAGATATACCTAGATAACGCAAGTATCATGAACTGTATGAAAACCAAGCGTGCCATTTTTTGACTACCTACTATGACGTCACAAGCTCGCGCTCTCGCTCACACTTACCCAGCCAGCAGTACACAGGACTGAGCGCGAAAGGGGCGGCTTACGATTTGTAATCATAAGTTGGTGCAATTTTTGGCACGCGAAGTAGTTACTCTTGCGTTATCTAGGTATATCTATATCTGTGGTTTGAACTGTCAAAGTACGCTTGACAACCGTATGTGGTTTGCACGTGGTCGGTGGTACGATTACGCGGGGAATAATAATTACCATACAGAATTGGGGCCCTTGACGTAAAACGAAAAAAAAGTTATTTAAAAAAATAAAAAAAACCCGACTGCGGTAAAATACTGAAAAGCTAACAACAAGCCCATTTGAAATTAAATAAAAGTTGGAAGCAGGCGGGACCCATTTGAATTTGAAAATATAATAAAAATCATATGGGTCCCGCCTGCTTCCAACTTTTATTTAATTTAAAATGGGCTTGTTTTTAGCTTTTCAGTTTCTTTTAACTTAAGTTTTTTACCGCAGTCGGGTTTTTTAGTTTTTTTAATTACTTGTTTTTTATTTCCAGCTTTTTAGTTGACAAAATAAATGTGAACGATTTCGCAGACGATTTAGCTCTTGGTACGTGTTTTTTACGATTTGTCACTTCGAATTACTTTTAACCATATAAGTTGTATATATTTTTGTAATCACCTTTAAAAACCCTTTATTTTGATACTCTACTCGATAGGTTTCGAGAAAAATATTTTTTTTTGAAGACATAATATTGTGCCAAAAATCGGCCATTTTATATTTTTTCAATTTTGATATACCCAGTAACACTCGCGCTACCAAGGCAAATCTAAAGACGTATAATTTATCAAAATCCGTACATTCGTTTAGAAGTTACGAGGGTACAAAGAAACGGACATACATACATACATACATACATACATACAGGTCAAACACATAACCCTCCTTATGGGCTTCGCCGCAGTCGGGTAAAAATAGATTCGCTGACACTACTAAGCCTTCGTACCCCCAGGCGATTTTTTTTGTTGCGCACTGGATTTTCAAAGCACAGCTTGCGCCGAGAGCTAAGCGCCGAAATATGATTCGCGACCGTAACAAATAATTATGGGTTTACAGAATTATAATCATTAGAATCAGCATTACTACACATCAAATGGTCTCTCCCGCTCTGGGTGGAGCGGAAGGGAGTGTCAGGCTCTTACTGACTAAAACCCACCCGTATTCCTTCCTTAGCCTTTTATGTTCCGGACTAGCGGTAACCTTTCGGACAATCCCGCTGACCCGGCAGGCTTCGATGCTAAGGGGCCCCTACCATGATGCACATGTCTTTGAGGCGCGCGTGGAACACGTACGCGCCGTCCGGCACGGGCCTGGTCCTGGTCGGACGGTGAGCTTCCCATTACTCTCCGCCCGCAGGCCCGGGCCTACGGTGGCCGGGAGTCGTCACGCGCATTACTACACCTTGAGTTAGAATTAGCCTCAAAGGTCATGGTTTCATGAAATATACATTCAATAGGGTAATAATGAACTTCGAGAGTTGCGTTGATGATTTTTAAGATTGTAATTCTATAAAGAAAAAAATGTTAGGTACGGCTGCGAATCATATTTAGGTCAACATACAATCTGGGGGCATATTAGTATGGTTTTTATTGTAAAAAGAAAGTTTTTAGAGGTATCTTCATGATTTTTTTCTATCGTATCAAATTAGTTGTAATATGTTTTCAACACAGTATCTACCTAGCATATATCATATATATTTTTCTGATGTTGTTTACTGTAGTCGATCATATACTTTTATTGTTTCTAAAACTTGCGTTTTTTGCGTTTAGGTTCTGTAAGCCCAATAATGGAGTTTTCTCTTTGATTGATCATCATTATATTTACCAGTGTGAAGTTTACCAGCTGATGAAATAAATCCTATTTGGAAATGCGTCATTCTCACCTACAGCCTAAAAAAACTGTTTGACGTTAGCTCAAAGAATAATAATTGGCTTAAAAGGTCATTCAACTTGGCAAATTATGATAATTTGCATTGGCAACATCTTATCTCTTGGCCGTTTGAGTGTAATCTTTTGTTTATTATCGAGACCTTGACAATGATTTGTAAAGATGTCAACAGCCTTTTTGGTCTCATAATTCAATCTGTCATTATTTTTACCCGACTGCGGCGAAGCCCAAAAGGAGGGTTATGTGTTTGACCTGTATGTATGTATGTATGTATGTATGTATGTATGTCCGTTTCTTTGTTCCCTCGTAACTTCTAAACGAATGAACGGATTTTGATAAATTATTCGTCTTTAGATTTGTCTTGGTAGCGCGAGTGTCACTGGGTACATCAAAATTGAAAAAATATAAAATGGCCGATTTTTGGCGCAATATTATGTCTTCAAAAAAAATTATTTTTCTCGAAACCTATCGAGTGGGGTATCAAAATAAAGGGTTTTTAAAGGTGATTACAAAAATATATACAACTTATATGGTTAAAAGTAATTCGAAGTGACAAATCGTAAAAAACACGTACCAAGAGCTAAATCGTCTGCGAAATCTTTCACATTTATTTTGTCAACTAAAAAGCTGGAAATAAAAAAAGTTATTTAAAAAAATAAAAACCCGACTGCGGTAAAAAACTAAAAAGCTAAAAACAAGCCCATTTTAAATTAAATAAAAGTTGGAAGCAGGCGGGACCCATATCATTTTTATTATGTTTTCAAATTCAAATGGGTTCCGCCTGCTTCCAACTTTTATTTAATTTAAAATGGGCTTGTTTTTAGCTTTTTAGTTTTTTACCGCAGTCGGGTTTTTATTTTTTTAAATAACTTTTTTAGTCTATGGTTTCGACTGTTCTGTGGGTTTCGATCCAGGTGACGAATAACTAATAAAAGATAAAAGAACAAACACTGCAAAAATACTGTTCTCGTATCTGCGGTGCTGACGGAGAACAAAAAAAAACAACGTACAATATTTCACACTACATTAAAAAATTAACATAACCCTCCTTCTGACGCAGTCAGGTAAAAATACTTAGAAAAACACTTTTCTTTTATGGAGACACCCTTACTTTATTTTATATTTTTATTTGTTGTTATAGTGTAGAGACCATAGTAGTAGACACTGTGAAAAATTCAAGTGTCTACCTATTTACTGTTCAAAAGATACAGTCCTGTGACAGACGGACGGACAGCGGAGCTTTAGTAATAGGGTCCCGTAAGGTCCCGTTGGCAACCCTAAAAATGACAGATCTTGTCACTTGTCATAGTTATTTCGTTAGTTCCAATTTCAATTAGAGAATATGATACGAATCGATGGTATGGCAACGAAAAGTACTGATTTAGAAGGCCTGGCTGGTTGCAGAACTTACAGATAAGCATAGATAAAATATTATCGTTTATCGAGTAACCGCAAATGTTATACAAGCATTGGTTTTTATTCCCACGCTTTGGTAGTAGATAATGATACTACTTAAAACCATAGACTATAAAGGCCTACGCAGACCGGGACGGCATGGCAAGGGATTTAAATTACTAATGGACATTCAAACGTATCAATATAGAAATACGACATTAATTGCTATGCTTTAAAATGATGCCGTGGCATCGAAAGGGATTTCATTGCACGGCATTGAAAGACGCGCCACGGGCTCCCGCGGCGGGATGCCGTGGCGTCCTGCGGCATGCCAAGGACTCCGGCGCTCGTTGTGAGATACCGCGGGATGAGGCGGCGGGGGTAGAGAAGCGGGGAAGCCGCTGGAATGCCGCGGTATCTAAGCGGCTAGTGTGCGCTGACTGACGGGAAAATCCCTTGCCATGCCGTCCCGGCCTGCGTAGGCTTTTATATTCTCTATGCTTAAAACATTGTAGTACAACCTGCGGGGTAATTACGTAACACACTATCAGTAGCAATGGCTTTCATTTTGACAGTTCACCAACATCCATTGCGTTATTAACGTTATTGAGTAGACAAATTTTTCGATTATATGAAAAAACTAACTGCGCCCCGCGGTTTCACCCGCATAAGTTTCCATCCCGTGGGAATATTGGGATTAAAAGTATCCTATGTGTTAATCCAGGGTATCAGCTACCTCTACACTAAATTTTATCAAAATTTATCCAGCCGTTTGTGCGTGAAGAAGTAACAAACATATAAGTACACACTTACAAATTTTCGCCTTTATAATATTAGTGTGATACTTATTAGTCGGAAGCCCGAAAGTCTGACAACCAGTCTTATCAAGGGGTATAGTATTACCCAGTAGTTGGGTTGTGGAGGTCAGATAGGCAGTCGCTCCATGTAAAACACTGGTATTCAGCTGCATCCGGTTTGACTGGAAGCCGACCCCAACATGGTTGGGAAAAGGCTAGGCAGAAGATGAATATTAGTGTGAGGGATTAGCAATATCCTTTAAAATGATTCAGATTGTGATTGTGATTGTGGTTTTGTAGTTTTAATGTATGTAGGTATGGCAGGCCGAACGTCAGTGCCAAAGTCAAATAATTTATTTCAAACTAGCTTCCGCCCGCGGCTTCGCCCACGAGGTACGTCGATAAAAACTATCCTATGTCCTTCGCTGGGATGCAATCTATCTCTCTGCCAAATTTTATCGAAATCCGTTCAGTGGTTTAGACGTGAAAAGGTAACAGACAGACAGAGTTACTTTCGTATTTATAATATTAGTATGGATAGTCTCTTATATAAAAGGCACTTTAGAACGTCAAAATTTGCAAGAAAATAGTATAGATTCTAGTTGCCCCTTCCAAGAGGTAGTTCGTATGGAGGAGGATGGGCAAGAAACTCCATAGTTAATTAGTTACTCTTTTAAAATGTTTTACAATTTTTTTTTAATGTACATTAATTACCTAGAATGAAATTACTGTACTATAAGAACCTATAAGCCGACCTCTTCTATTGAACCTCTGTACAAAGCTAGACTTAGATAAATAAATATTTGTTACTACGGTTGCGATAAATTATATTTATATCAATAAACATCCTGGCACTGACTTGCAAATTGCAAAAACTGGCCAAGTGCGAGTCGGACTCGCACACGAAGCGTTCCGTACCACAAGGCAAAAACGCCGAAAAAAAATAAAAAAATAAAATAAAACGGGACCCTATTACTAAGACTTCGCTGTCTGTCTGTCTGTCTGTCACCAGGCTGTATCTCAAGAACCGCGATAGCTAGACAGTTGAAATTTTCCCAAAGTATGTATTTCTGTTGCCGCTATAACAACAAATACTAAAAACAAAATAAAATAAATATTTAAGGGGGGTGGGAGCCCCCCTTAAATATATATACAACAAACGCGATTTTTTTGCCCTTTTTTGCTCGATATAAAAAATGGCGACAGGTAGGTATATAGGTATTTGAAATATTCACAAAATACTCAGTTGTATTTTAACTTTAATAATAAATAATAAAATTTAAATAAAATAAATATTTAAGGGGGGCTCCCATACAACAAACATGTTTTTTTCGGCGTTTTTGCCTTGTGGTACGGAACCCTTCGTGTGCGAGTCCGACTCGCACTTGGCCAGTTTTTAGTATTTGTTGTTATAGCAGCAACAGAAATACATCACCTGTGAAAATTTCAACTGTCTAGCTATCACGGTTCATGAGTTCCAGCCTGGTGACAGACGGACAGTGGAGTTTTAGTAATAGGGTCCCGTTTTTACCCTTTGGGTACGGAACCCTAAAAACGAAAGCAATTCTGAATTTCGCGGGCTTCCTAAGTGCATTCCCCTTACGGTGAAAGCCTGCGAAAAGCAAAATTTATTCGCAAAACAAAGAACGTAAGAAATTTTGAATTCGTTCTTAACTAAAATCAGAATTGTATTTTAACTACGCTACGCCTACAACCACTCAAATCTTTTAGTTGGAATCATAAAAATATAAGTATATCTATGGTTCGAATACTTAGATCGTCACGCAGGGGTTAGCAACCTGAGGTGTCAACGAACTTTTCGGCCAAAAGGCAGTTTTGCTTCTTAATTTGAAATTACACGGTTAAAGCCTTTGTTGATTTCGCAGATAATAAATACGGTGTCACGTGGGTTTTAAAATAGGCAGAATACCTAATACTGACTGTTGTAATATGAGATACTTTTTTTAAAATTTAAAAAAATACCTGCCCCGTGCCCGTGGCTAAATAATAACAGCCACACAGGTCGAACGATCAGGTTAAGCTACGCTTGCCGCAGTTGGTCTGTGGATGGGTAACCATCTTTACATACCGTGACCCCTCCGAGCCTCGGAAAGCACGTTAAGGCTTTGGTCCCGGCTGACATTCGTGGATCTTTGACAGTCGTTACGGGTAGTCAGAAGCCCGAAAGTCTGACAACCAGTCTTACCAAGGGGTATCGTATTACCCAGTAACTGGGTTGTGGAGTTCAGATAGGCAGTTGCTCCATGTAAAATACTGGTATTCGACCCGGTTAGACTGGAAGTCGACCCCAACATAGTTGGCAACATAGTTGGGAAAAGGCTAGACAAATGATGACCTGCCCCGTTGGTCTAGTGGTCGCAAGCGCTACTCTGAGCACGAGCTCCTGGGTTCGATTTCCGGGTCGAGCAAAGTGTTATTCGGTTTTTCTATCTGAAATGTTTCATTCCCATGGAAATATCGGGGTAAAAACTATCCTATGTCCTTTCCCGGGACTCAAACTATCTCTATACAAAATTTCATCTAAATCGGTTCAGCGGTTTTAGCGTGAAGAGGTAACAGACACATAGAATACTTTGCCACCACTCACGGACATACATTAAAACCGAGTACATCCCGAGGACAGCCGAACACATCCGAAGCGGGTATTTTTTTAATCGTCTTATTAGCAAAACGCGCGGTTTCGCTTACGGTAACAGTGGCTCGAGTTCAATGGTTTTTTCTCATCTCAGAAAAAAGCATTAAATCTTTGTGAAACATCTTTAGGCGTGCAAGGCACGCCTAAAGAAGTGTTCACTTCAAAAAGCACTGCAAAATTATGACCGTGACAATGATGACCAAGGAGGTCAACTGACTTTTTAGTAACGGAAATGAAACGGAGCCGGACCTCGAAGCAACATCATCATCATTTCAAAAGACGTCCACTGCTGGACATGAGCCTCCCTCTTCTCCGCTTCTTCCATTCCTGCGACCTTCACAAGGTCATCGATCCACCTTGTTAAAAATGCCTTTGAATAAAAGTGGTTCATTGTTGAAATCGATACTAACATAAAACTTATTGATTGCACTGTCAGTGTTAACAAGGTCACCCATCGAAACTAGGTCGATGTCACTGCAGTGAACAGATGTTCAAACTATACACATGAACCATTTTATGTTACCCTGGTACCACTTACTGAATTAAGGTGAAAGAAAACATAGAAAACATCGCGAGGAAACCTGCATTACCCCCCCCCCCCCCCCTCCCCACCACAATTGCGTAACACACTGGTCCGTGGCTAAATAATAACAGCCGCACAGGTCTATCAATCAGGTTAAGCTACGCTTGCCGCGGTTGGTCTGTGGATGGGTGACCATCTTTATATACCGAGACCCCTCCATGTCTCGGAAAGCACGATAAGCCGTTGGTCCGGGCTGTCATTCGTGGATCTTTGACAGTCTTTATGGGTAATCAGAATCCCGAAAGTCTGACAATCAGTCTTACCAAGGGGTATCGTATTACCCAGTAACTAGGTTGTGAAGCTCTGACAGGCATCGCTCCATGTAAAATACTGGTATTCAGTTGCATCCGGTTAGACTGGAATCCGACCCCAACATAGTTAGGAAAAGGCTAGGCAGATGATGATGTTGTCTACGAATCAGCAAATGTAAGATAGGACGCTTCGCCCTAGTTGGAAGGACGATCTTCCCAGGGTAGCAGCTGGATGAGGGTTGCCGAGAATCGAGCTAAGTGGCGTGCAATTGGGGAGGCCTATGTCCAGCAGTGGATTGCTAAAGGCTGTTGTCTACCAGTCAGTAAAAGAACTGCCTCAATGGTCTCAAGTCAAGTCTCAACTTATAAGTCTGAAAGCTCCCAAAGTCGCAGTGAGCAAGCGTGGGGTGATCCATGCTCGTTCTTTCTCGGTATGAGAAGAGGCCTTTGGACCTGGGCTTGAGAGCAGTTATAGGCTACCCTTCTGAAAATGCCATCTAAAACATCTCATTTTACTCCCGTTATGTGAATCGAAACGATGCTAACGATACCTTTCCATTTCAATTGTTTGAAATTAGAATTTCTAAACGCAACATGGCGTAAAAACCGTTAGCTAGCCATTTTAAAATTCGAATTTGCTTCATTCCTTTTTTATTTAAAACATGGAAATTGGTCGTTCTCTTACTTTTTATGTTATCAGAGTAGATTTTATCTATCTTTTATCTAGGTTGAATTTAAAAATACTAAGCCAAGTCCAGAGCCGAAACTTCTAAATATTGCATAATAATTACAACGAAAATTTTTGATTTAAGTCTACGAAGTCACAATCTTCAATCAATAATAGTTGATCGAAGGTCACAATGATAAATACTATTACCTGCACATTAATAGTAGCAATGGGAACAAAAAATTATTCAAAAACAACATTCATTGCGGTATTTACGTTTTCGAACATAATTATAAAGCAAAGCAATGGATTGGCAATACACTTTAAAATTCTTCACATTATGAGCGTTTACGCCATACGGCATTTCATACAAACTTTCAAGCCCTTGTTTTTCGAAACGAATGAACCGATTTTAATGAAATTTCATACGCATAAGCAGGATACTAAGGTCTAAAAAGTTAGTAAACAACATTTTCGAAATGTCATATTTTAGAAAAGATAACTGGAAATCTCTGTTTCTATGGAAAATTTAAAATTCACGGTCTAATTTGGCTGTAACTGTAACACTATTTGTCGAAAATGTTCCTAACTAACTTTTTAGACCTTTGTATCCTGCTTATGCGTATGAAGTTTAATTAAAATCGGTTCATTCATTTCGAAAAACAAGGGCTTGAAAGTTTGTAGGAAGTGCCGTACGGCGTAAACGCTCCTAAGATCTTACGCTTGGTCAGACGCCCGAAAGTCTGACCACCAGACTTACCAAAGGGTATCGTGTTACCCAGTAACTGGGTTGTGGAGGTCAGATCAGCTGTCACTCCATGTAAAATACTGGCATTCAGCTGCATCCAAACATTGTTAGGAAAAAAAGTAGGCAGATGATGATGATGTTCGCGTCTATTATAACTTTATCACAATACTTTGTACTTACACGTGTATCTACAATCGTCTAGGTACCTAGACACGCGACTTTATCCTGTAAATAAACTGCTGTTGACAGATAGATAACGATAAATAAAAAAGTGCTAATACGCAGTAAGCGACCGTGGTGATCAGTGCCCTGGGACCGTATTACGAAGTATTAATGCCATCATGATTCCAGTATGAGAGAGAGACGGAGCTATATATGACTGATAGCACCATCCCTTTTTCGCACTGGAATCATGATAGTACGGCTCCTTGTGGTACAAAATACAGCGGGGTAACTGCGTAGAGCGAAACACACTATCAGTAATTCAGTAGCAACTAGCAATGGTTTACATTTTGACAGTTCAACAACATTCATTGCGTTGTTTACGTCGTTGAGCAGACAAATTTTTCGAACATATGAAGCAATGGATTAGTGACATCCTTCAAAATGACTCAGATTGAGATTGATAGTGTGGTACGCAATTATTCTGGTTGGTATTAGGTACCGATACCGACGCCAGCACATCAAGCTACCCGAAACTGACAAATTTTCCCTATCAGCTTTGAAATTTGACAGATTGTAGTAGCTTGATGTGCTGGCGTCTGTACTATGCTAATTAGGGTTGGTCTGAATTTGACAAAAATATCCAATATAAAAAAAAAAATTATGTAGCTTTATTAATCGCGAATCCACCTTAATTATTATACAAAATATACATACACTACATCACGCCTGTATCCCCTTAAGGGTTAGGCACAGGAGTACCTTAAATACACCCAAAGCACGCCAGGACCGAGCCTATTCTCATACATCATCATCACTTCAGCCGAAAGACGTCCACTGCTGGACCTAGGCCTCCCCCAAGCACCTCCACCTCGAGGTTTCTCGCATCCAACGGGTTCCTGCTGGTCGTCGCACCACCTATTTATTACCATTAATCGAGCTCAAATCCAGACTCCGGGCTGCTGCTGGGAAATGTCAGTTGGAAAAACCCAATAACATATTACCCGACCCGGGAATCAAAACCAGGACCTCATGCTCAGCAATAGCACCTGCTACCATTTGACCAACGAAGCAGTCCGCCGTAGTGAATGTTGAAATAAACCATACCTTAAATGATAATGCATTGCCTGAGGCCAAAAATACGTCAAGAAAACTAGTCGATATTATCAAAACATTGACACATGTTTTCTTTCATAACTTCGTAACTACTGAACCGATTTCGATGAAACTTTCAAAGAAAAACAGTATTTTTTTCCTTTGTATTCCACTTTTTTTTTTGGTGATATTGAACCATAAGAGGGTAAGCAGACGCTGCTATTTATGAATGTACTTATTATACTTAATGATAGTAAACAAATTTTGAACAGTTGCCAATTTCGAAGTCGTGTGTGTTTGAAATCGAAAGTGATATAGTATCCACGTGTTGTTTTAATAATAGTACTGTTATGTACGTTATAGACTCTAGATAATATTACTTTGTAAATAAGTGTTTTAGAAACTAGACATGTGTTCAGTTGTGGCGTACTTAATTTATTTTAAAATACTGTTATGCTTGAAATTAAAAGTGAAGGATAATTATATTTAATTCTTGCACTGACGTTATTTTTACTCGCTAAAGTGTAAATAGTTTTTTTTTTCTGGGATAAATAGTAAGTAGAATTTTTACTCTCTGACTTATTTTTATGGATATTGGTTCAGTAGTTTAGATATAAAACCTCGTCGTTTGAAACTTCGATAAATTTTCTCGATCAATAAGACTGTTGTCAAATGGCATAGATATAGTTTTGGTTGACCGAAAGAAACAATAAACAAATACATGTGACTTGTTCGCACAGTATATAAAATTAAGCATTTACTTATCTTTATGTATCGTTTTAAATCATTTATTGAATACATACATATCATGTGCATTCGGCGAAAATAATTTAGTCTCAGCTCTCAGACTTTCATATTTTTATTATGTAGAAAAATCAAATAACAAAATTTTCAACTTCAAAGCGGTCACCTTAAATATTAAAACTAAAAGCGTTCACATTTCACTTTAAGTATGTCCCTCGAAATCGGTTATCGAACTCAGACTGGGTTTCAACCCTTAGGTTTTCGACCCCTGGAGCTGAGACTAGGAAACAAAGACCTGGGGGCATTGCCTGGGTTCACCAGACGTCTGCCTGTCTAGGTCGAAGCGAGCGATAGTGCATACACACGTATTTTGGGTTGAAAAGGGGTGAGTTAAAATAATTGCTACTGAAAAGTTCGTTCGTTTGTTTTTATTTTTGGTTTCATGTCAAACTGATGACAGCTGTCAGATGAATATTTTGGCGGGAAAAAATTATCTACGTGCTACTGATTTTAAGTGATTAGAAAAATTGACAATTGTCAGTTTATTATTAAAATAAATATTAGCCTGTGCAGGACATATGCATCTTCTCATAGAGAGAAGGAAGATTAACGAGCATTGATCATTGAGTGTTGGCGACCGATTATAGACAATATTTTTTAGGACCGATGCGTATTTATAGAATGAAATAAATAAATTAAATAAATAAATTAAATAAAAATACTTTAGTTCAGACCTTGATCCATGATGTTAGTAATTATTGATATATATTTAAAGAGATTATTAATTATTTCTGTAAGTACTTAAAATCTGTGGACGGAATCGTTGTACGGGCTCATACCAGAATGTTATAAATTTAAAGAGATTATGATCATTTTGTACCCAATAAAATCTACGTTATCTTTAAAAGACATCTCAACTACTCAATTAGGACTTCCTTTATTTTTCATATTTTGGATTTGGATATATTTACATTTATTTAGACAGGTAAAAACAACAAAATTAAATTCTAACTTAACTAAAACTATACAGAAACTAGAAAATAGCGTCGAAAAACTCATCCGCATCGCTGTCGACTGGTAATGTACCCAAGAGACTGGCGGCATTACCACGTTGAATGGCGATGCTTAGCCTCTGGCCAAGGTAAAAGCCAGCCCTTGGGTCACGGGAAGTGTCAACCAGCCGTTTCGAAATTTCTTTAAAAAGACCATGAGCACTCGGACCCCACGGCCCGAGGGTTTCAACCCCAAACGGCTCGAAAATATAATTTCCTTTATTAGTTTAAAAAAATAAACCAATCGTACTGGCTACATATAGGTCATATACATATATATAGAATACATGTATAACCGGCCAGGATTTCAAAATAACGCGTATTGTTATTATCAAGGCAATCAAAGTTATTTATTACATGTAAGTGTCCGATATCAGAAATGATTACATCTTTTGATGATAATTATGCATACAAATTTTATTTTGTGACGTTTTATTTAATTTACTTTTTATTGTGTGACCACAACACAATATTATATTCTTTTATAGCTTGACGTGCACCTTTAGAATGAGGGATTTTCTTTTTCTTTTTTTTTTAACGCTTCCCTAGTCGCTGGATAGATGGCGCTGAACTTGGTAAGTTACTGCAAGGAACGCGTTGGAACGTCACATAATTTTTTTATTAATTAACTTGGAGTAATTTTTGAGATCGTAAAACGAAAGCAAAAGAAACTGTCACTCAACGACTAACGAGCGTATGTGACGTGACGCAATGTTCTTTTTTCCAAGCGTTTTGACTTTGGCACCTAGTAACGTAGTCAGTTCAACGTCATCTTCAGGGTTCTTGGAAACTATGTTTTTTTTTTAATACTCAAAAGAAAAACCTCTCATTATAGAGACCTAATTCGAAATTTGAAGATTTCAACTTTGACTCATAAAATTACCTTGCACGACCATCTTCATCGAATCTTAATAAAACAGAGACTTAATATGTCAGAGTTGTCTAACCTAACATAATATGTTTTATTAAGATTCGATGAAGATGGTCGTGCAAGGTAATTTTATGAGTCAAAATTTCGAACTTTGAACCTTATACTTTAGCGATAAAGTTGTAAATCTAATAATGAAATTTGACAGATTGTAGTAGCTTAATGTGCTCAGTCTGTACTTACTGAATTCATGGTAAGGTGCGCGTCTGCGTTCCGTTTTAATTTACAAATGATGAAATTTTAATTTTTGACACTACAATTGATGACATTTTAATTTTTGATAAGTTACTACAAATTATGAAATTTTTTTTGGTACTTATTTATTTATTTATTTAATACTTCAAGCACATAAATGTACAGAGGCGGACTTAATGCCATAGGCATTTTCTACCAGTCAACCTTTAGGTGATGCAGAGACAAACAGTGGTAGGTGCAATCAAGAACATTGAGTAATAAATATTTTAAATATTTATTGATACGCATAAACCTATCAAAACTATGAATATAATATATACCTAATTACATATAAATATAAACACAAATAAATATACATAAATACATGAATATACTTACTAAAAAGAAATAATACTTATTAGTTTCATAATTAAAATTTAAAAAAATACTTATCTGTTATTTCACAGTTTTTAGTTTTCACTACCGTCGTCGGCAGTATGGGATTGCCTGTTTTTTAACGATTATAAACACTGAATCAGCTGAGCAAAATACACTGTTACCTATGAAAGTATGAATCATAGCTTTACGAACTGATGTCGCAAAATGTAAAGAGGTTGAGTAATACTCACAGATATAGATAATTCCCATGTTGATAGAGTGTTGCCATAGTAAATAAGTCTACGAAGTCACAATCTTCAATCAATAATAGTTGATCGAAGGTCACAATGATAAATACTATTACCTGCACATTAATAGTAGCAATGGGAACAAAAAATTATTCAAAAACAACATTCATTGCGGTATTTACGTTTTCGAACATAATTATAAAGCAAAGCAATGGATTGGCAATACACTTTAAAATTCTTCACATTATGAGCGTTTACGCCATACGGCATTTCATACAAACTTTCAAGCCCTTGTTTTTCGAAACGAATGAACCGATTTTAATGAAATTTCATTTTGTCGAAAAACTCATCCGCATCGCTGTCGACTGGTAATGTACCCAAGAGACTGGCGGCATTACCACGTTGAATGGCGATGCTTAGCCTCTGGCCAAGGTAAAAGCCAGCCCTTGGGTCACGGGAAGTGTCAACCAGCCGTTTCGAAATTTCTTTAAAAAGACCATGAGCACTCGGACCCCACGGCCCGAGGGTTTCAACCCCAAACGGCTCGAAAATATAATTTCCTTTATTAGTTTAAAAAAATAAACCAATCGTACTGGCTACATATAGGTCATATACATATATATAGAATACATGTATAACCGGCCAGGATTTCAAAATAACGCGTATTGTTATTATCAAGGCAATCAAAGTTATTTATTACATGTAAGTGTCCGATATCAGAAATGATTACATCTTTTGATGATAATTATGCATACAAATTTTATTTTGTGACGTTTTATTTAATTTACTTTTTATTGTGTGACCACAACACAATATTATATTCTTTTATAGCTTGACGTGCACCTTTAGAATGAGGGATTTTCTTTTTCTTTTTTTTTTAACGCTTCCCTAGTCGCTGGATAGATGGCGCTGAACTTGGTAAGTTACTGCAAGGAACGCGTTGGAACGTCACATAATTTTTTTATTAATTAACTTGGAGTAATTTTTGAGATCGTAAAACGAAAGCAAAAGAAACTGTCACTCAACGACTAACGAGCGTATGTGACGTGACGCAATGTTCTTTTTTCCAAGCGTTTTGACTTTGGCACCTAGTAACGTAGTCAGTTCAACGTCATCTTCAGGGTTCTTGGAAACTATGTTTTTTTTTTAATACTCAAAAGAAAAACCTCTCATTATAGAGACCTAATTCGAAATTTGAAGATTTCAACTTTGACTCATAAAATTACCTTGCACGACCATCTTCATCGAATCTTAATAAAACAGAGACTTAATATGTCAGAGTTGTCTAACCTAACATAATATGTTTTATTAAGATTCGATGAAGATGGTCGTGCAAGGTAATTTTATGAGTCAAAATTTCGAACTTTGAACCTTATACTTTAGCGATAAAGTTGTAAATCTAATAATGAAATTTGACAGATTGTAGTAGCTTAATGTGCTCAGTCTGTACTTACTGAATTCATGGTAAGGTGCGCGTCTGCGTTCCGTTTTAATTTACAAATGATGAAATTTTAATTTTTGACACTACAATTGATGACATTTTAATTTTTGATAAGTTACTACAAATTATGAAATTTTTTTTGGTACTTATTTATTTATTTATTTAATACTTCAAGCACATAAATGTACAGAGGCGGACTTAATGCCATAGGCATTTTCTACCAGTCAACCTTTAGGTGATGCAGAGACAAACAGTGGTAGGTGCAATCAAGAACATTGAGTAATAAATATTTTAAATATTTATTGATACGCATAAACCTATCAAAACTATGAATATAATATATACCTAATTACATATAAATATAAACACAAATAAATATACATAAATACATGAATATACTTACTAAAAAGAAATAATACTTATTAGTTTCATAATTAAAATTTAAAAAAATACTTATCTGTTATTTCACAGTTTTTAGTTTTCACTACCGTCGTCGGCAGTATGGGATTGCCTGTTTTTTAACGATTATAAACACTGAATCAGCTGAGCAAAATACACTGTTACCTATGAAAGTATGAATCATAGCTTTACGAACTGATGTCGCAAAATGTAAAGAGGTTGAGTAATACTCACAGATATAGATAATTCCCATGTTGATAGAGTGTTGCCATAGTAAATAAGATGTCCCGAAGGTCAACTTGAATGCACACCCCCCTGCAGACCTGCGATGAAGGTTTCAGTTCGTTCTTAACGGGCTTACAGGACCTAAACGCAAACAAAAACAAGTTTTAGAAACAATGAAAGTATATGATCGACCACAGTAAACAAAATCAGAAAAATTATGATATTCTTCAGGATATATGCTAGGTTGATAGTGTGTTGAAAACATAATACAACTAATTTGATACGAAAATAGAAAAAAGTCATGAAGATACCTCTAAAAATCATTTTTACAAAAAAAAAACCACCGACTTCCAAAAAAAACACTACAAATTGAAAAATAACTTTAATTTCGGAAGTCGGTGTCTTCGGTTCCATGTTTTCGTTTATTGACACCGACTTCCGAAATTAAAGTTATTTTTCAATTTGTAGTGTTTTTTTTGGAAGTCGGTGGTTTTTTTTTGTAAAAATGATTTTATTTTTCACTTTTTAGTGGGTCAGTTTGTAATTTATCTAAGTTACGATAGCCTAATGCCAACTGTTCATCACCTTTTACAAAATTTTGCTTTTCTCGATGCTGGGACGTTAATTGTTGAGGAGTTCTCCCGGTAAGAACCAGGAGATCCTCAACAATCACTCGCAATACGCATTGTGACGAGCATAAATTGCTTAGCAACCATATTAAAGTAATTGAATCGCAACCCGTGAAATATTAGTCAGTGAGTATTAGTTCCGATGGCCATCTGTGATCTTCATCATCAGCTCCACTTTACCAAGTGATGATTTCCGAGAGCAAATGCTCAAGTTACTTTAAAAAATATCCAAATCGCTGTAGCTTTGCCTTTAAAATTTGAGGATTTCCCTCGATTTCCATGGAATCCTCTCATCAGATTCCAACTTGATGATAATAGGACCACCTCGAGAGTATACCCTTTCAAATAAAAAAAGAACTTTTGGAATCGGTCCAGCCGTCTTCGAGTAATCGGTGAACATACACAAGGTAGCTACTGTAAACTGTTGAGGAATTCCCTTAACTGTCCTTCGTCTTCATCATCAGACCCCTAATGACAGTCGCAACCCATCTAAGTGTAAAGTTCACATCAATACAAATTAATCAAGCCCAAACATAAGGTAACTGCTGTAAATCATTGAGGAGTCCCCTCGACTGTCTATCGGCTCCATCATCAGATCGACTCCAGGCCTTCATCAAATTGTAGTGCTTTAAAATACTTAATGAAAAAATTAACAAACGAACTAGTCGCTCCTACGATTTTCGAAAGTTCCCCTCGATTTCACTGGGATGCCATCATCAGATCCTGGTTTCCTTATCATGGGACCACCCTTGGCATATATCCTTTCCAACAAAAAAAGAATAATCAAAATCGGTTCATAAACGACGAAGTTATCCGCGAACACACATAAAAAAAAAAAAAAAAAAATATATATACGGTCGAATTGAGAAACCTCCTCCTTTTTTTGAAGTCGGTTAAAAACTTTCTTTTTTGTCAGTTTATTCTACAAGTAACATACTAAAACACAAGTGTTTTAATTTTTTAGTCCAAACAATAGATTTTTTGTAATTAAATAATTGCTTCATGTTTTGCAATAAATTACCAGCGTTGTGTCATCGCGCTTCTCTTTCTTTTCTATGCAGTCCGACAGTGACCGCGCTTTAGGTCATGTTAGCCCCTTAAAAAAAAAGTGCATTTTGACCGCGTAGGTATTGCATAATGCAGCTGTTTTTTTTTTATAAATGGCGGTATATTTCTACGTTAAACGCCATTTCTACGATAAATTTCTAAAGTGTCTAGTCTAGAATTATATTGTGCTGGATTCATAGTTTCAGAATGCGCGTCGATACACGATGTAGCCACCCGTATGTATTCTTTCAGTTCAGGGGGTCTAAAAATGCCACTATGGAGAATCATAAAAGGATAACATTATATTATGGCGAAGACAGTCCGTGTTTTTCTTTTTTTCGCTGCACTACGTAGGTGCAATCAAAGAGATTGGGATTGGATTGGATTGATTGGTATTTTAGCACAGACTAAAAAAAAATAACTGAAAAATGCTTTACCAATGGGATTTGATACGATTAACTAAACAGTTAACTGTCCATTATGTTATCCTGATATGATTCTGCCAAAGTGGCCTTTTTAGGCCCCCAGTTTGTTAGTAGACATGGTGACTCATAATTTTGGCGACCCTTTTGTAAGGAATGACGAATTTGACAAGAAAAAAACTAGGTACGTTTCTTTGTAAAATAGGTGTGTTTGTCTAATGTGTGTTTTCCCTGCGATCACGCCACTATTTAAAAGAAACATGTCTCCGAAAGAGACAGCACGCTTTTACTACGAAAATAACTATGTTACGCATAACGCTAGCAAGAGACAGACGACTTTTACTACGATTTACGTCATCGAATTTCCATTGCGTTCTTTTTACGGTGGCATTTGTTTTGATGTCAAACTAATGCAGCAACGGATGGATTTGTAATAAATGAATCAGAGTGGTCAATTTGTTTTTCTAATGGACACTGACGGAAATGACGTACCTAATATATTTTCATGGACGAACTCACAGCCAGATGTTATTTTCCTACTAGTTATATAACAGTAGACAATTCCAACAACTTTTGTTTATTGACTTTGTATTTCGAATTGTTATTCCGTATAATCAGTCTAAAATAGACTAAATAGCAGTAAACTTATAAAAAATTAATTTCCCGTCAAAATTGACGCGGTCTGAAAAATAATTAAATGTCACTTTGACAGGTCCGGTCAAAAAGACATGACATTTCCCTTTTACTTTTTTTGGCACGGTGATACTGATGTTCATATTAATTAATCAATTTGACTTTTTATTTGTGAAAACATAATTTTAAAAGTTAACAGTTTGATTTGATTGATTGGCCAGAAAGTGGGCAACACTTTTTTTATTTTAACGTGCTATTTAAATTATTTAACTAGGAATTGCCAGAGTGCAACAATCATAAAATTGTTAAATAAATAATTTATTAAATTAGACAAGAGAAACCGACACAAAATACGTATTTGCATATTTTTTATTTAATAACAACCATTGATTTTTCTCAAAATTATAATAATAATAATATTTTATTATGCTTTTTATTTAATTTATCATCAATATTTGTCTCGTTTATATTCTTTATAATGATTAATGAGTTCTAATACGTAGAAATTAATGTTGATTCATTTAAAACTATTCTAAACCTGTGGCCTTTGTTTCAAATAATGATACAGAATTATAAAGTTATAATTTCTTATCGAAAAAAATTAGGTATCTACAAAGCTAAGCATTTCTCTATAGCAATACTTACAAACGACAGACCGAATAAAATTAGCATTTATAGTAAATTAAGTATTAATTATCGCACAAATAATTACTTACTGGCGCCGATTCCCTTGTTCACAAACTACTAAATTTAAGTTCAGTGCATCTTTTTCTTTCTATATCATTAAGAAAAGGACAGAAGATAAATATTAGTTAGTCCTGTCAAATTAAGATACTCCTTAGACAAGTTTAGACGAGATTAAAAAATTGGCTACTAAAAAGTAAAAATACGTCACTTTACGTTCGTTACTTTATTGACTTTTATGTAAATACTATTCTTCTTCTTAGCGTGTCGTTGGCAAAAATATAGTTTTTTTCATAAATTTTATAAATATTAATTATTTAAATATCATTAAAAAAATGACAAGCCCGTCTCATTAAGTTGTACGGCCCATATTCTTTCTCCAGCATGGAATTGTTAAGTAATTTATAGGTTGGAAGTTTCTGTTTAAGCCTAATTCCCGCGAGAGTTCGCAAGTCTGACGTCTATCCATCAGGAACACAACATCTCTACATTACGCAGTGCGGGGGATCGTTCTATTTCGGCAATGTGCTGGCCTTGGCTTACCTTGACCGCCCGTAACCTTGTTTCGCTAAATTACGAGTTTTTTACTCCAAATCTGATGTTCTAGAAGTTATTTTGGGTAATTTATTACAGCGCCATCTGTTGAGATTTTCATGTAGGTTGTTTTTGTTGAATTTTCTTTGGAAAATGTTTGTAATGTCTACTTGGAAATAAAATTGTTAGCTTCTCGATTATAAAGCTATACGTTTCGACCAGTATTATTATATTGGCTTTCATTGATTCATGAAAACTAAAACTAGTCTGTACTTCAGTAGGTACTCTAATTGTTATCAACCCTTTCTTTTCGCTACGGTTAACTTTCTTTCTTTTTACTTAGTGAATTTATTAACGTGTACAATAATTCTTTATTTTCATTCATGCTGGTTTTTAGAAGCATTTAAAAACAATTATAATAACATGAACGTAACTCACATTTTCACGATCTGAAATGCCTAAAACTAGTCGTCAATCTTGTTACTTCTAAAACATGCACGAAACGCCATCTGCCGTCGAGTAGCGAGCACAAGTTTTGCCAACAATGATAGCGCTGTTATCAACTAAAGTTCAACGCTATCACAACAGATGGCGTTGGTACCAATAGTACAACTACCAAAGAATGGATGTCGCTAGTATCGACAGTTCCACGTTGAATGAACAGATGGCGTTAACTGAAATCGTTTTAATTTGTTCAATAACATCAGATAGATGGCGTTGTTGTGAATGTTATACAAGAGAACGATAGAGATGTCGTATTTGCCTACATATAATATTAAAAAATTAATTGATAATTTGATTGTTTTGAATCCGTTTCTAGACTAATATTGTTTCTAACTAAAGTGTCTTTAATTGGACCAAAAATTATTGAGAATTGTAGTCATTAAAAGTCCATCATTATTAGGTCATCTGCCTAGCTTTTCCCAACTATGTTGGACTCGCCTTCCAGTCTAACCGGATGCAGCTGAATACCAGTATTTTACATGGAGCGAGTGCCTGTCTCCACAACCCAGTAATTGGGTACCACTATTGACTATACCTTAACTGGTTGTCAGACTTTCTGGCTTCTGACACTCCACAAATGACAGCAGGACCAAACGGCTTAACATGCTTTCCATTCCGAGGCTCGGGAGGTCTCGGTATGTAAAAAAGGTCACCCATCTACAGACCAACCGCGGCGTAGCTTATCATAATCGATCGACGTACGGCTATTCATTCAGCCATCATTATTAGAGACCTATCATAATTAAAGGGAACTTAGAAAAATATGTTTAGCCTATCAATGAGGGATTTTCTTTTTTTTTTAACGCTTCCCTAGTCGCTGGATAGATGCCGCTGAACTTGGTAAGTTACTGCAAGGAACGGAAGTCACATAATTTTTTTATTAATTCACTTGGATGTAATTTTGGAGGTTTCATTCGGAAATAACAAAAGAGAGTGCTCTTTTGTTATTTCCGAATGAAACCTCAACGAATAAAAGCTGATACTTACATAAAAATCTATATTATGTACCTAAAACATATCATTGCATACATAAATATAAAAAAAAGTAATTAAAAATCCGATGCACTATGCTTTGATCAATTTTATCCCGCTGTGCGCGACCCCTACCGACTTTTTGATTGGGCGGGAAAACTAAAAACAGACGAAAAGGAACCTTATGTATGGGAAACAAAGTTGAATTTTGTATTCAAATAATTCGGTATATGATGTTTTAAAACTATTTCGAATAGTAGTTCACTATTTGAATTTATACGATACAGAATAGCCGTAACTCATTTGTAATATCAATAGATTTCAATACTTATGCAGTTACATTAGAGTTTATTTTTGTTTGTACGTTTTCACTTTCTTTTTGTACCAGTTCTTGATAGCCGTCGGTTATTAATTCAGTACGTATTTATTTATGGTAATTAAAGATGGCGGAGTCAAATGCGACGTTGATTTTTGTAACAATTATTATGACTTTTACGCGTTAAATGTTGTAAATATGACTGTTTTCATAGCTCAAATTAATTTACCCAACCCCAAGTTTAAAAATAAATCACTGCTCGACCGAAAACATCGAAATATCCTACGACAATCAGAGTGGCAATTTCCGTAATTTTAAGAACTTTCACAGTCTGATTTCAGCCTCCATCTGTCAAACATACCTGTAATTTAGGGAGCGTTCAAGTATTAAGTAACGCATTTTTTGTAGTTTTTAGACCCTCCCTCCCCCCATGTAACGCATCGTAACGTTTTTCTGGACCCCCCTCCCCCTCCCTCAATGTTACGTAACATCTAAGTGACCATTTTTACCTAAAAGTCACAATTATTATGTTGCGTAACTTAAAAAAAAAAAAACTATAAATTTTACAACCTTTGCGAATTTTGCGGGATTTTCCGTAAAACATAAACTAAAAGGGTTGCCAACTTGGGACATTTTAATTTCCTAGTTTTAAAAAGAAAGTTACGTAACGCGTTGTTCCAATACCCCCCTCCCGCCCCCCCAAATTGCGTTTAATACTTGAACGTTCCCTTATATACATTTTTGACATGATTTTGACATTGATTTTCGCTAAGATTGAGACTAGATTTAAACATTATAATGACGGGAATGGTCTTCTACTATTGGACGAATCAACAATGATTCCTATCGTCAAAACAATTAAGTATTGAAATCATTTTTAATAGCGGTCTACCGCAAAAGCATTCCAAGAAATTCAAAAATCTTTAAATATCGAACAAAAAAAGGGTGTCCTTTTTATCTTCGCCTGTCATCTTTGGCAAGATGGCGCCGCGTTGTAATAACTCCTTTATCGATTCAATCTATGATTTTAACATTTAATAGTGTTACAATAAGTATAAATCTGCCGGGCGGGATGGGACGTCTAGCTAGAAGGACATAATTATAGTGACCTAATTGGAGACGTGGACACTGGGCCCGCCTGGTGGATTACGGCCCAATCTCTCTCACAGAGAGGAGGCCTGTGTCCCAGCGCGAGCGTAAATGTCGATCCCCTGGAAATATCGGGATAAAAAGTAGCCTATATGTTAATCCAGGGTGTCAGCTACCTCCATACAAAATTTTATCAAAATCGGTCCAGCCGTTTGGGCGTGAAGAAGTAACAAATATATAAACACACACACTCACACACACAAACTTTCGCCTTTATAATATTAGTGTGATTATGATTATGAATTGGTGACTTTCTTCGGAAAGGTCAGGTGCGTAGTAGGTACTCGCAAGCGCAACCGGGCGGCGTGCGTGTTTGACCAGATGTATGAACGTTAACGAAGCGAAAGACGCCAGCACATCCAGCTACCCGAAACTGTCAAATTTCCCCAATCAACTTTGAACCTCATGCTTTAGCGATAAAGTTGAAAATCAATTAAAGAAATTTGACAGATTGTAGTAGCTTGATGTGTAGTAGCTGTACTTATTCAAGGATCAAAGCAGATGGCGTTCTGTAGTTACAACTTATTTTACATGTAGCGACTGCGTATCGGACCATCACAACCCAGTAACTGGGTAAAGGCTCCTACAAACAGGCACCGCAAGTCGCGCAACGAGCGGTGCCTTTGTGTCGCGCGCGATTTTATCGCGTGTCGCGCCTGTTTGAAGGTGCCTTAAAACGATACCCTTTGGTAAAACTGGTTGTCAGACTTTCGGTCTGCTGACGACCCGTAACGACTGTCAAAGTTCAACGAATGACAGCCGGGACTTATGGCTTAACGTGCTTTCCGTTCCTAGACACGGTGGGGTCTTGGTATGTAAAGATGGTCACCCATCCACTGACCAACCGCAGCAAGCGTAGCTTAACCTGATCAATCGACCCTTGCGGCTTTTATTACTTAGCTACAAGCCATGAATCCGCGATTATTCACCTAAATTCCTGTTAAAACTAATGTTTTTTTTTCTTTGTCTCCAGGACATGGACCTCATCGAGGTGCTGTGGAAGCAGGATGTGGACATGGGTTTCTCCTTGGAAGACCCGATGCAACCGGTAAGAAGTTTTTTTGTTTTTTTGAAGTGAAACTTCTTTACGCACGCTTGACTTGGGGAGTAAGCTGGCGAACGCGTGACGTAAGCGTTACGAAAAGTGTCATCGGGCAAGGCGAACGGAAGTTAAGTGGGGGATATAAGCAAGAGACAGCAGTGCGCGCGCACATTTTCTTTCTCTCTTCCTCTCATAGCCAAATACGTTCCGTATATCTAAAAAGTTTTTTTTTTTTTATTTTTTTTTTAATCTAAGTTTCACTTCAGTCGTGTGGTCATAAGCACACTCGTTTTTTTTTTTTTTTGCAAACTACCATTGTTTTTGAAAGCCACATCAGTAAATCTGCGGGGAAACTGCGTAATACACTATCAGTAGGAATGGCTTTCATTATGACAGTTTAACAACATTCATCGCGTCATTTACGTTGTTGAGCAGACAAATTTTTCGAACAAATCAAGCAATGGATTAGCGACATCCTTCAAAATGAGTCAGATTGAGATTTGTGTGGGACGCAATCATGGTGCTGCTGTAATGGGTTGCCGCACATAACCAGTGATCGGAATAGGTATAGCTATTTAGGTTCATTTTTGACCTCCATCACATCTTATGGAGAGCGATGGATGAGGTCTATGATAGAACGAGCGTGCCCAGAAGATACCTGTTCACTTGCTTTGTCTTGAAATGCCTTTCTAAGATCTATATAGAAATAAACCTTTGAATCCTTAAACCTACAATATGTGACATCTAATTCTTTCCCTACCAGGAGGGTCCCACGGCTACCAAGGTGCTAGGAGATGCGATTGACAAGGAGTTGAAGCTGGCAGAAGAGAAGATCGTGAAGAACAATGAGGAGAAAGCGGAGATCGAGAAGGTTAAGGCTAAGCTGCTGGATTCCGAGATTAAAGAGGTAAGTTTTAACAACGAGTTGACGTTGTAGCGGTATCTACAACGCCACATGCGAACAACGCGTCATACTGACGTCACGCAAAATCCTGCATCTCGCAAGCAGAGTTTACCGCGCAACTAGCATAGATACAACGGCCCGACGTGAATCATCGGGCAGTTTCCCGCCAGACACCCGTCTGGTCGGAGGATCCTCCCTTTTCTATAGAGTATGAGTGAAATGTACACCATGTTCGTTTTTGTCTTTGATTCCAAAATGATTAGTTTTGCCTTTTTAGAAGGGGAATTATTTAAGTTATATTTATCTCTTGTCAGGACGATCCCTGGGCCGGACTTTCTTACACCGTGGATACTGAGACAGGTAAGATATTTATTATATTATTTACTATACTATTTCATTAGATATGACTGCCCCGTTGGTCTCGTGGTTGCAAGAGAGTATTAGTAGGAGAGACAGAGAGAGTTATATCTTTCTTCTCTCTCATGTAACGAAATGTGCCTAAACGTGACGCGTCCTTGTCATTCTCAATTCTCGTTCAATTATCGAATCGGAGCATCAGAAGTTTCATTTCAAAAATTTTAGGTACCCTCCTTTTGGGTTCCGCCACACATCAACAACTATCATATTTTCTGAAATACGTGTTCATTAAATGGCGATGGAGAAATATTTTGAAGGTGATCAGTGTGGTGACGCAAGATTTTATAAGGTAAGTGAATAGTCTTAAGAATGAAAAACAGATACTGCACCAATTAAACAAAACCTAATTAAATTCAGTTGTCAAGGATTCTGTCGCTCAATGCAAAATACTGGTAAACAGCTGCATCCGCTTAAACTGGAAGCCGACCCCGATATAGTTACAACACAGGGAAAAGGCTAGGAAGATTGATTTATTAACTATTATCAAGAAAAACCTATACGAACATATAGCGGTATCTACAACGCCACACGCGAACAACGCGCCATACTGACGTCACGCAAAATCCTGCATCTCGCAAGCAGAGTTTACCGCGCAACTAGCACAGATACAACGGCCTGACATGAATCATCGGGCAGTTGCCCGCCAGACACAACACCTGTCTGGTCGGAAGATCCTCCCTTTTGTATAGAGTATGAGGGAACTTTACACCCTGGTCCTCATACCTCAATACTGGTGACCCCGCGATGATCATAGTAATAAAGAATTAATAATAATAAATATATTATTAATAACAAAATAATAATAATCAATAATAAATATATAATATGAATCGATACCGTAGTGGTTTCAATTAAGACCAGGATCAAATCAATGCCTTCGCAGTGTACGTTTCAAGCTAGCTCCGCTATTTGACAAGTTATACCTATTTCTGTTTTGTAAATTGGTGCCGTACTTATTTTTCATAATATTTGGAAGGTTTTTCTTCTTTTCTAGATTAAACACTAGGAAACCGTAATTGATGGTCGTTTCGAACACATTTTTCACTAGGTCGAACACTAGTTTTTTAAAATTATTTAGGTATGACGTTCAAAGCACTTTTTTAGTCCATGTGGACTTGTCTGAATTTTCGATTCAGAAATGCCTTATGAAATTACGCTATTAAGGCGCTGCCTCGAAAATTTGCGAAAAGCGAGCGAAAGTGATGCAATTACTTTTGAAACGCAAAAGAAGAGAGATGGCTATAATGTGCGTGCGCTCGGAATAAAACGACGTATGTGCCAAAACGAATTTACTCCTTTTTTTAATAACATAAATAAATTTAATTTAAAACTACTTTGAGTAAACTTTGATATGATAATTCTCTATTAAAGTAAATTCCATTGAATAACTCTTAGGCGTTACGTCGTGATGTCGAAAAAAGTAAAAAAATAGATATAACTTTGCAATTTTTTTGTATCGAGAAAAAATCATTGAATCGTGTATTCCTTTTACATGATACTAGACCAAAGAGTCAAAAAACATAATACCAATATGTTAAATCCCTATTCCACATACATAACAAGTTACACGAAATAGAAAAACCACATTTTTTCCACACCTTAAAGAAAAAAACTACAACCATAATGCTGCGTTTCCACCAGAGATGTGCGAAGATGCATAGCGAGGGATGTGTGTGAAACAAACCAAATATTCGCTTCATTTTCATAGCTTGAACTAAGTTAGCGTTGTTATTGGTTGAAACGCAGCCTAACGCTACTGTTCGTTTGCTAAGTTTTCACTACTTTATAAATAACTAGCTGCGCCCCGCGGTTTCACCCGCGTAATTGTCGATCCCGTGGGAATATCGGGATAAAAAGTAGACTATATGTTAATCCAGGGTGTCAGCTACCTCCATACAAAATTTTATTAAAATTGGTCCAGCCGTTTGAGCGTGAAGAAGTAACAAACATATAAACGCACACACACACTCATAAACTTTCGCCTTTATAATATTAGTGTGAATTATCGATATATTTCGATGACGCGAATCAGCATTGAGTTTTTAATTAGGTATTACATTTTTCTGTGCCATATTTATACCTAGCTTTAAGCCATTGTTTTAGGATCTTATAAACATTGTGGAATGAAAATTAATGATATCAGTATTAATGATATGATAGGTGGAAAAAGCAGTAGTGGGCCCGACTTACGAGTTGTAGGTCGTAGGTTCGAACCCAGACAGGCGCTTTACTTTCTGTAAAGCGCCTGTAATTTCATCACCACTGTTCTCAAAACGGTGAAGGAAAACATCGTGAGGACACCGGCATGTCCTAGAACCAACAATTTGAAGACATGTGTCATTTACCAACCCGCGCTGGGCCCGCGTGGTAGATACAACCCACACCCTCTCTAAGAGAGGAGACCTGTGTCCCAGCAGTGGGATTCAGGCGTCCGGATAAAGCCGGACACAGTTAGGCCTTTTGTTTGTGTGTCCGGCCAAATCAGACGGTGTCCGCCCTGTCCGGTTTTTGTTATGCTTTTTAAATTTGAAAACCGCGCGCGGTGCGCCCCCGCCGCCCCGCCACTCTTCATCACCACCCCAATCTAGTCACTTTCTTCGCCACGAAAAAAGCGTCATCATCATTTCAGCCGAAAGACGTCCACTGCTGGACATAGGCCTCCCCTAATAAGGGGGGGGGGGGTTGCCATAATCGCCACGCTTGGCAGGCGGGTTGGCGATCGCAGTATGATATGGTGGTGGAATGCATAGAGAACGCTGCTGCCCATTCTCCGGTACGCCCCTTAGTCGCCTTTTACGACACCCACGGGAAGTATGGGGTGGTGCTATTCTTTAAGTCCGGAACCACACAGACAACGAAAAAACCGTAGTTTTACTTAAAAAAAAACTGTCGTGTTATACTAAGATTAAAAAATTTAGGGTGTCCGGCTTTTTTACCTAATATGTCCGGCTAAACTGGCTGGTCTGTCCGGCTTTTCGGTTTTAAGACCTGGCAACACTTAGTGGGAACATTATTTGCTGATTATGAAATAAGATAGGTACTTACCTATGTATATGGCTTGATGCCTAAAGGGATTATAACTAAAGGTATAAATACATTTCAATTGAAACCAAACCATCTGTTTGTTACACATACCTCAAAAACGTGATCCAAAAATTTTACCAATTTTTTTTTTTTCGAAAAATATTTCTTTTTTGTTCCCGACCCTATTTATTCGTCTTTGTTTCTATCCCCTGGGGTTGCCAGTTGCCAGTTGCCACCCTGCGGCATAACGCATTAGATCATTACTCTTATGAATCAGCTATTTCTGGCCGTTTGTCGCACCGAAATACGGCTAACTTTTTTATTTCGAAAACGAAATTGTATTGTTGTGTAAGTTTATGTAGATTTTTAGTGGTTGTTCTGCATTTTAAAACGTATTTCAGTAATGTGTTTTTACAGGGCAGATCTGAGTGGAAACGCCGCACAGGTCGATCAATCAGGTTAAGCTACGCTTGCCGCGGTTGATCTGTAGATGGGTGACCATATTTACATACCGAGACCACTCCATGCCTTGGAAAGCACGTTAAGCCGTTAGTCCCGGCTGTCAAAGTCTGACAACCAGTCTTACTAAGGGGTATCGTATTACCCAGTAACTGGGTTGTGGAGGTCAGATAGGCAGTCGCTCCTTTTAAAATACTGGTATTCATCTGCATCCGGTTAGACTAGAAGCTAACTTTAACATAGTTGGGAAAAGGCAAGGCAGATGATGATATGCTAGGTAGAAAGTGTGTTGAAAACGTAATACAATTAATTTGATACGATAGAAAAAAGTCATGAAGATACCTCTAAAAACTTTCTTTTTACAATAAAAACCATGCTAAAATACATAAAATCATTCTGATTTTTTTGTCAGATTATTCTACAAGCAACATACTAAAATACTATAGTCCCCGTCACGAGAAGGTATAAATTATGTAAACACACATTCACGGGTTCGCAACTTTTGGATATTAATAAAAAAATAAAAAACAGTTTTAATGATTTTTATTTTTATATAGGGATATAATTAAGGTAACACACACATCTAATTACTGCCGTCAGACGATTCCGAGTATTCTGTAACTTACTTCAAAATGGCGATGGCGGCCCAAATGTTTACGTTCCATGAGTCAGACGCGTTCCAGTACCACAAATCCGACCAAGTGAAATTGCTCGTTAGTTTCGTATTACACGTACGTTATATTGAGTTGATTGAATTTAGGATTACTTATTGAACTTTAGTATAAAGTTCTTTAGTTACAAAGTTTATAGCTTCTCGTGACGGGGACTTTAGTGTTTTAAATTTTAAGTCCAAACAATAGATTTTTTGTAATTGAATAATTGCTTCATATTTTGCAATAAATTACAAGCGTTGTGTCATCGCGCTTCTCTTTCTTTTCTATGCAGTCCGAAAGTGACCGCTTTTAGGTCATGTAAGCCCCTTAAATAAAACAAATATATTTATAGAAATATTTTTTTTTTTTTTTACCATTTTGCAAAGATGTGACGCATACTTTCTCCGAAATTGTTATTTTGTTGTATTTTTTGTTTGTGTCTTGTATTTTTATGCGTCATGTTTGCCGCAAATACACGTACTTTCTTTCTTTCTTTCTTTCTTATATCTAAATGCCGTTCCTATTGCTAGGATCACGTTTCTAAAAGGGCGTCACCCTCTGAGGGTAGTGTTGTTATCGACCCTTATGTAACGTGAACACATAGGGGGAAGCGATATACTTAATTTAGTTAGAACGGAGGGTAGATGTGCGTTCATGCGTTTTGTGGAGGAAATGTTGGGTTTTAATGTTTGTTGATTATTTGAGTGGAGAAATATGTTTATCACTCTTATAACAGGCTTTATGTGTGGCAGCAGTTCTGTTAAACCCATCGGGAAATAGAGGCGTCATGTAATGAAGTAACAGTCGTTTCTAGTGTTGTCAGGCGCTATTAATGAATACTTAGATCAAATGAAAAAAAAAGAAAGAAAAAAAAAAAAAAAAGAAAAGATTAGCCAATATTTAATTATATGAAAAATAAGGGAAAATGAAAAAGCGTGGTAAAAAAACAACGCAATGTTGGATTGGTAGGTTGCTATGGGTCAGTAGGTAGGTATTCAGACTACTTTCAAATTACAAAGTCAAAGTCAAATCATTTATTTCAAATAGGCACTTTTGAACGTCAAAAATTACAACAAAATAGAATTGATTCTAGTCGCCCATTCCAAAAGGTAGTTTTCGTATGGAGAAGAATGGGCAATAAACTCCACCCTTACATTTCATCATCATCTGCTTAGCCTTTTCTTTACTATGTTGGGGTTGGCTTCCGGTCTAACCGGATGCAGCTGAATACCAGTATTTTACATGGTGCGACCGCCAATCTGACCTCCACAACCCAGTTACTGGGTAATACTATACCTCTTGGTAAGACTGGTTGTCAGACTTTCGGGCTTCTGACGACCCGTAACGACTCTCAAAGATCCACGAATGAAAGCCGGCGGGAGGGGTCTTTCAAGAGTTACCTAAACATATTAGATAAATCCTAACTTATTCTCTATGTCACCATCGACTTATAATAATCCAATAAAACTTTCAATAATATATTCATTGAAAATCTATACTTTTGGAGTCGCGATGAAAAAACTTTCAAACATAAATTGACTTGAAAAAAAGTCGATTATCTTCGGAGTTCCAAAAAGGACTTGGTTTTAAAGTTTTTCGGTTAGGGCTGGCACAAAAGACAAGTGCTAATAACTAGTAAATCACCACAGATATAGATATACCTAGATAACGCAAGTATCACGAACTGTATGAAAACCAAGCGTGCCATTTTTTGACTACCTACTATGACGTCACAAGCTCGCTCTCTCGCTCACACTTACCCAGCCAGCAGTACAAAGGACTGAGCGCGAAAGAGGCGGCTTACGATTTGTAATCATAAGTTGGTGCAATTTTTGGCACGCGAAGTAGTTACTCTTACGTTATCTAGGTATATCTATATCTGTGTAAATCACACTAATATTATAAAGGCGAAAGTTTGTGAGTGAGTGTGTGTGTGTGTTTATATGTTTGTTACTTCTTCACGCTCAAACGGCTAGACCAAATTTGATAAAATTTTGTATGAAGGTAGCTGACACCCTGGATTAACATATAGGGTACTTTTTATCCCGATATTCCCACGGGATCGAAACTTATGCGGGTGAAACCGCGGAGCACTGCTAGTTTTTAATAGTTCTATATAGTTCGAAGCATCTTCCCGCGACTTTGTCCGCGTTTTCTTGTTCCCCCGTCGCATAGCATCGCCTTCGCTATTACTTCATTTTCGCTTAGCGTTCTTTCTTACTTTTCGTCTTCTCGCTCGGCTCCTAAGAGTCATAGCGTGATGTTAAATAGCCTATAGCCTTCCTCAAGATTTGGCTCATCACTCATCACTTCAGCAGAAAGACGTCCACTGCTGGACATAGGCCTCCCCCAAAAGGGGGGGGGGGGTTTGCCATAATCGCCACGCTTGGCAGGCGGGTTGGCGATCGCAGTATGGTATGGTGGTGGAATGCATAGAGAACGCTGCTGCCCATTCTCCGGTACGCCCCTTAGTCGCCTTTTACGACACCCACGGGAAGTATGGGGTGGTGGTATTCTTTAAGTCCGGCACCACACAGACAAAGATTTGGCTATCAAATACAAAAATATTTTTTTTAAATCCGACTGGTAGTTTCTGAGATGAGCGCGTCCAAACAAACAAACTCTTCATTAATGTAAATATAGATTTCAGAAAAATTACTAAATAAAACCACTCCAGTATAATAACTGGGTTGTGTAGGTCAGATAGGCAATCGCTCCATGTAACACTGGTATTCAGCTGCATCAAGATAAACTGGAGAATCTGGTAAGCAAATGACGTCATGACCTACTGGACTTCGGGATGCCCATGTGCAGCTAGCACACTACTATTTTTACAAGCTTTTTAATTTTTTTTTTAACTTGCAATGTAACTATGTTCGGGTGGACTCTTGCAACTCAATTTTGAAGCAGATATCTTCAACTGATTGAGCTAAAATTTTGCATACACGTTTAGTTTGGAAGACAATGCGTGGTTTGCTGTGTGACGTCATTCTAAATCCAACATGGCGGAACACCCAAGATGGCGGACTAGTTTTTTTTTTTTTTTTTACTTTTCTTTTTAAAGTAATTGGCTTTTGCAATGTTTTCAAATTAATGCATTGTTAATAGGTATGAGAGGACAGTTTAGGCCTGTCAACAAGTACCAGAGTACAGACGCCAGCACATCAAACTACCCGAAACTGTTAAATTTTCCCAATCAATCTTGAACCTTATGCTGTAGCGATTTTGAAAATCGATTAAAGAATTTTGACAGATTGTAGTAGCTAGATATGCTGGTGTCTGTAATTAACAAAATAGAAAATGGTCTCCAAATCTACAGCCTACGGGGCCAAGAACGTTCTCATATTCACAAAATATAAACGAATTTATACCAAAGATAAAAAATATTAAAAATAAAGCTCATACAGGGAACTCACTTCAAAAAATTACATGAGCTATACCATTCCTACTTATACCCTAAAATATATCAAGCTTGCATATACGCTGAAGCAACACAACCCTACAGATCAAAATAATAATGAGAATTATACGCAACCAATTTTACCAGACCTCCCCTGCTTCCTTCGTTACATCGAAATCAGGAATACATGAGAACAATGCTGAGTATATAGGGAGGTTTATATATATTGGTACAGCCGAGTGACAGACCCAAGTTTGGATATCAAAGAATCGGCCGTTTTTAGGGTTCCGTAGAGAGGACTGCAATGTAGGTACCACCTAGAGAACGCAAGTATCACGAACTGTTATACTTGCGTTATCTAGGTGTAGTCGATCTATTTTTTGTTAGGTGTTTTTGTGGTGTGCAATAATGTCTTCATCATCTGCCGAGCCTTTTCCCAATTATGTTGGGGTCGGCTTCCAGTCTAACCGGATGCAGCTGAATACTAGTATTTTACGTGGAGCGACTGTCTATCTGACGTCCACAACCCAGTTACTATGTACTACAATACCCGTTGGTAAGACTAGTTGTCAGACTTTCAGGCTACTGACGACCCGTAACGACCGTCGAAAACCCACGAATAAAAATCCGGGACCAACGGCTTAACTTGCTTTCCGAGGCACGGAGGGGTCTTAGTATGTGAAGATGGTCACCCATCCAAAGACCAACCGCGGCAAGCGTAGCTTAACCTGACCGATCGATCCGTGCGGCTGTTATTACTTAACTACAAGCCCCTCGCTTGTGGTGTACAATCCATACTAATATTATAAATGCGAAAGTATGTCTGTCGTCTGTTACCTTTTCACGCTTAAACCGCTGAACCGATTTAGATGAAATTTGGTATAGAGATAGTTTGAGTCCAGGGGAAGGACATAGGATAGTTTTTATCCTGATATTCTCATGGGATCGACACTTATGCAGGTGAAACCCCGGCGTGCTGCTAGTAAAGTATTTCTATAAATAAACTTGCTTTTAAGGCTGGTATTAAAACCTTTAGATCTTGTTTTGGTGTAGCCCTTCGCCAATTTTTAACCGACTTCAAAAAAGGAGGAGGTTTCTCAATTCGACCGTATATATATATGTATATATATATATTTTTTTTATGTGTGTTCGCGGATAACTTCGTCGTTTATGAACCGATTTTGATTATTCTTTTTTCGTTGGAAAGGATATATGCCAAGGGTGGTACCATGATAAGGAAACCAGGATCTGATGATGGCATCCCAGTGAAATCGAGGGGAACATTCGAAAATAGTAGGAGCGACCAGTGCGTTTGTTAACTTTTTCATTAAGTATTTTAAAGCACTACAATTTAATGAAGGCCTGGAGTCGATCTGATGATGGAGCCGAAAGATAGTCGAGGGGACTCCTCAACGATCTACAGCAGTTACCTTGTGTTTGGGCTTGATTAATTTGTATTGTTGTGAACTTTACACCTAGATGGGTTGTGACTATCATTAGGGGTCTGATGATGAAGACGAAGGACAGTTAAGGGAACTCCTCAACAGTTTACAGTAGCTACCTTGTGTATGTTCACCGATTACTCGAAAAAGGCTGGGCCGATTCCAAAAGTTCTTTTTTTTATTTGAAAGGGTATACTCTCGAGGTGGTCCCATTATCATCAAATTGGAATCTGATGAGAGGATCCCATGGAAATCGAGGGAAACCCTCAAATTTTATAGGCAAACCTATAGCGATTTGGGTATTTTTTAAAGTAACTTGAGCATTTGCTCTCGGAAATCATCATTTGGTAAAGTCATTTTGTCATTTGGAGCTGATGATGAAGACCACAGATGGCCATCGGAACTACTCAATGACAAATATTTCACGGGTTGCGTTTCGATTACTTTAATATGTTTGCTAAGCAATTTATGCTCGTCACAATGCGTATGGTGAGTGATTGTTGAGGAGTTCTTCTGGTACTTACCGGGAGAACTCCTCAACAATTAACGTCCCAGCATCGGGAAAAACAATATTTAGTAAAAGGTGATGAACAGTTGGCATTAGGCTATTGTAACTTAGATAAATTACAAAGTGACCAACTAAAAAGTGAAAAATAAAAACATTTTTCCAAAAAAAAACAACCGACTTCCAAAAAAAAACACCACTAATTGAAAAATAACTTTAATTTCGGAAGTCGGTGTCGATAATCGAAAATGCGAAACCAAAGACACCGACTTCCGAAATTAAAGTTATTTTTCAATTTGTAGTGTTTTTTTTGGAAGTCGGTTGTTTTAATGACTTCCTATCCACAAACATGACAAAAGACTGTCAAAATCATAACTTTAATTTTATCCTGCAGAACCATCTCCACTTACAAGCGGTCGCTCTTACCACTAAATAATTTCCACAAGTCATCTCGCCGGCCAGTGTTCTCTGATTAATGTACTTTTTTCTCTTTCTTTTATCTTTTTTTTTTCTCTATCCAACGATTGCCAGTATTATTGGAATATTTTCTTGAATGTTGTATGGAAAGATATTCTTGCTTTGTGTCCTTTTGTAAAGGGAAAGATGTTTTAATCAAACGTTTCTGTGTTGACGTATTTCATGTTCAAAATTTTAGTAAGTTTAAAAAATACTAGCTTCCGCCCGCGGCTTCGCCTGCGAGGTATGTCGATAAAAACTATCCTATGTCCTTCCCCGGGATGCAATCTATGTCTCTGCCAAATTTTATCGAAATCCGTTCAGTGATTTAGGCATGAATAGGTAACATACAGACAGACAGAGTTACTTTCGAATTTATATTATTAGTATGGACTAGGTTCTGCCCGTGACTTCCCGTGAAATTTCTTGTTCCCCCGAGGCATAGCGTTCTTTGGTTCCTAGTGTGATATTAAATCCTACTATCCTACTAATATGATAAATGTGAAAGTTTGTGAAGATGTTTGGATGTTTGTTACTCAATCACGCGAAAACCGTTGAACAGATTTACACCTGACAACGTATATGCAAAGTTTCAGGATGATCGGTTCAGTGGTTTAGGCGTGAAAAGGTAACAAATAAACAAACAAACTTACTTTCACAATTAATATTAAATTAATATTAATTATATTAATATTAATTGAATATTAATACCTATTATAATATTAATATATATTAATATATATATTTATAATATTATATATTATTATTTATATATTATAATATAAAAAATATATAATATATATTTATATATTATTTATATTTTATTATTATATATTTATTTCTAACTAATATTAAACTTATTAATATTAATTATATTAGTTAGGATTTATTTGGTAATTTGAATATTTCTGGTTACAATTTCTAACATTTTAGAAATTAATTTGACAGGACAAAACTAAAATTTATCGTCTGTCCTTTTCTTAATGAAATAGAAAGAAAGTATAATAGATTGTGAACAAGGGAAACGGCACTATTGCCTGTAAAAGTGAATCCGATATCATATTTAAAGAATAAACAGTTTAATTTCATCAAAACTTTGACATTCATCCCCTCACCTCTTTGACAATCACTTGCATCTAATCCTGCATGAATTCAACTACACTATGATATTATTAATGATCAGTACTCAAGGGAATTGAGATGTCTGCCTACCCTATAAACATTAATCATGGAACTACAATAGCGACGCGCATGCGTTACTATTATGTACTTATAAAAGGGAACTTGTTATGTATAGGAGCTACGTACAGTAGGTACCCCAAGCATGAAGTTTTTTGAGTAAATAATCAATCATTTTTAAAGCTAACAGTCTTAAAATAATAATATGTAGAAGTATATAAAAAGGAGGGGAAATAATCAAAGGGCATCAAAAAATTCGTCCGCATCGTTGTCAACAGGAAACGTGCCCAAAAGGCTGGCAGCATTGCCACGTTGTATGGCAATGCTGATTCTTTGGCCAGCCCTCTGGTCACGTGAAGAGTCGACCAACCGCTTGGCGATGTCTCGAAATACTAAGTGGGCGCTCCGGCCCCATGGCCCTAGTGTTTCAACCCCTAATAGTCAATAGTATCGTTAAGCAATGGAGCAGTGGATGTGGCAACGGCCATAATTACAAGTTGAGACCCAGACAGGCGATTTACTTTGTGTAAATTATTTCATCACCATTGCTCTCAAAACGGTGAAGGAAAACAGACATGCCCTAGTACCAAAAATTCGAAGATATGTGACATCTACCAACACGCACTGGGTCCGCGTGGTGGATTACGGCCCACTCCCTCTCACAGAGAGGAGGCCTGTGTCCCAGCAATGGGAACATTATAGGTTAATTATGTTAACGTTTTTCCCATAGTTTTTCAAGGCATGTAATTAATCGAACCTCTAAAAATATTTTTTAAATTCTAATATATTATTGATTGAGTTATTCCGGTCTGATGCCCTGAACCCCCCTCCACCCCCCACCTCGATCCCCTCCTGGATCGTCTTCTGTTTTAATCTTTGTCTTATCCACATTATGTAAGTTTGCTCTTTATGACAAGTAAGTACTACAGTCAAAAGAAATTAAAAGTTTCATGATTTACGAAATTAAATAAAGATTATTTTTTTAAATGTCTCATTGTACCTATGTATAAATAACTAACTATTTACACTACATACTAAATTAAATGACTAACTAACTTAATATACCAATAAATACACAAACAAAGGACACTTAGGGGTGATTTTACCAATGTCAGGTAACTTTTATCCGTGGAATAAATTTGACATTTGACAGTTCTATATATGAAAAAAGCTATCAAAAATTCAAAATTTATTAGTATAGGACTTATTCTATGTATAAAAGTTTGGTGGAATGCGATCTATAGGCGTCTAAGTACTCGTCCGCATCGCTGTCATCCGGAAACTTGCCCAGAAGACAGATTTTGTAAGTTCTCATTTGACCCATTTACCATCAAAACCTATTCTGCACGCACTCGGCTAAACGCTGACTTTTTTAAAAGTGCATAGTGCTTATATACCTTATATTTGTATTCCTTTTTATAGTGCTTGTTAGTGATCCTAAGATTTCTACTACATTTTCTGTTTTTACCCGTGAGAACCTGTAATTGGCTTTATGTCTCATTCACAATGTTATGCTTTTGTTATAGCTGTTGGTTCTCCTATAAATAAATAAAATTAAAAAAAAGACTGGCAGCATTGCTACGTTGAATGGCAATGCTAATTCTTTGGCCAAAGAATGACCCAGCCCTCTGGTCACGTGAAGTGTTGACCAGCCGGCGAGAAATTTCCTTAAAAAGGAGACGCGCACTTGGGCTCCATGACCCGTGCCTTTTGACCTCAAACGGCTAAAAGCTGTAGTTACCCTTACGGTCTAAAATAATCATCGCGCCTCATTTTGTGAATCTCAAATAATTCCTATTTTGGGATCCTAAATAGCCACTGCGACTGCGACAGTGTGGCCGGGGGGGTTCCAGCTTCTTTACAGCGACCAATTCGGCTCGCGTGTGGTTGGTCACAGTTCAAACCCAACCCGTTTGGTTGGGGTAGCCTACCTACTTACTGCAACCAACTATGAGACAAGGCCGGAAATTTAAAAAGATGCCTCTTTTTAATTCCGATTATATCAAAAAAGTTTGCATCATTAGAAGCGCAAAAAGTTTTTAGAAGTTCATGCATTTAAAAAGCCTCTATTACTAGAATGTCAATAAGTTTTTAGGATCAGTTAAATATTTCCCGTTTTTCAGTGTCAAAGCATTAGCTACACTTTCATTTTCACTTAAATTTTTTTTCTTAGTTTTCAATGAATTTGCTTAAACATCGTGATGGGACAAAATGCTAGTACGTACTATTATTTTTTTATGTCAAGTCATCTAAATAGTAGGTCAGTGAACTTAGGAGCTGTATCTTCAATGTCATCCTGAACTATATTTCACTTAACATCACGACAGAAATCTCCAAACGGTTAGGCAGAGGTGTAATGCGGCCTACTCAAAGGTACTTTCTTTGGTATTGGTCGTCGAATCGTTGAGCTCCTTAAGTTCTGAGTTGAGCTGCACGATTTCTGACAAATGCGTGCACTGACTGGACAGGTCGACTCAATCTGTTTGGTTCTTTCCTCAAAAGACCATTTCAGACACCAATCTACATGATCTGACCAAGAAAATGTCTGGACTTTAAAAGAGACTGTGACCTCTGAGTTTGTTTCTGCCTTTCTTCTCAGAGTAGTCAGATAGGAAACGCCGACCTCATCTAGTTTAAAAAAATATAATTGACGTGTATTTGTTCAAACCTACTTAGGGTTGGGTTTCAGTCGACAGATAATTTTTATTTGTGGAATAAAATTGACGTCTGACAGATTTGGTATGGAAGAACTGTCAAAAATTCAAAATTTTTCCTCCGATAAAATTATCTGGCTTTGGAAAAATCAGCCCTTATACAATAATAATAGTGGAGTATTGTTTGCCAAGGGAGCAAACAACTATTTTGAAAGCGAGAGTGTTTCTTTGAATCCAGAGAGGAGCGAAGGATTCAAAGTACGTCACTCGAGCTTAAAATAGTGTTGCACCAGAGGTGGACACTATTTTTTATCACCCTCTATGAAAAAATAAGTAAGTGCAACTTATGAATAAGAATAGTACGTTTATTTATTTACATACAATTACTTGAGGAAGACATACTCATTTTTAGGGTTCCGTACCCAAAGGGTAAAAACGGAACCCTATTACTAAGACTCCGTCTGTCTGTCACCAGGCTGTATCTCAAGAACCGCGATAGCTAGACAGTTGAAATTTTCACAAATTATGTATTTCTGTTGCCGCTATAACAACAAATACTAAAAACAAAACAAATTAAATATTTGAGGGGGGCTCCCATACAACCAACGCGATTTTTTTGGCCTTTTTTGCTCGATATCAAAAATGGCAACAGGTAGGTAGGCACTTGAAATATTCACAAAATACTCAGTTGTATTTTAACTTTAATAATAAATAATAAAATTAAAATAAAATAAATATTTAAGGGGGGCTCCCATACAACAAACATGTTTTTTTCGGCGTTTTTGCCTTGTGGTACGGAACCCTTCGTGTGTGAGTCCGACTCGCACTTGGCCAGTTTTTTTATAAAACTAAGTAAAATCCGAATTTGAGTAAACAATTACGAACGAAGGCAGAATGATTTTCGCGCCTTTTTTAATTTTTTTTTTCACAATTTTTTTTAATTGGCTAGCTCGATTTTTATGATATAAAAACGATTAAACACTTCGCCCGACCCGGAAATCTAACCCAGGACCTCATACTCAGCAGTAGCGCTTGCGATGGAGCTGGAAACGACTAGGTAGTATCTAGGTTGTGGAGGTCAGATAGGCAGTCGCTCCATGTACCTAAAGTACTGGTATTCAACAGTATCCGACTGGAAATAGACCCCAAAATAGTAGGGAAAGGCTAGGAACATGATTATAAGTTTGAAATATGATAACGATCCGCACGTTGGCATTCTGTAGTTTCTGCCTACCATACTTTAATTGATGGTCACCCATCCAAGAACCGACCTCAGCAAGCGTAGCTTAACCTTCGATCGAACCATGCGGTTGTTACTAATTAGCCACGAGCCCCTTTACAAAGTCAAACACGGTTTGACATAAAGTCAGGTATCCTAAAAACCCACACCTTAGCTACTAAAATCAATACCACTACACCGAACGAACACAAAATGGCGGACGCGGGAAACCGTTTTCATTAAAATAAAAACATCAAAACCATTAATATAACCAAGAAAAGATTAATGTCTGCCGAACAAAGAGTAATAAATTAGTAGTGTAATATTCAGCAAGGGTAGGCTCCCTTCGGCCATCTTGTGGTATCCTCGCTCCTGATTGGTCGGTTCAGTTACTAATCAATAATTTTTCGTTCGCGCCAAAAGGGCTTAGGTTGCGCTGTTCAGCCGTTGGAATTTGAAGTTTCTGGTAGAGGAATAAGGTTAATTTTGCAACGTGTAGGGGTTTTTAAAACAATGGGGGTTTTGTAATGTTGTATAGATGTAAAAAGGGTATGTATGTATAGAATAGGTTATTTCGATTCCGAAATATTTTTTTTTTTTTGTTCGAGGTTTTTGTTGGATAGTCGTATGGTATCAAAAGTGTTTTTTAATAGGTTAGTCTACCTGCGTATTATACCATAAAATAAAGGTACCTACCTACCTACGGGGGAATTATTCATAAAAATTGTAGATTTAATAACATGCATTTTAAGAAAATTGCAGAAAATCGTATTAACACCAACTCTGAAGGGCGGGCATTTTGAAGGGACTGTCTTATGTGATTTTGCCATTCGAAAAGTACTGATTCTAAACCTAGTTTTGAGAGACTTTTGATTTTGTTTTTTTTTTTTGACATCTAGTAGGCATGGATTTTGTCTGCAATAAATGTAAGTTTATTAAAATTTACCTAGCACGTTTAATGTGTACGACCGCTAAGAATTAGAATTCCCCTGCCGGAGTCTTTTTTTTGTCCATGGCTTTCTATAAACTAAGCGACTTCAAATTTCGAATGAATAGTATACTTCTAGGCTCTCAAAACGGTGAACGAAAACATCGCGAGGAAACCGGCATGTCCTAGAACAAAATATTCAAAGACATGTGACATCTACCAAGGTAGCATCGCGTGGTAGATTACAGCCCACTCCCTCTCGAAGAGCACGAGCGCACTCGGCGGCCAGGTCGCAGCGGCCAGGCGTGAACCGACGGCCAATGTGGCGGCCAAGAAATCTCAGTTGATTTTACTGCTTGCTTTTAAATGGACGACCGCCGCGGCTAATGCGCTCGCATTGAACTAGTTTCAAACAAACTGAGTGAACTCGACGGCCACGGCTGGCCGCTGTTCGCGTGTGTGTCGCGCTCGATCTCGCTGGCTGCTTGTCGCTAAATGCGCGCGGTATTTAAAGTTATGTACAAATAGTCAGATCTCACTGGCCGCCGCGACTTAGCCGCCGAGTGCGCTCGTAGTCTAAAGGTACTGACAGACGTGCTCATTACTAGCATGCTCAAACCAATCGGAGCACGCGAAACTCACGTGACTTTGATTTTCGCGTGCTCCGATTGGTTTGAGCATGCTAGTAATGAGCATGTATGTCAGTACCTTAAGGCATAATTCAACTGCAGAGGTCTTCTTTTCTGACGACTATCTATACTTTAGTACCTTGTAAGTCTCGAGTGACTAGGTTACTTTCGAGTAGGTATACCTACCAGTAGGTTAGGTTATTAGGCAGCTTCTTCTAAAGAAAGAAAAAAATTAATAGTTTAAAAAACACTAGAAAACACGCTTACAAGACTTTTCTAAGAAGTCCAAAACAGCTATGATATGATTTTCCATCATGAAGTTCCAGTTCATATCCTCCGGCTCCATCATCAGATCAGTTCGACAGTACCAAATTATTGTATTGTCATCAGAACTACATACAGCTGCCAATTTTCATTACGCTACGACCCTTGGAAGATGGTTAAATTAGTTACCTTAGATTCCATTACATAGTTAGTTACATACAGGTCGACCTAATAAAAGTGTGTTAATAAGTTTATTTGACCCAGGTTATGTAAGGCAAACAATATTCTCACAAAAACAAAAAATAATAATTAAATAGTATTGTGTAACAGGCCCAGAAAGTGCGCCAAATATGGCACACATTCTGGGCCTAATTAGCATTATGGGCTAATCAGCTTATAATGTTCCCACTGCTGGGACCCAGGCCTCCTCTCTGTGAGAGGGTGCGGGCCGTAATCCACCACACGGGCCCAGTGCGGGTTCACTTGGCAGATCACGGCAGATGTCATATTATGTCTTTGAATGTTTGGTTCTTTAACATGCTGGGTTCCTAATATCATCTATTACAGACAAATACCATTCATGCTTAGAGTAAGAAAGCTATAGAGCATCGGGTAGCGTGGCCACACATGAAACAAAAACTAACTTCACTAACATGAGCTACATAAGTAGCTGCCTTGAAAAATATGGCACGCACTGAGAGACGGAAATAGTATAGCTTTATCCTTTTCTGTTACTCAATACTTTAACCCTTTCTTCTGGAAATGAAATGGAGCTATCCGCCGTCTATACTTTTCTTTGTCTAAGCATACATGTGTTCCAGTTTCAAAGGCGAAGTCCGCAATAAATTAAAATATTAGCAAACGCTTTGAAAATCGCAACCATATATAATCAACTGCTCCTTTCTTAACCCCTTTTAGTTAAATTTTAACAACAAAAAAACACTGTTAACACCTCAAACTAGACAATTGTCACAAAAAAAAGGGTTGACCACAGTTTTTTTTCAAACTGTCTGCGACAATTTCAGTAGTCTGTCAAAAAAACACATGTCTTCTAAAGCTTTTAAGATAAGTAATACTTAACGAGATTTGTCAAAGTTTTGAGGTTAAACAAAAAAGGATCAATTTGTAGTCGAAAAAAATTTACCAATTTGGTTTTGGGGAATAAAAGGAATGTTTTTGGGATTTTGTCTATGAGTCGTTTAAGATTTTTTGATACGATAGGAAATAGTTTAAGAGCCCATACTACCTCAGCTAAAATTCACTCTTTATCTCGCTCGCACGATACTGCTCGCGGACTGAGTGCTATTTGCTTTTTACGGTGAAAATAATGGTAATAAAAAAAAACATAAGACCTGCTTTATAGTTAGTTCAGTTAGTATGCAAAGCTTCATGATCTAATTTGAAGTATTTTTTGAATACCAGCGGTTTATTGTTCGGTTTGGAGGTAACTTTGGAATTTTCGAGAAAATTTTATGGAAACGTGTGTTCGTCAAACATACTTACACAGTACTTGACATTAATCCTCAACTTTACCATATATATCTATTTCAAAATTAATGCTGCAGTATTTTCGACGTATCGGAGGATCATGCTAAGCCATTTGAGGTAGTATAGACTCTTAAGTGTCTTGTAGTAGAGATAAGGTTAACTACATAACGGTGGTATTCTTCAAGGGGGTATGCTGAGGCACACCCATATTGTATAGACTCTTAAGTGTCTTGTAGTAGAGGTAAGGCTAACTACATAACGGTGGTATTCTTCAAGGGGGTATGCTGAGGTACACCCTTATTGTATAGACTCTTAAGTGTCTTGTAGTAGAGATAAGGTTAACTACATAACGGTGGTATTCTTCAAGGGGGTATGCTGAGGCACACCCATATTGTATAGACTCTTAAGTGTCTTGTAGTAAAGGTAAGGCTAACTACATAACGGTGGTATTCTTCAAGGGGGTATGCTGAGGTACACCCTTATTGTATAGACTCTTAAGTGTCTTGTAGTAGAGATAAGGTTAACTACATAACGGTGGTATTCTTCAAGGGGGTATGCTGAGGCACACCCATATTGTATAGACTCTTAAGTGTCTTGTAGTAGAGGTAAGGCTAACTACATAACGGTGGTATTCTTCAAGGGGGTATGCTGAGGTACACCCTTATTGTATAGACTCTTAAGTGTCTTGTAGTAGAGATAAGGTTAACTACATAACGGTGGTATTCTTCAAGGGGGTATGCTGAGGCACACCCATATTGTATAGACTCTTAAGTGTCTTGTAGTAGAGGTAAGGCTAACTACATAACGGTGGTATTCTTCAAGGGGGTATGCTGAGGTACACCCTTATTGTATAGACTCTTAAGTGTCTTGTAGTAGAGATAAGGTTAACTACATAACGGTGGTATTCTTCAAGGGGGTATGCTGAGGCACACCCATATTGTATAGACTCTTAAGTGTCTTGTAGTAGAGGTAAGGCTAACTACATAACGGTGGTATTCTTCAAGGGGGTATGCTGAGGTACACCCTTATTGTATAGACTCTTAAGTGTCTTGTAGTAGAGATAAGGTTAACTACATAACGGTGGTATTCTTCAAGGGGGTATGCTGAGGCACACCCATATTGTATAGACTCTTAAGTGTCATGTAGTAGAGGTAAGGCTAACTACATAACGGTGGTATTCTTCAAGGGGGTATGCTGAGGCACACCCATATTGTATAGACTCTTAAGTGTCTTGTAGTAGAGGTAAGGCTAACTACATAACGGTGGTATTCTTCAAGGGGGTATGCTGAGGTACACCCTTATTGTATAGACTCTTAAGTGTCTTGTAGTAGAGATAAGGCTAACTACATAACAGTGGTATCCTTGAAGGGGGTATGCTGAGATATACCCATATTGTATAGACTCTTAAGTGTCTTGTTGTAGAGATAAAGCTAACTATATAACGGTGGTATTCTTCAAGGGGGTATGCTGACACCCATATTTTGCCAGTTAAGATTGATGGCCATAAAAGATAGATTTCCGAGCTAGAAATGTCGCGAGGAAAGTTTTGAAAGCCATAGATTCAAGCTATAAGAGTATGGAAAGACTAAAGAAACGATGGATGGAATGTGTGAAAGATGATATGGTTACAAAGGGGGTGACTACCGAGACGACGACTAATAGAGAAGTGTGTGAGAAAAATGGCGTGTACTAGAACGAAAAAAAAAAGGAAAACAAAACACAAACACACAACCGGTCGAAGTGGAGGTGCTTGGGGGAGGCCTATGTCCAGCAGTGGGCGTCTTTCGGCTAAAATAATGATAATGATGATGACTTATCATAACAGAAACAGACCAAAACCACTGAACATATAAATACGAACGAAATCGGTGACAACAGCAATTTTTCAAAAGGCATATCGAATGTCGAAAACTTTCATTTGTCTGCACCTACACTTTGTCAATAAATAAACATGAATTAGTGAAAACTGTATCTGCAAAGCTGCTGATACGGAGTGACGCTGCGGACGTGACGTCATCATGACTGGCCACTCGGCTTCCGTTCGGATGCTTTTTAATTTTTGAGCTTTCTATATGTGCTTGTGATTAGGAGGTGTGAAGTGTGAACTTCAGAGTATTTGTACTTCAAAGATTCGCCCAGATTCCAAAGTCGTGAGAACTTAGTCCCAAAATGAACTAGGTTAATAGTTTGACCCACCAACCCGCACTGGGTGTCCGCGTGGTTGATTATTTATTATTTATTTATTTATTCAAAATTTCGTAAATAACACCTTTACAGCTAAAACGCCAATGCCATGTTACTACCACAAAGATACACATACATCTAACTTACATTGAGTATGTAGTAGGTACCCCAAAAATACAATAAAAATATAAATAAAAAATACAATTAAAAATACAAATACAATTAAAATCACTTGAGGGGCCCGTGACTAAATAATAACAGCCGCACAGGTCGATCGATCAGGTTAAGCTACGCTTGCCGCAGTTGGTCTGTGGATGGGTGACGATCTTTACTTACCGTGACCCCTGCGTGCCTCGGAAAGCACGTTAAGCCGTTGGTCCCGGCTGTCATTCGTGGATCTTGAACAGTCGTTACGGGTAGTCAGAAGCCCGAAAGTCTGACAACCAGTCTTACCAAGGGGTATCGTATTACCCAGTAACTGGGTTGTGGAGGTCAGATAGGCAGTCGCTCCATATAAAATACTGGTATTCAGCTGCATCCGGATAGACTGGAAGCCGACCCCAACATAGTTGGGAAAAGGCAGGCAGATGATGATGAATTAAAACCACTTCCCAACATTATCAATGCACTTCAATGCTGCGGTGCTATTCTTTAAAAATCTCACCGTGAAAACTAAGGTGAAGTGAGCGTGGAGTGGGCTATCAATAGTGTCAATTCCTAGCGAAAACAAACTCACTTCACCTAAGTTTTCACGGGGAGTTTTTTACAGAATCGACCGGCTGCTTCTGTGAACTTCATCGGGCTGCAGTGAAATATATCTACCTCATTTGAAATAACCCACTCCCTCTCATAAAGAGGAACTGTATCCCAGCCAGAGGGAACACTAGAGGCTGACGATGCATAGTCTGACCCTCCTTTGATTGACATGTTTTGTCTGGCTCAGGAACTCTTAGAGTTCAATTTCAAATCAACACTGAAAGATTTCACACTGAATAATCCTTACTAATATTATAAATACGAAAGTAACTCTATCTGTCTGTCAGTCTGTCTGTATGTTACCTTTTCACGCCTAAACCACTGAACCGATTTAGATGAAATTTGGTGGTGATATATAGATATAGTTTGAGTCCCGGGGAAGGACATAGGATAGTTTTTATCCCGATATTCCCTCGGGATCGACACTTATACGGGTGAAACCGCGGGGCGTTGCTAGTTTCCCATACCATCATTTATTAGGGTTCCGTACCCAAAGGGTACAAACGGGACCCTATTACTAAGACTTCGCTGTCTCTCCGTCTGTCCGTCTGTCTGTCACCAGGCTGTATCTCAAGAACCGCGACAGCTAGACAGTTGAAATTTTCACAAATTATGTATTTCTGTTGCCGCTATAATAACAAATACTAAAAACAAAATAAAATAAATATTTAAGGGGGGCCCCCATACAACAAACGCGATTTTTTGCCCTTTTTTGCTCGATATTAAAAATGGCAACAGGTAGGCACTTGAAATATTCACAAAATAACATAACTTTAATAATAAATAATAAAATTAAAATAAAATAAATATTTAAGGGGGGCTCCCATACAACAATCATGTTTTTTTTCGGCGTTTTTGCCTTGTGGTACGGAACCCTTCGTGTGCGAGTCCGACTCGCACTTGTCCTGTTTTTTTACATTGTTCTCACATATTATAGAAATAACAAGAATAATGTACCCAGGATTTTTTAATATCCTTGATTTAAAAGAGTGTCCATTTAGTTTCTTGCTCGTTCTTCATAGAGATCTACGTTTTGGAATGGAAAACTAGCTTCAACTTTCTGACTAACTGACAGACTATTTAATTTTGGCAATTCAAAAGTGCCTGTACAAGGTTTAATTGAAATAAATGCTTTGAGTTTGAGTTTGAGATTGATCGCACTGGTTAAGTAGCGGTTGGCAGGTCTTTCTGTATTCCCAGGAATCGGAGACTTGATAAACCGGGAGTGAAATGATCCAAAACTTGACTTGGCGTTCTTGTTGCAGAAGCAGGACATTTGGGGGTCTAAAAAGGCCACATTGAGAGAATCATAAAAGGATAACATTATGAATCATAATCGACAGTTGACTGTTAAGTTAATCGTATCCAAATCCCATTGGTGAAGGATTTTTCAGTTATTTTTTTTTGTCTGTGCTAAAATACCAATCAATCCAATCCCAATCTCTTTGATTATACCTACGTAGTGCAGAAAAACACGGACTGTCTTCTCCATATTACGATTCATAATGTTATCCTTTTATGATTCTGCCAAACTGGCCTTTTTAGGCCCCTTGTAACCCATCCTTCTTGCTCCACTATCCTGCAAGGAAAGGACTGCCAACACTAAACTTGAACACTTTCACTACAGCAGACATGATCGTCACGGTGACGTCACAAATACAGAACGGACGCCAGTCATCACCCATCAGCGGTTTCGAGTAACTGTACGCTTTTGAGTGTTTATTTTGGTTCAATGTGGCAGCTAAGTCAGTTATTGAGGTGCTGGGACTGCGACTTACTACAATCCGAGTTATTCCGGTCTAATCCCCTGAATCCCCCCTCCACCCCTCCTCGATCTCTTGTTTGTTCGTCTTCTGTTTTAATCTCTGAACTTTCTCACTCCGGTTTGATCCGCTTTTTCTTTTGTTTTAATTCCTGAAGGATCGTTAGCAACAATAAATTAATAGTTTAAAAACACTAGAAAAACACGCTTACAAGACTTTTCTAAGAAATCCAAAACAGCTATGATACGATTTTCCATCATGAAGTTCCAGTTCATATCTTCCGGCTCCATCATCAGATCAGTTCGACAGTACCATATTATTGTATTGTCATCAGAACTACATACAGCTGCCAACTTTCATTACGCTACGACCCTTGGAAGATGGTTAAATTAGTTACCTTAGATTCCATTACATAGTTAGTTACATACAGGTCGACCTAATAAAAGCGTGTTCAAAATAAATACAGGGTTTATTCCCCATCCATACATTGATGTGCAACCAACACTTGGTTGCAGGTAAAATATTTATAGGTCACGAGGGGCCCGTGGCTAAATAATAACAGCCGCACAGGTCGATCGATCAGGTTAAGCTACGCTTGCCGCGGTTGGTCTGTGGATGGGTGACCATCTTTACATACCGAGACCCCTCCGTGCCTCGGAAAGCACGTTAAGCCGTTGGTCCCGGCTGTCATTTGTGGATCTTTGACAGTCGTTACGGGTAGTCAGAAGCCCGAAAGTCTGACAACCAGTCTTACCAAGGGGTATCGTATTACCCAGTAACTGGGTTGTGGAGGTCAGATAGCCAGTCGCTCCATGTAAAATACTGGTAGTCAGCTGCATCCGGTTAGACTGGAAGCCGACCCCAACATATTTGGGAAAAGGCTAGGCAGATGATGATGATGATGATATCCCATATATGCCACGTGTTGCATAGTGCCTCGGAAAGCACGTTAGAAACCCTTGATCCCGGTTGCCATTCGTAGATCTTTGACAGTCGTTACGGGTAGCCAGAAGCCCGAAAGTCTGACAACCAGTCTTACTAAGGGCTATCGTTTTACCCTAGTAACTAGGTTGTGGAGGTCAGATAGGCAGTCGCGCCATGTAATATACTGGTATTCAGCTGCATCCGATCCGGTCCGGACACTTTATATCGTGTCCTGTCAGCTGCACGGTACAGGAACTGATGGACGGTGGTGAAGGCGCCAAACAAGTAGCCGAATTCTGGGCCGAGTACATTTAGATTGCTATCGACACGCTAAGAAGAAGAAGAAGCTGCATCCGATTAAATTGGAAGTCGACCCCAACATAGTTGGGCCAAGAATGATCTGATTTTTCAAAAAATTATTATAGTAACACAACATAGGCCTGTTTTTCTTGAAAGGACTTAATATAAGAACCGTTTTAAGGTGATGTATTGAAAAGAAAAAAAGTTGTTTTTCTATTTCGTGTACCTAACTTGTTAAGTATGTGGAATAGGGATTTAACATTTTGGTATATGTTTTTTTGACTCTTTTGTCTAGTATTATGTAAAAGGAATAAGTACATACGATTCAATGAATTTTTCTCGATACAAAAAAATTACAAAGTTATATGTGTTTTTTTACTTTTTTCGACATCACGGGCGTACCGTTTAAGAGTTATTCAATGGAATTTACTTTAAAACATAGAGAATTGTCATATAAAAGTTTACTCAAAGTAGTTTTAAATTTAATTCATTTATTTTGTTAAAAAATCATTCCTCCTTACCCCCACTGGGGCCGCGTGGTGTTTTACGGCCCTCTCCTCCTCACTGAGAGGAGTCTTGTGTCCCAGCAGTGGGAACACTATAGACAATTCCCCAGTAACAGCCCAGCCCGGAGTCTGACTTTGTGCCTCTATTCTCGCCTCGCCTGTTACATGGGACTTGAACATAACTGCCGAAATATGAGTGTAGTATATGTACAGACGCCAGCTACCCGAAACTGTCAAATTTTCCCAATCAACTTTGAACCTTATGCTTTAGCGATAAAGTTGAAAATCTATTAAATAAATTTGACAGATTGTAGTAGCTTTATGTGCTGCCTGACCTTTCGGGGGTTACAGGCGTGATGTTATGTTATTACCACATGGTTTCAGGTACTGGGAGGTACATGAAATAAATTGGTAATCTACATCTGTCTGTGGATCGATTTTAATTAACTTTTTTGTTAGGGTGTATTGATAAGGTGGACGCGGTAAGGATAGGTGATTCGATATCGTTCCTAAATCAAAATTAAAAAAAAGTCAAAATATTTTATTTCACATAAACCTACTTGGGCACTTATGAGACGTCAGAAGCTAGGTGCACGGTTCCAATTGGTCGTTTCCTATGGAGAAGAGCCGGCAAGAAACTCCACGGTTTTTTTTTTAATAATTGAATTTCACAATGTTTTCAAATTACAGTAGGTATGGGAGAACAGCGTAGGCCTGTTAACAAGTACCAGGAACTTAATAAAATAAAAAATTGTTTACAGATCTAAAATCTAGGTACAAGGCCTACAAAGTCCTCACATTTACAAAATAAGAATCTATCAAAAGGATAAATAAAAAATAAAATATAAAAACCTCCTAAAACCAAGTTATATGATTGCCATAAATTACCATAAAGTTTTTATTTAATTCAAGTCTGTAAAGGAGTTTTAAACTTTTTAAACCAACCACCAATCTCTTATGGAAAAGGGTTAATGGTACAAATCTAACTTAGAAAGATGTATTAATGATTCTAATGATTATAATTCTCTAAATATGTAGGTACCTGTTATTGTCGCGAATCATATTTTGATCAAGATACAACCTGACACTGACCTGAAAATTGCAAAGAACGTAAGAATAATTGAATTTCGCGGTCTCAACTACCCATTCACCTTAATTTGTATTTTATATTACCTGGTAGTTAAGTATATTCAATATAGGTAGGTTACCTACGTCTAGGCGTACCAAGCAATAGGCCAGAATGTGACGACGGTGGAAACAAATGAATATGTGTAACAGATCCGCCATTTTGAATTAAACACACACTTGTATAAATTAATTATTATAGGACACAAGTCAAAGTCAAATCAAAATTCATTTTTCAAACTAGGCTGAGAATCAGCACTTTTCGAACGTCAAAATTACGTAAGACAGTCCCCCAAAACGCCCGCCCTTCACCACTTTCTAGTGTTTTCGCTGGGGAGAAGTCACACAGGTTCACCTCTCTTTCCTCACTCTCATCATCATCATCATTTCAGCCGAAAGACGTCCACTCCTGGACATAGGCATCCCCCAAAGGGGTTGTCATAATCGCCACGCTTGGCAGGCGGGTTGGCGATCGCAGTATAGTATGGTGGTGGAATGCATAGAGAACGCTGCTGCCCATTCTCCGACCCTTAGTCGCCTTTTACGACACCCACGACAGACCACACAGAAGCTCCAACTCATACACTCTCATAGTCCGTCTGATCTCTCTCCGGTCGTGTCGGATTGCGTGCCGTCCCATTGTTGAAGCATAATCAGCAGGCATATATAATGTTCTCTTTGTTAGGACACAGGCTTCCTCTCTGAGAGAGGGAGTGGGCCATAATCCACCATGCGGGCCCAGTGCGGGTTGGTGGGTGTCACATATCTTCGATTTTTTTGGTTCTAGAACATGCCGGTTTCCTCACGACGTCTGCCTTCACCGTTTTGGGAGTAGTGGTGATGAAATTATAATTCAAATAGTAATGTGCCTGCCTGGGTTCGAACTCCGACCTACAACTCTCCAGTCGAGGCCGATACCACTGCTCCCTGTAGACCAGGGGTGGCCAACCGGTCGATCGCGACTATTACGCGTCCAGTCGATCATGGCAAGACAAAAAATATTTCCAACTGCAAACCTGATTTTGCTAATCTAACGAAAGATGCTCAAACGCAATTCTAACTTTAATATAAATAAGTAATTACTAAGAATTATTTTCAGTTCTATATTTTCCCTCTTAATAAAATAAAAATTAGTACATAATTGTGTACTGAACTATGCTGTTTCATATGAGATTTCAAGAAGTATGTAATTGATAGATCGCTCAGGGTGTCGTCAGTGAACAGTAGATCTTGGGTCTAACCAAGTTGGCCATCCCTGCTGTAGATGATAAATAAGAAAATAACGCACAAGCGTCTAATCCAATGACCATAACGAGAACAGCTCAACCAAGCGATTAGTTTCAGTACCTTCGTACGAGTCGTTGGAAATAAATTAACTATTGTATCGAGAGCATTGAACTCTTGTGTTTTAGTACAACATATGTACTTAATATCAGCCTGCATTTCCCAAAGGGCCATGGGCAGAAATGTATAGCATATGTATACCTGTTTAAAAATCTCACCGTGAAAAGTTAGGAAAAAAAAAGAATAAAAATATTTCGCTCTCAAAGTGTACAAAAAACGGAATCTATATAAATGTACATCATCCTCATCTGCCTAGCCTATGTTGCGGTCGGCTTCCAGTCTAACCGGATGCAGCTGAATACCAGTTCTTTACATGGAGCGACTGCCTATCTGACCTCCACAACCCAGTTACTGGGTAATACGATACCCCTTGGTAAGACTGGTTGTCATACTTTCGGGCTTCTGACGACCCGTAACGACTGTCAAAGATCCACGAATGACAGCCGGGACCAACGGCTTAAGAAGTCTCGATATGTTAAGGTGGTCACCCATCCACAGACCGACCGCGGCAAGCGTAGCTTAACTTGTTCGATCGACCTGTGCGGCTGTTATCTGTATAAATGTATAGTAATGTATAGTACAGTTTAATAAGGTAACAAGGATGGTTGTATAACAGCACATAATAATGGATGATCTGCTAACTCCCAAACTAAGGCATGCTTGCATTTTGGAGGTGAACTGAGCTGGCATTCCACTTGATGCTGATGATGAGGGGCTCGTGGCTAAATTATAACGGCCGCACAGGTCGATCGATCAGGTTAAGCTACACTTGCCGCGGTTGGTCCGTGGATGGGTGACCATCTTTACATACCGAGACCCCTCCGTGCTTCGGAAAGCACGTTAAGCCGTTGGGCCCGGCTGTCATTCGTGGATCTTTGACAGTCGTTACGGGTAGTCAGAAGCCCGAAAGACTGACAACCAGTCTTACCAATTACCAAGGGGCATCCTATTACCCAGTAACTGGGTTGTGGCGGTCAGATAGGCAGTCGCTCTATGTAAAATACTGGTATTCAGCTGCATCCGGTTAGACTGGAAGCCGACCCCAACATAGTTGGGATTGGGAGGGAATCCCTCTTGGATTCGAGGACCTATAAATAAAAAAAATGAGACGCAAAGGTCAAAACCCGATATTAATCAAGCTAAAACTCAAATCTCTCAACTTCCAAGGAACTCCAATTTAAAACATACTGTAATGACTATACCTAAAGTACCCCAACATATAAAGTATACCCAACATCCTGGCACAGAAAAAAGTAATCGAACAAACGCAACAACAAACATCCAACCATCTCTTTCTTACACGCAACATTAACATACGTTAAAAAGAGATAGGTATGTTTCTCGCAGCCACCGCCTCAAGCTCCGCCTACGGGCCTTATAGGCCGACTGGTTGGTCGAGACAATGTAAAAAAAAAAACGCTAGTTCGAGCAAGGGACAAAAAGGTATACTGCCCCATTATTCGGTCGAGGCTGTAAGGAGAAGTATCCTTTGCGAGATTAAAAAGTGAAAATCATAGTGCATATTGCTATGTCATGGATGGTTGCAATTTTTTTTTAATTCAGTGACATTTGTATTGGTGTGAAAACTCTATAGTGTTTGTGGATTTTTGACTGTTTTTTTTACTGTGCTATTAAGGATTCGTTTTTATTACGGTAGGTATGTGGGTGTTTTAATTATATTCTTACAGTAATTAGAATGTTAGTTTTATTAATTCAGACTTGTGTATGATTAATTCAAAATGGCGGATCAGTTATACATATTCATACGTTATTTCTACCGTAATCGCTTTCTGGCGTATAGCGTGGTTGGTTTAAAAGAAATAGGGTCCTACCTTGAAGGTTTTATTCAATTCAAATTTTAGAAATACAGTTCCGGAAACGCCAAAACAAAGTTTCAGGCGGCCTTAAAAGGCTACTTTGGCAGAATCATAAAAGGATAACAAAATGATCAGTTAAATGTTAAGTTAATCGTATCAAATCCCATTGGTGAAGCATTTTTCATTTTTTTTTGTCGTTGCTAAAATACCAATCAATCCAATCAAAATCCAATCCCAATCTCTTTGATTCTACCTACGTAGTGCAGCGAAAAAAGAAAACACGGACTGTCTTCGCCATTTCATAATTCATAATGTTATCCTTTTATGATTCTCCAAAGTGGCTTTTAAGGCCCTCAGGAATGCGTTATAAATAAGTGTCTAATTAGCGGTTAAAATAAGAACCTGCACACATAAACATAATAATTAGCCTATAACGTTCCTACTGCTGGGACACGGGCCTCCTATCTGTGAGAGTGGGCCGTAATCCACCACGCGGGCCCAGTGCGGGTTGGTAGAAGTCACATGTCTTCAAATTGTTGTTTCTAGGAAAGGCCGGTTTCCTCACGATGTTTTCCTTCACCGTTTTGAGAGCCATATTAAGCTGTTTGGCAATGACCAGGAACAGAATTCCTAGATTTTTATTATACTGATTAAATTCATTTATCCCCTTTTTCTAAGGAATTTCTATGCGCGAGATGGACCCTTACTATGCTGCCGATTACCTTTGGCCTCGAAAGGTCCTGTAGCGGTACATTTTCGACCTGTATGTTGTTTTGATAAGCCTGGATGGGGCAGTATTTTTACTGACATATCTAGAAACTATATTCGTCATAATGGCTGGGAAATCGTCGCTCGCATAAATAAAAGTCGTATCTCATTTTTCTCATTTTTGGTTGATTTGGATTGGCACATCTACATTTTTAACACGCTTTTATTAGATCGACCTGTATGTAACTAACTATGTAATGGAATCTAAGGTAACTAATTTAACCATCTTCCAAGGGTCATAGCGTTATGAAAATTGGCAGCTGTATGTAGTTCTGATGACAATACAATAATATGGTACTGTCGAACTGATCTGATGATGGAGCCGGAAGATATGAACTGGAACTTCATGATGGAAAATCGTATCATAGCTGTTTTGTATTTCTTAGAAAAGTTTTGTACCTAATGAACTTTGACCACTATTAGGTTTCAAGATCTGATGATGAAGCCGGAATATAGGCACTGGTATTCCATGATAGAATATCGTATCGTAGTCGTGTTTGCACGCGTGTTTTTCTAGTGCTTTTAAATTATTAATTTATTCTATTCGTGATTCTTTACACTTTTCACTAACCGTCATACCTCTATTTTATTTGGATCTTAAAATATAACCATTTTGAAAGGCAAGAAAATATTACGAATCACGAATGGAAGAGTGTAGTTGTCCTGACTCAAATCGGCTAAAAAATGAGATAGGAGTTTTATTCATGCGAGCTACGAAATATGGTGCCGAAACCTGGACTTCATAGTTTGAAATCGCCAACGCGCAGTTAGCAAACGTGGTGAATGATTCTCTGTATGAGGAGAGTCCTGCAGAGAAACTATATTTTCAAACATATACTTAACGACATGAGGGATTTTATAGCTGAACTGGCAGCGCCCCGCGGTTTCACTCGCATAAGTGTCGATCCCGTGGGAATATCGGGATAAAAAGTTTCCTATGTGTTATTCTGATGTATAAACTATACTACTGTAAAGTTTCATCCAAATCAGTTCAGTAGTTTTTGCGTGAACGAGTGACAAATATCCATTCATCCTCACAAACTTTCACGCTATAGTATTACTAGCTGTGCCCCGCGGTTTCACCCGCATAAGTTTCGATCCCGTGGGAATATCGGGATAAAACGTATCCTAATTGTTGGTCCAGGAAATGGTCTATCTTTGTCTCAATTTTCATCCAAATCTATTCAACAGTTTACGCGTGATTGAGTAACAAACATTCGAACATCTTCACAAACTTTCACATTTATCATATTAGTAGGAAGTATGATATCAAAATTATACAATAATCTCCTGCTATATCCGCGATACATATTAGGTATGTCATTAGTTAACTTATTTAACCATTAATGCACACAAATGAACAGACAAGAAGAAGAGAAGAGAAAAATATATAATATATATACCTTTGTATGTATTTTTAACACGCTTTTATTAGGTCGACCTGTATGTAACTATGTAATGGAATCTAAGGTAACTAATTTAACCATCTTCCAAGGGTCGTAGCGTCATGAAAATTGGCAGCTGTATGTAGTTCTGATGACAATACAATAATATGGTACTGTCGAACTGATCTGATGATGGAGCCGGAAGATATGAACTGGAACTTCATGATGGAAAATCGTATCATAGCTGCTTTGGATTTATTAGAAAAGTCTTGTAAGCGTGTTTTTGTAGTGCTTTTTATACTATTAATTTATTACATACAAAGACACTACACAATACTACATACTAAACACATACATACTAATATTGATACTTAAATAAGAAAAACCTTTCAGCATACCTGCTATAGGAAAGAAGATAAAAAACTAAAAATAAAAAAGGAGTAAAAATTTCATCCTTTGCGTTAACTAATTAATGTCGAAATATATAAAAAGGCTTTTTCGTGTCCCGTCGGGCTGTGCGCTTCGTCGCGTCGAAGAAAAGACTTCAACGCGTCAAACGCATTTTTAAATTTTTTAAAATTATTTATAACTAGCTTCCGCTCGCGGCTTCGCTTGTCCCTCCCCGGGATGCAATCTATCTCTCTGCCAAATTTTATCGAAATCCGTTCAGTGGTTTAGGCGTGAAAAGGTAACATACAGACAGAGTTACTTTCGAATTTATAATATTAGTATGGATTAAGAGGTTTTCCTACATCCTAGTTGGCTCAATGTTCTTACTTATGTATTTATTTCTTTTGTTTACGTTCTAGCAGCCAATCTTGTATAGTGACTCAAACTCAAAACATTTATTTCTATTAAACCATTAACAGGCACTTTTGAATTCTCAAGAAGTCCGTCTGTCGGAAAATATGAAGAAGCCCATTCCAAAGCGTAGGTACCTATGGAGAAGAACGGACAAGAAACTCCATGGACACTCTTTTTAAATTACATTTACAAAAATATTTGTTACATCATTACTTTTGAATATATGATTATATAATGTGAGAACGATGTAAAAAATAAAAAAGACGTACGCGTTAAAAGCGTCCAGATTACAACAAATAGTAGCAAAATAACAATCCAAAATTAAAATAACTAATTAAAAATAAGCCGAGGCAGCTAAATGATGACCAACCCCAACTGACGGCGCCCGTTCACGAACATGACGCATAGATCAGCACCATTCAGCTCAACCATTTTGACTTGAAAATAAAATGCGTTGCATCACAGATAATTTCAAAATGTAAAGCTTTTGGATATCAGTCTTCGTCTTGTTCAAACCAAAAATATCCCAAGAGCAAAGCCGACTAAGCAAAAACCGCGAAATCGTCAACATTTATCGGTTATCAGTACATTGTTATTTTTTTCTTCTTATTTACGGATTTAGTCAATATCTGTGTGCCATCAGTGCCCAGTAGCACAACTACAAAGGTTGTGATCCATCAAAGAGACATTATTGAATGTCATAATATTTTTATAGACATGGAATTTTGAAATATGTTTCTTGCAATCGATCTGATCCATCCCGTGGGAGTGAGTGTTCCGAGTTTTGATATGTGTTATAGAGATTAGATACAGGTTTCAATATTTGGAGCTTTTGGGAGGGATAAAAAAAAAATAGTTGTATAAAGGTTTTTTTGATGAAACTCTGTGATGGTAACAGCAACAAAATCGTTACATTTTGGCTTGTTATCTTGGAGCCAAGCAATCATCATCTGCCTAGCCTTTTCCCAACTATGTTGGAGTCAGCATCCAGTCTAACCGGAGCAGCTGAATACCAGTATTTTATATGGAGCGACTGCCTATCTGACCTCCACAACCCAGTTACTGGGTAATACGATACCCTTGGTAACACTGGTTGTCAGACTTTCGGGCTTCTGACTACCCGTAACGACTGTTAAAGATTCACGTATGGCTTGGAGCCAAGCAATATCCTCCGTAATATACATAGGAGTACTTACATTGCTTGAACCCTTTTTTTTTTTGCGGATGGGAAATTATCAAATGACCCCTCCCGCTCTGGGTGGAGCGGAAGGGAGTGTCAGACTCTTATTGATAAAACCTTCTTGAACCTTTTTTTTTTTGTGGGTTATCATCAAATGACTCCTCTCGCTCTGGGTGGAGTGGAAGGAAGTGTCAGACTCTTACTGACTAAAACCCACTTGTGTTCCTTCCTTAGCCCTTTATGTTCCGGGCCAGCGGTAACCCTTTCCGACTATCTCGCTGACCCGGCTTCCGCCCTGACGGGCCCCTTCACTGCCGCTGACATCTCTTTGAGGCGCGCGTGGACCACATACGCGCCGTCCGGCACGGGCCTGGTCCTGATCGGACGGTGAGCTACCCATTACTCTCCGTCCGCGGGCCCCCGCCTACGGTGGCCAGGAGTCGTCACGCGGTTCCTGACGCCCGAAGCGTCTCCCGCGGATTGCTTAAACCCTCTGGTCTTATTTTTGTGAAAGAAATCCTCACCCCGAAGAAATTCAATAGGCAGGCACCCAATTATGAATTCGGATTATTACAGAATATATACAGCCTATAATGTTCCCACTGCTGGAACACAGGCCTCTTCTCGGTGAGAGGGGGTGGGCCGTAATCCACCACGCGGGCCCAGTGCGGGTTGGCAGATGTCACATGTCTTCGAATTTTTGGTTCTAGGACATGCCGGTTTCCTCACGACGTTTTCCTTCACCGTTTCGAGAGCAGTGGTGATGTAATAATTTACACAAAGTAAAGCGCCTGTCTGGGTTCGAACCTACGACCTACAACTCGTAAGTCGCGGCCGATACCACTTGGCCAGCATTGCGCGGACTATTAACTAAAACGGTTTAAAGTGTTCTTCATCAACTTTATGGCTGGAAATAATTTACCAGCAACAAACCTTTTTTTTTAAATTACAACCTACTCTTTATACCTACTTATTATTGTGTTGTTCATAAACCATCCAACCTCTTTGAACTACCCCAGAATTCTTCCAAAAAATATCTTGCACCGCAAAGAACTCAAGTCCCAAAGGACGCAGCCAAAAAGCTAAAAGCCAACTCCAAAAAATAACCGACCACAATTCTTATTCGAAATACAAAAAAAAAAAAGAAACCATCGACACGACTTTTGAAATGAGAACATCCCACACGCTCCGAAATTCAAAAGGTACGAGGGACAGAGGTTTTAGAAAAAAAATAAAATAAAAAAAAACCGGTTTCGAATTGAAAATTAAGTGGAGGCGTGTTTTGAGGGGAGTTTGTTTTTTTGTGGTTTTCCGTAAAGTATAATTTTGTTGCATTTAATGCCTGGATCTTGAGTGTATTTACTTTATTCTTTCGGCGGTCGCTTTTCGGTTCGAGGATCTTTTGAGTTCTTATTGATCGCTATTATCTTAAAGAAACTCACTTTAAAAGACAATGGCGCCGATTCTGTTGTTCACAAACTAAACTAAATTTAAGTTCATCCATCTTTTTCTTTCTATTTCATTAAGAAAAAGACAGAAGATAAATTAAGACACCTACTCCATAGACAACTTTAGACGCGATAAATTTTTTTTTTTAAAATTGACTAATTTGACAGGACTAAACTAATATTTATCTTCTGTCCTTGTCTTAATGAAATAGAAAGAAAAAGATGCCTGAACTTTTTAGTTTAGTTTGTGAACAACAGAATTGGCGCCAAAGTTGTCTTGTCCCATGTTACTTGGGGTCGGCGCAACACGGTTTTTCATACTCCCCCCCTCCCCCCTGTCAACCGTCACGCTATCATTCACTCCCTTCTCTTTCATATCATTCCTCACACAATCCATCCATCTATTCTTTGGTCTTCCTCTCCATCCATCAACATATCTTTCAATGCACCAAATCTTTCAGGGACAAAAATTTTAACGGTCCTAATTTGGAAGTGGTTTGCAGAGTCTGAATTTTGTTTTCACCATGTTGGTAAATAACGGACGCTGGCCGCACAGCTGCTGGACTAAAGTGAAACTGGGCTGGCCATAACTGTCGTATGTCGGACCAGCAAAACGAAAAAGCCACCACTCAGTGGATTCCAAATGGCAGGAAACGACGTGGCAGGCCGAAAATGTTATAAAATTCTGGTATTCAGCTGCATGCGGTTGCACAAGAAGCCGACTCAGATGATTATGTGTTTATCGAGTTTCATTATTTCAAATATGTATTTACTAAGCCAAAATTATGTGGCCTGTTATTATACATAGGCATAAATACTCATTACTTTAAAAAACAAAAAAAAATACAGCAACAACCGGTACTCTCAGAGCTCAGTATGTTGATACCTCCGCGCAGTGGGATACCTACTGATTTGAATGGGTATCGAAAAAACGATGACCCCTACCGGGAGGCTATGTTCACACCCTTTTACATTTTTGTAGGTAGGTAGGGTTGTCTTTATGTATGGGTGTTTTGAGTTAGACATGCATTTTTTGTATGTATTTAAATGTATTTTCTGCTTTGGGCCACTTTGGCAGAATTATAACAGGACTAGCTTTTGCCCGCGGCTTCGCTCGCGTTAAGTATTATTAAAAAAAAACTAATACATTTACATCCTCCATCATCCCTTATTTTATGCCCATGGGGGTTGAATTTATCAAAACCCTTTCTTAGGGGATGCCTACGTCATAGTAGCTATATGCATGCGAAGTCTCAGCCCGATCGGTTTAAAATTCACAAAGTTTCATACAAACTTTCATCCCCTATTTTATCCCCTTGGGGGTAGAATTTATCAAAATCCTTTCTAAGGGCGCTTTCAATTTAGACGGTTGGTGCCGGACTGCTGCCGCACGGTTGTTACGACCATGAGCCGTACTGCTGCCGGACGACAGCAGTACGACGTAAATCGTCTTATTTGAAGAGATACGCGGCTGCAGTCCGATCGAATTTTAGTGATTTCCATCGAAACCCAACTTTAGTCGGTGCCATGGACTCTGACGAGGAAGTGTTATTGTTAGTTCTCTTGCTTCGGCAGAAACATAAACGACGCCGTACTAGGGCGTCGCCAATGTTTTCTTTAAAATATAAAACTGGTGATTTTTCTACACTTTACCCTAGATTAAAAAAAAAACTACCAAACGGCGGGCTGCAACTCTATTTCATTTATAAAATCTTCTGTATTTAAATCATCCATATTTAGGTAGGTATGCACGAAAACGTCTAAGAAACACGATGCGTTCACAGCACTAGCGAACAACGACTGAGACAGGTTGTTGCCGTTCCGCCAACGGACGTGCGCCGCACTGCTGTCGCACGACTTTGCGTCGAGACATTTTGTATGAAAAATCATAACCGCCCGTGCGCAGTACGATACCCGGACTGCAGCAGTCCGGCACCAATCGTCTAAATTGAAAGCGCCCTTAGCGGATGCCTACGTCATAACATCTACCTGCATGCCAAATTTCAGCCCGATCCCTCCAGTGGTTTGGGCTGTGCGTTGATAGATCACTATGTCAGTCAGTCAGTCAGTCACCTTTGAGTTTTATATATTTAGATTAGATTTGCTGTGCCCGACAGGGTCCATAATTGTTTCTATTATTCTTTTTATTTATTACCCGTAATAGTACATTAAGGAATGCAATAAACGATTTGAGATTTGAGCCGAGTAAGCAAACAACGTCAGAAAGAACGCTGAGCGAAATCGAAGTCGTATTTATTTATTTAATACTTCAAGCACATAAATGTACAGAGGCGGACTTAATGCCATAGGTATTTTCTACCAGTCAACCTTTGGGTGATGCAGAGACAAACAGTGGTAGCAAGAAAATTGAGGAATAAATATTTATTTTGAAGTAGGTAATAGCGCGGCAGGCGATGCGTTGGAGAAGGTCGGCGGCAGAAGGTAGTTTGTAAAGATCTAAACAAAGATAGTTTTGCATATCTTTCGCCCGTGACTCCGCCTTTTAGTCATTAGGTGAACTTTTCTCTTATCTAGATTAAACTCACAATAGGTACTTATCTACACATTTTCTCAGGCCCTCAAAGACAATAGGGAAAACCGCCATGGTAGTTCTGCGGTTTTTAAAGCAATTAAGTAGGTTTTACAAAATGAAATTGTTTATTTTAAATATATACTTTACTAGCTTCCGTCGCGGCTTCGCCCGCGATGTATGTCGATAAAAACTATCCTATGTCCTTCCCCGGGATGTTATCTATCTCTCTGCCAAATTTTATCGAAATCCGTTCAGTGGTTTAGGCGTGAAACGGTAACATACAGACAGACAGAGTTACTTTCGAATTTATAATATTAGTATGGATTGTACACCAGAAAATACATAATAAAAAAAACGATTTTAACTACAAAATACAATGGGCGGCAATGGATGGTGTTTATTCTGTAAATTGGATAACGGAATCAGTTTTACACGTCATTATCATCATCTGCCTAGCCTTTTCCCAACCTTGTTGGGGTCGGCTTCCAGTCTAACCAGATGCAGCTGAATACCAGTATTTTACATGGAGCGACTGCCTATCTGACCTCCACAACCCAGTTACTGGGTAATACGATACCCCTTGGTAAGACTGGTTGTCAGACTTTCGGGCTTCTGACTACCCGTAACGACTGTCAAAGATCCACGAATGACATCCGGGACCAACGGCTTAACGTGCTTTCCGAGGCACGGAGGGGTCTCGTTATGTAAAGATGGTCACCCATCCACAGACCAACCGCGGCAAGCGTAGCTTAACATGATCCATCGACCTGTGCGGCTGTTAATCAACCAGGCACAAATCCAGCCTCCGCTGTTACTGAGAAAGTTTTAACATATTACAAAAATACTAGTGCAATATAGCACTGAGAAATATCTAAAATTCATTCAAAAGATATACTAAATAGATAAAGATCTACACAAGAAAACCAAAGACATTTCCACACTTTTTTTGTCTCTCAACTCATTACAACTATAATGACAGCTCTTTGGCTCTCAAAATGAATCATAAAGTTACATTCATATCCTATACCTAGTAATTTAATACTAAATACCTACAAGAAATAAGGAAAACATTAAATAAAATACCTACATACCAAACAGCGTCGAATCGGACGACCGCAATGAGAAACCGCATCGAAGATCACAAAGATACATCGCTGTCTCCCTCTAACGCGCTCGGAATGATTTTAAATTAATTCGAAAATTGAAACAAAAAGTTGCGCAAGAAAGGGACGAGTGTATGCCAGTTGTTTCGGTTTGGATTTGGAATGTGGAACCGGTTGTAGGACTACATGATTCGAATTTTGAGTTTTTTGGTGACGGTTAAAAGAGATTGGTAAGCTTTGGTTAACTATACTAATACTAGCTTCTGCCCGCGAGTTCGTCCGCGTGCTATTTCATGTTCCGCCGATCCTCCCCGTCGCATCTCATCGCCTCATCGCTATAAGGGTCAATTCACACGTACCACAACCACGCCACAGCCACAACCACACCACAACGACGCCATGTGGTCGGGCGTATATTTTGTATTGAAAATGAATATTACAATTTACACGTACCACATTTTGCCGTTGTTATCGACCACCTGTGTAATACGACCACATCGCGACGGCAACGCCACCACCGGCGGCGGCACCGCGGCCACATCGCCAAGACACGACATGACGTCATCAACAGCGCGCGCCTAGCTGGCGCGCAATGTAACTGTGTAACTGCACATGACCACGTGGTTACCACATCGCAACGACAGCGACAACGCAACCACATCGACCTTTTGTTGGTACCACAACGCAACTGCAAAAAGCCGCTGCGACACTATTCACACGTAACCACAGCTTGACCACATTTTGTCGCTGCGACGTGGTGTGGTTGTGGTACGTGTGAATTGACCCACTTCGCTTAGCGTTCTTTCTGATTTTTTTTTGCGCAGCTCCGTCAGTCATACCGTGGGGCCAAAGCTAGTCCATTAATACTTATAATCAAAACAAAACTAGAGCACAAAATGGCGACTGCATTCCTTTAATAAATCTTAATTAAGAATAATTGTTTAGGATTGGTTTAGATGCGATATTGTGCAAGAGAGACAAACAAAATTGGTATAATAATACCAGCCAATGCTGGCCCAGTGGCATCGGCCACGGAGTTACGAGTTGTAGATCGTGGGTTCGAACCCAACCAGCCGCTTTACTTTGTGTAAATTTCATCACCTATGTTCTCAAAACGGTGAAGAAATACATCGTGAGGAAACCAGCATTTATTTATTTAAGGATTACCAACGAGATACATTACAATTATCATTTACCATTATAGAACTTGTATAATATACATTATCCTGTAATGCACCCTCCATTATCGAGTACACATGCTCTGAATACATAAGTAAATTATAAATATATTTAAAAAAAAAACAATAAGGTGATAATAAGAGATTATTACATGCTATAAAAGATTAAAAAATACATTTATAAAATGCAATAAAACAAAGCAATAAAAAGAAAAAATATAGGAATTAAAAAGCATACGGAGTTTAAAATTAAATTAAAAACGATACCTACATTATTTAATTATTAGAATGATCGATCAAATGTCCTCCAACCGAAAGTGCTTAGATAGTTTACGTTTAAAAGGGTTAATACTGTCATGATTTGTATCTATTTCAAACATGTCCTAGCACAAAAAATTCGAAGACATGTGACATCTACCAACCCACACTGCCTTCGTGGTAGACTACAAGCCCGATCCCTCTCGAAAGTGAGGAGGCCTGTGTCCCAACAGTGGGAACATTATAGGCTGAAGAGTCCCACTGCAGGGCAAAGGCGTCTTCTCAAACAGAGAAGGAGGCGTCTTCTAATAAAGAAGGAGGCGTCTTCTAACAGAGAAGGAGGCGTCTTCTAACAGAGAAGGAGGCGTCTTTTAACAGAGAAGGAGGCGTCTTCTAACAGAGAAGGAGGCGCCTTCTAACAGAGAAGGAGGCGTCTTCTCAAACAGAGAAGGAGGCTATTTTACAAGGTTTTGTATACATTCGTTATATAATTAATGTGAAGACGATGCACCTAGAATAAAATTAGTCTACCACAAAAGGTAAAAATAATTAAAAATAAAGCAATGACAGGTAAATGAATTATGTGATAGATACATGGTGCTCACATGTTTACAAATTTTGTAAAAGTTTTCCAAATATTGTAAAGATTTTCCATTTTAACAAGTGTGTGAATTACTGTAGTCACAGAATGAAAAAATCAATGTCATAAAATTTAAAAAATATAAATTTAATTAGCTACCAGTTTGATTTTTTTTCATGGGACAAATAACGTAACTACCTACTTAGCAAAATATGGGTGTCCTAAAGGTACAGGTCTGCCTAACCCTTCGGTGATTAGGCGTGATAGTACTTATGACATGTTTTCAAATTTGATACAGGCTGATTTTGAAAACATGCGACAAAATTAAAGGGGGTATTCTACCCATCAATATTAACAACTTTTACTATGGGACCAACTGAAGACTCAAAAAAAAAAATTGACCTTCTTATACAAAATGGTCCAATCGGGTTTATGCCTTTATACGGGAAAGTCTCAAAAAATAAATTCGACCTTATACAAAACGGTCCAATCGGTCCAATTTTTTTTTTGCAAATTCCGAGTTGGTCCCATAGTAAAAGTTGTTAATATTAATAGGTAGAATACCCCTTCAATTTTGTCGCATGTTTTCAAAGTCAGTCTGTGTAGTACAAAACTCTATTCTAAGATTAATGATAAAAGCAGTTTTAATTGTTTTAAATATTTTAATAATGGGAGAATTATTTTGCTTAGAGATGATATCGCTATGAGAAATTGGAAAGCTGTTCACTTGAGAATGTTCTTTGGTAGCCTTTTCCACATTCATTCATTAATTTCAGCCGAAAGACGTCCACTGCTGGACATAGGCCTCCCCCAAGCACCGCCACTTCGACCGGTTCTGTGCTTTTCGCATCCAGCGGATTCTTGCGGCCTCCACCAGGTCATCGGTCCACCTTTCCACATGATTATGTAATACTAGCAGCGCCCCGCGGTTTCACCCGCATAAGTGTCGATCCCGTGAGTATATCGGGATAAAAAGTATCCTATGTGTCAATCCGGGCTATAAGCTATCTGTGTGCCAAATTTCATCTAAATCCGTTCAGTAGTTTTTGCGTGAAGATGTAACAAACATGCAAACACTTTAACAAACTTTCGCCTTTATAATATTAGTGTGAAGTGTGATTAGTAGGAGTAAAAGTGGAATACCAGTATTTTACATTAAGCGACTGCCTATCTGGCCTTCACAACCCAGTTACTGGGTAAGTCGATACCCCTTGGTAAGACTGTGTGTCAGAATTTCGGGCTCCTTTTTTAATTATTGCTTGCCCACTGCTGGGATACAGGCCTCCTCTCTTGGAGTGGGCTGTAATTCACCACGCCCGCTACGCTAGATGTCAGTGTTGGTTGCTTTCCTATATAAAAATTAAAGCTATCAAAATAACATCCTGTGGAAACTAGCGTCATTTTAGGTACCCTATTCTTGTCATTCGTTCGACCTGTCAATCTCCATTCCAGTTTCAAGCTTGAGAAAATCAACCAAATCATTAGAATTGACATCAATTTGTTCATCATCAGTGTTCAACCAATAGGAAGACTCCTCATCTATTTCAATTTGAAACAATTGGAATAGACAATAGACTTCTATTGAAGGAGCGGCCATCTTGTATTTGTGGTTATGTCAATAGGGAAGCGATAAAATGTTGCATTCTGTGTTGGATTTATTGAAATAGGTGATAAAATGCTGCAGGTTGTTTTAATTTTGTTAGACTGGTTTTTATGTTGATCGAGGGAGGTAGGTATGTAATGGATCGCTATGAAATCCATACCTCCATACTAATATTATAAATTCGAAAGTAATTCTGTCTGTCTGTCTATCTGTAAGTTACCTTTTCACGCCTAAACCACAATGGATTTCGAAAAAAATTGCCAGAGAGATATATTGCATCCCGGGGAAGGACATAGGATAATTTTATTCAGATATTCCCACGGGATCGACATTTATGCGGGTGAAACCGCGGGGCGCTGCTAGTACTCTATAAATAAAAGAAAAAAAAAACAGTGGCACTCCAGGAGTGCCGACAGAAGTGAAAACTTGAAAAAGCATAGTAGTTTCATAAATCTGTTTGAAGGTCATTCTTCCCAAAGAAAAAGTACCGCGCGTTGATGTCTTTATAATGGCCAAAACGTAAAACAGAGGTGTCGGTTACGGTAACAGTGTGCGGGTTCAATGGTTTTTTCCCCATCTGAAAAAATTCCCGACGCGCCAAAAGAAGTTTTCACTTCAAAAATATTTATTGTGTCTCGTACGGGAAGATCACAAACAAAACACAATCACAAATAAAAGACAGCAAGTCTGTTTGTTACTTTTTCATACCTAACTTAACGGATTTCGATGAGACCATGAACTGGTTTAGGGCATACAATACTTTTAATCCGGGTAACTGCGGGATAATTTCCGTACAACACGCGGGCGAAGCTACGGAATAAATCTAGTTAGAGATAAGTACAGAAGAAAAGGGAAATGAGGAAACTTGGACTTAATAGTAGGTGCGCAAGCGTGGTGTTAAATGCTCATTCCTTTTGAACAGACACCAGCACAACAAGCTACTACAATCTGTCAAGTTTCTTCAATTGATTTTCAACTTTATCGCTAAAGCATAAGGTTTAAAGTTGATTGGGAAAATTTGACAGGTTCGGGTAGCTTGATGTGCTGGCGTCTGAACAATCCTACTTACAGAAATTAAATCATTTATTACCATAGTCGGGAAAATCATTTTTTGTTTTATTTATTATTTTAGTATATGGAGGACTTACAGCTAATAGAAGCTGTACATAAGAAGTCCTTCTGATATATTCTGTAAGAATCTCACCGTTCAAACTTCCGTGAAGGGAGTTTGATGTGAGCTGCCATTGAAATTCAAAAGTCATTTTTATTCAAACTAGGCTAGTAACTAGGATAGGAGGGGCCCGTGGCTAAATAATAACAGCCCCACAGGTGGATCACTCAGGTTAAGCTGCGCTTGCCGCGGTTGGTCTGTGGATGGGTGACCATCTTTACATACCGTGACCCCTTCGTGCCTCGGAAAGCACGTTAAGCCGTTGGTCCCGGCTGTCATTCGTGGATCTTTGACAGTCGTTATTGGGCGTCGGAAGCCCGATAATCTAACAACCAGTCTTAACAAAGGGTATCGTATTACCCAGTTATTGGGTTGTGGTGGCCAGATAGGCAGTCGCTCCGTGTAAAATACTGGTATTCAGCTGCATCCGGTTACACTGGAAGCCGACCCCAATATAGTTGGGTAAAGGCTAGGCAGATGATGAGATCGGCTGTCGCTTGGAGACTATTTTTCAGTTTCAGTTATCTAAATATCGCGTTGATCAAATCTCAGGCCATGGCATGTTAAGACAGACCCCAGAGAGGTATAATTGGGTGCTTTGTTTAAGCATAAGGAACTTGTAATTTATAAAATAAATAAATAAAATTGAAACGAAACCTGGACTGCAAAAACTACGACATTGCTTCCGCAAATAAAGTCACCTCAAGCATTTCAATAACAAATTCGCGATCAAAGCATTCGATGTCGAAATAATCAACAATGCGCCCGACACGCCAATGATCCATGGATCATAGATCTATAGATCAATTCACTTTCGGCGCAAGCGGCGCGACAAGTCATTGCCAAGGTTACAATACGCTTTTTTTTGTAACAAAACGTTATGCAATCGTTTATTTTTGAAGTTCAGTTGTTACGTACGCCTATTTAAAGATTTAAAAGCACTGTAATATAAATGACTGTATTTGGAACTGGTTTATTTTAAACTAGCTTTTGCCAGGGTGAAATTTCTTCTCCCCGTCACATATTCGCATCGCCTGCTCGCGCTATAACTTTATTTTCGCTTAGCGTTCTTTCTGACTTTTCTGGTTCCAACCCAAAGGGTAAAAACAGGACCCTATTACTACGACTCCACTGTCCGTCTGTCACCAGGCTGTATCGCATGAACCGTGATAGTTAGACAGTTGAAATTTTCACAGATTATGTATTTCTGTTGCCGCTATAACAACAAATACTAAAAACAGAATAAACTAAATATTGAAGGGTGGCTCCCATACAACAAACGTGTTTTTTTCGGCGTTTTTGCCCGGCAATCTTCGTGTGCGAGTCCGATTCGCACTTGGCGAGTTTTTTTCATTTTGTTTGGCTCCTAAGGGTACTAGCGCGATGTCAGACAGCCTAAAGCCTTCCTAAAGAATTGTGCTACCAGACGCAAAAAGATTTTTTTAAATCCGACTAGCAGTTCCAGATATTAACGTGTTCAAACAAACAGAAAAGACAAGCAAACTCTTCAGCTTTATTATTAGTTGCGCCTCGCGGTTTCAGCCGCATAAGGGTCGATCCCGTGGGAATATCGGGATAAAACGATCCTATGACCTTTCCCGGGACTCAAACTATCTCTATACCAAATTTCATCTAAATCGGTGCAGCGGTTTAAGCGTGAAGAGGTAACAGACAGACACACTTTCGCATATAGTATGGATATGGATTAGTATCTATTTTGTAGCCTTTTCCCTAACTATTATTAGAGGAATTAATATGACGGGCTGGTGAGAAAATCGATCATTCGATCCACCCCAGCTCCTCAAGGAAGGCCAGCAACGCCTTGGTGTTACAGACCATGTCACAGAGGGTACGTTAGTTTCCTAGTACCCTCCCGAAATACTTTGCTCTGTATGTGGAGTTTCATCAACTATGTTGGGGTCGGCTTCCAGTCTAACCGGATGCAGCTGAATACCAGTATTTTACATGGTCTACACAACCCCGTAACCGGGTACTACGATACCCCTTAGTAAGAAATATTAACGTCTTCTGTCCAATTTTCCTATTGGTTATTTGCTCGCTCCCCTCAGGTGAATAGACAGCCTAAGACTGGTTAGATTACTTCTTCCTGTATAAGTATTTACTTATTAAAAGCCACTTAGCCAGAACTAGTGTAATCTAAACAGCGCCACGTGTGCGTATTTGGAACTAACCTGCCATTTTTCTTTTGTTTTTTTGACATTCGAAAACTCAAAGATCTACGAATGACAGCCAAGACCAACGGCTTAACGTGCTTTCCTAGGCATGGAGGGGTCTCGATATCTAATGAATGGTCACCCATCCACGACCCGACCTCGGCAAGTGTATTTGAACCTTCGCTCGACCCATGCCGCTGTTATTATTTAGCCACGAACCCCTTCTGAAGTATTATAAAAAATATCCCCTCTCTCTCTATTTCTAAAGTATGATAATATATATATATATATATATATAGGTAGTGCGAAAATAGCTTCTATTAATACCTAAACAAAAAGCCTTAACTCTCGCACACCCATCCAATTACCAGCCAAACCACAGCCTAATAACATTCTAAAACCCCCCGTGATTGGTGGAGCATGAAGGCCACAAGATGGCGGCTCAAAATGGCGTCCGCGAAACAATTAAAACATGTGTTTTTTTCACGACCGGACGAAATTCGGTATGGTTCGATCGATTGAACATAGGAACTTTTTTTTTGTTGTGTTTTCGAAACGTGTTTCTCTATGGGATTTACCTGTTTATATAGACAGATTGGTTAGATTTTAGAATAGTTGGTTTTTCTGTAGTAGTTATACGAAAATAGCTTGTATTCTGAAGAAAAGGTTATACTGTCCGCAAGTCTCGTATTGAGGCTGGCTGCACAGCGTTTGCCGGAGAACCTACTCAAGTATTTTTCATCGGAGAATAATTATTAGCTGACTCGGCGAACTTCGTACTGCCTCAGAATCAAAATACAACATGTATGAGAAAATGAATTATCTTCATATTTTTTTTCCTCGTGAATTTTTCCCGTGTTTTAATAGTTATTCTGCTATTCGGGGCGGAGACAAAGCCAACAAATTAAAGATCATAAAAATCGGTCCAGCCGTTCTTGAGTTTTAAATGCTGTAACTAACCCGACTTTGTTTTATAGGTATATACTTATAGATTTAGTGAGAGAGAAAAAAATGGAAAGACGGAAAGATCGCCTTTGTCATGCAGTGAGGCACAACAGACTCACAAAATATAATTAGTTGGCGGCACTAAATTAGTTCAAAACTAAACACGAAAATACTAAAGCGCGAAATCCTATTTATGTATTTGTGTCATTTTTCCTCTCAACCAAAGCACCTGCCATCCAATCTCTCCACCACCATTGGTTAACTGGTAGAGATTGCCTAAGGCATTAAGTCCGCCTTTGTACCTTTTTGTGCGAAACGTTTAAATAAATAAATTAAGTAATAAATTCATAGCTTCGGGTTGTAAAGTCTGCGACCCACCCAAGGCCCACACTAATACTCATATAAAGCGATATTACACAGTAAAGTTTTACCTCAATACACAAACAATCTCAACCATGAAAGTTCTAAACTACTTATACTTTCATCGGTAACGAAACTATATCGAGATCTAACTCGACGCCAACGCCATCTAATTAGAAAACAGGTACCAATCTCACTTACTAACTAAAAATTATTAAATAAAATGTGTTATGGTTTACACGGGCGATCGTACGGGCGTTTAGGTGCTGGTGACATTATAGCATTAAAGACTTGTATGAGTCTTCAGATTGTGTCTGTGGTGGATACTTATGCCATCATGAGCATCAAACCCTTTTGGTGGTGTTGTCCAAAGGCAGCAGTAATCTATCTATCTCAACCTATATAAGTAAGAAAAAATCGTGAGGAGCATGTCCTGGAACCAAAAGTTCGAAGACATTGACATCCACCAACCCGCACTGGGCCCGCGTGGTGTATTACGGCCCACTCCCCGGCTGATTAATGCTATATTAATATTTAATCCGGAATCATCTGAAAGAAATTGTATCATTAAGGGCTGATTTTTCCATCGCTAGATAACTTTAATTGGAGGAATAAAATTGACGTTTGACAGTTTTTGTATGAAATAACTGTCAAAATTTCAAAATTATTCCTCGAATAAAGTTATCAGATGATTGAAAAATCAGCCCTAAATCAAATAATTGGGTCGATTCAGATTCAACTAATCTCCTTAAAAAAAACTCCAGTAGCACACAGAATACGAATTAATCAAATTATCCGTTAACGCTTCCGAAAATTAATTCCTCCTAATCTTGTACCGAGGTAACCCGTTCAATGCGACAGTGGAAAAAAAACATGTCGCCACCGACTTCGGGTCTTTTGGACCAGACAATATAAGGATTATGATAAGTCTTATTGTGCCTGACAATGGCTTCTGTGGTGCACCGTTACCTATTTAAAGGGTTTTGACTAAATGTGTCAAACTGATTTTGGGTTAATTTGTGGCGTTAAAGTTTTTTTTTTTTGGGTGACAAGTGGCAGGTTTTTTGATAACGAAGACATAAAATTTTAGCACAGTTTTGGTAAGACAGGAATGGTTCTTTTTTGGCGAATTTTTAGCCTTGTTTTGTGCATATTCTTAAAGATTATTGTATTGCCAAGTTATTTACCTAATACTCCGGTTAACTTGTAAAAAATTTAAATTTGGTGAGTTAAAGGTATTTTTTATTTCTTTTTAGGAGAACCAACAGCTTTATCAGAAGTACTTATAACAATAGTATATGAGACATAAAGGTTCTCACGGGTAAAACAGAAAATATAGTAGAAATCTTAGGATCACTTGTTAGTGACCCTAAGATTCTTCAATCTTTGATTTTTTTTCTTCTTGTTGATTTTTTTTCGCTTTTGACGAGTTAGACGAACATAAATGTAGGGAACAGCTGATTTTTTTTCACGATTTCAGTTTTGGTCTCATAGTAAAAGTTGTTCTTAATGATGAGTACAATGACCTCTTAAGAGGTTATTAATGTTTTACCAATTACCCTGTATAAACTCACGTCGTCTTCCCAGAAACTAAAGGACGCCACCTGCTAGAATCCTTAACATACTTCGTTTATATTACTATATTTTTTGACATACATACCTAGTTACCTACTACAGTAGAAAAATAAAATTTCACACCTTAAAACAGCTTAACATTAAAACAAACGGCACAGCGGCAGTTCCCTACCACTTAAAATTTTTCTTAGAACAAAAATCTTAAACCCGCCATCCGTCAATTATGATTTATTCTCCAAACCCCTCCGCTACTGTCCATGCATAATTACCGGCGGTCTTTTAGACCCTTTCATAGCCAAACAAGATTATCGGTCAGCATTCAAAGGGTTATTTTTTCGTGGTCAACCGCTATAGAAAGCATAGAGTGATGATTTATAGTTTTTAAAAGTTGTAAATTGTGTGAAAGAAAGATGGCGGTGCCGCTAGTTGCAATTTTTTTTGTCTATGGTCTCCTGGGAGTGCAGAATTCTTTTTGATGTTGCTTATGGTTAATATCGGTGTGCAGAAGGCGATTTTTTTTTCGTGTTAAATTATTTTTGAAGTAACCGTAATTGTTTGGTATTGGGATAGTGTTTCGTGGGATTGTCTGTAGTTGTGTAGAAGTAGAAGAAATAATGATTATGCGGGTTGTTTGTTACTAAAGGGAGCTGTGACTTTGATAGTTATAGAAAAACAGATATTAATAATTAAGTATTGTGAGAGGGGTCCTGGCTAAATAATAACAGCCGCACAGGTCAATCGATCAGGTTAAGCTACGCTTGCCGCGGTTGGTCTATGGATGGGTGACCATCTTTACATACCCCCGGACCCGGCTGTCATTCGTGGATCTTTGACAGTTGTTACGGGTAGTCAGAAGCCCGAAAATCTGACAACCAGTCTTACCAAGGGGTATCGTATTACCCAGTAACTGGGTAGTGGAGGTCAGATAGGCAGTCGCTTCATGTATAAAAACTTTTTTACAAAAAAAAACAACCGACTTCCGAAAAACACTATAAAGTGAAAAATAACTTTAATTTCGGAAGTCGGTGTCTTTGGATTTGTTTTTTAGTTTTTTGCCACCGACTTCCGAAAATAAAGTTATTTTTCACTTTATAGTGTTTTTCGGAAGTCGGTTGTTTTTTTTTTGTAAAAAAGTTTTTATTTTTCACTTTTTAGTGGGTCAGTTTGTAATTTATCTAAGTTACAATAGCCTAATGTTAACTGCTCATCACCTTTTACAAAATATTGCTTTACCCGATGCAAGGACGTTAATTGTTGAGGAGTTCCCCTAATAAGAGCCAGGAGAACTGGAGCTGTTTGAGAAGTCACTATCAGCTCCATTTCACCATATGCATTGACGAGCATAAATTGCTTAGCAACCACATTAAAGTAATCGAATCGCAACCCGTGAAATATTTGTCATTGAGTAGTTCCGATAGCCATCTGTGGTCTTTATCATCAGCTCCACTTTACCAAATGATGATTTTCGAGAGCAAATCCTCAAAAAAGTATTTTCCAAATCGGTTCGTAAATCGTTAATGTAGATAAATTTTTAGGTTTTTGTTGATTTTTCAAAAACCGCTTGTCCGATTTCGATAAAATTTTCATGGGACCATTTGGGAAGCATTCCCTTTCCAACAAAAAAAGAATTTTTCAAATCGGTTGGCAAGCGACGGATTTATGCGCGAACAAACATAAAAAAAAAAAAAATACAAACATCCGAATTGAGAACCTCCTCCTTTTTTAGAAGTCGGTTAAAAATACTGGTATTCAGCTGCATCCGGTTAGTATGCAGATGATGATATTAATAAATAAGTATTGTATTATCGTCTTTTCAAAACGCATCTTTTCTGCTCATAATTAGTACGACAGCGCTCCAATGCAAATATTCAATGTGCAAATCTTTATAGTTTTGTAGTTTATTATATGGAACGGAGTCCAAATAGGTGTCATGGCTTGGAGACTTCATGCGCTGCAAACTCGATTAACATTAATAAAATAATTTGTTAAAACTCACAAAAACTCAATATTCGTGTCATTTGAACGTCATACCAAAAACAGCCCCTAAAAATCAACATTTCACAGCCTCCGGGTTAGTCAGACCCTGACTGACTACAACCAGACGGTATTTTTCAACTGCCTTCGGCCGGGGTGCTGAAGTACTTGCGTAGATACTTTTAAACTAACCCACCAACCCTTCACTCTTACCCCCCAATCATATTATATCTAACCAACTGCTCTTTCTTCCAGGGGAGTACGTGATCCAAGGTGATCTTCCTCCGCAGCTGGTGAGCAGTGAGGAGTCTCGGTTCGATCTCTTGGAGGAGGCGCTTGGACTGGTCGAGCTCGGAGACGAGGCCGAGACCAAGAATGAACCGCCTGAGGTAAGGAATCCATGGTTTTTCTAAAGCATAAAGTAGGTAGATGGAAATAAATATCTTTTTCATCACATCTATTCAAAAAGTGCTAGAATATTCTTCGTAAACAGGGACTAAAATAGCTCTTTAATCCCTAGGGACTAAAAGTGATTTGAACTTGGAATGTGGATATTGTTAGTTACAGTTCCAATCACCAAAGAGATCAATCCCGAACATTCAAAAACGAGTAACAGGCTGTATGATAAAGTAAAAAGCGCGAGAGTCAAATTTAAAAAAAAGGTTTTTAAAAAAATAAAAAACGCGCGAAAAGCATTCTGCCTTCGTTCGTAATTGTTTACTCAAATTAGGATTTTACTAATTTTTATAAAAAATGAGTATGTCTGCCTCAAGTAATTGTATATAAATAAATAAACATATCTACTATTCTTATTCATAGTTGCACTTACTTATTGTTTCATAGAGGGTGATAAAAAGTAGTGTCCACCTCGGGAGCAACACTATTTTAATCTCGAGTGACGTACTATGAATCCCTCGCTGCGCTCAGGATTCAACTTTAGAACCCCCTTTGCGCTCGGGATTCTACTCTAGAATCCTTTGCTCCTCTCTGGATTCAAACGAAACCTTCAAAATAGTCGTTTGCTCCCTTGGCAAACAATGTACTATTATGCTACAAAACCGGTTCAACCATCTTGCTTTTAGTATTTTATGAAAATATGATGTTGACTTTAAGAAGTTTGTAGCGACATCTACACCGCCACATGCGAACTACGCAACATACTGACGCCACGCAAAATCCTGCATCGCGCAAGCAGAGTTTACCGCGCGACCAGCATATATACAACGTCGCGACATCATTCGTCGGGATAATTTCTACGAGTTAAGATGATTGAAAAGTTAATAGCTTTTAGTTGATAGTTGTTCTGACCATGGGGCCCTGGTTTCGAACACCCAAGCCGGGAAAAGTCCTCAGTAGCAACCCGGAGTCTTGATTTTTGCTCGTTTGACGGCCATAGGGACCAATCCCATTTACATGGGACATAATAAAATGTGGCCGTACTTCTACATTACTAAAAGCCATATTACACTACGAGATATTCAGGAACTCTTTCCCTAAATCGGGATGGTGCTATAAAAGAAAGGGAGGAGACATCGGGCCCTAAATATTTGGCAGTATAATATGGGTTTAAAGACTTAGGTACTTGATGTCAGAAGACGGGTAGTAGTTTTTTAACCTTTTAAGCGCTTGGCTAAATATCAATTGCCGTGCCCCTAGCGCGCGGCTACAAATCATCATCATCTGCCTAGCCTTTTCCCAACCATGTTGGGGTCGGCTTCCAGTCAAACCGGATGCAGCTGAATACCTAAGTCGATAAAATAATACCTACAACAAATAAGGAGGAGCAATCGTTGAATAGAACGAAAAAATCATGCATGTTCTCTGTCGCAGAAATACGACACGAGCGGTAGGGGCACGGACATATGTGTCGCATAAATGCGACAGAAGCGGTTAAAAGGTTAATCCTGTTAGTGTGCATACACTTGGGCGACACGCGTCGACGACCAACTGCCGACAACATGCAGCTCGTTTATTTGAGCACCGTGCTCAATGCGGCTGTGGCCGACACGCGTCGACACGCGTCGACACTTGCAGGCGCCTCTGTCGTCAACGAGTGTCGCTCGTGCATGTGCACACATGAAGCAAACTAATTAAAGGTTACGATCGATCAATTTGTAATTAGGCTAGATAAAGCAAGGACGTCAGGTGTACGGGTCAATTAGCGTGCAGCGTGAGAGGTCTTCTGATGGTGGTGCGGTGGTTCTGACAAACTCCTCGGCTTACAGGCGATAGAGGGCAGCAGCAGCAGCGGCAGTTCAAGCGGCTCCGAGATGCTGCACCCGGCGATGCGGCACGTGCCGCATCATCATCTGGCGCACTACCACAACCAGGTCAGTCAACTTGTTGATAAGGGTTTTATCCAGAGGTTATTCAACGTGCGGACTACAATTATACAAAAAATCAAATTACATAATTACTTATATCTATTTAAGTTCCTAGTCTGCATACAAAAGTACATCAAGCTACCACAACCTGTCAAATTTCTTTAATAGATTTTCAACTTTATCGCTAAAGCATAAGGTTCAAAGTTGATTAGGGAAATTTGACAGTTTCGGGTAGCTTGGTGTGCTGGCGTCTGTAGGTACAACCAAATATATCCAATAGTTTGGTCACTATAGCTAGTCAAACATTGGCAAAATCAAAGTCGGAGCAGCACTAAAGTTTGGTTGAAAAAAAAAAATTTTTTTTACTTAACCACTCTTGCATTAGTATTGCCAGTGTTTTCATTTATTGTCCTACTAGCTGAGCCACGCGATTTCACCCGCGTAAATGTCGATCACGTGGGAATATCGGGATAAAAAGTAACCTATATGTTAATTCGGGTTATAAACTATGTGTGTGCCAAATTTCATCCAAATACGTTTAGCTGTTTTTACGTGATTGAGTTACAAACATCCAAACTTTCACATTTATAATGTTAGTAGGATTGGATTAGGGTCTAATTTATACAAATTATTTAATTAAGATCAGTATTTTGGTAGCCAGAAAAGAATCTGGCTAAAATACTAAGTAAATTCGACGATAGTTCTCCCATACTTTCTCTTACCTCAAATATTTTGAAAAAAAAAAACACAAAATATGTCGGTACGTACCGAATCAAAGGAGAGTTGTAACCTGTAAGTTTTTACTCCTAAATAGTGATGATAAATGATTCGGTGTCACCGGATCATTTGTACCACACACGGTGTAGGAGGGTTAAGATGTGGTCCAAGTTATAAACTGCATGTCGATTCTGTAAAAGTCTCTATTCTATTCTATTTTTCTCTATGGAAATGGTGCCGATGTCGACAATTCGGAATATGTCAGATGTGATATGAGAAAGCCTGGGGAGAAAAAAATAAAAACAAAAAAACAAATTCTACGTCCAATACTAGTTGAATTTAATGTGAAATTACTTTTGAAACGCAAAAAATAAGAGTGATGGCTATAGTGTGCGTGCCAAAACGAATATATTCCTTTTTTAAAGAAATAAATGAATTAAATTAACTTTGAGTAAACTTTGATATGATAATTCTCTATGTTTTAAAGTAAATTCCATTGAATTTCCATTCAATTACGCCGTGATGTCGAAAAAAGTAAAAAAAATAGATATAACTTTGCAATTTTTTTGTATCGAGAAAAATTCATTGAATCGTGTATTCCTATTACATGATAGTAGACCATAGAGTCAAAAAACATATACCAAAATGTTAAATCCCTGTTCCACATAGTTAACAAGTTACACGAAAAAGAAAAACAACATACTTAACAAGTTACAACAAATAGAAAAACTGGCCAAGTGCGAGTCGGACTCGCACACGAAGTGTTCCGTACCACAAGGCAAAAACGCCAAAAAAAAAACACGTTTGTTGTATGGGAGCCCTCATTAAATATTTATTTTATTCTGTTTTTAGTATTTGTTGTTTTAGCGGCAACAGAAATACATCATCTGTGAAAATTTCAACTGTCTTGCTATCACGGTTCATGAGATACAGCCTGGTGACAGACGGACAGTGAACATTAACAGGATAGACGCACAGTAGTCTCTTGTAACTTAGACCACACAATTGTCGGTCGTTTTAACCCAAACAGTTTTGACTCAAATACACATTAATCATTGAATGACAAAAAACATTAACGTCCCGACAAATTGTTTAGTAGTTTTGAGAGACTTCGTTTAATTGTTTTTGACTACCGTTTAATATGTTTTATATTCATTTGAAAGGTTATACAGCAGGTCGATTCTGTAAAAATCTCACCGTGAAAACTTAGGTGAAGTGAGTTTGTTTTTGCTAGGAATTGACACTATTGACAGCTCACTCCACGCTCACTTCACCTAAGTTTTCACGGTGAGATAATTACAGAATACCACCGCTGAGCTTCGTGTCAGGCGAAAGGCATAAAATAATGGTTTTTGTGTAGAAAGTTGTTGAGACTTTTTTCTCAAGGCACATCTTCTTCATCTGCCTAGCCTTTTCCCAACTATTTTGGGGTCGGTACCCAGTCTAATCGGATGCAGCTGAATGCCAGTATTTTACATGGAGCGACTGCCTATCTGACCTCCACAGCACAGTTACTGGGTAATACGATACCCCTTGGTAAGACTGGTTGTGAGACTTTTAGGTTAGATTTATACTACTACTGCCATATCTATTTGCCGCAAGCAAAGATGAATCTCGCTAAAAAAATCGTAAAAGCACACACGACAATAATCAGTTACGAGTAACATTATAATTTCGACTTAAAAACTCTTCGAAAATTAACTTTAAACCAATCCTACAACAGATAACAATACAAATTACACACGACACGAAAACTATTCCAAATCGAAGTCACGATCGGAAATCATGCGTACAAAACGAACGAACGAACGATACTATCGATTGTAATCTACATCGATTTACGTGGAGTATCGATAACTGACGAACGATTAATCGAATGACGTGCACGGGAATTTTTGGGATAAATATTTTAGATATATATTTTTTTGTTTTTATTACCTATTAGGGATGGCGGCTGCCGATACCGATACCGGAATTGAATGTCCGTTTTACAGTTTCTGCTGAGACTGATACCGAGTTTTTCGTCAAACACAGAAAAACATTCTTTATCTATACAAATCAATACAATTTAAGTTTCTGTTTGTAATGTCAAAATAACAGCTTTTTATTAAATGCTTAAGACAGTATATTCGGTAAAAATAAAAAAAAATTGTCTATCTGTCTGTTTTTTCCGGCTAATCTCCGAAACGGCTGGACCGACTAGCCATCTAGCAGATAGTTACATCATTTGGATCTCAAGACATGTCATCTTGAGATCCAAATGATTCATTGTTACTTAAATTTTGTCCATACCTGCACCTGTTTGAATGCTTACTATTCGTCCTATATTATAAAACTAGCAGCGCCCCGCGGTTTCACCCCCATAAGTGTCAATCCTGTGGGTATATCGGGATAAAAACTATCCTATGCCCTTCCTCGGGATGCAATCTATCTGTCAGCCAAATTTTATCGAAATCCGTTCAGTGGTTTAGGCGTGAAAAGGTAACATACAGACAGACAGACAGAGTTACTTTCGGATTTAGAATATTAGTATGGATAGACATATGTACCTAAGAGGTCAATTATACTTGAAAAGGGATTTAAAATATACGCTAAGTAATCCATACTTAATATTATAAATGCGAATGTGTGTCTGTCTGTCTGTCTGTCTGTCACCTCTTAACTCATAACAAAATAATCAGCCTATAATATTCCCACTGCTGGGACACAGGCCCCTCTCTGTAAGAGGGAGTGGGCCGTAATCCACCACGCGGGCCCAGCGCGGTTGGTAGATGTCACATGTCTTCGAATTTTTGGTCCTAGGACATGCCGGTTTCCTCACGATGTTTTCCTTCACCGTTTTGAGAGCAGTGGTGATGAAATAATTTACACAAAGTAAAGTGCCTGACTGGATTCGAACCTTCGACGTACAAATCTTAAGTCGGGGCCGTTGCAAATGGGCCACCATTGCTCTTAAAAAAACTGTACTAAATTCTTTTAAAGGGTGTTTTGTGAGGAAATAGGCTGCCCAAAAGAAACCCCAGTACAAATGCTGTATCCACTAGCAGGAATGGCGCCACCAGTGGTTCGCAGAGCGGTGGCAAGCTCCAGCAAAAGAGCCAAAATGGTCTCCGACACACGACATCCTTTGCACGACAACATCCTTGTGCCACAAAGGCTGAAAAGCCGAAACAGTTTTATAAGTGTGTCGTTCCACTCACTGGCGAACCATCACAAGAGAGACTGAAGCTGTGGCGAGACAGTGCCCTTACAGTGACTTTACCCAAACCGTTTGTCCCACCCGCTGAAGACCTCCCACCTGGACATAAGTTACCTTTGGTAACCTGGAAGTCTTTAAACAGACTCCGGACCCAGGTTGGCCGAAGCAAGGAAAACCTGTTCAGGTGGAGATTCATAGACCACTCCGCCTTGGAGTGTAAATGTGGTGCTGTCCCACAAACGATGGGACACTTAGTATCGTGTCCTGCGTGTCCTGTCAGCTGCACGTTACAGGAACTGATGGACGGTGGTGAAGGCGCCAAACAAGTAGCCGAATTCTAGGCCGAGTACATTTAGATTGCTATCGACACGCTAAGAAGAAGAAGGTCATAATTTAAAGCATTTTTATCACTCCCTCTATGATAGTTATACGTATCTCATGGGCCCCACCACAAAAGTGATGTCCAATACCCATTTAAAAGTCCTCCAATATAATTTCTCGACGGGGGCCTAGAATTAAATTGCAATACACCGACTTTAACACAATCAATAATGACTTAGCACAGTCGGCTACATTAAAGGGCTATAACCGACTCTTTCATGTGTCTGTCCGTCTGTCCCTTACTCAGCAGATTCGTGATACCATATTATTTTGCAAGGGAATTTAAAATGATATGGATAATCTTAATTGCAAAGTTTCTAAAGGATATTATCTTGGATCTGTTGGTGTATTTTTAAGCCTTTTCCTGGTGTAATAAATAAGATTAATAAATTCCTTCTCCCAAATCAAACCTTAAAATATTTTACTTCTTTTAACCATTTTTTTTTCTTCTAACTTGAATCATCTTAGAAGTAGAAGAAAAAAAAAGGGGTTTATTGCCTCAAAGACATGTACACAGAATTAGACGATTTTGCAAGAAATAAATAATACTTATGGCGAATTTCACCAAACTTTCATTCCTAGCATAAGTCTTATTCTGAGAATAAATTTTGAATTTTTGACAGTTTTTCCATAATAGAGCTGTCAGACGTCAATTTTATTCCACAGACAAAAAATATGTGACTGTTAAAATCAGCCCATAATACCTAAAACATAAAAAAACAGCACAGAACAGAAATAGTCAACAGCTCTACGTTGTGACTGAGAACAACTCTCTTTCTTTCACTCAGCATGATCTGCAAGCGCGACTGCTCAGCATGAGGTTCTGGGTATTGGGTATTTCCATTAGGAATTTCTCTGTAGTATCCTGGAATCTGGCCGTACTTATAGGTAGTGCCGATACAAGAGTAGAAAAGCAGTCACGAGCCCTAAATGAGGACCTCAATACAAAAACTTTGTAATACCAATTTCCAACATTATTTTTTTCCGAATACCAATTATCTGACGTCACTCGTTCGAATATCTTTGCAAGCTGATATAAAAAGGGTACCAAGACTACACAATGCATGTCTCAAGTGCTGCGCCTAAATAAACAGGGATGGGCAATACCGATACCAGAAGTGGAGTTTTTGTGTTACATATTTTTGAAGTAGTGATGGGACGTTGTCGATATTTTATTGTGGTATCTATAAAAAATCTTTATATAAAGTTGTTCAAACAGTTTCCCAATCGATTATTAAAACGTCCCTACATTTTATAATATTATTAATTCACAGATTGATTTGAAAAGTCTTTGAAATAAAAACCTTAATTTATCTGTAAAGCGACTACAATACTTATTAAATATAACATACATGGAAATTTACGTTTGACAAAGTTTTTTGCGCTGTTATAAGTGTCAAAAAAATGATCGACAATATTATTTAGACAGACCCAAATACACATTTACATTTTATCGATTCAACCCAAGTAAGGCCTAAACAAATATCGATAAACTCGGCACATCACTACAGCTACAAAATAAACCCGAAATGCCTCAAATCCAGCTACTGTATTCCATGTCACACAATTTAATATTTACATATAGTTAACATTCTTCTCTTAAACCAACAACGGTGACAGGTATCAACCATTTTGAATCTTTAAAGAAAAAAAAATTTTCGACAAATATTTGAATTTGCAAATAGATTACGGCCCACTCTCTTTCGAAGAGAGGAGGCCTCCCAGCAGTGGGAACATTTTAGGCTGATTATGCTATGCGATACATGGATAATCCAAAATCTCTGTCTCTCTCAGATAAAGGTTTACTTTCAATCAACTCCTATCGCAGGCCTGGACCCGGAATAAATCACCAATGTCTATTTTAGTACGGAAACAAAAAACAAACGGAATATCTGTAGAGGTATCAAGAACAGGGTGTAAACTTCACTTATACTCCATAGAAAAGGGAGGATCCTCCGACCGGTATCTATGCTAAACGCGGTAAACTCTGCTTGCGAGATGCAGGATTTTGCGTGACGTCAGTATGACGCGTTGTTCTCATGTGGCGTTGTAGATACCGCTACATATGAATAAATCTTCACACAGCCGACGTACAAATGTTTTAGTAAAACTCAAATGAGTAATACATCTTGAGATCTAAATTATATTTGTATTAGAAAGCTCTCTAATTACATGTAGCCACAAAAAAATGCAGTAAGTCATGTCACTTACACTTAGAAACGATCGCAGGTAATTCGTTATTAAAGATTATTTATCTATGTCCAACAGGAAAATCGGTATCGGTTTCGGTATCAGTCGAACTGTAAAACTGAAAGGTAATTACTTTTTAACTGAATAATCTATTTTAGGTCAATATTTCATTGTATTTCTTAAGGTGAATGCTCCAACCAGCCCGCGAAATTCAAATTTTCTTACGTTTTTTGCAATTTGCAGGCCAGTGCTAGGTTGTATGTTGATTAAAATATTATTCGCGGTTGTAAGACATATATAGGTACAGAATTATAATCATGAAAATCATCAATAAAACGCTCTAAGTTCATAAAGCTGTTAGAATTACTTTTTCTGTTTTTTTTTTGTTCTTACACCTTTATGAAGTTGGAGGGTTGTATTGGTGATTTTGATTATTATAATTCTGTAACTACATACGTCTTACAGCCGCGAATAATATTTTAATCAACATACAACCTAGCACTGGCCTGCAAATTGCAAAAAACGCAAGAAATTTTGAATTTCGCGGGCTGGTTGAAGCATTCCCCTTAAGGGAAAATAAACAGTAGTATATTAAGGGGGAAGCGGAATTTTCACACGATTTTTGCAATTTGCATCTCAGTGTCTGGGTGTACGTTGATTAAAATATGATTGTTAAATTAAATATTATTCAATTATATTTTATTAAATCGAGCGACACGTTGCCGACACGAGTGATACGTTGTCGACACGAGCGACACGTTGTCGACACGAGCGACACGTTGTCGACACGAGCGACACGTTGTCGACACGAGCGACACGTTGTCGACACGAGCGACACGTTGTCGACACGAGCGACACGTTGTCGACACGAGTGACACGTTGTCGACACGAGCGACACGTTGTCGACACGAGCGACACGTTGTCGACACGAGCGACACGTTGTCGACACGAGCGACACGAGTGATACTTTGTCGACACGAGCGACACGATGTCGACACGAGCGACACGTTGTCGACACGAGCGACACGTTGTCGACACTAGTGATACGTTGTCGACACGAGCGACACGTTGTCGACACGAGCGACACGTTGTCGACACGAGTGATACGTTGTCGACACGAGCGACACGTTGTCGACACGTGCGACACGTTGTCGACACGAGCGACACGTTGTCGACACGAGCGACACGTTGTCGACACGAGCGACACGTTGTCGACACGAGCGACACGTTGTAGACACGAGCGACACGTTGTCGACACGAGCGACACGTTGTCGACACGAGCGACACGTTGTCGACACGAGCGACACGTTGTCGACACGAGCGACACGTTGTCGACACGAGCGACACTTTGTCGACACGAGCGACACTTTGTCGACACGAGCGACACGTTGTCGACACGAGCGACACGTTGTCGACACGAGCGACACGTTGTCGACACGAGCGATTCGTTGTCGACACGAGCGACACGTTGTCGACACGAGCGACACGTTGTTGACACGAGTGATACGTTGTCGACACGAGCGACACGTTATCGACTCGAGCGACACGTTGTTGACACGAGCGATACGTTGTCGACACGAGCGACACGTTGTGGACACGAGCGGCACTTTGTCGACACGATTGATACGTTGTCGACACGAGCGACACGTTGTCGACACGAGCGACACGTTGTCGACACGAGCGATATCTTGTCGACGAGAGTGATAGAGCAATACGTTGTCGAAACGAGCGACATGTTGTCGACACGAGCGACATGTTGTCGACACGAGCGACACGTTGTCAAATCGAGCGATACGTTGTCGCCACGAGCGATACGTTGTTGACACGAGCGATACATTGGCGACACGAGCGACACTTTGTCGATGGCGCGCGTTGACAGATGTCGATAGCTGCAGTTGTCTGGTATATATGAGCACTAAGATTACCTAAAGAAAAAAATTACCATCACTACTAAAAAATAATGACAAGCAGTAAATCCAGACTAAATTCTAACCACAAATCTATTGAAACTAAAAATCTGTCGAATACAATGTTAATTTTTATACTTTCTAGCGAATCATTTTTAAGTTAGGGTCATCGGTGCATGCATTGATCTATCAGAATGACATTTTAATCGAATTTTTATCTGAAACTAGAAACTGTAAAGAAAGCGGAAGATTTGTACTGGTACATCAGTAATTTGGTTAGGGTTGTCAAAAACTCCAAAAATATTTTTTTTCCACTTTAATAAACTTGTTAAATTCACTAAAAAGTGTAAAATCCTTGTGATTTTTGGAAATTCATCTAAGGGGTTAAAAAGGAGATATAAGAGTTCGTATGTAAGTTCGTCATTTTTAGGGATGAGAGGCCTGGTATTGGTAGCTCAGGCATCAGGCTCACGGTTTGTGTTACATGTAGATAATATTTTTGGGGTTATTCCTCGAAACGCACCAAAACTATTCCTAGATAAAAAAAAAATTAAATAAAAATACTTATTATAATTTTATTCTTCGAAATGCATCAACGATGAAACATAGAGAAGAGCATGAAGGATTCGTAATAAATGATATCGATAGACGTTTCATTTGGTGCGTTTCAAAGTTGGTACGTTTCGAGGAATACGCCTATGTGCAGAGCAGGGTACTCCCCGTGCCTTCCAGCCAGCATAGCTGCATTTTGGCGGAGAAGCAGCTTAAAGGATGATTTCCACCAAAAGGCTCGTATCGCATCGGATCGCATCGGATCGGAACGGATTTTACAATCTTTAAACGATATTAAATCGTGTACACAGTATTTAAAGTCTATATTACCAAGCCGCGCACAGCAGCTTGACCGCGGGCGTCTTCCGCGACACGCGATCGTAGTCGAAAGTTTGCTGCGACGCGCGATCGGCTCCGTACGCCTGTCGTCGTGTCCGATCGAATCCTTTCGGCTGTCGTCAAAATATTTCTTTTCCTCTTCTGTGTTTTATGATTATTTACTTCTTCTTCTTCTAATGCAATAGCCAACAATACTACGTCAACTTCAACCATTTTCAAAAATTAGAACACGTCAACACGGTAGGAATAAAACTATTTGACTAGACGCAGAAACGGATACGTTAGCAAGCGATCCGTACGGAGCCGATCGTATTCGTCGACATCCTGCCGGACGCGATCGGTTGTCGCCGCATCCGTTGGTATCCTTTCCGATCCAATGCGATACGAGCCGTTTGGTGGAAATCATCCTTTAGGCGTCATGTCATGTAAAGAAGCACCACCATATGTCTATATGGAAGTTATATTAAACACTAGCTTTCGCCCGCGGCTTGGCTCGCGAGGTATGTCGATAAAAACTATCCTATGTCCTTCCCCGGGATGCAATCTATCTCTCTGCCAAATTTTATCGAAATCCGTTCAGTGGTTTAGGCGTGAAAAGGTAACATACAGACAGACGGAGATACTTTCGAATTTATTATATTAGTATGGTTAAGACACTTCCTATTGCAAATAAGTAGTCTGTTTTTGTTTTTCCCAAGTTTTTGCCACCATTTTTTGTGTAATGTCAGTAGCTTCTTCACGTACTTTGACCGACCAATTATCTTTGTATCAGTGCTCGGTTTGAGAATTTGATTCACAAATTTTTTAATGTTGCAAAACACGGACAAGTAGTCGTAAATAATAATAGTTTATTCAATCAGTGGCAAAGTAAACACTAGAGTGACTACTGAGATGACGACTAATAGAGAATTATGGAAATTAAAAAACTGGCCAAGTGCGAGTCGGACTCGCACACGAAGGCGTACCACAAGGCAAAAACGCCGAAAAAAACACGTTTGTTGTATGGGAGCCCCCCTTAAATATTTATTTTATTCTGTTTTTAGTATTTGTTGTTATAGCGGCAACAGAAATACATCATCTGTGAAAATTTCAACTGTCTAGCTATCGCGGTTCACGAGATACAGCTTGGTGACAGACAGCCGGACAGTGGAGTCTTAGTAATAGGGTCCCGTTTTTACGTTTCGGGTACGGGACCCTAAAAAACACATGTTGCGCCGACCACAATTAGTTGTCTTTCTTCTGGATGGCACAAGTCTCTTCGCTCTTAGATCCTAAACCTTCGTATAGAACTGGGATCCTCGCGAGACACCATCTTTTAATGACAGCTGTCAACCAGTTATCAGTCGATCCCGGTAACTTTGCCAACTATGTTGGTGTCAACTTCCAGTCTAACTGGATGCAGCTGGATACCAGTATTTTACATGGAGCGACTGCCTATCTAACCTCCACAACCCAGTTATTAGTTAACTTATCTACTGTGATTGGTTTAATTTGAAACTTAGTGTTAATCCATACTAATATTATAAATTCGAAAGTAACTCTGTCTGTCTGTCTGTCTGTATGTTACCTTTTCACGCCTAAACCACTGAACGGATTTCAAAAAAAATTGGCAGAGAGATAGATTGCATCCCGGGGAAGGACCTAGGGTAGTTTTTATCGACATACCTCGCGGGCGAAGCCGCATAGCTCCATAGAAGACACTCAATATCAAAATCAAAAGTCATTTATTCAAATTAGGCTGAGAATCAGCAGTTTTCGAAAGACAAAATTACATAAAACTGTCCCCCGGCACGCCCGCCCTTCACCACTTCCTAGTGGTTTCGCTGGGGGGAAGAAGTGGCGCAACAAACAGCAGCACAGCTGTCTGTTCAGTTAGAAAAACTTGCTTAATTTTTAATCGCGTTGAAAACCTTGCTCTTCATTGGTCAGCAGTCATCATAGACAGCCTATTACGTTTCCACTGCTGAAAACAGACCTTCTCCCTGTGAGAGGGAGTGGGCCGTAATCCACCACGCGGGCCCAGTGCGGGTTGGCCATCACTCAGCCCTCTGTATAAAGACTCGTTTATAGAACAAGACTCGAGCATTAGTTACCCTGTAGCGAGCGGTATCTACAACGCCACATGCGAACAACGCGTCATACTGACGTCACGCAAAATCCTGCATCTCGCAAGCAGAGTTTACCGCGCAACTAGCATAGATACAACGGTCCGACATGAATCATTGAGCTGTTGCCCGCCAGACAGAACACCCGTCTGGTCGGAGGATCCTTCCTTTTCTATGGAGGTTGAGTGAACTTTACATTCTGGTCCTCATACCTCTATAAACCTTTATGGAAATCACGTAAATGTGGCGTGGTTTTCAAAGGAAGTGGTCATACAAAAAAGCCGCCCCTCTCCTGCTCTCTATCAAAATACATAAGAGAAAAAGAGACCATGGACTCTCAGATTGTTTCGGCATTTCTTCTCAGGGATCAATCAGCTAGGAAATGTCGCCGCCATCTTGTTTTAAAATGAAGTGTCTTAAAAGATCTACTTACAGAAATAAACATTTAATTTCGTTTCGTTCTTCTCCCATAGAGATCTACGTTTTGGAATGGGCAACTAACTTCAACTTTCTGACTAACTGACAGACTTTTTAATTTTGACAATTCAAAAGTGCCTGTACAAGGTATAATTGAAATAAAAGTTTTGATTTTGAGTTTAAAAAGAAGGCAAATATAAGAAATCGATTCATATATATTTTTTATAGTTTTTCGTAATGGCCAACCCTAGCATCCCATAGTTCATTAGTGTGGTCGTATCTCTTTCATCTTACCGCCCGATCTCTATAGAGATGGGACGACAGATCAACTCTATGGCTCTATGGTCAGACTAGGTCACGTTCGTGGGTCAGAGGAGACACGGTTTAATTATTGTAACTTTGTAGATACTTTTATATTTCTTGTATTCGTTTTGTTTCATCTACTTAGTAAGAGCCCGGTGAGGCATAGTTGGGAAAGTAGCAGTTATTTGACAGCCTCGGTGGTGGGATACTGGCGAAATTACTTGAAAAGTTAAGGACAGTCTCCTAAGAACGATTTTCCTGTAGCTCTAGCTACAACGGAGACTGCCCTTACTACCCCATCTCAAAATTGCACCCACACTTCTGCCCACCACTTCGGGGAATACAATGGGGTATTTAATAATAATAATTAATTTCAATTTAATAATAATAATTTAGAAAGCAAGAAAGAAAGTATTTATTGCGACTCGTACAGGAAGATCAGAAACTGAACTTAACATTCAAAAATAAAAACCAAAATATATTTTTAAAAAACTGGCCAAGTGCGAGTCGGACTCGCACACGAAGGGTTCCGTACCACAAGGCAAAAACGCCGAAAAAAACATGTTTGTTGTATGGGAGCCCCACTTAAATATTTATTTTATTTTAATTTTATTATTTATTATTAAAGTTAAAATACAACTGAGTATTTTGTGAATATTTCAAGTGCCTACCTGTTGCCATTTTTGATATCGAGCAAAAAAGGGCAAAAAAATCGCGTTTGTTGTATGGGAGCCCCCCTTAAATATTTATTTTATTTTGTTTTTAGTACTTATTTGTTGTTATAGCGGCAACAGAAATACATCATGTGTGAAAATTTCAACTGTCTAGCTATCGCGGTTCTTGAGATACAGCCTGGTGACAGACAGACAGACAGACGGACAGACAGCGAAGTCTTAGTAATAGGGTCTCGTTTTTACCCTTTGGGTACGGAACCCTAAAAAGTAACAGAGAGAAAAATGAAACAAAGTCCTATACGAGGCCAAAAGGGTCCTATCTCAGCATGATGCTGCGACATTTAAAAAATAAATGTCGCAGCGCTGGTATTCATCATCATCATTTCAGCCGAAAGACGTCCACTGCTGGACATAGGCCTCCCCCAAAAGGGGGGGTTTGCCATAATCGCCACGCTTGGCAGGCGGGTTGGCGATCGCAGTATGGTATGGTGGTGGAATGCATAGAGAACGCTGCTGCCCATTCTCCGGTACGCCCCTAAGGCCTCATTTACGGAGACGCGGGGCGTCTCGCGTCGCGTGTGGCGTGGCGTCTCGCGGCGCGTCGGACGTTTTTTCTGTTTACGGTGGGGCGGCGCGTGAAGCGGCACGCATCATCGCACGCGTAAACACAAACTTATAGCAATATACGACCATGTTCATAGAGAAGCGAGACGGGAAGCGTGGCGGTGCCCGCCGCGGCGCCCGCGGCGAATCCTCTAGCGTGTAGCGAAGCACGCGGCGGGCATCGCGGCTGCACATAGCATAGGACATAGCTTCATCGAGAATTGCCGCTGCGTGCGCCGCCGCGATAAACGCCGCGTGGGACGCGTCGGTGCCATCCGCGGGCTCGGCCGCAAAAAATGCCCTAATTCAAACAAACGCGTCTAAAATCGCTTCTCCGTAAACGCACTCATACAACGCCATATATTAGAATTCAGTGCGGGCCGCGCCGCTCAACGCAACGCGCGACGCCCCGCATCTCCGTAAATGAGGCCTTAGTCGCCTTTTACGACACCCACGGGAAGTATGGGGTGGTGCTATTCTTTAAGTCCGGCACCACACAGACAAGCGCTGGTATTATTATTATTATTATTCTGATAGGGCCCGCTGTGATGTCACGGGCAATTACAATTTCAATTTAATAATAATAATTAGTGTCAATTTAATAATAATAATAAATTTCAATTTAATAATAATAATTCATTTCATCGGTATCACGTCTGTCGAGTTTCGCTAGCTAATTTAATTTAACCCTGTATAATTTGTACGACAATATTTCAATATTTTATTTAAATTTTCCCAAACAACTTTGAACCTTATGCTTTAGCGATAAAGTTGAAAATCTACAAAAGAAATTTGACACATTGTAGTAGCTTGATGTGCTGGCGTCTGTACCTAATCCAATCTTTTTTAACATCCCATAAAGCTGTGTTATGCAAATAAATGAATTTGAATTTAATGTAGGTAATGTTAAGTCACATTTTACTATTTATATGAAACAGAGTACAAACAGAGTAAATGACACATTCTTCTGCCGTGTACCAAATATTCAGGGTTATGAATTAAATGGGGAAAAAAACAACACAATGTCACATTCCTTGACGTCAAACACCAAGATTATAGGGTAGATGTAACCGAGTTAAAAGTAGTTAATAAGTCTTAATAGTTTATAATAACGAGCTATTATTATGAGGACATGTAATTGTTGTTCTATTAATTTAAACTACTGCAGTTGTTTTGAAGTTTAAGTGGTGGATTTCTTTCGTCCGAAGTTGGACTTGTAAAGGACATCCTACGCCAGGGATGGCGAACCTCTATTCATCTCCGTGCCCTTTTTAGGGTTCCGTACCCAAAGGGTAAAAACGGAACCCTATTACTAAGACTTCGCTGTCTGTCCGTCTGTCTGTCACCAGGCTGTATCTCAAGAACCGCGATAGCTAGACAGTTGAAATTTTCACAAATTATGTATTTCTGTTGCCGCTATAACAACAAATACTAAAAACAAAATAAAATGAATATTTAAGGGGGGCTCCCATATAACAAACGTGTTTTTTTCGGCGTTTTCGCCCTGTGGTACGGAATCCTTCGTGTGCAAGTCCGACTCGCACTTGGCCAGTTTTTTACATTGGTTCTCACATATAGAAGCAACAAGAATAATGTACCCAGGATTTTGTAATAACTTAATTTAAAAGAGTGTCCGTGGAGTTTCTTGCCCGTCCTTCTCCATAGAGATCTATTGCGAAGGACGGGCAAGAAACTCCTTCTTGATTTTCGGCGTTTTCGCCCTGTGGTACGGAACCCTTCGTGTGCAAGTCCGACTCGCACTTGGCCAGTTTTTTCAGTTAAATATTACATGCAGCCACGACGTGCCAACTAACAATCATGGCTTGTGATTACTGGATAAAAACTATATACTTTCGCATTATTTTTAGTCTCTCTTTAACAGCCGCTCAGGTCGTACGATCAGGTTAAGCTACGCTTGCCGCGGTTGGTCTTTGGATGGGTGGCCATCTTTACATATCGAGACCCCTCCGTACCTCGGAAAGCACGTTAAGCCGTTGGTCCCGGCTGTCATTCGTGGATCTTTGACAGTCGTTACGGGTAGTCAGAAGCCCGAAAGTCTGACAACCAGTCTTACCAAAGGGTATCGTATTACCCAGTTACTGGGTTGTGGAGGTCAGATCGCAGTCGCTCCATGTAAAATAGTGGTATTCAGCTGCATCCGGTTAGACTGGAAGCCGACCCCAACATTGTTGGGAGAAGGCATTTTTAATATCTGTTGACGTTTCTCGAGACCCTGGGGTCCCAGACCTTTGGAAAGCGTACAAGGGGCCGAAACCAACTCGCAGAGGCCTGTTAGACGATCTTAATGAAATGAGACACCAACCGACGATTATCCCTGATCGCACTATGCAAGTGCACCTCACGACAACCCCCGGTTGGTGTAGGACTAATGATAATATTAGAAGTTTTATATCTGTTTAAATGAAATGACAAATTAGTGCGAATCTTGCTGTTGCAAACAATTTAATCTGCATTCGCAACTTATTTGCCAAAAAATGTAAACAAATATCTAAATCCAAGAATCTAAATCCAAAACCAGTTTTAAAAAGCTACTTAAACAATTTATAGTAAAAAAAAAACGAGTGTGCTTATGGCCACACGACTGAAGTGAAACTTAAAGAGAGAAAGAAAATGTGCGCGCGCACTGCTGTCTCTTGCTTATATCCCCCACTTAACTTCCGTTCGCCTTGCCCGATCACACTTTTCGTAACGCTTACGTCACGCGTTCGCCAGCTTACTCCCCAAGTCAAGCGTGCGTAAAGAAGTTTCACTTCAAAAATTCACATTCCCTACAATAGTGTCGAGCCACATCCAGTTACGTTTATCTATGTTACATGGATACTTGTTTATAAGTAGCGGCACGTAACTTGGCAAGAGTTTTTGTAGTGGGGGAAGTTTGCGCACGCACAATTTCATACATTTTTATATGCGCGAACTTCCCCCACTACGAAAATCTCTTGCCAAGTTACGTGCCGGTAACTATACATGTATCGAACGAACATTTTGTCCTAATGATTTGTAATCTACCCTCAAAACATTTATAAAATCGATGTCTAATTTTTGTAATACCCCAACTTTTTGATATTTTTACGTGTTTAGTTTTATAATGGTAAGTGAATTTTTGTAATTCATATGAGAATAAATGATCTTAAACCGCAAATATGAGTTTGTGGAAAAATAACTTTAATTCTTACACAATAAAGTGCAGTTTACGCTACAACTTCAAACATTTTTATAACTTTTTCAATAATTCTAATCACTCTGAAACTAACTTAATTGCCACTAAAAAAAAGTTGCTATTTGTGTAACTTTAAACAACATCAATTTGAAACATGAATTCGAATAGAGTTTAGATGAATTGGGTACCTACATTTTTAGGGTTCCTCAAAAGGAAAAAACGGAAACGTTATAGGATCACTTTGTTGTCCGTCCGTCCGTCCGTTTGACTGTCAAGACCCTTTATCTCGGGAACGCGTGGAGGTATCGAGTTGAAATTAAAACCACATACTCAGGTCGACAGTCCCTTGAAGCTGTAAAAAAATCAAACTTCTAAGTTAACATAAAAAAAGATACGGCCATTTATGCCGCGAAAAACGTACATTTCGACACTCTCAAGGGAATCAAAATTTATAGGGTACTTCCCGTTGACCGTTGTTACGTGCCAGCAATGGCACGCGTGCCTTTGGTTCGCCATCCCTGCCCTTCGCCAATTTATTATTATCCATTTCATATCATGTTCGTGAACGGGCGCCGTCGGTTGAGACTGGTCATCCGGCTTTTCATTCGGCCCGCGAAATATTTTGAAACCGCGCATGAAAAAGGGATATTAATTTTCAGTTCACGCCAACAAGAAAGAAAGACTAGCATTCTTCTAGATAGATTCAAATTCAAACCTAGCGCGACAAAACTGTTACTTTCATCAAAGATATTGTCCACTTCTTGTTGTGCGCACATTTTTCATATAAGATTGCGATGTCTACAAGCAATGTATAACAAAATGTTCTAAGTCACAATTTTATCGCAACTCACTCGTCTATTATGTACAGGCGCCAGCACATCAAGCTACCCGAAACTGTCAATTTTTCCCAATCATCTTTGAACCTTATACTTAAGCGATAAACTTGAAAATATATTAAAGAAATTTGACAGATTGTAGTAGCTTGATGAGCTGGCGTCTGTACCACGTATGTAAGTACCTATGGCCCGTGACTTCATTAGTGATCTATGGTTTGGCCCACAACTTTTCAAAGGTTGCCCATCCCTGCTTTACATAAACCTATGGGTTCGAAAATACTGTTCCTAATAAATAATATAAAATTTCATTCAAAAATAAAGGAGAAAATCGCCTTTGAATAAAGCCAAGTGCATACATACTTATGCTCGTGACTGTACACCTCTGCCAAACTCTTCAAGGAAAACAGGGTTGATGTTGTGGCTTTGCCGGTCTAGCTCCTTCACAAAGAGTTCCACTACTTACTTTTATAACAAAACCATCTTAAAAGCAGTCGGTACACCCAAAGAAGCAATGATTAATAATGTTGGGACGTAAACAGACAAGCGACACCGGCCCACCTGCATTGACTGACGGGCATATTGACAAATTGATTTTATATTAGTAGATGCATATCGCAGGACCTCTTGGGCAACACTTGCCGTCTTATTACAAAACGAGTTCTAACTTCAGACCTAGCCTAAACCTGCGAGACAGTTACTGTATTTTAAACTTTATTCCGATGAATGGAAAGTTCTTAATGCAAAATTGACAACATAGACTCGGGTTTAACGTCATTTTTTTGTAATAAGAACTTTGACTTTGTCGGAATTAAGTTCGAATTTTGAAAATAGCTGGATAGTTTAAACCTGGGTCTAAAGATAAACCTTGTTTTGTAATAAGGCCGTATGTGATTAGAATTTTATATGGGAAAAGTTAAAGCGCCACCTGGTGGTCACTAGGAGAAACCTAGTTTCCCATACAAAATTCTAACGCGCTCGCAATCGAACGTGAGTCGAAAAAACTCACACTAAGGCCACTGCTCATGCACGCACGCCGGTTACGAGTACTACACCCGCGTAGCGTGTCTTGAAGGGGCCCTGTATCAAAATTAGTTGGGGGGCCCAAGTGAAGGGTAAAGATTTCTCGCAAAAGAAACAAAATTGCTTGCATTAAATTAAAATGAATATTTATTGATTATAAATTATCGCTTCCTCCTAGAGATTGAGCTAGCCAAACAATTCAAATTAAATATACACCTTTCTTGTCTTGTTTTCGGCAAATTGATTTATTAAATCATCTATAGCTGAAGACGATTTCAGTTTTTCTAAAATTTCTGCCTCTATAGACAATAGTGACAAGTCTGATAGCCGTTCCTGCCCCATCGATGTCCTTAGGTATTTTTTTATCAGTTTTTCTTTTGATAAACTTTCTCTTGAAGTACGAGATTAAGTGACACGTTGGGGGGCCTCTGTAGCCCGGGGCCCCCGTATAATTGATACGGCTGATAAGGCGGTAGCTACGCTCCTGACTACACCTGACCTTTATCAAGAATATCACCATTATAATCTAGATTCAATCAATCAACTCAGCCTGTCGCAGTCCATTGCTGGACCAGGCTCCCAGGCTGTCTGATCCGGATTTCTTCAAAATAATGTCCATCCCAATTTTTTAATCTATAAATTATAAAAACCGGCCAAGTGCCAGTCGGACTCGCACACGAAGGGTCGGAGTACCACAAGGCCAAAACGCCGAAAAAAAACTTGTTTGTTGTATGGGAGCCCCCCTTAAACATTTATTTTATTCTGTTTTTAGTATTTGTTATTATAGCGGCAACAGAAATACATCATCTGTGAAAATTTCATCTGTCTAGCTATCACGACTAATGAGATACAGCCTGGTGACGGTGACAGACGGACAGTGGAGTCTTAGTAATAAGGTCTCGTTTTTACCCTTTGGGTACGGAACCCTAAAAAGCAGCTGAAACTCTTACTCCGTTAATTAATTACTTAATTCCCATTTACTACACAATAACCCACATGTTTTAATAGGCGTTGCTAGCTACCCTTCATTTTATAACCACAAAAATACAACATACCTCCACCAATATATGTTGGTACGCGGAAAAAAACGGAACTAAATAAAATGTACGCAATTTTTGGCGCTTATCTAGTTTTTCCTCTACAAGTGGCGCCACTGTCGGGTGTCCAATTATATTGGTTACGTTTGACAAATGATGCGATGACAGGAGTACAGGTAACCATTTTTTCTGTCCACCCCCTTTTGTTAAGAAGGGTGTTTATACGGCAGGTTGGGGTGGTTTTTTTTTGTTATTTTCTTTATTTTAGAAAACCGCTAATGGTCTTATTGTGGTCTAAAGATGGAGGTGTTTTTATAAGGATGATGATGGTGGTTGTTCCTTGAACATTTTTCCATAAGATTTTGTTCTTATGGAACAAATCTAACTTAGAAAGATGTATTAATGATTATAATTGTGTAAATACGTACCTGTTATATTATTCATATTCATTTATTTATTGTAAAACATAGGTAAATTATAAGTTCTTATTTGTTAATACATTGAGGGCGCCATGCTTTGCCTCTAGGGGGGCAAAAACAGTAAAGAAGCAACATGCAATATACTTAAAACAAGAAATGATTAAAGATATTATATGAATCACAAATAAACAAGTAAATAAATTAGATCATCTCACTGAACAACGTCGATTAGTTAACTTGATAAATTATGTGTAGTGAGAAAAAATATGTAGTATATAAGGTGTAAAAAAATTAACCTTACAAACTTTAAGAGGTGCTTTAGACCATTGGACTGAACAACTTTCACTATGGGACCAACTCTGAAATCACGAAAAAAAATCCGCTGTTTCATACATTTTGATCAAGTAGGTAATGAACTTTTGTATTAAACAGTGGATTTTTTTTCGTGATTTCAGAGTTGGTCTCATAGTGAAAGTTGTTCAGTCCAATGGTCTAAAGCAACTCTTAAAGTTTGTAAGTTGAATTTTTTTACACCTTATATAGTCTCGAATCATATTTTGATCAAGATACAACCTGACACTGACCTGAAAATTGCAAAAAACGTAAGAAAAATTTAATTTCGCGGTCTACCACTGCGCATTCACCTTGAGGCGGAGATTCCTTGAAAACGGTCAAAAAGTTGGTTTTTTAAAGCAGTGCCGTAAATAATTTTGACCAAAAAAAAAATTATATTTTCAAGTCTTATTTTAATACAGTGATGGAACTCAAATCATAATTAAACATACATTAATGCATCAAAAAAATCTTTAAATACACCTCTTGATTGTCTTTAAAAGCAGTTTATCCCTTCATTAACAATTTTAATTATAATTAAAAATATGCCATTAAATTTCTAATGCCAAACTGCATTCAGTGATGGATTATTTATTATTAAATAGTTTTTGTAAATAGATAATTTCTTCATATTTTACAATAAATTACCAGTATTGTTTCTTCATTTATCTTTTTTTACATTGGTTCTCACATATAGAAGCAACAAGAATAATGTACCCAGGATTTTGTAATAACTTGATTTAAAAGAGTGTCCATGGAGATTCTTGCCCGTTCTTCTCCATAGAGATCTACGTTTTGGAATGGGCAACTAGCTTCAACATTCTGACTAACTGACAGACTATTTAATTTTGACAATTCAAAAGTGCCTGTACAAGGTTTAATTGAAATAAATGCTTTGACTTTGAGTTTGTGTCATCGCGCTTTTCTTTCTTTTCTATGCAGTCCGACAGTGACCGCGCTTTAGGTCATGTAAGCCATCAAACGGGTACAACACCAGACTTCGGGTTGCTATTGAGAAATTCCTGATAGAAAAACTCAATAACACCTTGCGCAACCTGGGAATCGAACCAGGACCTCATTCTCACCAGTAGCGCTAGCGACCGCTGGACCAACGAAGCAGAGGCTAAACAAATATAGACGGCACGGTTGGCGCAGTGGTTAAGCGATTGACTGCTGCGCTGCGTGTCGCGGGTTCGATTCCCGCACGGAACAAATATTTGTATGACCTGCAAGTAGTTGTTCCGGGTCTGGCTGTTTGTGTATGTGAGTTTAAATGTTTGTAAACGCACCCACTATACAGGAGGCATTCCTAGTATGGGGCAAAGATTAAAAAAAAAAGAATGCCATGTTATGACGTTGTTAATTCGATTTTTTAACTAAGTACAAATCATTTTTATACATAGACACCGTTATTGTGCTATAAGTGTATTATAAAAGTGATATTCAATCAAAAATAATTATTAACAAATGTGGACTTACATAGACAAGATGAAAGTTTTCCAATTGTAGTGTAGCGTACCGTTTCTATGTTGTTGGCGAGGTTGGAGTTCGGAGGTTTTTGAAATGGCTGGTTTTTTCTTTCTTTCCGTATAAAAAGTGATTTTAAAAGGATTTCGTATTTGATTTTTTCTTGATTGATTCCGTCTACAAACGAAGGTTTGTCATCATATCCAGGTTGAAATCATGGAGCCATTATTAAATAATGGCTCGATTTTTATTTCGACTACGTTAAAGTTCTTAATACAAAATTGACATTCTAGATTCGGGTTCGGCTTCGGGTTCGGGGTTCTCGTCACGTTTTTTTTAATTAGAACCTTAAGTTTGTCGAAATAAATATTAAAATTCAAAAATGGCGCCATGATTTAAACCTGAAAGAACACTAAAGATAAACCTTGTTTTGTAATAAGACGGATTATGTCATCAAGTCATTCGATTTTGTTGATTTTCAAATTACTTAAAATGTAGAAATAGGTTACCTACTTAACCTGTGTGAGTGTAGCATTATCAGCCTATAAGGTTCCCACTGCTGGGACACGGGCCTCTTCTCAGTGAGAGAAAGTGGGCCGTAATCCACCACGCGAGCCCAGTGCGGGTTGGTAAATGTCACATGTCTTCGAATTATTTGATTCTACGACATGCCGGTTTCCGAAATGTACGTTTTTATAATTATACGAAATTTAGATTAAGTATAGGCTAGGTAGATAATAGTGCCGATTCTGTTGATCACAAACTAGACTTAATGTAAGTTCAGTGCATCTTTGTCTTTCTAGTTCATTAAGAAAAGGACAGAATATATATTAACAGTGCCTGACACTATTCCATACAAGTTTAGCTGTGATTAAAAACTTGCCTAGTAAAATTACGTTAATTCACGTCAGGCGCTGATTAATTTGACAGCACTAAACTAATATGTATCTTCTGTCCTTTTCTTAATGAAATAGAAAGACAAAGATGCACTGAACTTAAATTTTGTTACCAATGACGAAGTTTTATACTATAGAAAAGAAACGAAAGAAAGAAAAATATGTTTATTTGTGATAAACATGACGCAGAGAAGAATACAAACACAAAAAAGATTAAGTTACTATCTCCTGTATGTATAAGATTTGGTGTTATTTATCTCTCTGCCAGCGTCTGTGTTCCCTTCCACATTTAACCCGTCAGCCTTCAAAGCAAGAGTGACCAAGCATCTTCTGGACACACTCGTTCTATCATAGACCTCATCCAAAAATCTAGGCGAGCGGTCAAGAGCAGGTCCATTTGCAATAAAAAAAAAACTTTACCTACATTAAATACAGCAGCTAAAATGAGATATGACCGCAGACTGATCAAAGCTTTGCAGAATCAACTCAATATACTTTGAATCCCAAATAAAATAAAAAACTAGACATTATAAAAATCACCCAGCATCACTCTACAGACTGCGACATAATGATATATAATGCGCTTGCGTCCGTCTTTCTGAATAGGACCGTAATTGCTGCGTCTGACCCCAAGATCTATGGATCCGTTGCGTTGCGATCTATAGATCATTGATCGATAATAAGGATAGTATGCGCGCGCGCCGTATGAAAGTAGAAAGGTCTAAAGTTTTATGGATTGCGTGAAAATTATTCAAGCCTTAAGTCAGATTATGTTTAAAGACTTTATTAACTTTATTACAATGACTTTTACGATTCATTTATAGTGTAATAATTTCAATGAAAGTTTAAACTGCGTTTGAAGTCTAGCCTATAAAATCTAGTTAACGGTAAAATTAAATATCGTAGACGGGTCCAACTAAGTTGTGGTCGGTTTTTTAATGTAACTAGATTAATAGAACTGTTTTGCCTGTTTTATCTGAAAGGGTGGGCAGAGGCCTATAATTGTGCCTACACCCGATCCCCAGTTAAAGTGTCATCATCTGCCTAGCCTTTTCCCAACTATGTTGGGGTTGGCTTCCAGTCTAACCGGATGCAGCTGAATACCAGTATTTTACATGGAGCGACTGCCTATCTGACCTCCACAACCCAGTTACTGGGTAATACGATACCCCTTGGTAAGACAGGTTGTCAGACTTTCGGGCTTCTGACTACCCGTAACGACTGTCAAAGATCCACGAATGACAGCCGGGACCAATGGCTTAACGTGCTTCCCGAGCAACGGAGGGGTCTTGGTATGTAAAGATGGTCACCCATCCACAGACCAACCGCGGCAAGCGTAGCTTAACCTGATCGATCGACCTGTGCGACTGTAATTATTTAGCCACGGGCCCCTAAAAGTCAAAGTAAAAGTTAAAGTCTCAAGTAATAACAGGGTATTTCGGATTGCTACAAAAAAAAATCTAACGGAAACGGAAGTTAGAACCGACAGCTCATAAGTCACACTTGCGACCGATATACCAATAAGGCAACTATGATGAAAATATCTTTAAAAGTTTAGATGTTCACTGAATATTGTAAAATAAAAATAGTACAACAATATTAGTAGGATTACTCTCCTTCTGGGGCCCTCCCCAGAAGGAGAGTAATCCTACTAATATTGCCCGGGAATTTTGCCCGGTTGATCGCAATAGGCTCGCCCTAAAATATGGGTGTACTATGGGTACCATAGATGGGTACACATCTGCTTAACCCTTCGGCGAATACAGGCGTTTTGGGATGCATGAAGAAGCCTCCTCGTGTAGCGCAGTTTGTTCCGCCAGTTACTCAACTGAACGCTCCCGCTCGGCGCATCCTGGACAGTCACATCCAACACCTTATTTGCCTGGCCAATTCTTCCCTTGCGGTGGTAGGGCTAACGCCCGCCTGGTTTGCGACTACCCTCCCACCGGAGTCCGGCGTCAAGCAGCCTGCTGTGTTTCGTCGATGCGTGGGAATTCCAGTGCCTTAGGCATCTTCTGGGCACGCTCGTTCCGTCATAGACCTTATCCATCGCTTTCCATCAGGCGAGATCGAGGTCAAAAACGGGCCCATTCAGCAATAAAAAAAAGCCGTGATTTTGATATGTGTTAAGTACTTTCATCAATAAAACCAATAGCAGTTCCAAATACGATCGATCACGGATCTATGAGATCATAGTTATAGCAAATGATCCATGGATCATTATATGCGTGCGCGCCGTTTTTGTTGCGTATTTTACAGTTTAGCTATAATGATATTGTCTTGTTTGAAATATTACTGGACTTAATATGTGATGAGCTTCTTTTGAAATTGGAGTGAGGGCCATGGTTGTTGAGAATTTATTAAAAACAAGAGCTGTTTGGCTTCAGTGGATTTGGGCTGGACACAACTGCCATATGTCAGACGGTCAATGGGTCAAACTTACGACCCAGTGGGTACCGCTTAATGGCAAACGACATCGCGGCAGGACCAGACGGAGATGGGGGAATGAGCTGGACTCCTTTAATAAAGATTAGTCCTTAGCAGCTCTGGGTAGTAGGCAGACCTTTTTCAGGCCATCAATGGCAAGTAAAAAAAAAAGTGGCACTGACAGTGACAGAAGTGACAACTTGAACAATTATTACGCATCTATTTTTTAATCGTCTTATAAACGAAACACGCGATAACAGTGTCGCGAGTTCAATGGTTTTTTCTCATCTCAAAAAATGCCCATCGCGTCTAAAGAAGTTTTCACTTCAAAAAAACAACAACACACAATACTTTTTCTTTCTTTTACTTTTTTTTTTTAAAAACCTGTTCAGCTACTCGGTTCATGCAAAATTCAACTTTAAGACTCACTAAAGAAAAATCCTTTCTTAATGCACATGCTGCACTCTTTGAGTAACATTTCTTCCAAATTCCATGTTTCCATCTGCAATAATTTAGGTGTGCGTTGTCTACGAATCAGCAAATGTAATTCAGGACGCTTCACACTAGGTGGAGCCACGATCTTCGCAGGGCGCAGGCACGCACTCATTTTGAAGGAAATTGCTAATCCATTGATTCATATGTTCGAAAAAAATGTCTGCCCAATAACGTAAATAACGCAATGAATGTTTTTGAACTGTCAATATGAAACCACATTGCTACTGATAGTTTGTTTCGCAATTGAATGCCATAAATCTCATTAATTTATTTTTACACAAATTAAGGATTAATGAAGATGAATACTTTTTAAGAGTTGCAAAACCTTTTTTCTCTATTCATATGCAAATACCTTATTCAACTAAATATGTAACTTTGCTTTACAAGCGAGCGCATGCGCATAGTAATTGCTTTTATAATAAACCAAGTGAGTAATTATGTTTGCTTTTGAATAATATTTAAATAAATTACAAAAGTTGATTCTTTTGTTTTTATTGGTTTTTTTCTCACTTCTTTAATTTGTTGTTTAATCGTAGGTAGGTTTTATTGGGGGATCTGTGTTGGGAAGAAAGTGCTGTGTGATTTAGTTCATAACATCACGCCTGTGAACCCTGAAGGGTCAGGTAGAATCTGTCGTCATCATCATCTGCCTAGCCTTTTCCCAACTATGTTGGGGTCGGCTTCCAGTCTAACCGGATGCAGCTGAATACCAGTATTTTACATGGAGCGACTGCCTATCTGACCTTCACAACCCAGTTACTGGGTAATACGATGCCCCTTGGTAAGACTTGGTTGTCAGACTTTCGGGCTTCTGACTACCGGTAACGACTGTCAAAGAACCACGAATGACAGCCGGGGCCAACGGCTTAACGTGCTTTCCGAGGCACGGAGGGGTCACTACGGTATGTAAAGATGGTCACCCATCCACAGACCAACCGTGGCAAGCGTAGCTTAACCTGATCGATCGACCTGTGCGGCTGTTATTATTTAGCCACGGGCCCCTGGGGAATAATAATAGCCACAAGCGTGATGTTCTGTTTTCCGTAGATGGTTATAACAAGTCATTAACTAAAAGTTTAATTTAAATCTCCAGTTTCAAACGTAATTATTTGTTTTGCACGCCGAGTAGGTACACACAATAGGATTCCGAATTAAGATCGCTAATCGATTGTTGTTTTGTATCGATTCGCAACTCGAGAGGAACTATGGTATTGACCTTCTATTGTTTGTGGCAGTTGAAGTCACTGTCAAGGACAGCATACGATTCGAAAATAGATCTTTCATTCCTCGACCAGCGGGGGCCTAAAAAGGCCACTGTGGCAGAATCATAAAAGGATAACATTATGAATCATAATGGACAGTTCCCATTCCCCAAATCCCATTGGTAAAGGATGTTTCAGTTATTTTTTTTTGTCTGTGCTAAAATACCAATCAATCCAATCCATCTTTGATTATACTTACATACTTAGTGCAGCGAAAAAATAACACGGACTGTCTTCGCCATATTATGATTCATAATGTTATCCTTTTATGATTCTGCCAAAGTGGCCTTTTTAGGCCTCCCGTTGGTTGAAGTTTTAAATTTTGCAATCATGTTTTGTACTGCTGGGAAGTTTGTTGCGACACTTCTTCTACCCTTCACCACTAGGTGAAGGGCTGGCGTTTTGGGGGACTGAAAAGTGCTCATTTTCAGCCTAATTTGAATAAACGACTTTTGATTTTGATTTTATAAAAAAAGTCATCATCATCATCTGCCTAGCCTTTTCCCAACTATGTTGGGGTCGGCTTCCAGTCTAACCGGATGCAGCTGAATACCAGTATTTTACATGGAGCGACTGCCTATCTGACCCCCACAACCCAGTTACTGGGTAATACGATACCCCTTGGTAAGACTGGTTGTCAGACTTTCGGGCTTCTGACTACCCGTAACGACTGTCAAAGTTCCACAAATGACAGCCGGGACCAACGGCTTAACGTGCTTTCCGAGGCACGGAGGGGTCTCGGTATGTAAAGATGGTCACCCATCCACAGACCAACCGCGGCAAGCGTAGCTTAACCTGATCGATCGACCTGTGCGGCTGTTATTATTTAGCCACGGGCCCCTCTCTATTTTATAAAAAAAGTCTGACTAGAAAAGTCGGAGAGTCTAAAAAGTCTGTGTCTGAGGTTATCTTTAAAAAATCGCTTTTAGCGATAAGACCGCTCATTGTGTCAGCCCTTGTAAAATTTCTATATTTATCTATATACTCAAAATAAACCTGTCATGGTATGGGCATGTGTATCGGAGAAATGAGGAAAATGTCGTGAGGAGAGTTTTGAGTATGGACGTCGATGGCTATAAGAGTAGGGGAAGACCAAAGAAACGATGGATGGAATGTGTGAATGATGATATGGTTAGAAAGGGGGTGACTACCGAGATGACGACTAATAGAGAAGTATGGGAGAAAAAGACATGTTGCGCCGACCCCAAATAAATTGGGATAAGGGCAGGAGAATTAAAAAAAACTGGCCAATGCGAGTCGGACTCGCACACGAAGGGTTCCGTACCACAAGGCAAAAACGCCGAAAAAAACATGTTTGTTGTATGGGAGCCCCCCTTAAATATTTATTTTATTTTAATTTTATTATTTATTATTAAAGTTAAAATACAACTGAGTATTTTGTGAATATTTCAAGGGCCTACCTATTACCATTTTTGATATCGAGCAAAAAAGGGCAAAAAAATCGCGTTTGTTGTATGGGAGCCCCATAAATATTTATTTTATTTTGTTTTTAGTATTTGTTGTTATAGCGGCAACAGAAATACATCATCTGTGAAAATTTCAACTGTCTAGCTATTACGCGGTTCTTGAGATACAGCCTGGTGACAGACAGACAGACAGACGGACAGACAGCGAAGTCTTAGTAATAGGGTTCCGTTTTTATACGGAACCCTAAAAACTAATAATAAAGCTGAATAGTTGGTTTGTTTGAACGCGCTAATCTCTACTACTACCAGTCAAATTTGAAAAACTCTTTTTGAATTTGATAGCCCCTTTCTTGAGGAAGGTTATAGACTATTTAACATTACGCTACGACCCTTCAGAGCCGAGCAAAGATATAAAAAGTCAGACAGAACTCTAAGCGAAAACGAAGATCAAGCTACACGAAACTGACAAATTTTCCCAATCAACTTTGAACCTAATGCTTTAGCGATAAAGTTGAAAATCTATTAAAAAATTTGACAGTAGCTTGATGTGCTGGCGTCTGTAATAGCGCGGGCCGGCGATGGGATGCGACGCTGTGGGCCGAAATTCCATGCAGACCAAGTCGCGGTCAGCGGCTTGTTAGATATAAACTTAAGTACACACATCAAAAGTGTCTAGGGATCAACATATATTTTTGCAATAACTTTTCTCCTGATTGATATTAATTAAAATTTTCTTTAAGGATTCATCAAATAAAGTGTTTTCGTTTGTCACAGTAACGATAAACCAAGTCACCTTTGCATTAATAAAGAAATTTGCCATTTTCCTAATAAAGGGATTTTTGACATTTGAACCACTAACACAAAAGTTCGAAAAAAAGACTGAAATAACAGTTTTCTTTAAAATTTTATTGGGTAACTTAAACAATTAATAATCCGTGTTTCTACCGCGAACACTAACAACACAAGAACATCGGTTTGGCATACTCAAAATGAGTTCATCCAAATCACGCTGTGGAATGGCCGCCCATGTTCGTTGCAACAACAAAAAAAGGTCTTCTTGCGACTGGATACCCTCCATATTCAGCAGAGCTCTTCTCTGTAGCATATCGCATGCATGCTCAATCGGGTTCAAGTCTGGCGACTGAGCAGGCCAGGGCAGGACATTGATGTTAGCTGCGGCGAGAGCCTGTCTTACAACTCTTGCGGTGTGCGGTCGTGCATTATCATGCATTAACTGAAATAAGGGACCGATTTGCACTTGTAGAGGAACGATGACGTCTGATACAATCGTCTCAGCATAAATTTGAGCGTTGAGGTTGCCTCTGATCCAAATCAACTCAGTTCTTCCGCCGATCCAAATACCCGCCCATACCATGATGGTTCCACCACTATAAGGATGGACTTCCTGGCAGGATTTTAATCGCTGTTGGCGTCCAGGGGTTCTCCAGTGTCGTATACGTCTTGTATCCGGTCTCATACCAAAACGAGACTCATCAGAAAAGCACACGAAACGCCATTGTTCTTCTGCCCAATTTCTGTGTTCAAGAGCCCATTGATATCGAATCCTACGATTGTGCATTGCTATAGGTGGTACCCGTAGCGGTCTTCGGGAATGAAGGTTCACTTCATGCAAGCGGTTTCTGACTGTTTGGTCGCTAATTAAGTTCCCTGAAGAGTGATGAAGCCTCACGGCTAACATCATGGCGGTTATTGTTGGAGCTCTTCGAGTTAAGATTTGAATGTATCGGTCTTGTCTCCGTGTGGTGCAGCGATACCGTCCTCCATGGCGCTCAGCCACGGTACCAGTGCTTCGGTAACGTGTCCAAAGTCGACTGATAACACTCTGACTTGTATTCAGAGCTAAAGCCACAGTACGTTGCCGGGAACCAGCTTCTATCATTCCCACGGCTCTGAGCATTTCTTCTCTGCTTAAATGACGTCGCCGCTCCATAATAACGTTGGTTTTAATCAGTAGTAGGGAAACAGTAGCACTACTAATGTCTTCAATGCGTTGTATGTTTTTATAGGGAAAATATTGACAGCTGATTTTCATCTTTTACTCGAATTTGATTCACAGTTCCTGATTCAAATTATGAAATGCACCAAAAAGGATCCATATAAATTTATAAAATCATAAATTTATTACAAAGCCACATCTCAATCTCAAGAAATCCGCATAAAAATGCTTGATCCCTAGACACTTTTGATGTGTGTATAATAGAAAAGTGAGTGTGGAAAGTGAAAGTTTTTAACTGTAGTAACGTACAGGAGTTCGAGACTCCTAGTTAAAATGTAGGTAAACTGTAGGTATAACAGTTACTGTTACTAGACTAACTGTTAGACTTGTACACACTGCTGTTAATCCAACGGTCTGAGTGGACTTAGTTTTATAGATCTACTAATAACTGTGGGCAGGGCAGCTGTCACAGAACAGAATGCCGATTCCCGTCATTATATACGTACAAAGTACAAGTACACTTCGAAGTTTCGAGCTACTTTCGTACAGGGCCCGTATCTTCGTTAACGGAATTCAAACTCAAAACTCAAACTCAAATCATTTATTTCAATTAAACATTTACAGGCACTTTTGAATTGTCAAGAAGTCGGTCAGTCAGAAAATATGAAGCTAGTTGCCCAATCCAAAGCGTAGGTACGTAATTAAGTAGTAGCCCTCTGGAGTGGACCGATGACCTGGTGAAGGCGGCAGGAATCGGCTAGATACGAGAAGCATTAAACCAGTAGTGTTCATGTTCGTGAACGAGCGCCGTTGGTTGAGATGGTCATCTCTTAACTGCCAAGGCTTATTTTTAATCTTATATTTTGAATTATTTCTTCATATGTTACATTGTTCTCACATATGTTTAGAAGCAACAAGATTAATGAACCCAGGATTTTGTAATATCTTGATTTAAAAGTGTCCACGGAGTTTCTTGCCCGTTCTTCTCCAACCCAGGATTTTGTAATATCTTGATTTAAAAGAATGTCCTGGAGTTTCTTGCCCGTTCTTCTCCATAGAGATTTACGTTTTGGAATGGGCAACTAGCTTCAACTTTCGGACTAACTGACAGACTTTTTAATTTTGACAATTCAAAAGTGCCTGTACAAGGTTTAATTAAAATAGGTGCTTTGAGTTTGAGTTTGAACCAGTCGAATTGGCGATGATTTGGGGACTCCTATGTCCAGCAGCGGACATGATGATGACTAAAAACCAACTCGCCTTAATGGAAGTTAAACATAACTGGCTCTAATTTTAATAAAATAGATATATTTTATTAGTTGGATATTGTTCTCAGGATTTATTTCGGTCTGTCCCAAAATTGTGTAATAGTAACCCTGATTTAAAAGAGTGTCCATGGAGTTTCTTGCCCGTTCTTCTCCAGATCTACGTTTTGAAATAGGCAACTAGCTTCAACTTTCTGACTAACTGAGTGACAATTCGAAAGTGCCTATAAATGGTTTAATTTTACTTTATACTTGAATAAGTTTTTATTATCCATACTAATATTATAAATTCGAAAGTAACTCTGTCATAATGTATGTTCACGCCTAAACCACTGAACGCATTTCGATAAAATTTGGCAGAGAGATAGATTGCATCCCGGGGAAGGACATAGGATAGTTTTTATGCCGATATTCCCACGGGGTCGACACTTATGCCGGTGAAACCGCGTGTCGCTGCTAGTTATTTAAAATTTATAATTGAAATAAATGCTTTGCGCTTAAGTTTTGCAGTATTTTCCGAAGTATCAAATTGACAGATTCCACCATTACCTGATATGTCCACCATCAACAATTCTGCATCATCATCTACCTAGCCTTTTCCCAACTAAGTTGGGGTCGGCTTCCAGTCTAACCGGGTGCAGCTGATTACCAGTATTTTATAAGGAGCGACTGCCTAATCTGACCTCCACAACCCAGTTACTGGGACCACAATACCCTTTGGTAAGACTGGTTGTGAGACTTTCAGGCTTCTGACGATCCGAAACGACTGTCAAAGCTCCACGAATGACAGCCGGGACCAAAGGCTTAACGTGCTTTCCGAGGCACGGATGAGTCTTGGTATGTAAAGATGGTCACCCATCCACGGATCAACCGCGGCAAGAGTAGCTTAACCTGATCCATAGACCGGTGGAGCAGTTATTACTTAGCCATAAGCCCCTCCACGATTCACCATTTTGAGAAAAAATAATTACATTCCAAAAATAAGTTTTATAGTCAATTACTGCTAATTTTATACCGTACGAAACTTTTTTTTTCCTCAAATTACTACTGTCAATAAAAATTATAAGATAGTTAAAACGTTAATTACGGAATAACTGTTTATGTGCGCGGGAGTAGCTATCAATCATTGCGTTTGAAAAATGAATGGTTCGTTCGTGTCACTTCGGCTGATTTCGGTTACAGTCGGATCGGCTTTCGTTTTTTTGAAAAGCGTTCGTTATACAAAAGAATGTGGTTTTATTAGGGTTCCGTATAAAAACGGAACCCTATTACTAAGACTTCGCTGTCTGTCCGTCTGTCCGTCTGGCCGTCTGTCCGTCTGTCCGTCTGTCCGTCTGTCCGTCTGTCCGTCTGTCTGTCACCAGGCTGTATCTCAAGAACCGCGATAGCTAGACAGTTGAAATTTTCACAAATTATGTATTTCTGTTGCCGCTATAACAACAAATACTAAAAACAAAATAAATTAAATATTTAAGGGGGGCTCCCATACAACAAACGCGATTTTTTTGCCCTTTTTTGCTCGATATCAAAAATGGCAACAGGTAGGCACTTGAAATATTCACGAAATACTCAGTTGTATTTTAACTTTAATAATAAATATTAATAATAAAATAAAATAAATATTTAAGGGGGGCTCCCATACAACAAACATGTTTTTTTCGGCGTTTTTGCCTTGTGGTACGGAACCCTTCGTGTGCGAGTCCGACTCGCACTTGGCCAGTTTTTTAAATATAATTATTAAATTTGGAGCTTCCGTTAGTACTTTTTTTATCAACTTCTAACTGTACCATTGCAAACCCAAAAGTCTGACAACCAGTCTTACCAAGGGGTATCCTGTAACTGGGTAACTGGGTTGTGGAAGTCTTATATGTATGTATGGATTTTTTGATAGATAGGAAAAGATTCGATTTTTAGGGTCCTGTACCTCAAAAGAAAATAAATTTATAGTTTAAAAAACGCTAGAAAAACACGCTTACAAGACTTTTCTAAGAAATGCAAAAAACACCTACGATACGATTTTCCATCATGAAGTACCAGTTCTTATCTTCCGGCTCCATCATCAGATCAGTTCGACAGTACCATATTATTGTATTGTCATCAGAACTACATACAGCTGCCAATTTTCATTACGCTACGACCCTTGGAAGATGGTTAAATTAGTTACCTTAGATTCCATTACATAGTTAGTTACATACAGGTCGACCTAATAAAAGCGTGTTAAAAACGGAACCCCTATAGGATAACTTTGTTGTCCGTCCGTCCGTCTGTCAAGACCCTTTATCTAGGGAACGCGTGGAGGTATCAAGTTGAAATTAAAACTGTATACTCAGGTCTGCGGTCCCTTGAAGCTGTGAAAAAGTCAAACTTTTCGCACTTGTCCGGTTTTTTGTTCAGGGTTTGAGAATGCTCATATCAATTCTCCCAATCTTGCATCACAGGTCTCCTCTCTGTGAGAGGGAGTGGGCCGTAATCCACCACGCGGGCCCAGTGCGGATTGGCAGATGTCACATGTCTTCGAATTTTTGGTTCTAGGACATGCCGGTTTCCTCACGATGTTTTCCTTCACCGTTTTGAGAGCAGTGGTGATGGAATTATTTACACATAGTTAAGCACCTGTCTGGGTTTGAACCTACGACCTAGAACTCGGTAAGTCGCGGCCGTTACCACTTGGCCACCACTGCACTACAAATGCTTTATGTATCTATCTAGCGTTTAAATACTTCATGCTAAAGTATTTAGTATTTAAACGTTTAAATACTTCATGCTGAGGAGTCCGTGGCTAAATAATAACATCCGCACAGGTCGATAGATCAGGTTAAGCTACGCTTGCCACGGTTTGTCTGTGGATGGGTGACCATCTTTACATACCGTGACCCCTCCGTGCCTCGGAAAGCACGTTAAGCCGTTGGACCCGGTTGTCATTCGTGGATCTTTGACAGTCGTTGCGGGTAGTCAGAAACCCGAAAGTCTGACAATCAGTCTTATCAAGAGGTATCGTATTACCCAGTAATTGGGTTGTGGAGGTCAGATAGGCAGTCGCTCCATGTAAAATACTGGTATTCAGCTGCATCCGGTTTGACTGGAAGCCGACCCCAACATGGTTGGGAAAAGGCTAGGCAGATGATGGTGTTTAAATACTTCATGCTATGGTATAAATACCCAGTGCCCCAGTGCCAGGGCCTAGTGATAACAGCCGCAACTTACGAGCTTACGGTCGTGGGTTCCAAACCAGACAGACGCTTTACTTTGTGTAAACAATTTCATCACCTTCGGAGAGCGTGCGCAAGAACTCCTGTTCCCACCATCGCCCTTTTACCACCGGACGACTGCAGCGTACTATCCGCACTTGGTTGATATCCCCACGAGTCGTACTAGCGCTTCTCCTCCACTTTTATTATGCGCACAGCCAAAGTGTGGAACTGTGCCGGCCATCTGTGTTCCCTCCCTCCCACATTTAACCCGTCTGCCTTCAAAGCAAGAGTGAACAGGCATCTTCTGGGCACGCTCGTTCCATCATAGACCTCATCTATCGCTTACCATGAGGCGTGATCCGGGTCAAGAGCGGGCCCATTTACTAATTAAAAAAAAAAAATCACCATTGCTCTCAAAACGGTGAAGGAAAACATCGTGAGGAAACCGGCATGTCCTAGTACAAAAAATTCAAAGACATGTGACATCCAGCAACCCGCACTGGGCCCGCGTGGTGGATTACAGCCCACTCCCGCTCGAAGAGTGGAAGTGTCCCAGCATATAGGCTGATTATGCACCCATTCCAAAAATAATGTTTGTATGCCTAATATAAAGTAGATTGTACAAGGATCACCCATTTTACTGTTACATCTTATTTCATGCACATCAAGCTACGCGAAACTGTCAAATTTTCCCAATCAACTTTGAACCTTATGCTTTAGCGATAAAGTTGAAAATCTATTAAAGAAATTTGACAGATTGTAGTAGCTTAATGTGCTGGCGACTGTACCCACAATATCATCATCTGCCTAGCCTTTTCCCAACTATGTTGGAGTCGGCTTTCAGACTAACCGGATGCAGCTGAATACCAGTATTTTACATGGAGCGACTGCCTATCTGACCTCCACAATCCAGTTACTGGGTAATACGATACCCCTTGGTAAGACTGGTTGTCAGACTTTCGGGCTTCTGACGACCCGTAACGACTGTCAAAGATCCACGAATGACAGCCGGGACCAACGGCTTGACGTGTGCTTTCCGAGGCACGGAGATATGCAAAAATAATACTCGGAATATTTGAAAAAACATACTTTAGTTGCATACTTGGGTTAAGACAGTATATTTTTGGTCCCTGTTTCCGACCCCCACGCGAGCGATGCCGCGTGTAAAAGCTAGTCGTTTCTAAATGCAAGTACTTGTAGCACCGAATGTAAGTCTTATCGAAAGTATGTCTAAAGCTCGGTGGACGGTGCCCGTTAGAAAATGATGACTGCTCGCGACTCGCCGATTTCACACCACCGTATTAGATGTTTAGCTTTTTAGGGGCCCGTAGGTATGGTGGAAAAACGGATTTGCGATTACGCTAGTTAACGGATTTCAGAATTGAGCTGGTTTATTTTCGTTGTTTTCCGTTTCTGGATGGAAATTCATTTTAGGCAGTTGATAATGATTTACTATAAACAAATTAAACAAGAAATCAGAATGAAATGTTTGTTTGTGCAAGTAAATCTTTTAAGACACTTTACACGTCAATATTTAAAAAAAAACTAAATGGCGCCCGTCTTTGCTAGCTGACTGATCTCTGAGAAGAAATGCCGAAACAATGGTCTCTTTTTATGATAGTAAGATAGTAAAGTGTTTTCACGACTATCAATCAATGCATCTATACCTACTATAGGTCCAGGAAAATTTCTGAAACTTACTAGAAGTAGCTATAAAAATAGGATTTCTGGGCCAATGTTTCCTGGCATTATGTCATCTAATATATAATTTAGAATGTATTTTGAAAACACTACTCTGGAACACATACTAAAATAACATTTTATTTTGAGGAATCTACTCATAAAAGTTCTCAATCATTCTGATTGACCACGTCGAGAAACGACTACTAATACTGTTACTATGATGTGTAGGTATACCTGTAACATTTTTTTTTCCAAAAAACGCTAATAAAAAACATACAGAACCCAACAAAATCTAAACCAAACGCTTTACATTTTAGCAAGCGCACGATCAGTATTGTACACGCAGTTACACTCGCGCTCTGCCGCGCAACGCGCGTACCATGCGGCGCCATCTTGAATCTAATGTCAAATTGACATGACACCTCTCGGCAAAGGAAACAACGATGTGATTCCTATACGTACCTGATTTTTTAAATTTAATTTTTGTGCAATACACCACGTAAAGTGGACAGTCTGAGTTTAAGTGCAATATAATTTAGTTTTAGATTTTTAATTTAGTGTTGAGTTAATTTTTTTTTAGTTTTATTTTTTTTTATTTTAATGTTGTTATAATGGATGTTTACGAATATCAGGTGAGTTTTTTGCGAATGTAGTTCCGGGATGGTTAAAAATATAATTCTGTAGTAATGAGACGTAATGGTTTACAGTTGTTCAAAGTTGTGTGGGTAGTGGTGTCCCAGTGGTAACGGCCGCGACTTCGCGTAGGTCGTGGGTTCGAATCCAGACATGCGCTTTAATTCATGTAAACTATTTCATCACCACTGCTCTCAAGACGATGAAGGAAAACATCGTGAGGAAACCGGTATGTCCTAGAACCAAAAATTCGAAGACATGTGACATCTACCAACCCGCACTGAGCCCGCGTGGTGGATTACAGCCCACTCCCTCATACAGAGAGGAGGCCTGTGTCCCAGGAGTGGGACCATTATACTAGATATATAATGAATGGTCACCCATCCACGAACCGACCGCGGCAACCGTAGCTTAACCCACAACCGGACCCGTGCGGCTGTTAAGTATTATTTACTTATGACAAAAGATTCTTCCAACAAAAAACGTAATTTGTCAGTTTTTGTGACAAATTGAAATTAGCGATGTCCCATAGCGTGTCATTTGTAAAATTACAGTGTACTCGCTCGGGATTCGAACCTGGTACCTTGACATGACCGTGACTAAATTGCTAGTCTCATTGTTTTGGGGTATTTAGTAAAATTATGGGAACATACAGGTACTTCCGGCTACGTGTTCATCCTTATAGGCACACTAGTTTATGCTTGCGACTTCGCCCGCGTGAAGTTTCGGCCCCCGAGCCTCCGCATTGCGTCGCATCACCCACCCGCGCTAGTTTAGACCAATCAACTATGACCGTTTCTAATGCTAAGGATACACAAGCCAGTAGCTGGCACAAAAGTATGCAAGTATCTTGCATGTCATTGTGGTATTCACCAATCAACTTGCATGCCGTGTGCCAGTAGCGGACCTGGGGTGGTGCGAGCGGTACGACGGCACCGGGCGCCGTCATGGGAGAGGCGCTGAAATCAACCGAAATGCGAGCCAGTGGTGCCAACTTTGGGGTTTTCCCCCTAAATTTAGGGTGAAGAAGTGTTAAAAGGGGTGTTTTTAGGGAGAGATTTTTTTGGGGGTTTTTATAGGGGCTTTCTAAAAGTTTACTGTGGCGTTATTGACGCTGCCCGTATCCAACGCCTCCGTGTAGCGTGCCTTTTCTATGTATTTAAAAAAAAAAACTTAGGAATCGTTTATCTTTCAAAAATACATCGACGTCGAACAGTAGTACCACTGGCGATGATGATGATGCCGTTCTGGAACTGATCAACAATAGTACAATTTAGTTAGTAGTTTAGCAATAGGTATTTAGGTACATAGTCTTTTTTTTAGAAACTCGTTTTATTTTGTGAGTTACGATCGACTTAGGGAGTTGGGCACTGCATCAAATAAATTACCTTATGAGAACCTATACTTAGGGTTTTTTAGGGGGATTTTTAAAAATCTTGGGGGCAAATTTCCTTATGGGTTGGTAACACTGATGCGAGCACCACTGGTGGTCGCATTTCGGTTGATTTCAGCGTCTCGACGATCGGCTTTATATTAAGTTAATATCATCAATGACTGGTACCTGGTGGACAGTCCACCAGGGACCAGTCATTGATGATAGTAACTTATTATAAACACGATCGTCCACAAGCTACCAAACAACAGCATAATTATGCATATATCGTAGAACCATGGTACGTAGAGGGGCGCCACATAAAAAAAATTCTAGGGCCGCCGCTGCAGTGTGCCATAACTTCTGATTGGTGAATACCATACTGGTATGCCAGCTACTAGCATACTTTTGTGCAAGTTACAGGCATGTGTGGAGCGAACCCGTACCAATTAATGCCTATCGCTTATACTTAGCGTCAAAAACGCAGAAATACAATTTAAAACATATGTAATTAGAAATTGAACAAGACAGACGCTTAAATCGTTATTAATTTGATTGACACTATGTAAGTACTGTATGGAGTTGAAAGCATTACATTTCGCTTTTATAATTACTTTTCTATCAACTTTCTTAGGCTAACAAACGATTAATATAAGATGCGTCCATAGTTTTCTCTACTGACAGTTTCGATTTTATTGAAAAAAAAAACGGGTGATGGTAACAAGGCCAAACAGCCTATGCTAAAGGTTTTTGTTAAAATTAAAGTCTGTCCAAAAAATGTGCTGTCAAATGTCAAACATGTTTTTTTTATTATGTTAATGTTCCACAGCTAGGCAAAGGTCTCCCTGCTCTCCTTCCACCTCTCTGTCCAGAGCTGCCAAGGACTAATCTTTATTAAAGGAGTCCAGCTCATCCCGCCATCACCGTCTGGTCCTGCCGCGATGTCGTTTGCCATTAAGCGGGACCCACTGGGTCGTAAGTATGGCCCATTGATCGTCTGACATGCGGCAGACGTGTCCAATCCGTGTTTTTGTTGTTGACCAACACTTTTAAAAACCGTACTTTGACCAACATCAAATTAATCAGGCTTTCGATAATCGATTCTAAGCCAGAGAACACACTGTCATATTTCACGAAGCTATACGATATGACATAACAACACGCCGTGTTCTTCGATGTGGTAGGCAGAGAGCTACCTACCTAGTACATCTACAGTTCGCCAGTTTCCAGGCACTTTGTCTAAATTATTTCATCATCACTGCTCTCAAAGACAGTGAAGGAAAACATCGTGAGAAAATCGGCATGTCCTAGAGCCAAAAAATCAAAGACATGTGATATCTACCAACCAGCACTGGGCCCGCGTGGTGGATTACAGCCCACTCCCTCTCACAGAGGAGTCCTCTGTCCCAGCAGTGGGAACATTAGGGTTATTATGCTTATATGCTATACAGGCAGCTAAGAATTTCCACCACCGCGCCGATTCAAATGATAAAACTTCTTATTCCAAACGGCCTTGTCTCAAGGTGTCACAAAATTACATACGGCCAGTATCATAGCTGTGTAATTTGCGGCACGCGAGTCTGTACGCCGCCTAATTGTAGACACGTGGCTCTATGGCTCGTTGACGTCATGGTCAGTAGTCTATGGTCTTGTACTTGTACCTTTTTGAAGGACGCAACGTGATTCGAAATTGGTTAGGTTTTTCAAGGGTTTTTTGGACAAAAAGGGGTTTAAAGTTGAGATATTTTCGGAGGGGGGGGGGGGGGGGGATACGCTACACTGAAAAAAATAATTTCTTACTACAACACATTAAGATTTACACTGACTTTATGCAGTAAGAAGAAATGTTTGTAAAACAGTAAAAGACTAAATAGTAACTTTTAATGATTGAACGTACCATTTACTGAAAAAAAAAAACAACAAATAAAGGGAAACCTACCATTACTGTAAGTAATGTAAAAAAAATTCAATGGTTTGAACGATATCACCAAATGAATAAAACAGTTAATTTTGTGAGTTTTTAGCTACTTAAAACGTTAAAGTTTACTGTCATGACGGTAACATTTTGGCTCAAGCTTTAACTGTTTTCGGATCAGTAAAAAATACTGTTTTGAACGTTAGGCTCATATGGCACTGTTTAAAGCAGTTCAGATTGATGTTTTTTTTTTTCATTTTTATTTACTGCTTATTTCTTTCGGTGTAGGTAACCCGCGAAATTCAAAGTTACTTAAGTTTTTTGCAATTTGCAGGTCAGTGTCATGTTGTATGTTGACTTAAATATGATTCGCGAGCGTAGCAAGTATGTATTTACAGAATTATAATCATTAAAATAATCAATAGAACACTCTAAGTTCATAATCCTATTGATTGATATTTCATGAAATAGTCATTCAATAGGATTATAGAACACTCACTTTCAAATTTGCAAAAAACATAAGAAAATTTGAATTTAGAGACTTACTTGATCTAATGGCGCCGATTCCCTTGTTCACAAACTAAACTAAATTTAAGTTCAGTGCATCTTTTTCTGTCTATTTCATTAAGAAAAGGACAGAAGATAAATATTAGTTTAGTCCTGTCAAATTAGTCAGCGCCTGACGAAAATTGACGTATTTTTAGTAGCCAATTTTTTAATCACGTCTTAAATCGTCTATGGAGTATCATAATTTGACAGGACTAAACTAATATTTATCTTCTGTCCTTTTCTTAATGAAAAAGAAAGAAAAAAAGATGCACTGAACTTGAATTTAGTTTAGTTTGTGAGCAAGGGAATCGGCGCCATTATCTAGTTTCAATTTTATGATTGGTGCTAGGTAGATCAAACATTCTCAATAATTTCAAAAGAACTATCAGAAAGTTAAATTTTCGTGAATAGGCAGGACCACCGCTCTTGGCAAGATGCTGATGGATCTGAAAAACTAAAGGGTTAAAGATGTGTTGTCAAACTTGGAGATGAAGTTGCAATGTCCATGTGCCTGCAATTGTTCCCTTGCTCAAACTATTCGTTCCACCCGTTGAAGATCTCCACCTGGGCATGAGTTGCCTTGGGTTAACTGAAACTCTTTAAACAGACTCCGCATCCAGGTTGGCCGAAGTAAGGAAAACCTGTTCAGGTGGAGATTCATAAACGAATCCGCCTTGGAGTGTAAATGTGCTGCTGTCCCACAAACGACGGGACACTTAATATCATGTCCTGCGAGTCCTGTTAGCTGCACGTTACAGGAACTGATGGACGCTAGTGATGGCGCCAAACACGTAAGCGTGTTATGGGCCCGAGTTTACGAATTATAAAAGTCGACATCCTTTAAATGATTCGTTTTTATTTATAGGAACCGAGCATTAGAAAATATGCTTCAATGAAAGTACTTACAGATCTAGAAATTAAACTGCTATTTCTATAAAACCATTTAAACTTAACTCTAACAAACAGTTAAGTCAGCAGACAACAGTTAAAGACATTTTCTACGACTTTACTCATAAACTCATAATACTAGAAAGTATAAATAACAGTTTGAAACTTGTCTATGTCAAGTGTTTATGGTTTTCTCAAAACGAGAGCACGTATTTTTTTAAGCTAATGTTCGAAATCCGAATTTTGACAGTTCTTTTTTTTTTAGGAAAATGTAATGCGGTACCGTTGGTGTTCTATTTTGAACATGGACTTATTAAAATGTATAATAGGTCCATGGTTTTGAATTTAAATTAAGTGTCAACTTCATTATTACCGCTTGTGTTTGTTTTCCTACCACGCGACGTAATAACTTTTAGCGTAATTATTATGTTGAGCTAAGGTTTTAAAAGCCGGTAAACAGTACCAAACATAGAGTTTCATGTTTTCCACCTATGATTGCGACATGACACTCTATATTAAGTTAATTCTTACTAATGAAATTGATAAGTTTTGATACAAAAGAATAGCAATTAAATAATGAATAAAATATCAAAATGGCCGACCCTGCATTTCAGTCTTTAAAAGTAGCTTTAAATAAAATGCAAACTAAATACCAATTTCATACAAATGTCGACCATTTCACACCTCAAAAACTCACATACAGCGTGCACCAATAAAAAGAAAAAAAAAAGACTAGAAACTATAACGTTTTCGAATTCAAATTTGAATTCAAATAAAGACTGTTTAATGAAGCTACCGGTTTCATTCGGTTCGCGTGCCGTCAAGCAAACATGACAAGCAAAACTGTTCGTTTGCACTGCTTTACAAGTAAGTGCTCCGTAAATATTGAAGCTGCTTTTCACCAAGAATCTTACGGGAAACCGTTTTTTTTTTTATTTCCGTTTCTTTAAGCAAAAGCGCATTTTTCCCGCGGCGATTTTTTCAATTAATTTTAATGACTTTAAATCGGTATTGGTGCCGATTCGCTTGTTCATAAACTAAACTAAATTTTAGTTCAGGCATCTTTTTCTTTCTATTTCATTAAGAAAAGGACAGAAGATAAATATTAGTTTAGTCCTGTCAAATTAGCCAGCGCCTGACGTAAATTGACGTAATTTTAGTAGGCAAGTTTTTAATCACGTGTAAACTTGTATGGAGTAGTAATAATAATAATCATAAATCTTTATTTTCAGACCATTGATCCGTAGAAGGTACACATAAAAACACGTTAAATAAAAAAAATAACAAATTAAAACTAATCTAATTAAAACCTACAAAACAAAACCTAAAAAAAAAACCTACCTTACATATCTGAATGAGGGTCTGTGCGCCGCCATCCAGTGACTTATTATTTGGCCATCCACCCTGCCGGCTACAGTAGTCACGAGGACGTTGGATGGAGTAGTGTCAGGCGCTGATTAATTTGACAGGTCTTCTTCTTCTGTACTTGTCTACAACTCATAATCTCCTTTCCTCAGTTTCGTACGGCCACATTTTTCTCGTGGCGATATTTTTTCCCGCAATGGATTTTAAACGCACTGCAGTAGCGCCCAGAGTTGAAAATCCCACAGGCCAACAGTGCGCTCCTTTGACGCCCTGGGATGCGGTCTGTGGGATTCTCAACGCTCGGTTCAACATTGAGAGTTCAAAATCCAGTGCGCGATAAAATCCGGCCGCGATTTTTTGACGTTCGTGCGAACGTGGTTTAAGTTGTGTTACGGTTTTAGGCTTAGAGGCTTAGAAGATCTTTATTTAAGTTTCTTCAAAGATATGCTGATTTTTTATCTATATATATAAAATTCAAAGTCCTGACTGACTGATATATCAACGCACAAGCCTAAACCGCTGGTCTTAGAGACATGAAATTCAGAGGGTGTGTTCGTTGTGAAGAGCAGATATCCACTAAGATAGGGTTTTTCTAAATTCCACCCCTAAGAGGGTGAATGGGGGGAGAGTGAAATTTCACGCGGACGAAGTCGCGGGCAGAAGCTAGTTGAAAATTAAAAAAATTGTGAAGTTTTGATAATCGTTTCGCAAACAATGACCATTCGCTCTTTCATTTACTAAATATAAAACAGCTTTGCTCTGTCTAGATAAAAAAAAAACAGTGGCATTCCAGGAGTGTTGACAGGAGTAAAAATTTGAAAAAGCATAATAATTTCATAAATCTGTTTGAAGGTCATTCTTCCCAAAGAAAATGTACCGCGCGTTGATGTCTTTCTAATGGCCAAAACTTAAAACAGGAATGTCGGTTACGGTAACAGTGGCGCGAGTTAAATGGTTTTTTCCCCAACTCAAAAAATGCCCAAGGCGCCTAAAGGAATTTTGACTTAAAAAAAAATTGAAACAGATTTGAAATTAAAAAGTATAAAGTAATTATCGTCGTGAAGTTTCTGCAGGGCTAGCATGGGCTGGGGATAAAACTTTTCTCCACCGTTATTTCCACTGACAAGGGTTAAAATTATTGTATCCACCTGCCAAAGCACGGCAACAGGGGGAAAGAGAATTATATCACTTTTTGACATTAGACGTGGATACTCACTCCCAGTCTATAGCATGGCGACTAGTGGAAGAGTAAAATTACAGATATTTTGACATAACAAATGTGTCTTTAGATGGTGCGTTTAAGCATATCTCTTGGAGAAAATATAATTAATTGTACTATAAAAATGTCTCGTGCTTACTGCCACCGTGAATAGTTTATCCACCCATGTCGCCATGCTCGGAGGGTGGACAAAATTGACAGAGGGGAATAGTATTTTCTCCTCTCCCCGTGGATAAAATGTCTCCGGCCATGCTAGCCCTGCTGGTGTGTAAACTGACGACAAGCAAAGTCCAAAACGTGACACGAACTTTACCCATAACATCCTCATATTCTGCTAGCCTTAATTCGTTCAACGGATCACTTATTTCGGTGCTCATAGTCGCGTATTTTTTTTTTTACAATCGCATCTTTTTTGTGAATTGAGGAAAATGTGTACCTCTATGCTATTTTCGGTACAAAGTACGTTACACGCTGACCGGTCACCGGACTGTGTGTCATGGCATTATATTGAATGAATGTAGTAATTAAAAAAAATCGAATGAAGTAATTAAGAAAATCGCCATACAAAGGGGCAGTGTTGCCAACCTTTTGGGCACTTTTCATGTTGACAGCGATACGGTTGAATTTTTGATGCCCTGTGATTCTTACTCTCTTCAATTATGAAACGGAGGATGTTTTAGCTCAATTATATTTAAAAAAAAAAATAAACAAAGATGATATGCGATAGTAAACAGGCCGTATAATTTCAAAACCTATGCCTGATTAAAAATAACTTTCACAAAAAATACATCATCATAATCTGACCACCAAAGATAGGCTTAAGCTAATAAATCACCATAAATCACGAGATTCCGTTAAAAATCAAGTTTTTCATCGTTAAAACACACAAGCACACATCTATCCGTTATTTCTCATGTTGACAGTGACAATATTGTCATCGAAAGTCCGCCATGTTTGTTTTGAGATTTCGCGCCAACTGAACGAGTTTACCTTGTCTATGGTCTTTTTCATTTGTTTGAACATCGGTCTTTCGTGTTTTGAATTGTCATATTTGTGGTTTTATAAAATTTGAGATTATTTCTCGTATTATCATACAATTATGGAGAGAAACAGCCTCACTGGTCTAGTGGTCGCAAGCGATACTGCTAAGCATTATGGTTTTAGATTTGATTTCAAAGTCGGGCAAAATTTTATTGGGTTTTCCCATCTGGAATTTCTCAGTAGCAGACTGAAGTTTAAATTTGTGACCATTGGGCCTAAAAAAGCCATTTTGGCAGAATCATAAAAAGGATAACATTATGATTCATAATGTTATCATTTTATGATTCTGCCAATGTGGCCTTTTTAGGCCCCTAGATTTGTTGAAGAAAATAGTCTTCGACAAGTGAGAATTAAACATATCTTGCGAAATGTGAGCGTATCTACTATAGGTGCACATCTGCCCAACCTTTAGGAGTAAAAAGTCGTGATGTTATTTATTTTTGTAGGTCAAAGAAACATTAAGAAATTCATTATTAGGGCTGTTTTTTCAATCGACAGATATCTTTTATTCGTGGAATCAAATTGACGTCTGACAGTTTTTGTATGGAAGAACTGTCAAAGATTCAAAATTATTCCTTGGCTCATGTTATCTGGCGTTGGAAACATCAGCGTTAAGGTGAATGGATAGTTGAGACCGCGAAGTTCTACATCTTTCTAAGTTAGATTTCTACCACTAACACTTTTCCATAAGAGATTGGTGGTTGGTGGTAGAAATCTAAAAATTATAATCATTAAAATCATTAATATATCTTTATGATTATAATCATTAAAATCATTAATATATCTTTAGAGATATATTAATGATTCTAATGATTATAATTCTCTAAATATGTACCTGTTATTGTCGCGAATCATATTTTGATCAAGATACAACCTGACACTGACCTGTAAATTGCAAAAAACGTAAGAAAATTTGAATTTCGCGGTCTACCACTATCCATTCACCTTAAGTCACATAGCTACTAACTTACACACTCCGTTCTCAGTTATTTCACCTCTGACAGCAGCACTAACAGCAACCTTATGAGAACGAGAACAAAGATCACAATGATTTTGACAGACTTGTCAGTGGTAGCAACCCAATAGCAACCTTATTAGAATGAGAATAAAGATCAATGTGATTTGGACAGTGATGCAAAAACTGTAGGTTCGAACGTAGCACATCAAGCTACCCGAAACTGTCAAATTTTCTTAATCAACTTTTAACCTTATACTTTAGCGATAAAGTTCAAAATCTATTAAAGACATTTGACAGAATGTAGTAGCTTGATGTGCTGGCGGTACAGACGACATACGTAGGGTAACATCTTATTTCTAAGCCTTTTTTGTCTCGTAATATTTCTTAAACCTGCTGTCTATCCAGTCGAATATCATAACCGTTAATTTCAATGATATAACTACAAATTAGAACGGCTAGATTTATGAACTACTTACAACGCGGTCACATTAACTCGACGCTTGGCGTTGATGACGTCATTTTGGTTTTTTTGCTAATAAAAAAGTATAATTTAAACAACAACAGAAAACTAGCCAAATTATCGACGCACGTATCGGTAACAAAGACAAAGACAAAGGCCTAACACTTGCTGGGCGAGCTAAGGAATGCGGGCCTCGCATTCCAGAGATGCGTCGATTTAATGTGACCGCGTTGTACATACAAAAATTAAAGCATGGTTTCAGAAAAAAATGCTGTCCAAAAAATATGAAAGTTGATATTTTATTCAAATGAGAAATCGAAAATAGTTAGTTTAAGTTCTTACATGCTCGACCTTAATCAATAAATGATTTGATCTACCGTACTTGTGCCAAAATAGCTACAGAGCAGATATAAAATAAAAAATATACAAGACTAACTTCCGCCCGCTGCTTCGCCCGCGAGGTATGTCGATAAAAACTATCCTACGTCCTTGCATCCCGGGGCAGGACATACGATAGTTTTTATCCCGATATTACCACGGGATCGACGGGGGCGCTGCCAGTTTAAATATACATTGTTAAACTAGTTTTTAAGATTGCAAATAAAGGCTATTTGAAGTTGAAATTGAACTTACAAAATTTTGTATTGCAGCTTCATCTCAATGTCATCTGACCTTACCGCCATCTTGTCCACAGTCGTTAATGCGGTCCATGTCAGTGGAGCAACGCTGGCAGGACCTGGCCTCTCTGCTGACCATCCCGCCCCCGCCGCCCCCGGACCAGTACCAGCACTACCACCATCATCACCATCACCAGCACCCACACCCGCATCCGCATAATATCTCGTGAGTATTTCTATAACCATTTAACCGCTTGTGTCGCATTTATGCGACACATATTTCCGTGCCCCTACCGCTCGTGTCGTATTTCTGCGACAGAGAACATGCATGATTTTTCCGTTCTATTCAACGATTGCTCCTCCTTATTTGTTGTAGGTTTATTTTATCGATTTAGTTTATCAGCTGCATCCGGTTTGACTGGAAGCCGACCCCAACATGGTTGGGAAAAGCAGATGATGATGATTATTTTATCGATTTGTAGCCGCGCGCTAGGGGCACGGCAATTGATATTTAGCCAATCGCTTAAGAGGTTAAACAGCCTCTTTTTTTGCAGAACTGGGCCTTTTTGGCGCAGCCGTGAGGCACACATTCCTGCTAATTTCTTACATCGGATTTTGCACTTTTTATTTTTATCTCTTTTTTTTTTGTTTTTATCTAATGTACGACTATTATCTGACTATCTGGTGTGTTGTGTGTATTTTAGTCTGTGCTGAATAAATGTATTTGCTTTCTTTCTTTCTCTTTGGTCTAGTGCTTGTAAGCAGTACTGCTAAGCATGAGGACCTGGATTCGATTCTCAGGTCTGGCAATGTGCTTTTGGGCATTGCCTTCAGGAATTTCTCGGTAGCAGCCTGGAGTCTGGATTTGTTCCCAATACAGACGTGTTGTTAATGTTCTCTATAAAATTAACTAGCGACCCGGCGAACTTCGTACCGCCCCGCCAGCCGATCTGGCCCCGCTTTTTAAATCTCTGATATCTTCTAAGGTATTCATTTTAATGATATGCTGTAAAGGGCAATTTTTATCTACATGTAATTCACAACGTATCTAATGTATTTAATTAGATAAGGAATAATACTGTATTGTTTAAAATAGCTTAGTAACTAACCCATATTTTTTTGTGATATGTAAAAGATAACATGGTTACCGCGGACTTTTTATCGATCTTTTTAAGATATAGAATTCCGTAGTACATTAATTTGATATATCTCGTAAGGTTTAGGCAGCGTTTGCAATGTAAGCGCACAAAAATATGTTTGTTACGACATCACATTACAAATCTTTGAATTTCTCGGCGTTTCTCTTCTCTAATATGCATGTATTATACATATAAACCTTCCTCTTGAATCACTCTATCTATTGCTGAAAACTGCATTAAAATCCGTTGTTTAGTTTAGAAGATCTAACCGTACAGTATTCCCAAATTAATAAAGCGCATGCAGATCTTCGCTAATTGTCGTATTCCCGGAAACACCCGAATCATTGAATCGTAAGAGCCCTAAACATGCATGAAGAAAATGCACTTAACCACTCTATATACATATCGTCTTCCGACGCTCGGGGAATACGACCGTTGCCGAACAGTGACGAAGATTTCTATGCGCATTATCACTTTGGGAGACCTGTACAGACAGCGGGAGATACTTTGTTTTATAATATGTAAAGATAAAGATAAAAAACTGGCAAAGTGTGGGTCGGACTCGCACGCGAAGGGTTCCGTACCACAAGGCGAAAACGCCGAAAAAAACACGTTTGTTTTATGGGAGCCCCCCTTAAATATTAATTTTATTTTGTTTTTAGTATTTGTTGTTATAGCGGCAACTGAAATACATAATTTGTGAAAATTTCAACTGTCTAGCTATCGCGGTTCTTGAGATACACCCTGGTGACAGACAGACGGACAGACTGCGAAGTCTTAGTAATAGGGTCCCGTTTTTACCCTTTGGGTACGGAACCCTAAAAAGAAAGAAAGTCGAGGAAATTGTTGTAAAGCTAGTCCAGGTATGCACGGGCGGTTTTTGACGCGAAGATTTTTTTTTATCCGGCACTGGATTTTCAACTCTAGGTGTTGAGCCGAGCATTGAGAATCCAACAGAGTGCATCCAGGTGCGTCAAAAAATACACTGCAGGTCTGAATGGTCATCAATTCTGGCAGCGGCCATTTAGCCGATATCATTTTCTCGACTCATCATTTCAGCCGAAAGACGTCCACTGCTGGACATAGGCCTCCCCCAAAAGGGGGGTTTGCCATAATCGCCACGCTTGGCAGGCGGGTTGGCGATCGCAGTATGGTATGGTGGTGGAATGCATAGAGAACGCTGCTGCCCATTCTCCGGTACGCCCCTTAGTCGCCTTTTACGACACCCACGGGAAGTATGGGATGGTGCTATTCTTTAAGTCCGGCCCCACACAGACAAAGGGCGACTTTTCTCGACTAAGGGCGGATTTTTCAATCGACAGATAATTTTTATTCGTCGAATAAAATTGACGTCTGACAGATTTTCTATGGAAGAACTGTCAAAAATTCAAAATTATTCTTCCGCTACAATTATCAGGCGTTGGAAAACAGCCCTTAATGGAAAAAATTAAGACATTAAATAAACTTAATCCAAAAACAGAACCAACTTTTTTCATTCATAAAAAAAATTACCAAAAATATCGGCTGACAACTTTGCACCAACTCAGACGCCAGCACATCAACCTATCCGAAACTGTCAAACTTTCCCAATCAACTCTGAACCTTATGTTTTAGCAATAAAGTTGAAAATCTATCAAATAAATTTGACAGATTGTAGTAGCTTGATGTGCTGGCGTCTGTACCATCGAGAAATCTTATATCTGTCCACCGTAAGAGCTGTTCTTGCTTGCAGCACTCTGCCGCTATAGTAACGCTTGCTAACAGATGTGGTCATCGTGTGCACGGGATTTTGTTTTCAAATTGGGTAGATGTAAGTTTCGAAACTTACATCTACCACACCGTAAGGGCTATTCTTGCTTGCAGCACTCGGCCGCTATAGTAACGCTTGCTAACAGATGTGGTCATTGTGTGCACGGGATTTTGTTTGCAAATACTTATTTTGTTATCTTCCCTATTTCCAGCGCGCACGGCGCCGCGGGCGGGTACGGCCCGAACTACCATGCTCCCATACCACCGATCCCCGAGAAGCACCCTGAAGCTTATGGTAAGTCACATGATTCATTTCAGCGGGATTGTCCGAAAGGGTTACCGTTGGCCCGGAACATAAAGGGCCAAGGAAGGAACACGAGTGGGTTTTAGTCAGTAAGAGTCTGACACTCCCTTCCGCTCCACCCAGAGCGGGAGGAGTCATTTGACGATTTCCTATCCGCAAAAAAAAAAGTCACATGATTAATTAAAACTGCAACACGGTTTGGCAAGAAAGAGACGAAATGGTGGCGCCACTGTCGTTTAAATTAATACTACACATTATGGGGGGTGCGGTAAGGTAGCCCGCGAAATTAAAAAAATCAAAAGTCACTCAAATTAAGCTGAGAATCAGCACTTTTCGAACGTCAAAATTACATTAGAGTATGACAGTCCCCCGGCACGCCCGCCCTTCACCACTTCCTGGTGCTTTCGCTGGGGAGAAGAAGTGGCGCAACAAACTCCCCAGCAGCAGCAGCACAGCTCCAACAAAGGGGTTTGAAGATCCGTGGAATACCTACCTGTCCGCCATTTTGTTTTTTTTTCAAAATGGCGGCCACTCATTGAAGTAATCACTCTGAAAGTTTAAAGTAATCAAACATCTATGCAACAAGATCTAAGCAAGTTCAAATAATATGGATGTCACGGGATCTACTTTGAACATTAATATTTCCGAATCGTGACGCTTTACGGAGTTACGCTTTATCGATTTATATAGGTTTCATGCGTGGCCGCCATATTGCAAAAAAAAAATACAAAATGGCACGACAGTAGGTATAGTATCTGGCTTTAATAAAATAAATAAATAAATTTTTGGTCCAAAATAAACGATTTATTGTAGTCATATTCTGCTTTTTATAATAAACCTTAAATCGCGAAAAAAAAATCAGCTGTTCCCCACATTTATGTTCGTATAACTCGTCAAAATGTAGGGAACAGCTGATTTTTTTTCGCGATTTCAGGTTTGGTCCCATAGTAAAAGTTGTTCATAATGATGAGTACAATGACCTCTTGAGAGGTTGTTAGTGTTTTGCCAATAACCCTGTATAGGTTTCATGAACGGCCGCCATTTTGTGAAAAGGGCGCGACAGTAGGCTCCAAAAAGTCTTCAATCCCCTTTTCTTATGTTTTTTTGCAATTTGCAGGTCAGTGTCAGGCTATATGTTGTTCTAAATGTAATTAGCTTTACAGAATTATAATCATTAGAATCGGCATTACAACTCCTTAACCTAGAATTGGCTTCAAATGTCATGATGTCATGAAATAGTCATTCTGAACATGAACTTAGAGAGTTATATTGATAATTTTTGTTGCACATTATCGGCCCTTCACGAACTAACACGGTGACTACACTTACTCGTAGCTGGCATAATTAACCAACTTCTAATATTAATTATGGTATTTTCCCATCAGGCGGTGCGGCGGCTCCGCTGGATGGCGCCTACAAGGTCGAAGCAGCGCAGCATCCTCAACAGCATGATCCACTCTACTATCAGGTACACCATTTTTCTCATTTAAAATACATTCGCACTTGTGGCGCCATCTACATCGCCACATGCGAACTACGCATCACACTGACGTCATGCAAAATCCTGCATCGCGCAAGCAGAGTTTACCGCGCAACTACAAACAACGGGTCGTTGTATACAGGGTGAATTTTTCAAGTGGGCGTGGATGGCCAAATCCGAAACTATGAGGAATAGCGAAAAGTACTCAAAGGAGTCGCGGGCTCGATTTTGATGAAAACTAAAACTGCATCATTGGATTATTGAAAAATCAATATTTCTAGCCAGGAATCGAACCCCTTGATTTTTTTTTTTTTTAAACACACTTTATTATTACACCACCCTATAGTGTCCCTAATAAGGATCAAATTCTGGGAAGTAATGACATATGGCAAACTTGAGGAAACCCGGCTGTTATTACTTACCCACAAGCCCCTCTTTATCCGAGAGCCAATATAATAATAAAAATAACGCCACAAATGTTTTCTTTTACACCAGAATGCTTCAGCGGAGATGGCGGCCGGCCCGACCAACCAGGACGGGTTTCTGCAATCGATCCTGAACGACGAGGATCTGCAGCTCATGGACATGGCTATGAACGAAGGTAGGTCACAGATAAATTATAGCCTTTATCAGCATGAGCCTTTATGGCTTCCACTACCTCCGGAATACTCCAGAGGTGTGCCACCAGCCAGTTACCAGACATCATCATATGCCTAGCCTTTTCCCAACTATGTTGAGGTCGGCTTCCAGTCTAACCGCATGCAGCTGAATACCAGTATTTTACATAGAGCGACTGCCTATCTGACCTCCACAACCCACTTACTGGGTAATACGGTACCCCTTGGTAAGACTGGTTGTCAGACTTTCGGGCTTCTGACGACTAGCACAGTATGATAAATGCCCCGAAAAACGGACATCGCTTTTTTTATTCTTCTAACCGATAGTATACACTGTTTTGAATGCTAGAGTAGAACTCCCAGAAACCAATTCAGCTTAGAACCAGAGCTATATTTTTTTCAATATTTTATTCTGGTTATCCATAGAAATCAAAAGAATTGTATTATCTTATTATGTATGCAAAGTTTTTATGTTTTAGTTATAGTATGTGATAAAGCCAATTATCTGCTATTCATAGAAACCAAAAAAGTTTTTTTAGATGTTATATAAAGCAAGCTACGTAATTTTTTCTGTAATTTTGAAATTATTTTTTTGCGCAGGTTCTATAAGGTAGTAGCATTTTATTTTCACACACATTATTGTTTAGTGTTATGATAACCTGCCTGTAAAATATCAGATGCTTAACACGAAGGAATTCGGATTTTTGGAGTTTAGATTTTTTGTTGCTAGGGTTTTCACAAATCAAAAATCTGAAAGCAAAAATATTTTAATTTTTTAATTCTTAAAAAGAAGTAAGTATTACTCATTAAGTATAAACAGTAGATATAGAGGTACCCATAGGAAATTTAATGGCTTATAAAGTTTTCTTGGTGTAAAATAATATTGTGAAGTTCAAAAGTTGCCCTTAGTGGCTGTTTGTAGGTATACTTTGTAAAGTTTATTTTGTTTCACGTGTATATTTGTTCGTTGAATATAAAACCGTTTGATTTAAAAATATTTTTTATAGATTTACATAATTTATATTTTTTTGATGAAGGGTAAATGTGGTATAGGAAAGGGGTCCGCCTTCATCAGGTTATAGTCTCAACAGAAAGTATTTATTGTATTTTTTGTGTTCTGAGAGTGACAACCCTATTATCAGAGAAAAATTTGAAAACCATAGAATCATCATATCTTCGATTTCCTGATAGATTTGCATCTGATTTTTTTACAGTTAATAGTACAGATCTAAAGAATATTTTAAGATAAATATTAGGTGCTACTGATAAAAGATGTCGGAGGAAAAAAATAAAAATGAATAAAGATAAAATCAGGCATATTTATTTTTCTATTATAGTGAAATCTTTTCTGTTTCGCCTATATAATACCTTGCATATAATGTCAATAAACTTCATAAACAAATGTTCAAATATTATCATCACATCGTTTATTTTTGCGTTTTTCTGGAAATCCAAAAAAATCTAATAAAAATTATAACTCTGTTTTAAAGTATACTTAAGATCCGGGAGTTCTACTCTCGCATTCAAAATAGTTCATACTTTCGATTAATAGAATAAAAATTGATGTTCGTTTTTTGGGGCATTTATCATACTGTGCGACTGTCAAAGATCTACGAATGACAGCCGGTTACCAGACAACTCGTAGTTTTTTTTTCATGTGAAAGCTTCTTTTGGCGCGTTGGCCGTTTTTTGAGATGGAAAAAAACCATTGAACTCGCGCCACTGTTACCGTAAGCGACACCGCGCGTGTTTTGTTTATAAGACGATTTAGAAAATAGCCGCTTCGGATGTGTTCGGCTGTCCTCGGGATGTGCTCGGTTTTAATGTATATCCGATATGTCAGTGAGTGATGGCAAAGTATTCTGTTTGTGTTTTGTTTCCATTTTTGTCTTCACTCCCGGAGTGACATCCATCATTATTTGAACTTGCCTACATCTTGTTGTTTAGATATTTGAAATAATCACTCTGAAATATTCAAATCGTCCTCGACAGTATGCCGGGCTCCTTAGAAAGTCTTCAATCCCCTTTCAGGCGGATGAAAACGCGGGCAGAAGCTAGTGATTAAAATAACTCGGACTCGCGCACCGAGGGTTCTGTACCATCATAATAATATGTTTTTAAATGTTCATCTGAGAGGCCAATATTCGTCAGAGAATTCGGCGAGGGCTATATTCGTCAGAGAATTTTAACACTGCGCACTGCGATGTAGAATATTGCAGTTTTAGGTCAACGCCATCTCTTGACCGATAGTGGAACTAATGTAACTTTTGTTGATGATTTCTGAAAAAGTGGGCTATTTAGAGACATCGATTTATTTTTCCTGTAAACTTTACATAAACTTCTATCACAGAATTATTTCAGATTTTTTCTTAGCAAACTTCGAAGATAGGGGGGGCGGGGACGGTATTTTTTTACACACACATAGACAGCTGTGCTGCTGGTGAGTTTGTTGCGCCACTTCTTCTCCCCAGCGAAACCACTAGGAAGTGGTGAAGGGCGGGCGTGCCGGGGGACTGTCTTTTGTAATTTTGAAGTTCGAAAAGTGCTGATTCTCAGCCTAGTTTGAATAAATGAAAAAAAAACTCGAAAACTATGCGGCCTAAAAAAGAAAGAAAAAATGTTTGAGGATGTGCAAATTGCGCTCTTTTATATGATACCCCACATGGCCTAGTAGCCCCACTTCGAATTTTTCAGAAACCCTTTCAGTCCCGTCGCAAAAAAAAAATTGTTATTTCATTCTTATTTGCAAAATAGTTGGGCAAACGTCATCTAAAACTATTCCGAATTTCAAGTTGATAGCATTAGTAGTTCTTGAGAAATTCAGCTGTGACAAGACCGAGTCTGTCCATATGGGTTCCGTTTTACCATTTTGGTACGGAACCCTAAAAACAAACTCGCCTTCTTAGGCCATGGACGTATCACGAATCACATTAAACCAACGACCGTGTGACGCTCGATTTTTCTCGAGTTCGAAGTCGGTGACATTAATATCTGTGAAATAATTGTTTTCACCTGATAACACTTTATCTCATTAAATGTTAAATTAATAAAAAAAAATATATGAGTTGTGATATGCTGGCAGACTTATATCACGTATGTCAGAGTAGTGATGTAACGGTTGTTTTTTTTAAAAGCAGTCGCTCCATGTTAAATAATAGCCTCCCGACAATTTTTCCGTCACGGTGGCCAATCTCAATGGAGATTAGCCAGGTACGCAGGAGATATTATAGTGCACATGTGTGTGCGCAAACACAGGTACACTCTCTGTTCCTTTACTCTCATAGTCTGATGGGACGGCAATCCGACACGACCGGGGAGAGTTCAGGCGCAGGACCGACGGCTATACGTACTTTCCGAGGCACGGGGGTATTAAACCGCCAACTTCCAAACTCCGGACTGTTACTAAGAAATTCCTAATGGCAAACCCAATAACACTGTCCGACCCGGGAATCCAACCCAGGACCCCACGCTCAGCAGTCGCGCTTGCGACAACGAGACCAACAGGGCAGTGAAAATACTAAAGTCACGTAAAATACTTATTATTCAGCTGCATACGGTTAGACTGGATGCTGACCCCAACATAGTTGGGAAAAGGCAGGCAGATTGATTGTTTATTGATTTCATTGGCAGAGGTGGTTTTTAATATTTCCACAAAAATATTTCCCTTTCCTACAAAACCATCATCATCTGCCTAGCCTTTTCCCAACTAAGTTGGTGTCGGCTTCCAGTCTAACTGGATGCAGCTGAATACCAGTATTTACTTGGAAATACTACCTGTCTGACTTCCACAACCCAGTTACTGGATAATACTGTACCCCTTGCTAAGACTGGTTGTCAGATTTTCGGGCTTCTGACGACCCATAACGACTGTAAAAGATCCACGAATGACGGCCGGGACCAACAGCTTAACGTCCTTTCCGAGGCACGGAGGAGTCTTGGTATGTAAAGATGGTCACCCATCCACGGACCAACCGCGGCAACTGTGGCTTAGCCTGATCGATCGATCCGTGCGGCTGTTATTACTTACCCTATAAAAGTATTGTACTTAAAAAAAATATATAATATTGCCAAAAGCAGAACAGTAGAGGTCTTTTGAATTCGTCCTGGCACCCAACCTATCGCCAACCCGCCTGCCAAGCGTGGCAATTATGGCAAACCCCCCCCCAAAATTGGGGGAGGCCTATGTCCAGCAGTGGACTTTCGGCTGAAATGATGATGATGATGACCCACCCTACTTACCACAGTAAAGGAGACTGTGACACCAATGGCACATGTACAGAATCCCGTGCACACGATGACCAAATCTGTTAACAAGCGTTAATATAGCGGCCCAACGCTGCAAGCAAGAATAGCCCGTACGGTGGACAGATATAAGATTCCTCGATGGCACAGACGCCAGCACATCAAGCTACTACAATCTGACAAATTTCTTCAATAGATTTTCAACTTTATCACTACAGTATAAGGATCAAGGTTAATTGAGAAAATTTGACAGTTTCGGTTAGCTTGATGTGCTGGCGTCTGTACGTACCTAGCCTCTTCCCAACTATGTTGGGGTCGGCTTCCAGTCTAACCGGAGGCAGCTGATTACCATTGCTTTACATGGAGCGATTGCCTATCTGACCTCCACAACCCAGTTAAAGGCAGCAGATTTTTTAAATGAAAACTTCTTTAGGTAGCGTTGGGCATTTTTTTAAAAGGGAAAAAAACCATTAAACTCGTGCCACTGTTACCGTAAGCGACACCACACGTGTTTTGTTTATAAGACGATAAAAAAATTACCCGCTTCGGATGTGTTCGGCTGTCCTCGGGATGTCATCATCATCATCATTTCAGCCGAAAGACGTCCACTGCTGGACATACGGCTCCCCCAAGCACCTTAACTTCGACCAGTTCTGTGCTTCCCGCATCCAACGGGTTCCTGCGGCCTTGACAAGGTCGTCGGACCACCTTGTGGGAGGCCTTAAAATGCTACGTCTTCCGGTACGCGGTCGCCACTCCAGAACCTTTCGGCCCCATCGGCCATATGTTAAGCGAGCAATGTGCCCTGCCCACTGCCACTTAAGTTTGGCAATTCCTCGGGCTATGTCGGTTACCTTGGATCTCCTCATTTCTGATTCGATCAAGCAGGGAAACTCCAAGCATAGCCCTCTCCATTGCCCTTTGGGTGACTTTTAGCCTTCTTATAAGGCCTATTGTGAGCGACCACGTTTCAGTGCTATAAGTTATCACTGGCAACATGCCTCGGGATGTACTCGGTTTTGATGTATATCCGATATGTCAGTGAGTGATGGTAAAGTATTCTGTTTGTGTTTTGTTTTCACTTCTGTCGGCCACTGCTTTTAGGGTTCCGTAGCCAAATGGCAAAAACAGAACCCTTATAGATTCGTCATGTCTGTCTGTCTGTCTGTTCGTCCGTATGTCACAGCCACTTTTCTCCGAAACTATAAGAACTATACTGTTGAAACTTGGTAAGTAGATGTATTCTGTGAACCGCATTAAGATTATCACACAAAAATAGAAAAAAAACAATAAATTTTAGGGTTCCCCATACTTAGAACCTTAAAAAATTTTTTTCATCAAACCCATACGTGTGGGGGGTATCTATGGGTAGGTCTTCAAAAATGATATTGAGGTTTCTAATATCATTTTTTTCTAAACTGAATAGTTTGCGCGAGAGACTTCCAAAGTGGTAAAATGTGTGTGTCCCCCCTGTAACTTCTAAAATAAGAGAATGATAAAACTAAAAAAAATATGTGATGTACATTACCATGTAAACTACCACCGAAAATTGGTTTGAACGAGATCTAGTAAGTAGTTTTTTTTTAATACGTCATAAATCGTAAACCGCAATTTACCATTCATTCACAATCAACTCAAAAATAAAAAGAAACATTTAATTTCATAAACATAAACCTTATGCATAAACCCGGATGTTACGGAACCCTCGGTGCGCGAGTCCGACTCGCTCTTGCCCGGTTTTTTTTTTTTCGTAACCGAAAAAAAGAAGAGAAAGAAGAAGAGAAGAGAAGAAGAAGAAGAAAAGAAAAAGAAAAAGAAGAACAAGAAAAAAAAGAAAAAAGAAGAAGAAGAAGGAAAAGAAAGAAAAAAGAAGGAAAAGAAGAAGAAGAGAAGGAGAAGAGAATTTTCTACGCTAGGAGGTTTAGAGAGTCATGTGTTGAAATCATGGTTACACTTTGCGCGTCAATGTCCTTATCAGCCTACTGTATCATGCTATCTATTTACTATCTTAGTTATTTATACAATCTAAATATAAAGGATGACATTCAAAACGGACGACGGCTCTATACCTACTCTTTGTCACATAATATTGACTTTGAAATTTATCTTTATTTAATCTCAGAGATACCAGGTAGTCTCTCTTTATTTTATTTATTTTTTTAGCTTTATATCTTTATTATGTGCACTAGGTTCACATAAAATTAAATGACTAACTAACTTACTATACAAATAAATACAATAACAAAGGACACTTTGGCGTCGAAGTACTCGTCCGCATCGCTGAAAAATAATTAAGGTGAATTGATAGTGATAGACCGCGAAATTCAAATTTTCTTACGTTTTTTTGCAATTTGTAGGTCAGTGTCAGGTTGTATCTTGATCTAAATAAGATTCGCGACAATAACAGGTACATATTTAGAGAATTATAATCATTAATATATCTTTCTAAGTTAGATTTCTACCTCCAACCACCAATCTCTTATGGAAAAGTGTTAGTGGTAGAAATCTAACTTAGAAAGATGTGTATATGTATTGTCGCGAATCATATTTTGATCAAGATACAACCTGAAACTGACCTGCAAATTGCAAAAAACGTAAGAAAATTTGAATTTCGCGGTCTCAACGACCCATTCACCTTAATAATTAATTCATGGTTAGTACGGGGAAAATATTTCCATCATCACGAAGATTATATCTTTAAACGAAAACAATTGTTAAAACCGAAATCAAATATGGAACTTTATTAAATGAAACAAAATCGTTCGTTATCAATAGCCTGACCTACATGACGTAACAAATTAAAAAAAAATGGTTAGTCACATCCATAGCGCCGGCGGTAGTACACGATAATGGCCGAAGACATACGAATTGTCATTCTAAATTTAAACGTTATTTACTTTGCAAATAAGATAGTAGTGTTGATTTTCCGAGAGTTTAATAGGACTTACGTTTGAAAGATGTATCATTTATCATTTGTAGTGGCTGTGCAGTGCTTTCCTTTGCTTTGTGCGTAAAATGTAAAAAGTTTAAACGTCAGTGGAAATTTTTTTTATACTGCGTTCTAAAGAGGTTCGATCAATCGTGCTGAAGATAAAAAAGTGGACTTATCAGGGTTTTTCATTAAACTTTGGATTTGATAAGAAATTATTATAAGGAAGATTATAATTGATTCGGCGGAGAATTTCATGAAAGGCTGTTGAAACAGAATGTGTGCATTTCAAAAGCATTGACGCAAATTATAAAACAAACATGGAAATCTATTCGTACGTGTACAGACTATTTGTAATGAAGTTCAGCATTGTCAAGTGAGCCAGTGATAAATTAAACCCAAAATAAACATTCGCGTGTCGAGAAAGAACTTCTTTTTAAAACTCCTTGAAAGAAGGAACTGTGATTTTGAAATCTTAAAAAAAAAAGAACTGTGTTGTGATTTGACATTTGTTTGCGTGTCATATTTTGACTTTGACAGTTCGTGTTTTTTAGACTTTTTGTTTGCAAAGGAGTACTCATGCCATTCTTCCGCAAAAGTGCAGTCAAGAGTAGAAAGGTGCATAGCGAATGTAGTTTATGCATGTGTCGATACTGCATGGCCTTACGGAGGCAGAGAACCACCTGCGATTCTTTGATAAAAGTGTCAACGTCAGTTCTTAATAGATATAACTTTTGTTTATACTCATTCAAATACAGACTGTTTTTCGATCCTTGAAAGTTATCTAATATTAGCTTTAGATAAAACACAATGGTGGCTTGTTTGTATTAAGATCAAGTGAGCTTAGTATTTACATATTTCTTACGCACACGCATCACGGGAAATTCCGTCAGCATAATGGAAATGGCGACTAAAGTAATCAATGAAATTATTTAACGATTACGCCGAAATACTAACGAAAATATACGAAGAAATATCGACTATATATATTTTGTATATAACGAGAGATACATAATAAAGATTGGAAAGATTTTTGACGATTCAACATGGATTTGACAGTTGTGAACTACGCATATGCGCAGCCGTTTTTTGCGATGGCGCCATATTTGCGGAGCCCTCTGTACTATCCCGATCCGGTGGAATATCTAAATAGATATTACAAATACTATGATGGTAAGGATTCCTCTAGCTACTATTTATAAGATATCTAAAATGAATTACTAATTACTATTATGCTTGGAGACATGAATTTTAGCACTGCATTAGCAACCGGTCTGAAGGATTTCATCGTTCACCAAGCCTGCTTCCTATCTAGGTATTAGACGTCCAATTTAGGTAGATGCTGCTGAACATCGATATTTTACATGGAAAGACCGCCAACTAACTTCAACAATACAATTACTAGGCAATACCAGAAAGCCAACTCTCGTAATTAAACGTTCGTTAACTCGTCGTGTGGCGACATCTACACCGCCACATGCGAACTATGCATCATACCTACTGACGTCATGCAAAATCCTGCATCGCGCAAGCAGAGTTTACCGCGCAACTAGCAGAATTATACAACGTCCGGACATCAATTCGTCGCTCGCACTAAAGGTCCTATCTCATTTTTTAGCTGATTTGGGTTGGGACGGCTACATTTTGTCTATTCGTGATTCTTTACATTTTGTTGCCTTTCAAAATGGTTATATTTTGAGTTCCTAATAACGACGGTTAGTGAAAAAAGTCTGTGTGGTGCCGGACTTAAAGAATAGCACCACCCCATACTTCCCGTGGGTGTCGTAAAAGGCGACTAAGGGGCGTACCGGAGAATGGGCAGCAGCGTTCTCTATGCATTTCACCACCATACCATACTGCGATCGCCAACCCGCCTGCCAAGCGTGGCGATTATGGCAAACCCCCCCCCCCCTTTTGGGGGAGGCCTATGTCCAGCAGTGGACGTCTTTCGGCTGAAATGATGATGAATGATGAGTGAAAAATGTAAAGAATCACGAATAGAAGAGTGTAGTTGTCCTGACTCAGATCAGCTAAAAATGTGAGAAAAGAGATTTTAGTCATGCAGGCGATGAATTGTCGGGCAGAGCCCACCAGACACTACACCCGTCTGGTCCAGGGATCCTCCGTTTTCCATGTAGAATGAGTGTACTTTACACACGTTCCTCACTCTATAGCTGTAATCTCATGTCAGCGACGGTCAAAATCAAGGGTTCAGGTTAGTTTGCGAAAGTTCATTAAAATACTGGAATTATTCCTCAGTTTTGCGATCTTGAGGTTCCTGAACGTAAAAATATCGCAGTGGGATTTTATCGCGCACTGGATTTTCATCTCTCGGATTTGAGCCGAGCTTTGAGAATCCACCAGAGTGCGTCAGCACGCCAGCGCGTTAAAAACACACTGTTGTTCACAAACTAAACTAAATTTTAAGTTCATGCATCTTTTTCTTTCTATTTCCTTAAGAAAAGGACAGAAGATAAATTTTAGTTTAGTCCTGTCAAATTAAGATACTCCATAGACAACTTTAGACGAGATTAAAAAATTGGCTAGGTACTAAAAATACGTCAATTTACGCCTGGCGCTGACTAATTTGACAGGACTAAACTAATATTTATCTTCTGTCCTTTTCATAATGAAATAGAAAGAAAAAGATGCCTGAACTTAAATTTAGTTTAGTTTGTGAACAACAGATTCGGCGGCATTGTTAGGTTTTCAACTCTCCTCGCTGAGCAGTGGTAACGCTTACGTGCATACCTGAGCTAACTCGCAAGGACACACGTACTGGAAAGAAAGAAAAAGTATTTATTGCAACTTGTACAGGAAGATCACAAGCTAAACTAAACACAGTCAAGAATAAAAAACCAAATTATATTAAAAAAAACTGGCCAAGTGCGAGTCAGACTGTCTGGACTGTCGGTTGAGACTGGTCATCTCTTAACTGCCAATGCTTATTTTTAATATTATATTTTGAATTGTTTCTTCATTTGTGTCTTTTTTTTTACATTGTTCTCACATATAGAAGCAACAAGAATAATGTACCCAGGATTTTGTAATATCTTTATTTAAAAGAGTGTCCATGGAGTTTCTTGCCCGTTCTTCTCCATAGAGATCTACGTTTTGGAATGGGTAACTAAATTCAACTTTCGGACTAACTGACAGACTATTTAATTTTGACAATTCAAAAGTGCCTGTACAAGGTTTAATTGAAATAAATGCTTTGAGTTTGAGTTTGAGGACTCGCACACGAAGGGTTCCGTACCACAAGGCAAAAACGCCGAAAAAAAACATGTTTTTTGTATTAAATATTTATTTTATTTTAATTTTATTATTAAAGTTAAAATACAACGGAGTATTTTGTGAATATTTCAAGTGCCTACTTGTTGCCATTTATGATATTGAGCAAAAAAGGGCAAAAAAATCGCGTTTGTTGTATGGGAGCCCCCCTTAAATATTTATATTATTTTGTTTTTAGTATTTGTTGTTATAGCGGCAACAGAAATACATAATTTGTGAAAATTTCAACTGTCTAGCTATCGGCCTATCAGGTTAAAAGGTAAAAGCCGGACTATCAGGTTCAACGTCATATATGCTCAGATAATACAAAAAATACAAAACAAACAATGTCATTTACCATAGATAACAAAAAATTACATGTCACCATGACGGGCATAGATAGATTCTTTAGTCATAGATAAGATGTTAACCGTTGAACGTTGCAATACCGACTTTTCCGATTGTTACTAGTTTATTTTTGTATTTTTTTTTATTTGAAATGGGTTTGCTCTTGACTCTAGTCTAGGTCAGAGGTGACGGAGACAAAGTCGACGATTGAGTGGGCTTACCCAGAAGATATAAATATATATATATATATTCGAAGATTACTGATCCTCTTTATGATATTTTCTTTTATAGGGTTCCGTACCCAAAGGGTAAAAATGGGACCTTATTACTTAGGCTCCACTGTCCGTCTGTCTCAGGCATCTCATGAACCGTGATAGCTAGACAGTTGAAATTTTCACAGATGATGTATCTCTGTTGCCGCAATAATAACAAATAAAAAAAAAATTTTTTTTTTTTCGTATACAACAAATTTTTTTTTTCGGCGTTTGCCTTGTGGTACGGAACCCTTCGTGTACGAGTCCGACTCGCTCTTGGCCAGTTTTTTTTTACTATAAAAGGTGTGAATCAGAAATATTGAAAAGTTCATAAAACCTTATTGCAATTAAGGTAACATTGATTCTGGCTGTAAGGAACATTGGCTGTGATTCGTGGATCTTTGACAGTCGTTACAGGTCGTCTGAAGCCCGAAAGTTGACACTCAGTCTTACCAAAGGGTTTCGTTCGTATTACCCAGTAACTGGGTTGTGGAGGTCAGATAGGCAGTCGCTCCATGTAAAATACTCAGCTGCATCCGGTTAGACTTGAAGCCGACCCCAAAACAGTTGGAAAAAGGCTAGGCAGATGAGTTGTACAACATGCTTATTGCAATTAAGGTTCTTGATCGTAGATCGCATTCTTTATCTAACACCACCACGACCCACGACTACGTAAATAAAGAAAAATTTAACAATCATCATTTGTCGACAATTTTTTTACATAACCTTAGATACGAGATAAACATTTTCTGATAAGATTGTTGTAGTCCATAGCTCAGGTCTTTACGATATTGTGTTTTTTGGCGAATCAGCGTGAGTTGGGAATATTTTTAAATATTTTAGTTACATATAATTTTATTTGTGTTCATAAGTTATACTAGTGAAGTTCAAGTTTAGTTTGTGTTGTAATTTCAAAATGGCGGATATTTTTAAGGATTTAAGGGTGGGTGCGTAAATTGAAATGTCATAAGCACATTAATTTCAGAATCATCTTTTATTTTTATGTTCGTTCTTAGTGCGCATGTACCGAAGTTAAATGTCATAACACGTTTATTTTTGAATTATCTTTTTGACCCGGCTGCGCGATAACAAAGACAGGGTTATTTTTTTTTTAAGTTTGTTTTGACTTAGCTCACAAGTGCCAAAGTGTTTTTTTTTTTTTGCCAATTTCATATTGTGTGGTCCTGTTGAGCAAGCATGATGTTATAATAATACTATGCATTGCTATTCTCTTTATTTCGTGGTCATTGAAATTTTTGCTCTACTGCTCAAATTCCTAGCAATTTTTTTTCAAACGTGTTTTTTTCGGCGTTTTTGCCTCGTGGTACGGACTACGGAACCCATCGTGTGCGAGTCCGACTCGCACTTGGCCAGATTTTTTTATCCTGGCACTTGAATGATGTCCTTTTACTTCTTTATATCTTTGGTATCAAAGCATAACAAAGTTATTCCGACGTGAACGACAAAATTATGTTACAATCGGTTTCATACAATATTAATAACATACCTATTCTTATTCTAAGCAAAATGAGTCTGCTTATTTTTAAGCCACGCAATTTACGCTTTTCTTTACAGGGTCAAATTAAAATAGCTAGCGAAACTTCGCAAACGTGATTGGTAGGTATATCTAAACACGATAATATTTATTATTATTAGCCTGTGATGTCCCACTGCAGAGCAAAAGCCTCCCTATTCTCTTTCCACTTCTCTCTGTCCAAAGCTGCTAAGGACCAGTTCATGTTGAAGGAGTCCAGCTCATCAAGCCATCTCCGTCTGGGCCTGCCGCGATGTCGTTTGCCATTAAGAGGGACCCATTGGGTCCTAAGTTTGGCCCATTGTTCGTCTGACATGCGGCAGATGTGTCCAGCCCAGTTCCATTTTAGCATGGCAGCTTTCCAAGTGACATCAGTTATCTTTGTGATGGAACGGATGGTCGTATTCCTGACCCGATCTGTTAGTTTGATACCCAGAATGCAGTCCGTTCCATAGCCCTCTGGCAAACCTCGAGCGTGGACCTCTGCTGATTTGTGAAAGACCATGTTTGACCACCATATGTGAGGATGGGAAGTATGCACACGTCAATGAGTCTTCTCTTATGGAAGATCACCCTTCATTAGGTCTTTTGTGGCCCAATAGATCCTCCAAGCATTTTCGGTGCGTCTTGCAACTTCTTTGTTATGATAATATAAAAAAAAAAAATATTGAAGTATTTTTTGGGGTCATCGACCGCTGGTAATGTTGTTACTTGAAGTATGAGCTGAGAAAATCTGTTTTCTTTTGTTTTATCGTATTGAGAAATCAATACCAACCACCTCTGTAAAGTTTACACAAAAAAAAAACTGATTTTGAAACAGATATTACAAGTGTCTCTACAGTAACTGAGGTCGATGACCCAAAAACATTATCTTTTTTTTTTCATTGTTTTTTTCCATCAATTCGGCGGAGTTTTGCTAGGCTAATTTAACTTGACCCTATATACAGACTTGTTGTCTTTGTGGTGCCGGACTTGTCTGTGTGGTGCCGGACTTACCACCCCATACTTCCCGTGGGTGTCGTAAAAGGCGACCCATTCTCCGACTAATAAGTCGGAGAATGGGCAGCAGCGTTCTCTATGCATTCCACCACCGTACCATACTGCGATCGCCAACCTGCCTGTCAAGCGTGGTGATTATGGAAAACCCCCCCCTTTTGGGGGAGGCCTATGTCCAGCAGTGGACGTCTTTCGGCTGAAATGATGATGATGATATACAGACTAAACTTTAAGTCGTCATCTTCTATAATATTAGTGTAGATAATCTATTTTTATGACAAGGACGTATAATATATGTAAAAACTTTGAATGACTAGAATGTTATATAATAAAGTGAGTCATATATTTCATTCATTCATAAGCTGGTACCACTATCGTTCGGGTATCTGTCTCGACATACAATCAAGGTAAAAAAACTAAACATACCACAAACGTACCACAAAAACTTAAACACTTGTGCAACGTGTGTCTAATGTCAGTGTTACGTCAAAGTCCATATAAATATGTCGTGTTTAAAAGGTGTTTAGCCTAAACTGATAAACACTGTAAGGTATGTCACGAAATCGTGTCTCGGTAAGCACGTTAAGCCGTTCGTTCCGGCTGTCATTCGTAGATCTTTGACAGTTGTTACGGGTAGTCGGAAGCCCTGAAGTCTGATAACCAGTCTTATGGGGTATGGTGTTAACCAGTAACTGGGTTGTGGAGGTCAGATAGGCATGTAAAATACTGGTATTTAGCTGCATCCGTTTTCGATACAATTTCATACATTTTTTAGACTTCATTGTAATATCAACTTAATTAACACTAAAATAAAATCTATATTTGCTTTTCTAAAAATAACATCTAATGGAAACAAAGATTTGAATAAGGAATAGCTTTGAAATTGAAATATACCGGTGGGCTAATTGTCCCACTCCTGGGCAAAGGCGTCCCAATTCTGTTTCAAAAACTTATCCATCTTGTGAGAGATATTTTATATAAATAACTCTAATTTATTTTTACTGTTTAAGCTATACTTACTTATATTTTTATATTTTTTTTTGTTTAATAATTAACCTTTTTCTGTTGTTTGTTCTAGGCATGTACACAATGCGTATGCTGGACGGCGCCAGCGCACACCATGCACCTCACCACAACCATTCTCATATGATGATCACAGGTATGTTGATTACACAAGCATACCAAGGCTACACGAGTAGGCTATTCAAGATGTCTCTGGAATTTGTTTGATAATTATTATATTTAATTTTGAATTTGTTTGATAGACTTTAACGATAAAATTAAAAGACACACAAATCTTTTTTTTTGACATGCTGAACTCAACGTCAAAAAATTGGATCATTATTTTAATTAAACATGACGTTACAGGAAAATTCAAAATGGCGTTCAATAAACGTCAAATATATCAAGAAGTCACAGGAAAATTCAAAATGGCGTCCAGTAAACGTCAAGTGTCAAACTTTTCAAGTGTTTTAACTTTTTATTTCATCTTGTTTCAGAGCGGGACTCAGCATCTGACAGTGCAGTCTCGTCGATGGGATCTGAGCGGGTTCCCTCGCTGTCTGATGGAGAATGGTGCGATGGCAGCGACTCTGCTCAGGAGTTCCACAGGTAAGGAAGTCTCTTTAGCAGATTTTGACAAGTGATAGAAGAGTTTTTTTAAGTCGAAATGTATATAGGTCTACCAGAATCTCCTGGCAAAAAAAAAACAAAAAAACTTTGTGGTTTTCATACATTTGACAACATTTTTCACAAAGTTTTTTTGTTTTTTTTTTTTGCCATGAGATTCTGGTAGACTATACACAAGTACAAGGCATTCTAAGGCGATGTTATATCGAATTTTCTGTACGTTTAAAATTAAATTAAATTTAAATCTTGAGGATTAAGTGGGTCTAGGCGCCAAACTCAACTTACATTTGACAACATTTTTCACAAAGTTTTTTTGTTTTTTTTTTTTGCCATGAGATTCTGGTAGACTATACACAAGTACAAGGCATTCTAAGGCGATGTAATATCGAATTTTCTGTACGTTTAAAATTAAATTAAATTTAAATCTTGAGGATTAAGTGGGTCTAGGCGCCAAACTCAACTTACATTTGACAACATTTTTCACAAAGTTTTTTTGTATTTTTTTTTTTTGCCATGAGATTCTGGTAGACTATACACAAGTACAAGGCATTCTAAGGCGATGTAATATCGAATTTTCTGTACGTTTAAAATTAAATTAAATTTAAATCTTGAGGATTAAGTGGGTCTAGGCGCCAAACTCAACTTACATTTGACAACATTTTTCACAAAGTTTTTTGGTTTTTTTTTTTGCCATGAGATTCTGGTAGACTATACACAAGTACAAGGCATTCTAAGGCGATGTAATATCGAATTTTCTGTACGTTTAAAATTAAATTAAATTTAAATCTTGAGGATTAAGTGGGTCTAGGCGCCAAACTCAACTTACATTTGACAACATTTTTCACAAAGTTTTTTTGTATTTTTTTTTTTGCCATGAGATTCTGGTAGAATATACACAAGTACAAGGCATTCTAAGGCGATGTAATATCGAATTTTCTGTACGTTTAAAATTAAATTAAATTTAAATCTTGAGGATTAAGTGGGTCTAGGCGCCAAACTCAACTGCTGCACACAGAGCCCTGGATTCGATCCCAAGGTCGGGAAGTGCTCGGACTTACGGACGGCGAGCAATGGGAAGCTCGCCGTCCGGTAAGGATCAGGCCCGGGTCGTCGGCGCGTTGTGTTCCACCTTTTTTACCGTGTCTTTATCCAGACGTTAAAAAAAAATCAGCCTGTATACGCCCAGATACTATAAAATGTCACATTTCTGATTTTGACGTCAAAATGTAGGTACAGTCAACAAAAAAACCGAAGGATTTTGTCGACTGTTTAATTTAATCAATGAGCTGTTTGTTTTCTATTAATAAAATAAAATTTTATTCGAGAACATCCATCGGTTTCTTACTAAACTTCAACTATATCCGACGATCCTGCATACTTATCTCTTCTGTTGACTGTACATAATTATAGCCTTGTTCATGACACAGCAGTTTGGCCACTATCAGTAAGATTAAACACACAATAATGAAGTTTATTTCGCTTGTCATACAGCTCAAAATTCCGGCCTTACGACAATTCCTTTGGACGGGAGCGCGCTGCTCCTCATCAGGCGCAAAAGAAACACCATATGTTTGGAAAACGATGCTTTCAGGTAAATATTTTTATTGTTAAAACTAGCTTGTTTACTGAGCTACCCACAGATATAGATAGACCTAGCTAGATAACGCAAGTATCACGAACTGAATGAAAACCAAGCGTTCCATTCACTACCTACTATGACGTCACAAGCTCGCGCTCTCGCTCACGCTTACCCAGCCAGCTGTACACAGGACTGAGCGCGAAAGTGGCGGCTTACGATTTTTGACAAGGACAGGGACGTGTTTACAGCAGAACTTGATTTTATGAAAAAAAAAAAAAATGCCCTAAAGGCATTATTCAGGAAGAAAAAAGGGGAATACATTTGTATGGAGAATGACACGCCCTATTCTCTCTTAATAGGCTGGTATGATAATGGATTGAGGATGTTGCTGGGGCTTCAGCGCTTTGACGATTTTCAAGACATAATGAGAAAGAGGATGGCGTCAATTATGGGTAGGTTGCGTGGAAGCCCCAACAGTATCCTGAAGACATTGGTTGACAAGGTCCAGCCCAGAGCAAGATTAAGACTACTTGATGCCCTAAGCAATCCACGCCTGTAGGCCCTCCTAACCACTAGTCGCCTCGTATTTTTTCAAAACAACGACATGCGTTTTGTAAAGATTGGCGCACATCTCTAGCTAGAGTGACTTTTGGCTCTTGTAATATCTTGCTGATAAACAAACAGCCTTGCCAAGCAAATACTGTTTCGGTGCTGTATCTGCCTTATGATGCCCCCCGAGACGTGATGCCCTAAGCAATTGCTTAATTTGCTTATGGGCTAATCCGGCAGTGGGACAGCCCCTTTATTAGGCACTGGGTGCAGAGGCACATGCCGACGTGTGTCGAGCCACGAAGTTATTAGTTGTCTTTAGGTTAATTTTTTTACTAACATAGTTGAAGTGAAAACATCTTGAGGCGCGTTGCGCATTTTTTGAGATGGGAAAAAACCATTGAACTCGCGCCACTGTTACCGTAAGCGACACCGCGCGTGTTTTGTTTATAAGACGATTAAAAAAATACCCGCTTCGGGAATGTTCGGCTGTCCTCGGGATGTGCTCGGTTTTAATGTATATCCGATATGTCAGTGAGTGATGGCAAAGTATTCTGTTTGTGTTTTGTTTTCACTTCTGTCGGCACTCCCGGAGTGCCAATGTTTTTTTTTTTAATTTTTGTTTCTAATTCTATAAGGATTGTGTGTATTTTTATATATGATCCGCAATAAATGTATTATTATTATTATATATTACTAGCTGCGCCCCGCGGTTTCACCCGCATAAATGTCGATAAAAAGTAGCCTATATGTTAATCCAGGGTGTCAGCTACCTCCATACAAAATTTTATCAAAATTGGTTCAGCCGTTTGAGCGTAAAGAAGTAACAAACATATAAACACACACACACACTCACAAACTTTCGCCTTTATAATATTAATATAGTGTGATGTGATTATAGTACACCTCTGCCAACCCCTTTAAGAAAATACAGGCGTGATATTATATAAATGTATGTATATTTACAGGAGCAACCGGCCCCTGCCCTCGACCCAGTCGGCAGACCAAGTGTCGTGAAGTACGAGTGCCCGGAACAGACCTACCATCATGAAAACATGCATATGCATAACGGTAAACATTGGTTTCTTTACATACAGGGTGATCCAAATAGTGACGTCATTAAAAAAAATGAGACTACCCCGTGTATGCTCCGCGATTTTTGATAGTTTAGGAGATATGAATATTTATTTTTTAAATTGTGGGGAAGTTCTTTTAAAAATTTGTAGCTTTTTTTCAACAAGCTCTTTTCATGTTTTTTTTTTGCGATGGGACTATCATGAAATAACCTTTCATGTATAAAAAAATATCTTAATAACATTTAGCGCAAGATACAATTTTTTTTTATTATTGAAAGTGCGAAATTTACTTTCTTACGATTCAAAGTTGGTTTTAAGTTTAAAAGATCAAAAGAAAAAAAAAAAAGAAAAAAAAAACCGATTGATCCGTTCGATCTTTCGATTAAAAGTTTGAGTTGACTAGTAAAACCTAAAACATTTGTTAACATTTTTAAAATTGAAAAAGAAAAGCAACTTTTAATATTTTAATTTTATTTACTTATTTATTTGATTTGATTTGAATATCTGAGAGTTATTTTATTGTGTGTGTGATTATTATATCAATTTTAATTGTATGTTTTTCTAATGTGATAACGGAATGGACTTTGTCTGGAAAGTAAATGAATTATTATTAATTAATCGTAAGATCTGTGTGGTGACTTAAAGAATAGCACCATCCCATACTTCCCGTGGGTGTCGTAAAAGGCGACTAAGGGAGACCGGAGAATGGGCAGCACCGTTCTTTAAGCATTACACCATCATACCATACTGCGATCGCCAACCCGCCTGCCAAGCGTGGCGATTATTGGAAACCCCCCCCCAAAATTGGAGGAGGCCGAAATGATGATGATGATGATGAATCGTAAGACTGTAAATTTCTCACTTTCGATAAAAAAACTTGATCTAAACATTAACATCATATTAATCCAATATTTTCCCGTTTCTCCAGTATCAGACTTCGCCCCCCGGCCGCAGCTCCCCCCGCCGCACGTGTCGCACGCGCACGTGCCCGCCCTGGACCTCAACACAGCGCATACCAGTCATGCCTTACTACAGGTAATGTTGAAAATACAGGATGAAATATTCTTGAAAAACTTTAAACGTGTTTTTTTGACCAGAATGAAATGCTTTTTTGAAAGTCGATGGGCACTATGGCGCCATCTACACCGCCACTTACGAACTACGCATGACACTGTGGCGCCATCTACACCGCCACTTGCGAACTACGCATGACACTGACGTCACGCGAAATCCTGCATCGCGCAAGCAGAGTTATTGCGCGACAAGGTGTAACAGAATGAACGCAAATCCTGAAAGCAGTTTGTTCATATTTGATTAAAAAGGCCACTTTGGCAGAATCATAAAAGGATAACATTATGAATCGTAATATGGCGAAGACAGTCCGTGTGTTTATTTTTTTGTGGCCTTTTTAGGCCCCCTGAATCGATTTCAGTAAATTTTGAAATAGGTTTTTTTTTTTAATTATGCATTTTGCCACACTGACCGCCGATTGACCCAAAGAAAATTACATCTTATTTTAAAGCAATAAGACTCAATTTTAAATGCATAAAGTAATGCTGGGATCAACACTATTTTGTTTATAATACCGAGGCGCGGGGAGGGGATTCGATATGTTTTGGAGTGTCATCCATCCACGCACCGACCTCGGCTAGCGTTGCTTAACCTTGAAGATCGACCCGTGTGGCTGTTATTTTTTAAGCCTCCTCTACACGTCGTCAGATTCATCAGCCGATGGCCATCTGCGAATGCCTCCGCCGACGTGTAGACGGGGTAATTTGCCAGCCTGTGGTAGGTATTTGACGTCGGCAGAGGCATCAATCCGTCTGCTGTCGGTTTTTGTGGTACGGATCAAAGGGTTTCAGCGCGAGCGCCCGGCGTGTGTCCACACGTCTGCCGATGCATCAGTATTATCGTAGTCGTGAATGAGAGTGCACGCGTGCTTCTTGCAGTTTTTTTCTTGTTTACCTATTAATCTCGTTCGCTAAAATGGCTAATATGAGCACAAACTAAACATTTAAATTCCTTGAGTTGTATCAAAGAAAAAACTGCATGTGGAATCCGAAAAATATGTACCACAAAAATAAAAATGTTGTAAGTTTAGACCTATACAATTAATTAAAATAATTTAATTATTTCAATTAATTGATTATGTTGAGGCTACTGTAAATTGGATACTGTAATTGCAAATTGGACATCTAACAGAGTCTAAGTAGGTAATTTTTATTTCGGTTGGAATTAAAACAACTTAAATACCTACATGACATACTGACATACTATGCACTCAAAAGTAGTTAAAAGTACTAAATAAATAAATAGCTGCTGCAGCTACGGTCTCAACATCCATTTTTTTAATGTTGCGTGCGTACGAGTTGCGTCTGTCGAGAATTAACACAGACTGAACGACCAACAGACGTGTGGTCGGCTCGTGGTGATCCATCTGCTGATGCGTCTGTCGACGTCTGCGCACGTACCTGCCGACGTGTAGAGGAGTCATTAGCCACGAGCAGTTTTATGAACTCGGCTAAATTCATAATTGTCTGTCCACAGAGCAACATCCCAAGCCCGGCCCCCCCGAGATTCGCGTACGCGACCCCGGAGCGCGTGCGACACAACCACACGTACAGCGCGCCGCTCGCTGCGGCCGACCAGAGGCCGGCGGCTGTCAGGGACAAGAGAGGTAAGGACTCATAAGCGAAATATACTATTTCGAAATTATGAAAAACAATAAGAATTTAAAAAAAAATATTGATATTTATCATGCTGCGAAAATAACTCATGCATTTTTATATGGAGCCTAGCAAACTACGTCCGCTCCATTTTATTTTTTTTTTTTTCAAAATGGTGGCCAGGCGTGAATGAAAAAAAAAAGGAAAGAAAAAGCATTGCAGACTAATTTTATCATGCTGCGAAATTAACTCATGCATTTTTATATGGAGCCTAGCAAACTACGTCCGCGCCATTTTTTTTTTTTTTTTCAAAATGGTGGCCAGAATGAAAAAAAAAGGAAAGAAATTGCAAAAGCATTGCAGACTAAACTAAACACAGTCAAAAATAAATACCAAATTATACAGGGTTATTGGTAAAACATTAACAACCTCTTTAGAGGTCATTGTACGCGTCATTATGAACAACTTTTACTATGGGACCAAACCTGAATCGCGAAAAAAAAATCAGCTGTTCCCTACATTTTGACGAGTTATACGAACATAAACGTAGGGAACAACTGTTTTTTTTTTGTTATTATCTTTAAAAAGCTTTTTAATTTAAAATAGCACTTAATAACACAGCAACATAGTCTACAATCGAGTGTTTTCTCCTACAGTCCGGCGATTGACAGATGGCAGTATGTCAGACGGAGGTTCGTCTGCCACCAGCAGCGGACAACACCTGTCGCGAGACGAGAAGCGCGCCAAGGCATTAGGTAAGGACGAAAACTAGTTGTTTATCAATTTTCTAGTCCCAAATTATTGACTGAAGCACTGTCTAAGATAATGTTATTTCACGGAAGGCATAGTAAAACGAGATAATCGAAAAAAATCGATGGACATTTTGGAGAAGCTATGACTTAGGGCACTGAAACGTGGTCGCTCACAATGGGCCTTATAAGAAGGCTAAAAGTAACCCAAAGGGCAATGGAGAGGGCTATGCTTGGAGTTTCCCTGCGTGATCGAATCAGAAATGATTAGATCCAAGGTAACCGACATAGCCCGAAGAGTTGCCAAACTTAAGTGGCAGTGGGCAGGGCACATTGCTCGCAGAACAGATGGCCGATGGGGCCGAAAGGTACTGGAGTGGCGACCGCGTACCGGGAGACGTAGCGTTGGAAGGCCTCCCACAAGGTGGTCCGACGACCTTGTGAAGGCCGCAAGAACCCGTTGGATGCGAGAAGCACAGAACCGGTCGATGTGGAGGTGCTTGGGGGAGGCCTATGTCCAGCAGTGGACGTCTTTCGGCTGAAATGATGATAATGATGCCACGTTTTGAAAGCTTTTGGTGTGTATTATTCCCGTCCTTGTGGTGCGGTACTAACATTGTATGGGCGTAATATGAATTTCATAGTCATGACATCAGTTCTACGGTAGTCCCGTCTCTGTCTAGCAATAATTTAAAAACGTTTATAACTTGGCAATTTTTTAAGCTTTTAGGGCTGATTTTTCAATCAGCAGGCGGTCTAAAAAGGCCACTTTGGCAGAATCATAAAAGGATAACATTATGAATCGTAATGGACAGTTAACTGTTAAGTTAATCGTATCAAATCCCATTGGTGAAGGATTCTTCAGTATTTTTTTTTTGTCTGTGCTAAAATACCAATCAATCCAATCCAAATCTCTTTGATTATTTATACCTACGTAGTGCAGCGAAAAAAAGAAAAACACGGACTGTCTTCGCCATATTATAATTCATAGTGTTATCCTTTTATGATTCTGCCAAAGTGGAATTTTCAGGCCCCCTGATAACTTTATTCGAGGAATAATTTCGAAATTTTGACAGTTCTTTCATACAAAAACTGTCAAACGTCAATTTTATTCCTCGAATAAAAGTTATCTGACGATGGAGAAATCAGCCCCTTAGACTTTTTGTAATATTGTTTGCACTATTTGCAAACAAATATTTTTTCGAGTTTAAAATAATAAAAAATGTCATTGTCCCTATTGTGGCGCAACTGTTGCCCGACTATTGCGCAACTGTTGGGCAACTGTTGGGCAACTGTTGCTATAAAATGTCCCGCACACATTAACCTGTACAAGTGGCCGCAGGCATACCCCTGGAGGTGCAGGACATCATCAACCTGCCCATGGATGAGTTCAATGAGCGCCTCTCGAAGCACGACCTGAGTGAGGCGCAGCTCTCGCTCATCAGAGACATTAGGAGGCGTGGGAAGAATAAGGTATGTTTGTCTTAATTATGAACCTTCTGTCATTCGTGGATCTTTGACAGCCGTTACGGGTATTCAGAAGCCCGAAAGTCTGACAACCAATCTTACCAGGGGTATCGTATTAGTCAGTAACTGGGTTATGGAGGCAGTCGCTTCATGTAAAATACTGGTATTCAGCTGCATCCGGTTAGACTGGAAGCCGACCCCAACATAGTTGGGAAAAGGCTAGGCAGATGATTTTTAGCGAGATAACGTGTAAAGTTGTATGGAGATATTAAACGTGCCAGCAGAAGTCTTTGTGCGGTGTAATTTGGACTTTAAACAGCTGAAGATAAGGATTAATTTTGCACCGAAAAGTGTACAATATTTTACGAGTCATTATCTTCGCCCCAAAGCCCAAAGTTTTATATAATTATCATTGTGTTTATGTTAAAACGTTAATTTTTCCCGAATTTGAAAGTTTTCCGGGATTCTTTCCAAGACCATAGTTCATAGAAAAAGACGTAATCTTTTCCTAAATCTGAAAATGTTACAATTGCAATGAACCTTTTTTTTTTTTTTTTTTCAACAAAAAAAATTACCAAATTGGTCCAGCCGTTCTCAAATGATGAGCTTTTTAACGAACAGCATATTTAAATGTTTATTTTTAAAGTTTTTTTTTTCGATTTTTTTTTTTAATCGTACGCAAAATACGCGCATTGACGTGGAGTTGCGGACACAAGCCCGTATTACTTATTACCTTACCTTTATTATAGATTTAACGCTTTTTTTTATATACCACCATATCCTAATATCCATATATTATGTCCTCCACAGGTCGCAGCCCAGAACTGCCGCAAACGTAAGCTGGACCAGATCACGTCGCTGGCGGACGAGGTCCGCACGGTGCGCGACCGGAAGATCCGCACCCAGCGGGACCACAGCTCCCTGATCGCGGAGAGGCAGCGCGTTAAAGAGCGCTTTGCAGCGCTGTACCGCCATGTTTTCCAGGTAAATATCTAAAGCTCTAGTTTTTTTAAACCTAAGTATTTTAAAACGGGAATAAAAAACAATGGCCAAATCTGCCGTCTTAACGAAAAGTTCAATAACTAGGTTAAACCTGATTTCGAGAAAAACGCGGTTAAATATTTTGTTTTTTTGTTTTTTTTTTTTGTATCTATCACTGTATTATGCTTAGTATTAAAACCGGCTACGTCATGGATACGTAAAAAGTGTCAAAAAAAGTATATATCTCAGTTTGGGGCAAAACTCGAGTTATTGCACTTTTCGTAAGGACGGCAGATATGTGGTCCAAATGACCATCATTATCAAGACCTGTAACTGACTAGTCTATACAGGGTTATTGGTAAAACATATAACAACCTCTTAAGAGGTCATTGTACTCATCATTATGAACAACTTTTACTATGGGACCAAAGCTGAAATCGCGAAAAAAAAATCTGCTGTTCACTACATTTATGTTCGTATAACTCGTCAAAATGTAGAGAACAGCAGATTTTTTTTTTTCGCGAATACGGGTTTGGTCCCATAGTAAAAGTTGTTCATAATGATGAGTACAATGACCTCTTAAGAGGTTGTAAACAGGGACTTTAAACGTTACTCAAAATAACGTTACGCGTCGTTCCAGTACCGATAATTTGTACCGTTCCACCAGGATCGTAAAGAAATTGATTCCGTGTCTATAACGATACTGACAAACGGAACGAAGCATTTAAACTGTTCACTAACGATATGATAAATATATCATTATTGGTATAACGATATAATAACGTTATTCATTTCGATACTCAACTTTGTCAGCTTCGTAACATAAAACATCACGAAAAAGTATGAAGAATAACGTTATAAATCTTTAACGGTTTTACCAGTAACGTTATTACAAGCAGATAAGCTTAATGTTACTGATACCTATAACGCTACTTATAATACCTTGACCTACGAAAATTATATTCTATAACGTTATTCTTTGTAACGTTATTGATATTTTTAGGGTTTAGTATCGTTACAAATTTTTGAATGTTATACGATAACATTAGTGGTAACGGAACTTAATTCATTTCGTTTTCAAGTACCTGGTTGTTAATGTTTTACCAATAACCCTGGATAAAAGTGATGAACAGGGCTCTAATTCACTATAACCACTTCCCGCCAACCTCGCGTTGATTTCGCGCGATTTCGTTCATTGTGTCATAGACAATTATGGCCCAGAGCAGTGGTGGCCCAGTGGTCCCGGCCCCGACGTACGAGCTGTAGGTCGTAGTTCGAACCCAAACAAGCACCTTACACTGTGTAAATAATTCCATCACCACTGCTTCCAAGCTGTGGCGAGAGAGTGCTTCCTTATCCACACCGTTCGTACCAACCGCTGAAGACCTCCCACCTGGACATGAGTTACCATGGAAAACCTGTTCAGGCAGAGATTCATAGACGACACCGCCTTGGAGTGTAAATGTGGTGCTGCTCCACAAACGATGGGACACTTAATATCGTGTCCTGCGTGTCCTGTCAGCTGCACGTTACAGGAATTGGTGACCGCTGGTGAAGGTGCCAAACAAGTAGCCGAATTCTGGGCCGAGTACATGTAGATTGCTATCGACACGCTAAGAAGAAGCTTCAAAACGGTGAAGGAAAACATCGTGAGGAAACCGGCATGTCCTCGAACCAAAAATTCGAAGAAGTGTGACATCTACCAACCCGCACCGACCCACTCCCTCTCACAAAGGGGAGGCGTCCCAGCAGTAGGGACATTATAGGCGGATTATGAATTTCCTCAAAGGTGGAACACCACTTTTATTAACCGACCCCTCTCTTCCACAGAACCTGCGCGACCCTGAAGGTAGACCGCTGTCTTCTCAGCAGTACTCGCTGCAGCAGGCGGCCGACGGCAACGTGGTGCTAGTGCCCAAGATGCCACAGCACCAAGGTTGGTATTTATGATGAAGAGCAAATGTTATCTTATTTTAAGGTGTTCTATTTGAACGGGATTTAAGATGAAGGTGAAGATAAGATTGTAAGATTTATTTGCTTCCCACTAGAGGTTCTTAATAGTTAACATTGAACTATTTCTTTTCTTAGTTTTTTTTTGTTATGATATTTAAATGATTTCTATTTCTAATCTTAAATTCTTAAAGAGTTGACATTGAAAATTTTATAGTAGGATTTTTTTTTTTGTTTTTATTTTTGTTTTATAATCATGATGTTGATTTTGATGTTGTGAATTTGTGAGTTATGTTGTTAATTTTTTAATTTGTTCGGTACTTGTATTATGGATGTTAATTTTTTTACTATCCTATGGAACGATTTCAAACACAATGTAAATTGTTTGTGAATAAATTGAATTGAATAGTGTAGCCCGACTTAAATTTTATGGCGGCTCGAAACATGAAAATAATATTGATTTACTGAGTTATTTAATAACATTTCTGATAGATACGAGGATATAAAGAATAAAATATATATATATATATATATTAATTTCCAAAAATATCTGGATCTCTCGCAAACAACTAAGCGCTAACTCTCTTTGTTGTTGACTTCTATGCAATCTTCTTACTGGTTCCCCTGCATCTTAAAAAAGTATGTACAGTCACCAACGGAATTAAGTAACCAAGAACGTCGGATTTAGTGAAGTTTAGTAAGAAACCGATGAAATTCAACTATATCGGACGACCCTGGTTACTTATCTCTTTTGGTGACCGTACCTATAATAGTTGTAAATTTTTAAACACAACACAACAACATCATCTGCCTAGCCTTTTCTCAACTATGTTGGGGTCGGCTTCCAGTCTAACCGGATGCAGCTGAATACCAGTATTTTACATGGAGCGACTGCCTATCTGACCTCCACAACCCAGTTACTGGGTAATACGATACCCCTTTGTTAAGACTGGTTGTCAGACTTTCGAGCTTCTGACTACCCGTAACGACTGTCAAAGATCTACGAATGACAGCCGGGACCAACGGCTTAACGTGCTTTCCGAGGCACGGAGGGGTCTCGGTATGTAAAGATGGTCACCCATCCACAGACCAACCGCGGCAAGCGTAGCTTAACCTGACCGATCGACCTGTGCGGCTGTCATTATTTAGCCAACTCAACACAACATAACTAACTTTAACTTCTCTTCCACAGATCACCCAATGAACCGCACAAACGATGATGAAATGGACCGGAAAGCTAAAAGTTACGACCAGTGACCCCCCGCCTACTACACACTGTACCCGAGATGGTAACGCACACACAAACACACGTTAAGACTCGACCATCCAATAATTGTTAATAATATACAATGGGTTTATAGAATATACAAAAAAAAGTAGTTTGATATTTGTCAAATGTCAGAACTTTTGATTTCTTTAATAATATTATAATTTAAAAAACGATGTGTCCAACAAAATGGTCGGCCGGTGATTCTTATTTTCGGTCGAAAGTGTCTTTTTTAGCTATTAATTTGCGCCCTTAGTTTTTTTTTTTTCTAAAATCAGACTTGTCAAATTCAATTTTGACGTTTGACAAATGTCAAAATGCCACTTACCTACAAAATATTATAAGTATTCAACAAAATACTATGAAAGCTTACCTACCAATAATACTACCTATAGTGCAATGGCATGAAGTCCACCTTTTAAAATAATGGTCACAAATTGTAATCAAACATGTTTTGGACTTCATTTCTTTTTAAACGTATATTATAATGTGTGTGTTGATCCATCTCTTCTCAAAAATCTCCCATTTCGGGATAAAATTGTGAACTCTTGGTAATTTTTCTAGCTATTAAATAAAGGCCAGTCCTTAAGATTCTTTGCAGCTTGAATGTCCGCTGCAGTTTATAGCTTAGTATAGCTTCTCATTCTTGTGAAAGGAGGGTAGGCTACACGCTAAGTTTTTCTAAAAATATCGAAAAAAAAAATTGTTTGTGATACAAAAAAAGAATTCCATTTTGATTTAGTTCTCGATTAGCGATTTTAAATTTGAGTGATGTTACGTGTTTTTTTACAAAAAAAAAATAGTTATATATATTTCCTTATAAAAAAACATGTAAGTATATTTGATTTGTAGTTAAAATTTTCGTTTATGTATTATTATTTTTTTTTTTTTTTGTAAAAAAACACGTAAACTTTTGAACAAAAAACCTATACCTATATAGTTTTTTTGGGTTTACCAACAAAATTGTTCCAAGCGAAAGTAAGAAAAAAAAAAAACAAAAATATTTACCACAAACGACTGATATCATATAAACCATAGATTTTAATAAAACGATTTAAAAAAAAATCACTGATGTCTATGACATCGTTATGTTGCAATAAGTAAATTTAGAAGTTTTTGTAAAATATATTTTTTTCTCTTACACATAAGTTTGTTTATTTTATGTTATGTTTTTATAATATTAGTTTTTAAGATATCTTGTAGTTAAAATAACAGCTAAAATGATTGACCAGCAACAATAAGTAAAAATATAAATAATATAGGTTTAAGTTTTTTTTATCAAATAACTTTTTTTTAGCAGGGTAGAGAGAATACCAGTCAGAAATCTGAAAAATTCTGACAAAATGTCTGAACTTTTCCATTTAAATTATTGATATTCAGCTGCATCTGGTTAGACTGGAAGCCGACTACAACATAGTTGGAAATAAACTCATAACCCTTCCTTTTCCGCAGTCGAGTAAAAAAATGTAGCTTTTTTTGACTACCCTGTTAAAAAATGAAGTTTGTGAGTCTACCTGAACAATCTTTTACGCTGAATAAATATCTAACTGTATGTATATATTTTTTATTTGTCATTTCGGTACGAAAAACGAAATAAAAATATGATATTTGTCAAAATTTATTTGTTTCGTTTTTTTTTTGTTCCATTTTTTACAGAAAGCCAGTAAAAGTGATTGGTTAGTTAATGTTTTTTAAATCAATTTTCTTGAATAAACAATGGTTTCAATATTTTAACCTATTAATTACTTGTTTCTTATTTAAAAAGTTATTGTTACCAGAAGAGGGTACATAATTTTAATGAGGTACCTATTTACCTATGACAACAAAAATAAGAAAACAGGTCGGTAATAATAAGTTATAAATGTAAACAAAATAAAATATTTTACAAATGAACTACCTAATATGAAAAGCTGTATATTTATTTGTATTTCGTATATTTTTACTAAAAATTAACTTTCTAGTTATTTTTAATTTTGACAGATATCATAATTATTTTCCCGTGCAAAGTTTTCAATTGTTGATTCGCCCTCCCGAGTCAAAAGATAGTCACGTTTTTGTATCGTGTTGACACGATACAAAAACACAATGACACAATGACTTGACTTGGTTGTCATGGAAACGCTATTACGGTTGCGTGAACTCACTCTTCTCAGTAGATATACTTTTTCCCGCGTTTCTTTGAAGAGCGGTTCCGTCATTTTATAACGGCCATCACCAGTATTTGACATTAAGGTGTCAAAAAACGGTCCGTATTTGGACAACCGTTAGTGTGTGACCGTTCACCGCTTTCTTAAGAAACCAAATCTATAATACGGTGAGGGCAAATGTAACGATTAAATCTATGCTATTTTAAATATGAGTACAAAATATGAACTTCAACTTTATAATAAAAATCCAGTTTTTTAAACCGTTGTGATTATACATGAAATGTTGCTGCAATAAAAAAAAACTTTCAAACAAGTACATTAACGGGTCACCAATCGCTATCCATACCTTTTGACAAGACGCTTGACATTTTATGTATAATCATAATGGTTATACTTTAATATACAATGTAGTTTAAAAAAAAGATATTCGAGTGACATTCCTGTCCCCTATTTTTGTCATTATTATTTTAATACAGAATAATAAACCGAAAATAAACAATTTAGTTACGGGTCAGAAACCCAAAAGTCTGACAACCAGTCTTACCAAGGGGTATCGTATTACCCAGTAACTGGGTTGTGGAGGTCAGATGCCTAGTCGCTGCATGTAAAATACTGATATTCAGCTGCATCCGGTTAAATTGGAAGCCGACCCCAACATAGTTGGGAAATGGCTGAATTATTTATTTTTTTGTCTATCTGTATTTCTACATGGTCACACAAAGCAAACATATTTAATTTTATGCAGTGAATTATTAAAATAAAAATGACATAAATAAACTTTAAAACAAAAATATCTTTTTTTTTTATTAATAACTACGTTTATGATCTGTAAATTTTAATCATATTTATTGTAATATTTTTTTAAAGACAACAAAATTCTTGCTCGGGAATCGGACCTTAGCCCTTACAAAAATGTAACATAAAAATCCTTTGTTGTCTTTGAAAAGAAAAAAAAAAACTAAAATAACTATGGTGCATATTTTTTTATTCATCAAAAAAGTAGCGCATAGAGTATCGCTTTAAAAAAAAAAACAATGAATTAAAACATAAAAAAATATTTATTCGGATAGGGTGGTGTTGCCAATTGACGGCATTGTATTTATTAAAATATTTAATTTAAAATAAAGTACGCCTTTACAAAGTCTTTGAGTATTATGTTATAGTTTTATTTGTTGAGGAGTACCTTTTAAATTAAGTATTTCACTATCGTGGGTCGTAGTGGCTGTAACCCTGCACACAGTGGTCTTTGCTGATTCTCTACTAGCTTCCACCCGCGTTCTATGTTGATAAAAAGTAACCTATGTCCTTCCACAGGGTTCAAAATATCCCCAAACTAAATGTCATTAAAATCGGCCCAGCCGTTTCGGAGATTAACCGGAACAAATAAGACAGACAGACAGATAAAAAATTAACTACCTAACATCACGAAACAATAAAAAGTCAGAAAGCGGTTGGATCGGGGAGCAAGAAATTTCACGCGGACGTAGTCGCAGGGAGAAGCTAGTCTTACATCTTTTCAAAAGGAAGAATCTTTTCATGATTTACTTGGAATTCTTCCCAGTACTTCTCAAGTAACTCAATCTTACGCTTACAATAGTCCAAAGTTTTACGCTCAACGCTATCCTTTTTAAAATTGGTGACGAGTTTTCCCAAGCACTCCGCAATCTCGGTTTGATTGAAATACAGAGTCTCCATCTCGCTGCTGGTAAAATGTATAAAACTGAACGATCTTACTTGAAGAAGTCCTTGTTGCTGCTAGCCCGACGAGGGTTGCTCCCCAAGTCAGTGGCTCGGTGTTGTTGCTAGTGTGAGCAGTACACCTACTGCTGCTGACGGCGTACTCCACCAAGTACTGCTTTTGCTGCTTTTGTGAGCTATTAACTCACTGGTAAAATATATCGAGCGCCTTTGCTCAATACACTGCTGCTAAAGTCTACCACTACAGTCACTGCTAGGCTAGTAATACTGCGTTCAACAGTGTCACTGGTCCGGTACAAGTTCACTTCACTGCCGTTAGTCCCGAAAAACTATATAACCGACCGCGAAATGTTCAAATCCGGCTCGAAGGACCAAAATGTAGGAGTCGCGACCTAAGTGGTATAGACCTATGTTGCTAAATTAAACACTTCATACACTTTAGAGGTTTATTGCTAAAACGGTTGCTATACTATTCTACGCTAAATGCTTATGAATGAATTGCTAATAAGTACGAATGCACCCGGTTTGCTGTCCGACTATGCACTGAAGCCGCGCCGCGCTTGGCGCGGCGTAATTGATTAGCTAGATCAGCAAAACGTGTTCGATCGTAATTATTACATCGAACATAAATAAATGTATGTCGATAAGACCACTGTGGTTAGGATTTAAGAGAAAAAAAAACGTTATTTTAAGCAACTTCAGTTCTTAGGCAACGGGTAGAGCATTTTAAAATTAAGTTTAAAAAGAAAAACTTCTTTTACAAGCTGTACTCGAAATGGCTGTGGGTTATTTTGTAAAATTGCTGGTGAAAACAAATAATTGTTAGTCATGTTTATTGTAAACTGCTTCGTTGGTCTCGTGGTCACAAACGCAACTGGATCCTGGATTCAATACCCAGGTCGAGCAGTCATCATTATCATCATCATTTCAGCCGAAAGACGTCTACTGCTGGACATAGGCCTCCCCTAAGCACCTCCACTTCGACCGGTTCTGTGCTTCTCGCATCCAACGGGTTCCTGCGGCCTTCACAAGGTCGTCGGACCACCTTGTGGGAGGCCTTCCAACGCTACGTGTTCCGGTACGCGGTCGCCACTCCAGAACCCTTCGGCCCCATCGGCCATCTGTTCTGCGAGCAATGTGCCCTGCCCACCGCCACTTAAGTTTGGCAATTCTTCGGGCTATGTCGGTAACCTTGGTTCTCCTGGCGGATCTCCTCATTCCTGATTCGATCACGCAGGGAAAACAGTGGTCGAGCAGTGTTATTGGGAATTCCTCAGCAGCAGCCCCGAGTCTGGATTCGTGCCCAGAACATGTGGCGACATGTGGGTGTATTATAGTTACACGTCTGCCTAACCCTTCTGGGATTTATAGACTTGATTTAATGTTATAATACCTTTTGGTATTTTTCCGTTTCAACCGGTTGACTACAGTGATTACAGAAACACTGGGACTCCGGGAGTGCCGACAGAAGTTAAAACTTGAATAATTACGTTGAATCGTCTTATAAACAAAACACGCGGTGTCGGTTACGGTAACAGTGTCGTGGGTTCAATTTTTTTTCCCCCATCTCAAAAAATACGCGCCTAAAGAAGCTTTTACTTCAAAAATTAAAAGTTCGGTATACGAAGGGTTAAAATAAACATGACTGAAAATTACCGGTTTTCACCCTGTATAAGCATAGCTTTTTTATGATTTATCTAAGATATTCATTATGAAGCTTTTTTTGCCCTAAGTGTATAGAATATTAAATATGGGAAGAACTTGTGTCATTTAAAAGGCAATAGTTTTACGGGAGAAAAGGCGTGAGTTCGATGCCCATTTGTTTCAGTTTAGTAAGTGTTAATAAAAGGCAAGTAAAGCTACGATTTCATACGACAACGGCGGCCGCCATATACCGGCCGCAGTGACGGCTATCAAGAAAATAATAGTAGTGGGGTTTGACTTTATGGTGTTAAAAAACGCTCTCAACTTGCTTTCATAAATAACGTTTCAGTGACGTCATTGGACAGTAAATTGCGGACGTCATGTGGCCCCGTAGTCTTAGGACACCCTAGCTTCATATGAAATGGTTTTCGGGATTTCTTTTTATTAATTTATTTTCGCCCATAATAAGAAAAATATAAACTACTTGAAATATAAAAAGATGGCATTGAAATCCCATATTTAATTTTCTAAAACAGAATTTAATAACTTTTTACAATTAAAAATAGTTGCAAGAGTTTTGTATTGATTTCACTATTAAGATTTTGCAAAACAATGCAAGAATATGCAAGTAAATGTTCGATAAAGCAAGACAATCTTGCGTCAAAAATGTTACCATCTTGCATTATGAAATGTGCACGTTTTCTTGCATATTCTTGCGTAATGCAAGAGCCTGTATATAGCAACTGGTTTATTTCTTAACGCCAGAAAATCTGTTGTATAAAACTAGATGTAATTATTTTTTTTTTTTTTTTCTTTATATTAAGATAAGTAAGGTAACATTAGATGCTAAGAAATAATATAAAAAAATATGAAATTTTCCATTGGGTTTTATTTTATTTAAGAAGACTAGTTAAAATTACCCCATCCGTTTTGTAGGACTTTTAATAAATCGACGCTGTTTATCGAGACACGCTATTTGGAAGCAATGCTGGTAAAACCCGCACCGCATCCTCTTATGTAAATCTCTCAGCCTTCAAGGCGTTCGTCTTGAGACACTGCGGTATTTGAGACGAGAAGATATTACGCAGCTTCCCGGACACTGCCCAGTCGAGTCGAATTCGACGACTGACCTCTTTCTGGAAGTTGGACCTACAGTATAACTGACTCTGGCAGGGCCACTATCAGGGATTTTAATTTTGATGACACAAAAAAGAGCTAGATCGAAGAGTTTTTCGTTCACTCTTCGATTTAGCTCTTGGACTATACCTTACTAATTGAACTCATTATATCCCCTAAACTAAGACCCGATTAAATCTGTGACTTGGCGACTGATTCAGACTAATTAGCGGCAAAATATGGGAGAAAACAGATCTTCGCTAGGTGCCCTAGTTTTTGAGATATAAATGTGGCCGCTGGGGAGACTCTCCAGATCGGCCACTTAGAAACCCTTATATCTTTTGAACCAGTGACCGACAAATTCTGATATTTGGCGACAAATTTCGACTAATTAGCAACAAATTTTTTGTGTTATCAAAATTAAAGTTCCTGCCACGGAACTACAAACTGGACAGTTTGTCCTAGTTAAACATAATCATCAACAACTTCGAGTGTAGCGTCTGATCTTCATGAGAGTGGGTGATACCGGTGTTACCTTTGTCCTGTCCCATGTTAATTTAAAAGCCTGACAAGTCACCCAAAGCTGAGAGTGAAAATGGCGGGTGTACCGTCACAAATAATTTGGCTGGTATCTTTATGCGTCACAAAATCGTCACTAAAAACTGGAGTAGCAGCCAGCTCCCTACCTCGCCTCGGTAGGCCGAACGTTCTGATGTACATCAATATGGCAGGTGTACCTTAACTTTAATACAATTTCGTTCTGAAGAAGGTATAATTGTTTTTAACCTAGATACTAAATAGTACATTTTTTTGGTGTAATTATATTTTATGAGTAATGGTTAAATAATAAAATACTATAGAACACCCGCCATCTTAACGTCAATATGGCGGGTGTACCTTAATTTCGAAATAATTTCGTTCTGAAGAAGGTACAATTTTTTAAACCTAGGTACTAAATAGTACAATTTAGGTACATTTTTTTTGGTAAATGGAAGGATTCGATTAGTTAAGGTACAGACGCCAGCACATCAATGTAAACTGTATACATATCTATAACTACGACGCGGCGTATAGTGTTAGAAAGAAAGTATCCTTGGTATGATTGGTGGAGTTTTCAACGTTTCAAAAATTGCCCAATGGTAGCACGTACTAATAATTGGAAGCCAATTACCATGTCTCACTAGGAATAAGCCACACCCACGCGCCACTGCGCGTCCGCAACCGCTCCCGAGTTTCCCCGAACCTTCACGAAGTTAAACGAATGTCACATCAAATCGTTCGTTTGACATTTATTCAGTACGTCACTTGAGCCGTGTTGCGGAAGTTCTAGTCCGCAGACATTTTAGAATGTGCGTTTTAATTATTTTTATCAAAGTTTAGTTAAATATCAAAATCAAGAATGCCGCCTCAGTTAACGCAAATTGAAAGGGAGCGCATCATAAGCCCTTCGATTGAGTGGATGTGATGTGATTGATATTTGTCGGCAGACGGGCATAACGGTGAGTAATATTTTTTGTAGTTATAAATTTTAAATAATAATAAACAAAGGTTGTATTGTTAAAAATGTGTCAATGGTGTTTTTCTATAGAATTTTCGAATTAATAGAAGGGATAGATCTATATTTGTGGATAGGTATATCTTCTTTGTGTTCTTTCATAATGGGTGCGCGCTGTTTCGTGAAAGCTTAAATTCAGAGTTATACCTCCGTAAGCATAATTCGATGAACTATTGTTTTTGATTCCATTTAGGGCTGATTTTTCCAACGTCAGTTAATTTTTTAGCCAGCCAATTTATTACTATCGGAAGGAATCATTTTGAATTTTTGACAATTCTTCCAAACAAAAACTGTCAGATGTCAATTTTATTCCAATAGTAAAAAATATCTGTCGATTGAAAAATCAACCCTTACTCCTGGAACATTCTAAACAGAAGTTATTCCAGTAGGTAATGATTGGATTTTAAAGTAAATATTACCTATTATATGAATATTTGCGTGATTTTAGTGTCAAATGAGAGGATTATGTTTAAAACTGATATTCCCGTTTGAACTATGTAAATCGGTCCACGGGTTCTAGAGATAGAAAGAATTATGTCCTATAATGAAAACATGTCAAAGTTCGATTTTAGTAAGTTAATGTTCTAGAAAGTTTTTATTGTATAGAGATAGGATAAATGTTGATACGTAATACGAAAGAAGATTACATAGACCAATATAATGAAATTGTAACGATCGCCTAGGCTTAAAGAACATAAAAATAGGGATATTTAAGTGTCAGACCCAAGAGAAAATTACATGTAAAAATGGCTTAAAATCAAGGGTCTCTTTGCCTATAGTAATTGAGTAATAATGGGCAAATAAACTACAGCTAAGTATTTGTTTCGTTCCAGAAAAAAACAGTTTACTTCTGGCTTCGGCAGTGGGAAGAAAGCGGAAGCTCCGGAACCGCCAGCTCTACGCGAGAGCCACGCGGCTGCAGACGAGACGATGTGGAGTAACCTCAATTTCGTACAGCGTGAGTAACTAGTAATCACACTTACCTATCACATTAACTTATATCATCACAGTTAACATAAAACATGGTTTTCCTAAAAAGTGAATAACAAAATTGATTAAAAAATTAAATTTAAAAAACCCCCGTCACAAAAAAATAATAAAATTAAATATGAGTAATTGGAAAAGGATCAAATAATTTAAAAACCCCCAACTTAAAGAATCTAGGTAGGTAACGAGACTAAAACAGATAAATTCATTTGGCAGTCGGGGCACCTGTTAGCATAGAGAAGGTGTTCCACAGAACGGTCCCCCGACTTCCAAATGAATTTATCTGTTTTAGACTCGTTACCTAGATTCTTTAAGTTGGGGGTTTTTAAATAATTTGATCCTTTTCCAATTACTTACATTTAATTTTATTATTTTTTTGTGTCGGGGGCTTTTTTAAATTTTTATTTAATTTTTTATTTTATGCTTTTTGTAGGGACTCCTTAATTTTTGTTTCATTTCTTTTATTTTCTTGCGTTTTAAGATTCAGGTAATTTGGTGTTTAATCAGGTTTTTTATCCATCAAAAAATAATTATTAATTTATAGTTGAAGAATAATTTTGATTAAACCGACTTTTTGTTTTATTATATCCTTTTTCTAGAGGATGGATAGATAGAGGGGCCCGTGGCTAAATAATAACAGCCGCACAGTTCGATCGATCAGGTTAAGCTACGCTTGCTGCGGTTGGTCTGTGGATGGGTGACCATCTTTACATACCGAGACCCCTCCGTGCCTCGGAAAGCACATTAAGCCGTTGGTCCCGGCTGTCATTCGTGGATCTTTGACAGTCGTTACGGGTAGTCAGAAGCCCGAAAGTCTGACAACCAGTCTTACCAAGGGTATCGTATTACCCAGTAACTGGGTTGTGGAGGTCAGATAGGCAGTCGCTCCATGTTAAATACTGGTATTCAGCTGCATCCGGTTAGACTGGAAGCCGACCCCAACATAGTTGGGAAAAGGCTAGGCAGATGATGAGATGATATCCTTTTTCTAGTTCTTCCTTTAGTTATTCAACTTTCGTATAAGTATTTCATAGCTATTAGATATCTTAGGTATTTCAGATCTAGTTTATAAAATGGGACTGCAACACTATCTGATGTAGAAATACCTACGCTTTTTAAGTAGGATAATTCCATTCGTAATAAAAATAGTCAAACTCAGTGGTTGTATCACTTATTATATTACTCTATTAGATAAAAATATCTTCAGTCCTTTACAACCATATTTTACAACCCACCTCAACAAAGGTGGAAGTTCTCAATTCGACAGATTATTTGTGTATGTTTGTTTATATTTGGAAGAATATTTTTTAACCGTTCCATAGTCATTTAAAGTTTATTCAAACTTCTTTCAAATTAATATTATTTCAAGTTAAACAAATATCAACTTTATTGTAATGGCAATTAAGTTGATTTCAGAGTGACTAGCACTATTGAAAAAGTTAAAGTTGTAGCGTAAACTGAACTTTCTTGTGTACGATTTAAAGTTATTTTTCTGTAAAGTCATTTTTGTTTACGATTTTTGGCAAATTAATCGCGAATGCAGATTAGTTAAGTTAGCCCCTACAATTTCTCATAACAAAGAATCCTAATGTAAGTATTGAAAAAAAAAATTTTCTTTGTTTTAGATATCAATGGACACAGTCAGGAGACGCCGCCGGATTGAGAAAAGACGCCAGACATGTCGTTCGTTGATGTTGTGTCATAATAAACTATATTCCTCGCATGTAAGGACATGCGAGGAAAAATATGGAGATAGTTTGAAGCCTGGGGAAGGCCCCAGGCTTCAAACTATCTCCATATTTTTCATCACAATTGCCCACCGGCTTGGCCGCGAAGGCATAACACACAAAGTTCTTTCGCATTTATAATATTAGTATGGATCATTCTTCTAATATCGTGATAATTAATACTGTAAATTGAAGTTTTATATTTATTTTCGCACTACTGTTATATTCTTGAGAATTTTTCTTTACTATTGTTGGTGACAATTTAAGATAGGGCCGTCACCCACTGGCGGCATGGCATGACAAGGGATTTTAAAAGCTTACTTTTGTTTGGCGGCAGCATTTGATTTTTCTTAGCAGCCATTGGTAGTTGTAGGGGAGACTGGGTACACTTGATCCCTCTGGGACACATGGTACACTAATTTTATAAACCAACCACGCTTGCTAGATTATTAATAACTAGCAACCGTGTTTGTTTATTGTACGGTATGACTTTTAGGAAACACCACAAATGTCAAAACTATCAGTTTGTAACATAGCGACCGCTAAGTGATTTTCGTGTATAGAAACCTTATTTTGGTAAGTTTATTTTTGTTTGTAAAATAATCGAATAATATGTTTTAGAGTTTGAGTATTAATTATTAGAACTGCTATTTTATGTGCAATGATTGCGCTAAAAGTTCAAACACATAGGATAATAAGGCTAAGAAAGAGGTTATCTTTTTCATTTTTTCGGTTACTGGGGAGAGATGATACAGAGCGTTGTGGGAGACTTGATCCGGGGGGATCAAGTCTCCCATAGCGGGATCAAGTCTATTAGAGGAATGTGATCATTATTAAAATGTGTGAAATATACAGTTTTCAATTACTTAACGTTAGTATTGCAGGTCAAAAAATGCCGCGATTATAATACAAGGCGAAGCAAGGTGCTAAAAAAAAGGGAAAAAATTGACCCCCAAAGTCAAGAAAAAGACAGATGGTATAGCTGTTGTGATATAAATTTAGTTTTGTTAGTTAGTTGAGATAATTGAAGCTATTTGAGACCGATTATTTTGATTACCTAAACGAGACTGAGATTGCCTGCAGGAAGGCCTAAACAGTTCCAGACTAATTGTTATGTTCAGTTCATACTGAATTTTTCTATAATAAAGAATTATATTTAAAGAAATTGAATTCATTGTTTCATTTCTTATTTTAACAAGTATCTAAAGTTGATTAAACTTGATCGCCTAGAATGTATCAAGTGCACCTTTAGATATGGGAGACTTGATCCCCCCCGTATCAAGTCTCCCTTTGGGCGGGATCAAGTCTCCCATACACGGGGACACTTGGTGCAAACCTGTGTTTTTCGTTATAGTCCTTTATTTTTTACAAATATTGAACTACCCTGTTTTACTTTTTTCGAAGCGTGGGCTATTAACTTCTCAACATTTTGGCTCAAACACATCCCCAATGTAGGACTTAAAACTAATTTTATGAACCAAAATAAAAAGGGGGGATCAAGTGTACCCAGTTTCCCCTAACTGTATAATTAATCTGTTACAAATATCAATAAAAATAAAAGCTTGTAAAAATAAATATTATTTACTTGTTTTTAATCAGTTTGTTGTGTGAAATGTTTGTGTTAACAGTGTTAAATTAGATTCGAAATCATCTGTAAGTATTACAAAAATCCCTTGTCGTGCCGTGCCTCCAGTGTGTGCCGGACCTTATACAGCCCAGTCAAATTATACTAATCTAGGTAAAAGCTTATTTTTGTTTGGCAATCAAATGCTACCGCATTTGATTTTGCTTGGCAGCCATTGGTGGTCTGTTACAAATAAAATTCTAATCTATATACCTAATAATAATAACGCCTTCGAAAGGTCCGCGAGATGTGTCAGACATTTTAAAAATAAAAATTCTTTATTGACATAGGTAATGGTTACAGAAACTTTTATGTAAGTATGAAGCATGTAGGACTGTAGGTATATTATAAATTACCTAATGTATAAAAATATTAAATTGTAGGTTATTCAAAACTAAACTATATAGGTAGATGGCTGAATGAAAATAATTTCTATAATATTAAGGATTTTTTTGAACATTAAATTATAATGTTTTTAAATTCAATTTTGTTTATTTGTGCATTTTTTTTTTTCATTTATTGCAAAACTGTATGATCTCATATGCTTTAATAACACCTGTGTATACCATGTTTTACGCAAATAAATTATCTATCTAAGGTATAGTTTGGTTTTATAACTTTTGTTGTAAGTATATTTTAATTTAAAGTAGGTAGTTGTTATAATGTTTTCAATTATATTAATGTTTAAAAATAAAAAGATTTGATTGTTATTCCGCATTTTATTTTAATATTTTTCCCGCGGTTTCACACGCGTTCCTGTAGGAACCTATCCTATGTCCTTTTCTGATTCGTAGGTATGCATAATTTCATGATGATCGGTTGTGTAGTTATAGTGCCAAAAGCAGGGGGTTAGCTACCGCCGTATCTGTAATACAGTGGGCCCCGCCGGCATATTTATTTACTTAAAAAAACGTCACCGTCCTTTTTGCAAAAGACCCCGCCAAGATATTTTGGGGGCCCCTGGGGTTAGATCACACAGCCCTTTCGACTGCAGTCACTGCGTCTTCAGGTCATGACCGGCCGCCTTGCGGAGTTGTTTTAAAACTATGATATTTCCTAAGATATTCATTGAAATCAAATTTGTCAAGGGCAATTTTGTTCAAAATTAAATACTTGTGAATTTGTGATGAGTAACGTGTTTATTTGGATAAGGATTAATATCATGTTTATAAAAACACCTTTGCAATTATTGCATTATTTTAGAACTTTGATTACGATCAAAAACAGGCCAAGTGCGAGTCGGACTCGCATACGAAGGGTTCCGTACCACAAGGCAAAAACGCCTATAAAAACACGTTTGTTGTATGGGAGCCCCCCTTAAATATTTATTTTATTTTTATTTTATTATTAAAGTAAAAATACAACTGAGTATTTTGTGAATTTTCGCTGTCTGTCCGTCCGTCCGTCCGCCTGTCTGTCACCAGGCTGTATCTCAAGAACCGCGATAGCTAGACAGTTGAAATTTTCACAAATTATGTATTTCTGTTGCCGCTATAACAACAAATACTAAAAACAAAATAAAATAAATATTTAAGGGGGCTCCCTTAGAACAAACACGATTTTTTTCCCTGTTTTGCTCGATATCAAAAAGGCAACAGGTAGGCACTTGAAATATTCACAAAATACTGAGTTGTATTTTAACTTTAATAATAAAATTAAAATAAATATTTAAGGGGGGCTCCCATACAACAAACATGTTTTTTCGGCGTTTTTGCCTTGTGGTACGGAACCCTTCGTGTGCGAGCCCGACTCGCACTTGGCCAGTTTTTTACCCTTTGGGTACGGAACCCTAATAAAAAAGGAAATGTTTTTCTGATATGAGATTATACCTACTTACCTACCTACTTGTCTACTTAACAATACTCATCGAGAGCGTGAAATTTCGCTAATTCATTGTGTAACGAACGGTGTATACCGTACTACCTACCTGTTTAAATGTAATATGAGTAGGTAGTTACTACTTAATACTCTAAGTAATTTTCCAACAAATATGTAAAAATTAAGGATTAAGTAAAAGAAGACTATAAACTTTCATAGGTATTTTAAGCATTGCGCTGGGCGTTTCGATTCAATTATTCAACCTGCTACCATAGAACTATTATTACTTAGTGATACGACGACGCGACGCCGCGCCGCCGCAAAACCAGTTTTTGCGCCAGGCCGGGGACCTTCCGAATTGCGTCAAAAGCGATTACTTATATCGCGAATCCGACCAACGCGCAACGTCACAAATAGTAGTCAATAGTCCTTATATTTTGTGACTATTAAATTTGGTTGGATTCGCGATATAATCGCTTTTGACGCAATTCGGAACGCGGGGTATGTTACCGACCGGTAACAACTAGTACGGTATTTAGTCTTGCATGAAACGTGTAAGCGCCATGAAATTCTCGGCGCTTATGACGTTTTGGTCGCGAGAAAACTATACGTTTTAAGCGGTCTAGCGCTGCATGTTTTATAGTTTGGTGAGACGACACCTACTGTTTAAGCGCTGCAGCAAATTCGCTCGCCCCACTGTCATCCTGTTGTGACACTGTATTTGATTCGGATAGCTACGCTATTTCTTATCGCACAGTATCTTATTCACACCTCGACGACCATACGCACACACTCTCACGTACGCACTGCAGCACGACACATTACTAGTAAGAACAGACAAAAGCTATATGTCTCTTTCGCACGATTCTCGCTGTAGTTGCTCATAACGCGTTCAAGGCCAAAGTGGGGTAGGTTGATGTGCTGGCGACTGTACACCCGCCATTTTCACTCTCACACCCAAAGAGCAATGGACTGGCTTTGGCATGCTTGGAGTTTCCCTACGTGATCGAATCAGAAATGAAGAGATCCATAGGAGAACCATGGTAACTGACATAGCCCGAAGAATTGCCAAACTTAAGCGGCAGTGGGCAGGGCACATTGCTCGGAGAACAGATGGTCGATGGGGCCGAAAGGTTCTAGAATGACCGTGTACCGCAAGACGTAGCGTTGGAAGGCCTCCCATGAGGTGGTCCGATGAGTTAGTGAAGGCCCCAGGAATTCGCTGGATGCGGGATAGAATCTGTCGATGTGGCGGCGCTTGGGGGAGGCCTATTTCCAGCAATTGACGTCTTTCCGCTGAAATGATGAAGCCCTTCAGAAAATAACAGTAAATAACAGGTGATTTTGTTTTCGCGGTTCCAAATTTAGATAAGGAAGGTAACATTAGATGTTAAGAAATAAAACAACATATGACATTTTATATTTTATTGAAGTCCTTCAATAGTCCCTTATGGATTATTACATTATAAAGTTGATTTTTTATTTCATAATCATAAAAAGTTTACACTAGTTACATTTTCAGAAGCGATTCTTCCTTTCGAATCAGAATTGAACTGTGTCCAGTCCAGCGCAATGAGACTGCGCACAGTATACGCGGGCCGCACCGGGCCGCACCGGGCAACGCACTAGCGGATCGCGAAAACGTACTAAAGTGACGCGGAGGATTTTCGCAATGCGTTGCGATGCGTGGACAGCCCAAATATGCGCGAGCCTAAAATGTCATTTAATATAACTACAATCTATAATACTTGTGAATGTATGGAGTTCGACTCTAGTCAGTACAACTCTATTGCAACGAATATTTCTACAATTTTACTTAAAACTAATGAGAAACAAAATTAAATACATATTTTAGATACAAAGTGGTCTTACTATGGTGTGTGCAGTCACCCTCGTAATTGCTTTACCACCCTAAGATTAAATAAAAATCAAAATATTTTATTTCACATAAGCCTATATGGGCACTTATGAAACATTAAAAGCTATTGTACGGTTCCAATTGGTCGTTTCCTATGGAGAAGAACCTTGGAAGAGGATTGAACGTCACTTTCTCGTCATAAAACGACAACGTATATTTGTTTATGTAACCTCGTTAGTTTAGTGGTCGCAATCGCTACTGCTGAGCAAGAGGGTTCGATTCCCATGTAGGGAAAAGAGCATTTTGTAATATCTTGTATTAAAAGACTGTCCATGGAGTTTCTTGCCCGTTCTTCTCCATTGAGATCTACGTTTGGGAATGGGCAACTAGCTTCGATTTTCTGACTAACTGACAGACTATTTAATTTTGACACTTCAAAAGTGCCTGTACAAGGTTTAATTGAAATAAATGCTTTGAGTTTGATGTTATGTAAAACGACAAGGTATATTCGTCTATGTGACAGGTAGACATTTTTGACCTTAGTGAAGTTTCAATATACTAAGAATCGTTGTCAAAAGTGGTAACGCAATCACGAGGTCGACTATACATACACAAAAACTGTAAACAGATTTTTGAAAAAAGCATTATGGAGTTTCTACCTTCTTCTGTGGAAAGTACATTTTGGAATGGATAATAACAAAAACGGACCTTCATTAACGCTTGTAAAATATGGTCTAATAGAAATTAATTTACAAAAATGTAAATGTTTTTTTAATATAAAATACGATTAGCATAAAGTTATCCATACTTAAAAGTAGATCTTAAAAAAGGTACAATATAATAATAATAAAATAGCCCCATACAGGCATTTAAATATCACTTAGGTACTAACTTAATGTACAGACCCCAGCACATAAAGCTACCCGAAACTGTCAATTTTTCCCAATCAACTTTGAACCTTATACTTTAGCGATAAAGTTGAAAATCTATTAAGGGGCTTACATGACCTAAAGCGCGGTCACTGTCGGACTGCATAGAAAAGAAAGAGAAGCGCGACGACACAACACTGGTAATTTATTGCAAAATATGAAGCAATTATTTAATTACATAAAATCTATTGTTTGGACTAAAAAATTAAAACAATAGTTTTTTTAGTATGTTGCTTGTAGAATAATCTGACAAAAAATCTGAATGATTGTGTGTATATTAGTATGGTTTTGAGGTATCTGTGGTATCTTCATGATTTTTTTCTATCGTAACAAATTAGTTGTATTATTTTTTCAACACACTATCTAACTAGCATATATCCTGAAGAATATCATATATTTTTCTGATTTTGTTTACTGTAGTCGATAATATACTTTTATTGTTTCTAAAACTTGCGTTTTTTGTGTTTAGGTCGTGTAAGCCCTTTGAAGAAAATTGACAGATTGGAGTAGCTTGATGTGCTGGCGTCTGTACTATCAAGAATATATGTTCCTATATCCAACCGACTTTTATTACTTCCGATCCATTAACATAATCAGCCTATAACATTCCCACTGGCCTCCACAGGCCTCCTTTCTGAGAGGGAGTGGGCCGTAATCCACCACGCGGGTCCAGTGCAGGTCGGTAGATGTCACATGACTTCGAATTTTTTGGTTCTAGGACATGCCGGTTTCCTCACGATGTTTCCCTTCACCGTTTTGAGAGCGTTTTGAAATAATTTGCACAAAGTAAAGCGCCTGTCTGGGTTCGAACCTACGACTCCACCACTACCCGCCTCTGTTAAACCAGAGTTTGAAGCACTGCACTCTAATTGAGTAACACACTATCAATTACAATAGTAGCAATAGCCAGGGGCCCGTGGCTAAATAATAACAGCCGCACAGGTCGATCTATCAGGTTAAGCTACGCTTGCCGCGGTTAGTCTGTGGATGGGTGACCATCTTTACATACCGAGACCCCTCCGTGCCACGGAAAGCACGTTAAGCCGTTGGTCCCGGCTGTCATTCGTGGATCTTTGACAGTCGTTACGGGTAGTCAGAAGACTGAAAGTCTGACAACCAGCCTTACCAAGGGGTATCGTATTACCCAGTAACTGGGTTGTGGAGGTCAGATAGGCAGTCACTCCATGTAAACTACTGGTATTCAGCTGCATCCTTTAGACTGGAAGCCGACCCCAACATAGTTGGGAAAAGGCTAGACAGATGATGATGACACTATCAATTACAATCTGAATCATTTCGAAGGACATTGCTTATCCATTGCTTCATTATGTTCAAAAGATTTGCTCAGCAACGTATTTAACGCAATGAATGTTGTTGAACTGTCAAACTCAAACTCAAACCATGTATTTCAATTAAACCATTTACAGGCACTTTTGAATTGTCAAGAAGTCAAAATGGAAGCCATTCCTACTGTTAGTCTGTTACTCAATTACCCTCAGGAACCTAGAATCTTTTAAAATGGAATATTTGACAATTACTTAAAGTTTAAAATTATTATTAAATAGAAATAGATGTAAAACGAATGTGTTGGATCGAAGTCTGAGCCAAAATCTATACTAATATTATAAATGCGAAAGTGTGTCTGTCTGTCTGTTACCTCTTCACGCTTAACCGCTTGTGCCGTAATTACAGACACAATTAAAAAGCCATTGTGTCTCGCGTAGATCTACGTTCCGGCAGACTAAGGGTTAAACCGCTTAACCGATCGAGATGAAATTTGGTATAGTCATAGTTTGAGTCCCGGGAAAGGAAATAGGATCGTTTTTATCCCGATATTCCCACGGGATCGACACTTATGCGGGTGAAACCGCGTGGCGTTGCTAGTGCCTTATAATTCTAGATTTTTACATTAATTCCTACTTCTAGTCGATATAAAATAAATCTACGCGATAATATATTATAACTATATTTTGATACAATGTACTAAAAATAATAAATCAACACGGAGACACAGTATAATAAAGTAAGCAGTATTACTCTGTATTACGTCTTTATACAAAACGCCCGAAACGACATGCTTCAAAATATCGGTTTACATCAGTAACATCTCTATCTCTAGATAGAGATGTTACATTCATCTCTAGATAGAGATGTTACGCTGCAAATTTCAAGCTTCCGGTTTGATTCGACATCTTTCGGACTCACACGGAGCCAATATTCCGTAGACAGAGTAATCTATAGACTCATGGTATCCGTGTCACCGAAAGGGACAAAAAAATCCGGCAATCTTCATCATACTATCATTTTTACAGCTTATTACACTGCATCTTACCATTTTCACAGTTGCGCAAATGTACTATTATTGAATTATGCACGAAAAAGATCTTATTTTCCGTTTAATCGCGGTGTATTATTTATTATTCCTTCATAAACGTCAAACTTGTTGTGCACATTAATGTTCTTAGCCGACACGCAGTAAGGGACAGAAATATTCTTACTCTGTCTCTTTTCTTTGCTAGTGACGTTAATATATTGTTGCGCGCCACAATTAATGACTAGTACATGGCGACAGTAGTTACAACTAGCGCCATCTAGTATCGAGTAGCGGAACTAGTAGTCAAGACCCTTCTAGAAATTTCGATGCGAGAACTTTCTAGAACATTCCCGAACTATCGACATCTGGTCGATCGGGGCCTGTATGTACTCGAACATTCTAGATGTTTCTACAATGGAAGGTTCTAGAACTCTCTTTGGCGCTATATAAGGCCGAGACGCGCCACGACCGACACAGTTTGGATACAGCGATCGAAGTGAAAACATCGAAGCGATATTCAAGTGCGACTTAGAGCGATCAGTAGTGCAATTGTGTTTTGTAATTAGTGTGTTTGAGTTGTAATTAGTGTTGATAATTAAAGTGTCAATTTTTGGTTATTAAATCGGCAGTTTTTATTGTCACGAACCCGAAGCTCGTAACAATATTTCTCTTTTTCTTGTGCGAATGAAAAAGAAGATATGCAGCAGTCTATAGTTTACTCTGTCTACGCAATATTCCATTGTTTTCGAGGTCCTTGCCGCGTACGCCTTCTCCAGGTCTTCACCAGGTCACCGCACTCCTCACTAGTTGATGGCATGCTGCGGCGCGGCAGGCGGCGGGAAGCACCGCACATGCTCGACGCCGGCTCTCTCCTCGTCGGCCGCCAGGTGGCGCGCGAGGACGCCGAAGATCTGCGAGTTCAACACCTGGAAGCGGCGGATGCGGTCTACCATGCGCTTGAGGGGCTGTGGGGAGAACAAAAGGAATTTATTAGCAAAATCTTGATTTGAGTTGGTTTCGGAGTGCATTGAGTAGTTTTGGAGTCTAACGGAGCCACCATCATCATCAGCCTAGTCTTTTCGCAACTATGCTGGGGTCGGCTTCCAGTCTAACCGGATGCAGCTGAATACCAGTATTTATTTATTTACGGAGCTACCATCAGTAATAATAGTAACTCATAATAAAGACAGAACGGTTAACATCTGTCAGGCATGCCACTGTCCCGGTGAATCAAACAATGGTGATTGTTTTTTTTGCCGTTGGCAAGACTTCAAAAGAAAAAAAAACTGGCCAAGTGCGAGTCGGACAAAGCAAAAACGCCGAAAATGTTTTTTTCGGCGTTTTTGCCGTATGTATGGGACTCATTTTGAGCATTTTAATAAATTGATTAATTTTGTATTAAAAATGTTAAAATTCATGGTCTTCCTTTTATTTCTGACACTATGTTATTTAGCAAAAAATAATCCTTATGATGAAGTATTTCGGTCGGTATGATAAAACTACAGGTTAATTTTTTTTCTCGTCTAGCGGGTTCGATTCCCGGTTCAACCATGTAATTATTTAAAAATCTATGAAAGATTTTTTACATTAAAATAATGTCTTCTTTCAGTAAAATGTTCCATCTACAATATTCAAGGTACTTTCCCTCCATGTGGCATAGCCGTGTGACGCCCTGTATACTCTAGGAGCAATTTATACAGACGCCAGCACGTCAAGCTACCCGAAACTGTCAAACTTTCCCAATCAACTTTGAACCTTATGTTTTAGCTATAAAGTTGAAAATCTATTTAAGAAATTTGACAGATTGTAGTAGCTTCATGTGCTGGCGTTTGTACATAAAAGCAGTCTTACATTTTATGTTACACCCGTTATGTATGTAAATGAAGGGTTATACTCACAATTCCCTTCACCAGTTCATCCTTCCCATCGACTCGCTGCACCCTCAGGATGTGGTAGCAGAAGTCGAGGGCCTCAAACCTCCTCTGCTGGCCTAGCAGAGCTATGATCGTGCAGCCGGCCCAGTGCAGGCCTTCACCGAACAGCTCCCTGGAAAAATAATCACATACAATATGTGACATAATTAACGCAAGACCTATCATCTGCCTAGCCTTTTCCCAAGTATGTTGGGGTCGGCTTCCAGTCTAACCGGATGCAGCTGAATACCAGTATTTTACATGGAGCGACTGCCTATCTGACCTCCACAACGAACGGGGGTAATACGATACCCCTTGATAAGACTGGTTGCCAGACTTTCGGGCTTCTGACTACCCGTAACGACGGTCAGAGATCGACAAATGGCAGCCGGGACCAACGGCTTCACATGCCTTCCGAGACACGGGGGTCTTGGTATGTGAAGATGGTCACCCATCCACGGACCAACCGCGGCAAGCGTAGCTTAACTTGATCGATCGACCCGTGCGGCTGGTTGTTATTATCTAGCTACGAGCACCAATCTACGGATATATGCTAACTAGCTAACATATGGCAAATCATCATCATCATCATATCAGCCGAAAGACGTCCACTGCTGGACATAGGCCTCCCCCAAGCACCTCCACTTCGACCGGTCCTGTGCTTCCCGCATCCAACGGGTTCCTGCGGCCTTCACAAGGTCATCGGTCCACCTTGTGGGAGGCCTTCCAACGCTACGTCTTCCGGAACGCGGTCGCCACTCCAGAACCTTTCGGCCCCATCGGCCATCAGTTCTGCGAGCAATGTGCCCTGCCCACTGCCACTTAAGTTTGGCAATTCTTCGGGCTATGTCGGTTACCTTGGTTCTCCTGCGGATCTCCTCATTCCTGATTCGATCACGCAGGGAAACTCCAAGCATAGCCCTCTCCATTGCCCTTTGGGTGACTTTTAGCCTTCTTATATGGCAAATAGTTTGTGTCCTGTAATGTTAATTACTTTGCATATCTAGTATTGTATAACAAGTATTTTCTAACTGAACAGACAGCTGCCGGTCGATTCTGTAAAAATCTCACCGTGAAAACTTAGGTGAAGTGAGTTTGTTTTTGCTAGGAATTGACACTATTGACAGCTCACTCCACGCTCACTTCACCTAAGTTTTCACGGTGAAATTTTTATAGAATAGCATCGCTGTGCTGCTGAGGAGTTTGTTCTCCCCAGCAAAAGCACCAGAAAGTGGTGAAGGACGGGCGTGTCGCGGGACTGTCTTTTGTAATTTTGACGTTCGAAAAGTGCTGATTCTCAACCTAATTCAAATTAGGTGCCTTGAACGAGAGCAGTGGTCCATGACATGCTCCCTCTCGTGGGCTGCCCCCTGATCCAGCAAAGTCGAACCTTCTGCCGGCCGATGTGGAGGATTGATGGTGAATCTACAGGTCAGTGGTGTTGCATTTTTCTGCCAAATTCCTTTGTCCATGTACAATTTTCGTCGTCCTAATTCGTGTCGTATTTTGCAAGGTCAGACCTACCCACGTACTTTTCACCCCCGCATTATACAGTCCACTATTTAATTGATCCAGCTCCCTGCGTCTGGGATAAACGCAAACAATTTAATATTTCCGCCCAAGTATAAATTTGGTGTTAGGCGCCACCATTTATTTATTCAAATAAATGACTTTTGATTTTATGAATCAGAAATTAAGAATATAAAGTAATTTAACTTACTCAACAGTAAATTGGGTGTCCCCAACTGGGATGCAGTATAAGAACTGCAGAGCTGACCATAATCTGAAACAAATATTTTTTTTAGTTCGAGTATATACTTCAACTTAACTCAAAACCTAGCTGTTTATGAACTGTACTTAAATTACAACTTACCATAGTTCTTTAATAAAAATATATTATCTTAACTAAATTAAAACTACAAACTAAAATATGGCGTCGAAATATTCATCCGCATCGCTGTCGACTGGTAATGTACCCAAGAGACTGGCAGCATTACCATGTTGTATGGCGATGCTGCTTTTGCTTATATATATGTTAGTCTGTAAGGTCTATGGGCCAAAGTAGCCTGAAAATAAAGGTTTTATTATTATTATTATTATTAGCCTCTGTCCAAGGTAAAGCCTAGCTTTTGGGTCACGGGAAATGTGAATAAGTATTAATTATTTCCTATTTTCAAAAGAACGATGGGAAAAGGGAAACTCTGCAGCGTAGAGGCTCGCGGGCATTCAGTTTATTTTTGCCGATGTAAGGTTACCCTTGCGATTTATTACGTTACCCTCCCCAATATTCAATCACCTTCGCTGGTATACCCCTCGGTATAACCCTCGCAAGTACAAGAGTACCGTTCATACGGTAAAAACAAATGCAGTTTGCACTCAACATCATACAGTTAAATTCGTAGTGGTCAACGACGCGGCGTGTGAACTTGGGTTCACGGATACCTTATGCTCACCAGGCGCACTTATACCCTCACGACATCATTTTACCCCTGCGATGTTATATTATGTAACCTCACGATATGTTGTTACCCTCGGTAATATTACGTTACCCTCACGCAATAAAAATACCTATAAAATGGGCATTTTGTATTGAGTCTGGCCTGATGACCAATAGAGTTAGAGAGTAACGGACCATCAAAGATCCACGAATCACAGTCGGGACCAATGGCTTAACGTGTTTTCCGAGGCACGGAAGGGCTTTGGTATGTAAAAGTCACCCATCCAGGTACCAACTAGTAGTCAATAACTAATATTATTGAGAACTGCAGTGAACATTAGCGTCATAAATACGTTTATATGATACTTGCTGGTCTGATATCTCTTTAACCCGGTATTTCACAGTCATAATGAAAATTCATGCTTATGATATAAACTTTCATTTCATGGATATGTGGTTTTTATTGGACATACTGCCTAAAACACCCATCATTCTCTCTTATAAATAAATTTAGAGAAATTCATTTAGATTTATTAACGCTTAGCTTTTACCCGCGACTTCGTCCGTGTGAAATTTCCACCCAGTCTCATTACATCGTCTGCCTACGTTATTACTTTGTTTTCGCTAAGCGTTTTTACTGTAAATTTTTCTTATTGCTTGGCTCCTAAGAGTGCTAGCGTAATGTTAAAGTTTCCTCAAGGATTGGGCTGTCAAATACAAAAATATTTTTTCAAATTCGATCTGTAGTTTCAGAGATTAGCACGTTCAAACGACCATACAAAAGAACAATCAAACTCTTAAAAGAAAGAAGAAAAGAAAGGAAGAAAATTGTTTATTCTGCACAAACAAAACGTACATTGCAAATAAAAAAGTAATTAAAAAAAATTAAATCGACTTCAAAAAGAAATGAACTTATGAAATAACTTTTTAGTCCATATCTTGAAAATTACTGAATCGATTTTGATGAAACTTGCACTGTTCCCTAAGTTGAAGTAAATGTAAGCCAATAAAAGAAAACTGGTCACGATCCGATTAATAGTTGCAGAGAAATGCGTGGACAAATATACATACACACATACATACGTACGTCTATAAAAATTTGTATATTTGTTTGGAAGCCCTAACACATTCTCATATGTGAATATAATGCAATTCCAATAATATTACATACATACGTGTCGAATTGATAACCTCCTTTTTTTGAAGTCGGTAAAAAGACATAAAATATACACACACAACGTAGTCAAAAGCCTCATACTCAAGCTTAAAAAATGTTGACAATTTAGTCCATTGCTTGACGTCTCTTCAGCTTTATTATTAGTGTAGAGCATACCTATGGAACTCGTTGGTGTCGTCGGTGTGCGCGGGCGCGTGGTGGTGCGGCGCGGGCGGCGCGGGCCACTGCGGCGCGCCCAGGCACGCGCGCAGGCGCCGCAGCACCACCGAGAACAGCGACAGGCCGCAGCACAGGCGCTCGCGGGTCAGCAGGTCGCCCTCGCGGGACAGCTGGCCTTGCTGCAAGGGCAAACGGGGATATTGGCACGTCAGCACGTCACTATTATCAACTTTGAACGTTAATATCTTGGAAACGTGACACTTTATTACGAGGTTTGGTCTTATTATGTTTTCTATTTGCAGTGAAATCAGGTGTTCCCTACATTTTGACGAGTAATACGAACATAAATGTAGGGAACAGGGGATTCTTTTTTCCCAATTCCCATGGTCCCATGGTAAAAGTAGTTCATAATGATGAGTACAATGACCTCTTAAGAAGTTGTTAATGTTTTACCAATAAGTCTCATTCGTGGCCGCCATTTTTACATGTAAAAATAAAAATATAAAAATCTTAAGTCGGCTCCTTATAAAAATCTTCAAACCCCTTGGTATCTTGTACGTCAAACACTCAAAAAACAAGAGAAATTAATACTATTTAAAAGATCCATACTAATATTATAAATTCGAAAGTAACTCTGTCTGTCTGTATGTTACCTTTTCACGCGTAAACCACTGACCAGATTTCGATAAAATTTGGCAGAGAGATAGATTGGATCCCGGGGAAAGACATAAGATAGTTTTTATCCCGATATTCCCCCGGGATCGACACTTATGCGGGTAAAACCACGAGGCGCTGTGCTGCGCTGCTAGTATATGTATTGTTGCGTGCCACCATTAATGCCTGGTACATGGTGACATTAGTTACCACTAGTGCCATCTAGTATCGAGTAGCGGAACTAGAACAGTCAAGATCCTTCTAGAAACTTCGATGCTAGAACTTTCTCAAACTTTCTAGAACTATCGACATCTGGTCAGTCGGGACTGGTATGTACTCGAACATTCTAGATATGTCTACAATGGAAGATTCTAGAACTATATGCGGCACTATATAAGGCCGGGATGCGCCACGACCGAGTCAGTTTGGATAAATCGATACAAGCGAATACATCCGAAGCGATCTTCAAGAGTTGAGAATGAGAATTATGAAACACAATTGCACGCTAGTGCAATTGTGTTTCATAATTAGTGTGTTTGAGTTGTTATTCTAGTTGTTAATTAAAGTGTCATTTTTTTGTTATTAAATCGGCAGTTTTTAATTGTCACGAACCCGAAGCTCGTAACAGTATATAGTATAACTTACCTTAGCAGTACCATATTTGTCAACATTTTGCACAATCTGTAGCGCTGAGTATTTAGCTTCTAATCGCTTCTGTTTAGTCTCTGGCTTTTCTCCCTCTGTAGACAACGATATAAACAGAATACAGCTTACAAATATGGGAATAAAAGAGATTTAATAAACGCAACGATAAAATGTAGTCGAGATGTTCGTGATGTTGTAAAAAGAGATGATGAAATGCATGGAGGCTGATGAAACCGTTGCGCATGTGCTCTTTGAGTGCACAGGCGTCACCCAGATCAGAAACCCTCGGGACACACAGATGTTCTCAACAGGCCAGGAGACTTAATCATCTTCTGGAGGGAGGTGGGCTGGTTGGAATAACCACCGACGGCCGCCTTGCCATGCACAATGGTCCACTTGAAGGACTAAGTGCGGAAACCAAACCCAGAATATAGAGATGATGACAAAATTATTGTGGTTTCTCTTATCTCCCCCTCTTCACATATATGTCTCTCTCTCTCTCCACTTATATACAGGGTTATTGGTAAAACATTAACAATCTCTTACATCATTATGAACAACTTTTACTATGGGACCAAATCTGAAATCGCGAAAAGAATCGGCTGTTCCCTACATTTATGTTCTTGTTTTTTTTAGCGATTTCAGGTTTGGTCCCATAGTAAAAGTTGTGCATATTGATGAGTACAATGACCTCTGAAGAGGTTGTTAATGTTTTACCAATAACCCTGTATAGATATGTATATCTCTCTCTCTTATCTTATCTCTCTCTCTCTCTTTCTTATCTGCAGTCTGCATCGCATCGTTTTTCTGTCATGCTTTTTTTTTGTTTCACAAAAGTGTCTTTTAATATTCGAAATTTGCAAGACTACAAGTTTGGATTTACTAAATATTTCTTATTATGGTCGTACCTGCAGCGAATGGTCGTGGCAGAATATTCTGGAATGGTGCCGCGTGTAGTAAATCTGTCACTTCTTCTTGACTCAGCGCCTAAACAACACATGTACCTTAGATTTGTTGATATTTAAAGGAAACAGGGAGATGGGCAAACAAAATGTAGTTGTTTTTCCGTCGTAAATTCATGAGGGTTTAAAGAAAAAAAAAATCCTTGATTTAAAATTAACCTCTCAAACAAGCGTCATAAGATATTATTCGGGAACGATTAGGTAAAAGCTGTTTTTCAAAAGAAATTGTTATTCTCATATCTGTCAGGATCAAATATGGGTCAAATTCAGTTTCAAAGGTACGTACGTAGGTAGGTATGTACTTCTTCCTGGTCCATTTTTATTTTTTAGCCTCTCTCTAAAATCTGTTTTCTATATTTTTAACTGTTCGATAACCATACCAATACAGAAGCGAAAGATGCCCAGCTCTCTGAAGGCGTGGAACTGAACGATGTCGGCGAGTTGAACGTGGTACATAGCAGATGGTACTAGTACTCGGGGATATATTTACACTTGAAGTGTTTTGTTACCCTTGAGATGTCTTGTTCTGTTGTTTTCTTGAGATCTCTAGGGTAGAGATGTTCTGTTAAACCCAAGATGTCTTGTTACCCTCGAAAGTGTTTTTCCACCCACACATTTATTTGGTCACAGATACTAATATATCTTCTCATAACTGTTCGATAAGCATATAGAAGAATATGAGGCTGCCTAGCTGTCTGAAGGCATGGAATTGAACAGCTCCGTGCACGCGTCAGGGTACTGCACGATGTCGGTGAGTTGTGTGTCACACTCGAAATGTTTTGTTACCCTAGATATATCATGTTACCCTTGAGATATCTTTTTACCCTTGAGATGTCTTTTTACCCCCTTGATGTTTCGATACCCTTAAATTAATTTGTTACACCCAAGATATGTTTGTTAACCTCGAAGTGTTTTTGGTCACCGGTAACTAACATAATATCCACTCTTACCTGTTCAATGAGCATACAGAAGAGGATGATGTTGCCCAGCTCTCTGAAGGCATGGAACAGCTCAGTGCGCGCGTCAGGGTACTGGACGATGTCGGTGAGTTGAGCGTGGTAGTAGCCCAGGACTCCTGTGTAGAGAGGACACGGTAATTAGTTATAACGTCTCTACAATATTAAGCTTATGATAAACTCATAGAGTGGATTGTTATCCTCAGTGTTTGGTTACCCATGGAGTGTGTTGTTACCCTAGGCACGAGTTGTTACCCTTGGAATATGTTGTTACCCTAGGCATGAGTTGTTACCCTTGGAGTGTGTTGTTACCCTAGGCACGATTTTTTACTCTTGAAGTGTGTTGTTACCCCAGCCACGAGTTGTTACCCTTGGAGTGTGTTACCCTAGACATGTTTTGTTACCCTAAGTGTTTGCTTATTATCCTAGCAGTATTCAGACTTACCGTTAGATCCATAATCATATCGTGGCAGTTTGCAGTGCCTAGGCATGGCAGCCGCTAGTGCCCTCGTGAACTGCGCTATAGTGCCGTGCAAGAGGCCTCGCGCCACGTCGAGCAGTTCTGAGACTACTACGGCTACTCCCTGGTAGCCTAGGAGGCGGACTAGAGCGTGTAAGTGCTGGGCGCCTACGAAGCCTGGGAAATAAAAAAATATAATGTGAAAAAAAAATTGTTCATACGAATATCCCGTAACGATTTGTATGGACTTTTATTTCATGATTATTATTCCGCGATTTCAGAAGGCGGTTTTATCCACTCTATGTTACTCACTTCTTTGAAGTTTTGGGGAAATATACTCTATTCCGGTGTCTGGTAATAATTTTAAAAGCATTTATACAGGGTTATTGGTAAAACATTAACAACCTCTCAATTAATTAAATCGCGCAAAAAAATCTGCTGTTCCCTACATTTTGACGAGTTATACAAACATAAATGTAGGGAACAGCTGATTTTTATTCGTCTTTTCAGGTTTGGTCCCATAGTAAAAGTTGTTCATAATGATGAGTACAATGACCTCTTAACAGGTTGTTAACGTTTTACCAATAACCCTGTATGCCGAGATACAGAGTAGTATTCTACTGTTGTTTTCTTTCAGTTTCTTACCCACGTATTGAGCATACTGTGCTGAATAAGCAAGGCTGAGTTGCTTGGAGCCCCACAGTAATGCATGTCCGTACTGTTGGGGCTTTTCTCGGGACACACCCGCCGCGAACTGTATGCCGCGACATTTCACGAACCTGGAAATATTCTGACGATTAGAGCCTTTCATCACTTCTGGATAGACAAGATCAACATCTCTCTAGCCTCTCATCTGCCTAGCCTTTTCCCAACTATGTTGGGGTCGGCTACCAGTCTAACCGGATGCGACTGCCTATCTGACCTCCACAACCCAGTTACTGGGTAATACGATACAGATAGATAGATAGACATGATAACATTTTAAATAATTTAACGTATCTGAAAGTGGTGTTACAGACAAAAGTTTTATTATAAACTTCAAGTCTATATTTTTCATTTAACTGCCCCAAAGCACAGCCCGAAAAGACCTTTTAAAACGAATTTCACCGATGAAATTGAACGCGAACAGGACGTCTAAACCGCGTTCAAGAGCTATCCGTGTTAATATTCCACAACAGAGATGACGCTGATAGGTCTTGAACGCGGCTTAGAGTAGGCGTGTGTAACTCTTTACGGAACCGACTCTCTGATCCGGATCATTGAAGTGATTCATAAGATTGGTTCAGTAACAACGTTTCAAACGCGTCATTTGGATATGAAACATTACTTTGCATTGCGCTCATTCCGCGAGACGCGTCACTCGTGAGGCGACTGAGCAGTGTGCGAGCGAGAGGAGACTGAGACACACTGAGTTACTTAACTATTGACTCGCGAGTCGCGAGTGAGGGGGCGACATAATTACAATCTATACAAGTCAGAAAGAGATACCAAATGATATGTGTATCACTCATACTGTCACAGATTTTGATTCTGTATTTTTTATATCCTTTGAACCGATGATCCAAATGAGCCAAACGAAACATATCAGTGTTCCGGATCATTTCAGTGATCGAGATGCAAATGTTAGAATCGCAAAAATGATACACTTTGCCCACCTCTAGTTTAGATGTGGTGATCGCGTTCAGTTTCATTGGCGAAATTAAAATACTCAAGTAAACCCGAAACGAATCGTGAAAAACGTTACAATATTACTTAGCTATCTGCGGCAGTGTTATAACAACAATTCGGCAGCAAATTTAAGTTCAGTTCCCAGAACACGTCATGTAAAGTGATTCTCCCGTATGGAGCAAGTTCTCATCGACACACTGGTCACTCTCTCTTAAAATGGCGTCATAAATCTACTTAAGCCCGGTTAATGGTAATAAGTATTTATACTGCTTTATTGACAACGACTATGGCAAACTTAAACCATTTATTTCAATTAAGAGCGTTTACGCCGTACGACATTTCGTACAAACTTTCAAGCCCTTGTTTTTCGAAATGAATAAACCGATTTTAATGAAACTTCATACGCAAAAGCAGGATACAAAGGTCTAAAAAGTTAGTAGAGAACATTTTCGAAATATCTTATTTAAAAAAAGATAACTGGAAATCTCTGTTTCTATGGAAAGTTTAAAATCAGTCTAATTTGGTTGTAACACTATTTTTCGAAAATGTTCTCTACTAACTTTTTAGACCTTTGCATCCCGCTTATGCGTATGAAGTTTCATTAAAATCGATTCATTCACTTCGAAAAATAAGGACTTGAAAGTTTGTATGAAATGCCGTTCGGCGTAAACGCTCTTAAACCATTAACAAGCACTTTTGAATTGTCAAGAAGTCGGTCAGTCAGAAAATATGAAGCTAGTTGCCCATTCCAAAGCGTGGGCACCTACGGAGAAGAACGGGCAAGAAACTCCATGGACACTTTTTAAATTATTTTTTATAAAAATATTAGTTACATCATTACTTTTGAATTTATAATTATATAACGTGAGAATGATGAAAAAAATAAAAAAGACGTACGCGTTAAAAGCGTCCAGAATACAACAAATAGTAACAAAACAACAATCCAAAAATAAAATAATTAAAAATACCGTGTATGTACTGTGTATAGTCAGCATGTCATTTGATGAACACAATTATTATTGACATTTGGAATTCAACGTAATTACATAATAGTTATTTATGCAACTGTTGTGTAATAACCCCGTATTACCCACTAACTTTTGGGATACGTTGACACCTTGCAATTGTGTTACCCTTCCAGTGTGTGTTACCTTTGGAGCGGGTTGTTACCCTTGGTGAGGATTGTTACCCTTGGTGTGTTTTGGACTGACAGTTAGATCCATAATCAAAATCACCGTGTCACATCGTCGCGGGATGAGATCATGATTAAGAGCTCCATTTGAGCTCGAAGCTAGTCTGGTAATCCCTAAATAAATTGTAAAAAAACGTTATAATATTACTTACCTGTCCGTAGCAGCGTTGTAGCAATAATTCGGCAAGAAATCAAAGTTCAGTTCCCAGAAGACATGTAGGGTGATTCTCCCGTATGGAGCAAGAACTCCATGATCACTCTCTCTCAAAATGGCGTCGAAGTCGTCCAGTGTGAGGTAGCGGCTTAGCAGTTTGTGGCAGAGGCGGTTCACGGAGATCAGGCCTTCGAGTTCCTATGAAGAAAGATGATTTGAAGTTAAAGCCGCGTTTGGAAACCGCGAAAAAATTTATCAGACGTCCCATACATTTTGGTCGAGTAGATATTCAAGTCTTGTCTGGAACAGTTGTACAGTCAACAGCAAAAGTAGATGATCAAAATCAGAAATTCAATACTAATGAACGTAGTTCGCGTCAGAACTGTGTGGCGTCGAAGTGATTTGATTGATTGAATTTCTGATTTTGATCATCTACTTTTGCTGTTGACTGTACAGTATGGAAACCACATATATGCAATAAATTATACCACATACTTGTTGGCGCCTTTTATGAAATATAAAAAAAATGAACGAACACTAGGAAGTAGTAAAGGCCTGCTTTCAACATTCAAAAAAATCTGTATCTCAGACTAATTTGATCTACGTAATCTAGGAGGTAAAAGAAGCTATAATTTAATTATGTTCAGTTATACATACCACAACTCCCGTTATATCTCCGGCTTCAAACTTAGCGACGGCCGCATCTAAAGCCCTGTGCATGTCCGCGTTGATTCGCTGGGCCACCTGTCAAATTAAAACAATTGAAAATAAACACGTCATCTGCCTGCCTTTTTCCAATACGTTAGGGTCGGCTTCCAGTCAAACCGGATGCAGCTGTAAGCCAGTATTTTAGATGGAGCGACTGCCTATCTGACCTCCAGTTACTGGATAACACGATGCCCCTAGGTAAGACTGGTTGTCAGAATTTCATTGTATCTAAAAATGACAGCCAGGACCAACTTCTAAACGTGCTTTCCGAGGCACGGAGGGGTCTCGGTATGTAATAGAGACCCATCCACGAAACAACCACGGCAAGTATTACTTAACACACTCAGCGCCAAGCCCCATATGCCAATACCACCAATATTTTCTTTTTTGTTTTTATTCTCTAAAATTATGTAGAAGTTATAGAAAACCGTTTTTATCCCACCCCCCACCTTTCCCAACCCCTCCCCCCAGTGTGTATCTTTTTCGATACACTAGCTTAGGAAATAATTTGAACCCACTTTTTCCACACACACTTTTTCTAAGCCATTGTGTGCAAAAAAGATACACATAATTAATACGTTTTTTTTATTGTTTCAGATATGCATTACTAAGAAGAAAGGAGCAAATGAGAAGAAACTTTAGGAATATTTTTTTGATATTGTTCCTAAAATTTGTTTTCATTTGTTCCCTTGCTTCAATAATACTCGCTAAAGAATATACACACATCAAAAGTGTCTAGGGATCAAGCATTTTTATGCGGATTTCTTGAGATTGAGATGTGGCTTTGTAATAAATTTATGATTTTATAAATTTATATGGATCCTTTTTGGTGCATTTCATAATTTGAATCAGGAACTGTGAATCAAATTCGAGTAAAAGATGAAAATCAGCTGTCAATATTTTCCCTATAAAAACATACAACGCATTGAAGACATTATTAGTGCTACTGTTTCCCTACTACTGATTAAAACCAACGTTATTATGGAGCGGCGACGTCATTTAAGCAGGGAAGAAATGCTCAGAGCCGTGGGAATGATAGAAGCTGGTTCCCGGCAACGTACTGTGGCTTTAGCTCTGAATACAAGTCAGAGTGTTATCAGTCGACTTTGGACACGTTACCGAAGCACTGGTACCGTGGCTGAGCGCCATGGAGGACGGTATCGCTGCACCACACGGAGACAAGACCAATACATTCAAATCTTAACTTGAAGAGCTCCAACAATAACCGCCATGATGTTAGCCGTGAGGCTTCATCACTCTTCAGGGAACTTAATTAGCGACCAAACAGTCAGAAACCGCTTGCATGAAGTGAACCTTCATTCCCGAAGACCGCTACGGGTACCACCTATAGCAATGCACAATCGTAGGATTCGATATCAATGGGCTCTTGAACACAGAAATTGGGCAGAAGAACAATGGCGTTTCGTGTGCTTTTCTGATGAGTCTCGTTTTGGTATGAGACCGGATACAAGACGTATACGACACTGGAGAACCCCTGGACGCCAACAGCGATTAAAATCCTGCCAGGAAGTCCATCCTTATAGTGGTGGAACCATCATGGTATGGGCGGGTATTTGGATCGGCGGAAGAACTGAGTTGATTTGGATCAGAGGCAACCTCAACGCTCAAATTTATGCTGAGACGATTGTATCAGACGTCATCGTTCCTCTACAAGTGCAAATCGGTCCCTTATTTCAGTTAATGCATGATAATGCACGACCGCACACCGCAAGAGTTGTAAGACAGACTCTCGCCGCAGCTAACATCAATGTCCTGCCCTGGCCTGCTCAGTCGCCAGACTTGAACCCGATTGAGCATGCATGGGATATGCTACAGAGAAGAGCTCTGCCGAATATGGAGGGTATCCAGTCGCAAGAAGACCTTTTTTTGTTGTTGCAACGAACATGGGCGGCCATTCCACAGCGTGATTTGGATGAACTCATTTTGAGTATGCCAAACCGATGTTCTTGTGTTGTTAGTGTTCGCGGTAGAAACACGGATTATTAATTGTTTAAGTTACCCAATAAAATTTTAAAGAAAACTGTTATTTCAGTCTTTTTTTCGAACTTTTGTGTTAGTGGTTCAAATGTCAAAAATCCCTTTATTAGGAAAATGGCAAATTTCTTTATTAATGCAAAGGTGACTTGGTTTATCGTTACTGTGACAAACGAAAACACTTTATTTGATGAATCCTTAAAGAAAATTTTAATTAATATCAATCAGGAGAAAAGTTATTGCAAAAATATATGTTGATCCCTAGACACTTTTGATGTGTGTATTACCTTGATTCGATAAAACATTATTATAACTTTTGATTTAACAAATAAAAACACAATACTTATATTTTTTTTTAACCCTACATAATATTAAAACCCTTTCCTTTATAATTTTTAAACAAATTATCCAATCCCAAACCCAAACACACCAGGAAAATTCCCTAGGCCAGGGCAACATTTTTTATATACAAAATGTATGGAAAGTGTGCGCGTTAGCGATACACGGCGCTTAGACTGGAATGGTGCTTGTGTATCAAAAAGGATACACAAGTGTTTAGACAGTGTGTATCGCAAAAGATACATACACATGGCGCTGAGCGTGTTAACCTTGAAGATCGACCCGTGCGGCTGATATTATTTTATTTTTTTTTAGTTCTTTTGGCTAAATAGGCCTGCTATAGACCTCGATCAGACATCATCATCAATCATCATTATCTTTAGCCACGTTTTTCTCTAACATTTGACCTCCAAAATATTTTCGTTCTTGACCAATTTCTTTGGCTACAGATTTGGGACGATTGCAACTACCTCGGGTATATTATTAACTAGCCCGGCAAACTTGGTACCGCCTCAGAATCCATACAAATACCAACAAACAAAATCGCCGTTCCATTCAAAATGTATGAGAAAAAAAAAATTTTTTTCGTGAATTTTTCCCATGTCTTAATAGTTATTCTGCTATTCGGGGCGGAGACAAATCCAACAAACCAAATGTCATAACAATCGGTCCAGCCGTTCTTGGGTTATAAAACGTGTAACTAACCCGACTTTCTTTTATATAAATAGATATATTTGACGGAGAAGGTATAGTGTGTCTCGTTATCATCAGGCATATTTTAATTACTGTGGGCTACTGAGGGTATGTGTTGGTTATTGCGCAATAGAAAACCAGTTTGCAGTTGAAATCTTCACGAACAGTTTAATTACACTAGCGAATCACACACTGTACGTACACACTCAACGATACGGAACGCGCGACAGTTTCTGAGCACATGTGCGTACGATGTCCAATGGTCAAGTCCTCCGCTTCAACTCGAAGCTCGCTCTCCTCGACCCCCCCACGGACTCAGGCTAGACTCTGTCCAGCGCCACCAGATGGCGCTGACGTTCCGAATAGTCACACGGATGACGTATTTCCGATATATATATAATATAGATATACTAACCAGCGCACACAGATCAACATGTCTGCCTAACAACGCGACATGTCTCTGCCGCAGTAGCGACGCGTACCGCCCGGCGGCCGAGCCTGTAGAAGCTCCCCGCGCCGCGCATTCCGCGCGGTAACGTTTATCTAGTAGCATGCTAAAGGAAAGAGAAGGACAATTAGTTTTTCATTCAATAAAATACATAAAAATCTTTCTTGTCAGATAACTTAACTTTTAAAGAGGGTGTATTTGGAATTTGGCAAAATCGCTTTTTTTTTTTTGGGTGGGAAATCATCAAATGACCCCTCCCGATCTGGGTGAAGCAGAAGGGAGTGTAAGACTCTTACTGACAAAAACGAACCAGTGTTCCTTCCTTAACCCTTTATGTTCCGGGACAGCGGTAACCCTTTCGGACAATCCCGCTGACCCGGCACAATCCCGCTTACAATGATGGAAAAATTTAAGTTCAGTGCATCTTTTTCTTTCTATTTCATTAAGAAAAGGACAGAAGTTAAATTTTAGTTTAGTCCCGTCAAATTAATCAGCGCCTAACACTACTACATACAAGTTTAGACGTGATTAAATACTATTAAAATTTACGTCAGGCGCTGAATTCAATACTTTTTACATTTTTTACAATTTGCTGGTCAGTATTTAGTTGTACGTTGATTCAAATATGACTCGCGACCGTAAAAAATATGTATTTACAGAATTATAATCATTAAAGTCATCAACACAACTCTCTGACACCAAGTAATCCTACTGAATGACTATTTCGTGAAATCTTGACATTTTAGGATTATACTAACTTAACAAGTTGTATTACTGATTCTAATGATAATAATTCTGTAAATACATATTTGTTACGGTCGCGAATCATATTTTAATCAACGTACAACTTCACACCAGCAAATTGCAAAAAACGTAAAAATATTGAATTTCGCGGCCTACCCTGGCGCTTTCGCCTTAATATAATATGCTCATGTATGCTCACCTGCTCGCCAGCTGCTTGTAATGAGCATAGACCTGCTCAGACAGCTTGTACACAAACTGGTCGAAACACAAGTTGACTTCTGCCTCCACTTCGTCATAAAGAAACTGTTTGCGGAATACTGTGAGCGCGTACTGTGCAGAATCGTTGTAGAGGTCCAATGGGTAGAGCACGTATCTGTTCAGGGAAAATGAAGCTTATTAGTGTAGTTTTAAAGAGGATCTTTGAATAACAATGTTTTTTGTAAAAATAAAGGTGTTTTTGGTAAGTCTAAAGCGACGTATCTGTTGAGGGAAAATTAAGCTTATACATATACCATACATACATACATCTATAAAATTTTGTATATTTGTTTGGAAGCCCTAATAGATTGTCATATGTGAATATAATTCCGTTCCAATAATATTACATACATACATGTCGAATTGATAACCTCCTTTTTTTGAAGTCGGTAAAAATTGCCACATGATCATTTTTGTTATAGGCGATATTACCCTAGGAAATTTTATGTCACTTGCAAAAATTGCCACATGACGATTTTTGATAATTGGTGATATTACCCTATGATTATTTTAGTACTTTGCCATGTTCTCACTTGACCATAATAGCCACTTGGCCTTATTACCACTTGAACATTTTAGTTGCTTAGCGAATGGCTATACAGGCTATGCATAATAACCCTGTATAGCCCTACTAGCTGCTCCCCGCGATTTCACTCGCATAAGTCTCGATCACGTGGAAATCTCGGGATAAAAGTATTATATCCTAATCCAGCGGGGCAATTGCGTAACATACTATAAGTAGCAATGGGTTTCATTGTGGCAGTTCAACAAAACATTAATTGCGCTTTATACGTTGTTGAGCAAACACATTTTTCGAACATATAGAATAGAATAGAATATTTTTATTTCAGACTGGAGCCCATAGGGTTAGTAACAATTTTAACTTAAATTCTAGTGTTAGTAGGTTACAGACACATAAAAATATACAATTAAATTTCGGCATGGAGCCGCATCCACCTCCGCAACATCGGGGAATCCACGAATACACTGAGAATACTGTTGGTGCTGCCGCGAACACGAGACATCAGGGATGCACATCTGTTCCTAATAATAGCGGCAAAACCATCAATATTATTATCTGCAAACATCCCCGACGCACTACATCGCCACGGCAGCCGCAGCAGCACTCTCAGTGCATTATTATATTGAACGCGTAAGTCGCTGTACGCCCTCTGAGTGAAGTCGACCCACAGGCTGCACGTGTAGAAAGACTGACAGTAAGATTTGAAAAGCGTTACTTATATAGCGTTGTTAGCGTTATATGAAGCAATGGATTAGCCATATCCTTCAAAATTATTCAGATTGAGATTGATACGCAATTAGGGTGCTGGTCATGTTCTACCCATATTTCAAATTTCATCCAAATTCTTTCAGCCGTTTTAGCGTGAAAGCGTAACAAACACAGTTTAGATGATAATTAAGTGACTAGGTCATAATATCCCATGATTATTTTGTAATATAACCATATTACCCTGTGATAACTTTGCAACTCGACCATATTGACACATGACCTTTTAAGTTACATGGCGATATTACCCCATAACCATTTTTGTTGCCATATTGCCAATATTATGACCGGGTATTTAAAAAAATACAAATAACTAGCAGCGCCCCGCGGCTTCACCCGCATAAGTGTGTCGATCCCGTGAATATCGGGATAAAAACTCTCTGCCAAATTTTATCGAAGTCCGTTCAGTCGTTTAGGCGTGAAAACGTAACATACACACATACAGACAGACATACATACAGACAGAGTTACTTTCGAATTTAGAATATTAGTAAGGATAAGGATATTACTTACTCCATCATAGCCGGCTCCTTAGTCCTCAGTATATGGTCGGTCAATATCCACGGCATTGACATTTCAATGGGGAACTGTATGCGTTTCTCCATAGTGATTAAATCGTTGCATTCTTCGTTATGTTGATGGCGTACCATGCATTTCTGTAAAAGGAAAATTATTATTAACTAGCTGCGCCCCGCGGTTTTACCCGCGTTAGTGTCGATTCCGTGGGAATATCGGTATAAAAAGTCGCCTATATGTTAATCCAGGGTCTCAGCTACCTCCATACGAAATTTTATCAAAATTGGTCAAGCCGTTTGAGTGCGAAGAAGTAACAAACATATAAACAAACAGACACACTCACAAACTTTCGCCTTTATAATATTAGTGTGATTGTCATACTTCAGTCAATCCTACTACATATATATATAGGGCTTATTAATTGGCAAAACTTTACAGACGTGAAAAGAAGCGCCTTCCAAACTTTTATATGGCTATCCTTTTTTTTTAATCGAGTTTTATCCGGGGATATGTAGTACTACGATAGCCTATATATGAATGAAGCTTCGAGCAACAATTAGTTGTTGTCAGTCAATGATCAGGCAATAATGAGAAATTAACAACCCTAGACACTTTTAAGGTGGATGTTGCGATGGGCCGTCCATACATTTTTCTTGGGGATTGTACGCTAAACACAGACACACTTTGTTGAAAACGAATCATTTTATCACTTTTCTATAATGAAATGTCCCCGCGATCGACCTTTTTAGGAAATAACTTACATTATTTACTGAGGAAAACGATCGCGAAATCCAGACGAAATTTGACAGTTGCGCCACTAGTGTGCGTGAGTTTTGACAAGCAAACTCAATCGCCATGATTGCGATAGTTTAGAGATGAGAACTCTAGATGGCGTAAACGCGTTATTATAATTCTGTTAAATCAATATCATACGTAATAAGTGATTGATTTATTTCCTTTCCTACCTTTCATGAACAGATTCACAAAAAAAAACGTTATAATCAATAACCTGACCTGACGACCTCACCAACGCACAGTGGGTCGAAACGATGATTTTAGTGACTTAGGGATCAACTTTGTTTTTTTAATTTTTTCTTTATGCGGATCGATAGAGCTCATTAACCTCAATAATAATTGTTCTTATGATTTTTTTCTTAAACTTGCTCCTTTGGGTGGAAAAATGCATTTTGTTATTTTTTTGTATGGAGTGGATCAAATTAAATTAAATTTCTGCCAAGTGGCGAGTGATCCCGCTTTGAAACTATATTTTTCTTAGGGCTTGTCCAGTCTACTATCATTTGATGCTTTGAACATTTGCATAAAGTTGCAACACTGCTAAATAAATGGATCGAAAAAAATGAAAAAAATACTTCGAATAAAAAGCTTCATTTTTTATTTTGGGATGTGCTTTTAAGTTATAATTGATATGTAATAGTAAGAAAAAGCACTTAATAATTTACATAATTACTTAAAGACTAACGACAATACATTTAAAGGTCCCTAATTTGCTTGAATTTACTAAGTACGTATTATTTAAAAATGTGGATCTATTCATTTCTATTTGTTTATTTAATGAAGTTATAAAATCTTTTAAATTAGATTTATTACTGAATAGTAAGTAAAGATTCAAGCAAATACAAATTTACTAAAGGTAAAAACTTAAAACTTACTATATACAGCAACAAATTTACTATTTCTTTTCAGTCATGATGACATACAAACTAATAAAAAAAATCAAGAAACTTACAATCTACCAATAATGTTATTCACTATCGCTATGACTATCTTGTAAATTATCTACATCAATAAAATCTAAATCGGATTCTGAAGGAAAACTCAGCAGAAGCTCTTTGACTTTTGGAGAGAGAACCATTCTATTTTGTTTCGCCAATCGAGGCCGTAGACTTGTGATCTTTGGATCAGACGACAAAAGAAGATTGTGTAAAACATCCTCATGTGTCACCGTTCTACTTACCTTTCTAGAATGACTCTCTATATTTCCTAAAAATTTTATTACGAACTTCCGCTGCCTCTTCCGACAGTTTTCAGTCAGTTCAGTTTTTTTCGACACCAAAGTTCTTTATTATATCACTCCCATGTACCAACAATTTATGTACACTGGAAGGCATATAATACCAGGGATACAAGGTAACATACATTTCTGCCGTGACTTTACAAAATTCGGTTAATTTAGAAAGGTCCACGCGCTCTCCAGATGCAACGGTTTGAAGAATCACGTGAAACCTTTCTATCAAATCTTCACGAATCCCAGTTATGCGGGCTGTTGTTGCTGCATCCCTGAAAAATCTTCTGGCAGTATTGCCATCATTGGTTGTGCCTACTCCTTGTTTGACTATGTCGATGAGTAAACCGCATTCCCTCATAAATGCTTGCTGTATAGCACTCTTTCTAAGGGACAGTTTTTCTTTGTCATCGCCTCTGCAACTCCATTTTTCGAAGTCCAAACGATAAGCTGCAAACAAAAAGAAATGTCACTTAAGAATAATCTCACAGGAAACTACAAACATGAAAAAATATGGAGTAATAAAATTATATTTACCGATATGAAGTAAGCACTCCATGCATCTTATCCAGGCATATAAGAATGACATACCATACTGGTACATTTCCTCGTTTTTCTCTTTGAGAAAATGCGTCTAAATGTTTCATCTCTGACGGTTTTGCCTTGCAAATATCACAGACAGCTGCAGATGCATCCGACAAATATGATGTTATTTTGCCGTCTATCATCGTCAGGTACAATTCATGCTTAACTTCTACTTGGTCGATTCTTGTTGGCAGACGTCTTTCTCTTTCTTCTGTTATGTTACACTTTATAGTTGCCACTGTTGTCTGGGTTTCTTTGGTAAATTTAAACATTATCGGACGACAATAGAACGTCGATGATGGTCGCCGTTTGTTTGTTTGAAGAGTTTTTTTACTATCTGACAGCGACTTAAGCTGCTCTCTTAAAATCATAAATAAATCTAAATTGTTGACTAAATTTTCCATTATAACGAATAAGGACGATCACAATCACAATAGATGTTAATAGTAGTACGAATAAACGAACCCTAGTAAATATATAATAAATATGGTCTTTTTATACTTCCAGTGACAATCAAATGTTTACAAATTTTTCTACTACCCTCATTAACACCTGTCACAAGCCTTCGACTTTGTGGCACATGACATCTTGTTGAAAAAATTAGAAAAAAGTGGAATAAGGGGTTTAGCACTGCAGTGGATAGCGTCTTATCTAAGCAACCGAAAGCAATACGTTGTTATTAATAAAGTTAATGAAAATGTATTAACCTCGTATTCATCTGACTATAGAATTAATAATTGCGGCGTCCCCCAAGGGAGTGTATTAGGACCCTTATTGTTTCTATTATACATAAACGACTTACCGCTAGTGACTAATCATAAATGTGTATTATTTGCTGACGACGTTTCAATTATTGTGACATCTGACAAAAAGTGTAAAACGAAATCTGATCATGAGATTGACATTAATAACACTATTGACGAAATTATAAAATGGTTACAGGCTAATAAATTGAAAATTAATTTAGATAAATCGAATTATATACAGTTTAATAAATCAATACATACTAAATACAATTTCAAACTTCATATTGACAAGTTAAAAGAAGTTGCACAAACTAAATTCTTAGGAGTACTCATAGACCAAGATCTGAATTGGAAAGTACATGTGGATAGTTTGTGCAGTAGGATTAATAAGTTTGTTTATGCTCTCAGACAAATAAAGAACATAACCAACAAAGAAACAGCAATTACAGCATATCATGCCTATATAGAATCCATCTTAAGATACGGGCTTATCCTTTGGGGTAACAGCACAGATAAACACAGAGCATTTATTGCGCAAAAGAAATGCATCAGAGCCATTTGTGGTATCCGTCCTGACGAGTCATGTAAACCTTTCTTTAAAAAGCTAGGTATATTACCACTTCCGTCACTGTACCTTTTTGAAATTTGTAATTATGTTTATAATAATAAGGGATTGTTCAAGAAAGCCTATCAATTGAACTCTCGAAATAGAGATCCATGCAGACTTGCATTGCAGGATACTCCTAAATCAGCCAAGTATGCGAAAAGTTTCCTAGTCATGTGTATACGCATTTATAACAAAATTCCCAAAGAAATAAAATTGTTATCTAATAGTAACTCATTTAAAAACAAATTAATGAAATGGTTGAAAGAACACATGTTTTATGACATTAAATATTTTCTCAACAATAAGTTATAAATTCCTGGACTTGTGTAATTGCAGATAATGCTGAGAGAAAACTATTATTATTGTAATTGACTCTGTATCTGCGACATTGAACTTTAAATTTACTAATATTAATTATTATTTTGCATGCAATTGATACATATCCTGTATAGCTAAACATGCGGACTTTAGATTAATATCTGACTGTAACAACTTTATACCATGTTTAAGGCAAATAAAGACTTATCTTATCTTATCTTATCTTATCTTAACATTAAAGTAATGACTAAAAGTGAAAAACATTGTTTTTTATAAAGTAAAAAGTCAAGCTAATTACAGTCATTAATCACAAATAAAAATTTATAGTTAAATGATATTCATATTTTTAAGTAATACGTAACTAGTAGGTACCTAAATTTAAGCTAATAACGAACCTTAATATATTGTCGTTAGTTGTTAAGTAATTATGTGAATTATTAAGTGCTTTTTATTCCACATCAATTTTAACTTAAAAGAACTTGAGAAAATAAAAATTATTCAATGTATTTTTTCATTTTTTTCGATTCATTTATTTGGCAGTGTTGCAACTTTATGCAAATGTTCATAGCATCAAATGATAGTAGACTGGGCAAGCTTTAAGAAAAATATAGTTTCAAAGCGGGATCACTCGCCACTTAGCAGGAATTTAATTTAATTTGATCCATTCCATACAAAAAAATAACAAAATGCATTTTTCCACCTAAAGGAGCAAGTTTAGGAAGAAAAGCATCAGAACAATTATTATTGAGGTTAATGAGCTCTATCGATCCGCATAAAGAAAAAAGTAAAAAAACAAAGTTGATCACTAAGTCACTAAAATCATCGTTTCGACCCACTGTGCAACGTAAACAACTTTATTACATAATATTGTTTTGTGGCAACATAAATATCATTATTCGTAGATAGGATTTATTAGAATGGGTAGTTGAGACCGCGAAATACAAATTTTCTTACGTTTTTTACCACTAATTGGTGGTAGAAATCTAACTTAGAAAGATGTATTAATGATTCTAATGATTATAATTCTGTAAATATGTACCTGTTATTGTCGCGAATCATATTTTGATCAAGATACAACCTGACACTGACCTGCAAATTGCAAAAAACGTAAGAAAATTTGAATTTCGCGGTCTATGACTATCCATTCATCTTATGCGACGCGCGACGTTGCCGTCCCACCCGAGTTGTGTTCGCAACCTTGAACAACATTGAAAGAATTCCGAAGAAAACGGGCGCCACCAGCCACCATGTTGCCACTCTTACGCCGTAGCGACATGCATGATATAAATATAATTTTGGGGCTTGCTTGTATGCAATAGTATTGCACACGGATTTTCTTGCGTGTTATTTTATTTTGTATGCTTTGCATTTTCATTGATTCAAATTGCAATATTTCTAGTATTGCAATTATTTGTAGGTATAGTAACTAATAATTATTCAATTTTAAAAGTAAGTAGGTAAGTAAGTACCTATCTTTCGGCGGTTTTAGAAACAGCAAGTTGGCCCGTGATTTTAGACGCTGAAATCCCGTCACAATACTAATTAGGTACTTACATGTCTCAATTACATAAGTACAAAGTCAGTGGTTATGTGTTTTTACCTACTTATATTTTTTGGTCAACAATACATTAAATAAGTAAGTACATAATATTATAATTCGGTAACCCAACGAGTTTGCAAACATTTGCAAAATCGAATGTACCTGTAAAATAGAATACCTTTTACGCATATTGTCAGTTTCAGACAAACAAACATTATTTTTAGTTTGATAGTTATGTCGCATCTAGCGGGGCGGCGGCGGTCTAAGTACTTGCGCCGGCGCCGCTGGACGTGCGTTCAGAACACATTATATTGTAATCTTTGGTTCAGAACTTTGACTTTTGAAATCATTGGTTCAGAAACAAACAAATGATTGAGTTACTTACATCAAACGTGATTTATTATTGTATTTAAACATCTAATATGTTTTTTTTCTTATTCATCGACTAATATTCTACCAGGAATTTATATAAAGATAAGTAAAATTTTACTTTTAAGTTTCTATTTTCTGTACCTAATGATTTCGGAACGTAACCTTGTCATAAATCGTATCTTATTCAATATCATCTGTACGCTGTACCTGTAATAATAATAATCTAATAGTAGGTAGCAATTCTTTTCTAGTAGAAAGAATGCTTGAATACAAATCAAATCAAATAATTTATTTGCATAATACACGTGAAAAAGGTGTTACAGGTATAAAATACGACTAGGAAATTCTGAGATCTCATTGTACGGTTGTGAAATTCGATAGTATTAAATTTTATTCAAATACTGAGTTTATAGAAGTATTGTACTATTTTTTTGTTTTTCTATTTCAGATTTCTCTAATCCTGAAACTGATTAATTTCAATGGATAGGAGTATATTATGTGTTCTGTGATTTCAATTGACTGTGGAAACTGTTCCAAAGAAATGTATATCTGCGATATCTGGGTATCGCATTGTGGACCTGAAGAATGTAATTGAATGGGCATTCCAATTGGAAAGACCGAAATATGTGTGAATCTTCACAAATTGAATTTGTTAGTGAGATGAGAAGTGAATTAATTTTCAAGTGCACTATGTCTGGTAATTGCGTGGAAGCACTACGGAGAGCAGTAATAAAATAAATACTGCATTTTTGTGGGCAACTGCGACTGCTGGTAGCTATTACACTCAATCAGCTCACATTACAAGTCTCATGAATATTCCAATAATGTCGCCAAATAAATGACTAAATTTCGTCGTGTTGAACAAAAATTAGGCAGTGTGTGGTTTGAACATTTGTCAGAGGAAATTAAAACTGCTGGTGAACAAGAAAGGTCAGTTGCTATTCAAAAAGGTCATGTATCTTCAGACGGTGTTCCATATGTTACTGTATGTAGTTGGACGATGGCTGAAAAGGTCATATGGCTACAACTTGATTCATGTTCTGGTATGGTAAGTTAATGTATTACCAAACACAAATACATAAACATATACCTTCTTCTCATGGGGGTAGGCAGAAACTACAGAACGCCACCTGCTAAGATACCTTACATACCTACTCCTATCTGGTTGGTTCTGTATGAACTTTTTATTATGTGCAATATTTACAAGTGTTGCTTTTCCTTTCCAGGCCTGCATTGTTGGTAAAGAAATTAAGAAATGTCTATTTCTTGGTGTTCAAAACAAATATTGTTATACATGTCAATATTATGAAAAAAGGAGACATGGACATGAAAGCACATAATTGTTGCAAAAATTTTACTGGACCGCCTACAGCAATGGTGTCACTAATTATTGTGGAAGGCTTTCAAAAGAGTAAAGAAATGCATCAACTTCCCTATTTGAGTTTTATTGGATACGGAGACTCCTCTGTTTGCAAACTTGAAAGAGAAAGTGTCATATAGGAACTTTGGTCTGAGATGGAAACATAATCAAAAAAAATGAACGCAAGAATCATGTAATCAAAAACTTTACGAGGGCACAGGTCGAGGGTCGAGGGCGAGGGGGAACTATACAAGGTAAATAAATAAATCAAATTTGTATTGACATCTCAAGACCCGTGAAGCATATTCTGTATTCATATTTGTACTTTTTTTAGATGTTTGCCAACACTAAGCTCCCACTTTACGGGCGAAATATTTTGAAGCCAAACGTGATGAAGGTTACACTAGTGGCATGGAAAATTATAATGTGTATCAGTGAGAGTAGCAGATTTGCGAAATAGCCCGCTTTTGTATTCGGAATACATGAAAACTGCAAGCATTATTACTGCAATGTCAATAAAACAGCTGCAAATGGAAATATAATAAGTCAGAAATTGTCAGTACCAGTAAGAAATGCTTTGATTATCATGGTACAGTATTGTTTCTTTGTATGTTACATAACCATCTATTATATTTCATTGATATTTTCTAGTAAAAACATATTCTATTTTCAGGATGATCGCTTGCTACTGGACACAAATGGTATGGAACTGTATGGAAAAAGCAGACCACACCCAGGGACACATTAAAAAAAATACATAAATCGAAAGGAACAAAGTTGTATTCTGCCAGAAATCATATTGAGACATGGTCAAAAAAATGCTAAATGTGTAGATTTGAATGGTATGTATACACGGCTAGATATCAAGTTATACATTTCCAGTATAAGCTGACCTCCCATTATATGGAAATCTTATACAATGCGAGATCAGCTTATACTGGAAATGTATAGCTGGTTAATTATGTAGCCGTGTGTACCAGTATATACTGGCACACAAGGCAATTTTTTTAACTTCATAAATTGTATCAATTTCAATGTCTAAAATATATTATTATGTTTTTCTAGTGAAAAATCGTCCATCAACATCAGTTGGAAATTCGAGCAAATAGTAAAGTTTAATTTTAATTTTAGAGCAGCTTTGGAGATTGATATGAATATGAATGAATAGGAAATAATATTTGTCCAAAGTAACATAATTATATACTAAGTAAAGTTATTTTTCTTTGCAGCAGCCTTGTAGCAGTGGACAAAAAGACTCACGGCACATGGTGAAATCATCAAGTCAAACGATTTTTGTTATATTGTATTTTTGTAGTAGTTTGTTTAGAATCGACACTATAATATATTACTTTTTAATTGTATTTTACTATAAAATCAAGAGGCTTATTTTTGTAGTAGTTTGTTTATAATCAACATTATCATTGTATATTACTTTTCATTTGTATTTAGTATAAAATGAAAAGGTGAAATAATACTTTATTATGTAAGATAACCACCTGGTGAACTCAATAAGCTGGTCTTTAGATTTTTATTTTTCTAAAAACTGATAAGAGGGCTTTGACATTATAAAATATTTTTTCACCTACCTGGGTAGATGTAATCGCATACTAAATTGTATATTTTTGATTTGTTGTTATCTTTTGTTTTTTTCTTGTGTATGTTGTGTAATATCTGTAATTATTGTAATAATTGATTATGCTATAAATTTACTCATGTATCAGGCTTCATTTGTGTCACTTCAAATACTTTTATTTGATAATTAATTACGGTGTAAGGTATTCTAATAAAACTATCTTTATAAACTGTGTAGACTGAAGTTTTTGTAACTGAACAGACAGCTGTGCTGCTGGGAGTTTGTTGCGCCACTTCTTTCCAGGTAAAGCTCTAGGAAGTGGTGAAGAGCGGGCGTTTTGGGGGACTGTCTTATTGTAATTTTGACATTCGAAAAGTGCTGATTCTCAGCCTAGTTTGATTATTAAATGATTTTATATAAATGCTTGACTTTTATTATCCTATCATCATACTCATGCGTTTTCCCCATGGGGGTAGGTAGAAACTACAGAACGCCACCTGCTACGATACCTTACATACTCCCTTTGTCTCGTTTACGTTCATAAATCTTGTCATACACGCACGCTGGTTGCGAGTACTACGCACAGGCACAGTATTCTCAAGAAACGCATTTCATTTTTCATATAAATATCGTAGCAGGCGGCGCATTTTTTAAATACACGCCATCTAGTGGTCTATTCTTATACACGTATGGAAGTACTCGCTTACGTCTGTGTGTGTAAACGACCTGTATTCAATGGCAGATTTTATCTAACAGTTATGTGTCGAATTGGGTGGATTTTGAGGCAATGTTATGACCAAATTCAATAAAGTGTAATGTCCGATAACCGCGTCCACTACTTTTACGACTTAATAATGTGCCAATTACACATAAAACAAAATAAACTAAAAATGTTGACTTCAGCGCCATCTAGCGGGAAAATGTCCAAGAGCAGATCGTATGATGCTCCTTAACCGATTTGACGCTCAGCAGTTGAGCTTGCGACATCTTTTTTTGTGTCCGGATGGAAAGTCCTCTTGGATGTCCTCCGTCCTGGGGAGGCGGAGGGGTCTGTCAGGCTCTTACTGACTAAAAACCGCCCCGCTGTTCCATCTCACACTTGAACCGAGGATCACGGGAACGTGTGCGCCTTCCACGACCCCCGGCTGGTGCAGCTCAGGCCCGCGGGGGAAGGGAGGGAGGTTTGCGACTCTCCCCGCTAGTCCTGTAGGGGCGCGCGTGGATACTACGCGGCGCCACCTCGGGCCATGCTGGGGGACAAGGACGTCCCCGAATCCGCCGTCCCTCAGGACCTGTTTAGCTTGCGACACCTAGACCAACATCTTTAATGTAAATCTTTGTTACTTACGTTAACTTTGCGGCCCATAGTCATCTCGAGATAGAATTCTCTGTACCACAACTGTGAAAGATCACAGCATTTCTGTAGAGAATCTGTGAACAAAGGAATAATCATTAGTTGAATGACGACATTTTCCTACACGCTTCACCGTGTATTGCGTCTTTCTTATGACGCTACACCGTGTATTGCGTCATTCTGATGACGCTACACCGTGTATTGCGTCTTTCTGATGACGCTACACTGTCACCGTCGGACGCTACATGGATATTACTCACCTGGCAATATTACCCACTTAGCAATAATTACCCCATAATAGCAATATTCTCACCTGACAAGTTGAGCAGGTACATCCAGTAGAAGCTCTGTCGGTGGAAGGTCTCGATCTGCGTCAGAGTGCCGGCGTCCAGGTCTTTGCGCAGAACACGTCTGCCGCCGGACTTGTCGGAGATCAGCGCTTCCAGCTGTGTGCGCACCATGTAGAGTTGGGTTGATGACGGGCCTGTGGAAATAGTGAAAATATTTAAGACGTTTTAATATTATTGGGTGGCATACAAGCACACTGCCCATCTGACGGTTGGTGGTCATCATGGTGTGGCAGCACTGGCACCAGCACCCAAAGCCTTCAAAAACCACCCTACGAAAACCAATTATAATTGGTTTTCGTAGGGTGGTTTTTGAAGGCTGGAAGGAGGCTAATAATAATTATTATTATTAGCCTGTGATGTCCCACTGCAGGGCAAATGCCTCCCTACTCTCCTTCCACTTCTCTTTGCTCAAAGCTGCTAAGGACCAGTTCTTGTTAAAGGAGTCCAGCTCATCCCGCCACATCCGTCTGGGCCTGCCGCGATGTCGTTTGCTATTAAGAGGGACCCATTGGGTCGTGAGTTTGGCCCATTGTTCGTCTGACATGCGGCAGATGTGTCCAGCTCAGTTCCCTTTTAGCGTGGCAGCTTTCAAAGTGACATCTGAGGGGCAATTCTCGTAATTTTAAGAACGTTCACAGTCTGATCTCAGTCTCAATCTGTCAAAAATACCTCTAATTTCCCTTCATTTTGACAAGTTTCTGACATTTGTTTGTCGCCGAGATGAGACTGACTATTTTTTTAACGTTTTAAATTACAAGAATTGGCCTTCAGTTATCTTTGTGATGGTACAAAAAACCAATGCTGAATTGAATTCCAATTTTGTAACACTTTATGTCATATGATCCTCCTATCCTACCCTCAAAACGACCTCAGCGCTACCACTGACGATGGACCAAGAACAGTCAGTGCTAAGAAATTCTCAAGATCTTGCTTCACCATCTTTCAAGACAGTATTAGTGCCTCCTATTGGTTGAATACACTCACCAACATTCCTTCGTGGCACTTTGATGGTAAAACTGGCCTCTCCATCCTTCTTCCCGCGTAACGCCGGGTCCTGTTGAGGTTCGCAGCCGCGCGCCCAGTCACCGCACGTTTCACGGACTGACACTATTATACTGTGGGACAATGAAAAAAAAATTGTACAAAAAATACTTTCTAAAAATTGGTAATATGTCCACACGACCACATTGCTGGGTCTCGTAAAGGTTCAAAAGAAATGGGCTTTTTTACATTTGGTAATATTGCCTGATGGTAGAGTAGAGGTATGAGGAACAAAGTGTTATGTTCACTCATCCTCCATAGAAATGGTAAGATCCTCGGGCTATACGGATGTCGTGTCTGGCGGGCAACTGCCCGATGTCGGGGTGTCGGGACGTTGTATATTATGCTAATCGTGCGGTAAAATCTGCTTGCGCGATGCAGACGTAGCGATGTAGATGCCGCCAGAGTATTATTAACAATATTGCTGCTTAGGAATATTGCCTTCTCTTGTTTTAAGTAATTCCCCTAACGTATTCCCCTTTGCGCAGTCACAGCTGCATGAAGTCCTGTAGTTCGGCGCTCGGATATTGCCAAGCTGGTAATATTGTTAAGTGTGTCGTAACATTTAGTCATATTACGCGCTTGGCAATATTAGCCACAGGGCAATAGTAGCCGCTTGGCAATACCGGCCCCACTTAGGAATACTAGCCACTAGGCAATATTACCCGTTCGCTAACTTTAGTCACTAAGCAATAGTACCCACTTAGCAATCGTACCTGCTTGGCCATATCAGCACTTTGTAGCAATATTATCCGTTTGGCAATATTAGCCGCTTAGCAACAGTACCTGATTGGCCATATTATCCCTGTGTGGCAATATACCCGTTCGGCAATATTACCCTCTTAGCAGTATTACCTGCTTGGCAATATTTAACCTATGTGGCAATATCATCCTCTCGGCAATATTACCTACTTGGTCATATTATACCTATGTGTCAATATTACCCGTTCGACAGTACTACCTACTTGACCATATTACCTCACTTGGCAAAATTAACCCGTCGGCAGCATTACTCGCATGGCAATATAACCCCTTCTTAGCAACATGATCCCAACTTAGCAATAATTCCTTTCACCTGCGTATTAGATCCTTCTTGTTCTTGATGGCCTTGCGCAGCGGCTCGCGCAGCAGCAGCTGCACAAAGTCCTGCAGCTCGGCGTAGATGGAGCGCCGCGCTGCGTCCGCGAACACTGTCTCCATGCGCGCCATGAGCACTTGCAGCCCTTTGATCATGGCTATCACTTCAATCATGGCGAACTTTTCCTCCGAAGTGTAGTTGTAGCGAGTCGCCTGGAACGAAATGGGCTATAAGTTTCTGAAGTGACAACTTCTTAAGGCGCGTTTTTTTTTTCATAAGGGGCCCGTGGCTAAATAATAACAGCCTCACAGGTCGATCGATCAGGTTAAGCTATGCTTGCCGCGGTTGGTCTGTAGATGGGTGACCATCTTTACATACCGTGACCCCTCCGTGCCTCGGAAAGCACGTTAAGCCGTTGGCCCCGGCTGTCATTCGTGGATCAAGGGGTATCGTATTACCCAGGGTTGTGGAGGTCAGATAGGCAGTCGCTCCATGTAAAACACTGGTATTCAGCTTGGGAAAAGGCTAGGCAGGTGATGAACTTCTTTAGACGCGTTGGACATTTTTTGAGATGGGAAAAAATCATTGAACTCGCGCCACTGTTGCCGTAAGCGACGCCGCGCGTGTTTTGTTTATAAGACGATTAAAAAAAAAATAATTTAAAAAATAAAAAAACCCGACTGCGAAACTGAAAAGCTGCAAACAAGCCCATTTTAAATTAAATAAAAGTTGGAAGCAGGCGGGACCCATTTGAATTTGAAAATATAATAAAAATGCTATGGGTCCCGCCTGCTTCCAACTTTTATTTAATTTAAAATGGGCTTGTTTGCAGCTTTTCAGTTTCGCAGTCGGGTTTTTTTATTTTTTAAATTACTTTTTTATTTCCAGCTTTTTAGTTTACAAATGTGAAAGATTTCGCAAACGATTTAGTTCTTGGTACGTGTTTTTTACGATTTTTCACTTCGAATTACTTTTAACCATATAAGTTATATATATTTTTGTAATCACCTTTAAAAACCCTTTATTTTGATACCCCACTCGACAGGTTTCGAGAAAAAAAAATTTTGTTTTGAAGACATATTGCGCCAAAAATCGGCCATTTTAATTATTTTTCAATTTTGATGTACCCAGTGTCACTCTCACAATTAAGACGAATCTAACGGCACCTCTCAAGCTGAAATCGATCAAGCCGTTTAGGCTACAGAGCGTGCCAAAGAAATACATACATACATACATACACTCGAAAAACATAACCCTCCTTCTGACGCAGTCGGGTAAAAATACCCGCTTCGGATGTGTTCGGCTGTCCTCGGGATGTACTCGGTTTTAATGTATATCCGATATGTCAGTGAGTGATGGCAAAGTATTCTGTTTGTGTTTTGTTTTCACTTCTGTCTATTTTTTTTAGATAGTTTTGTTTTCACATCTGTCTATTTTTTTTAGATACGATATAGACCGCGCAACTAGATTTCTGTCGGCACTCCCAGAGGGCCACTGTTTTTTTTTTTAGATACGATATAGACCGCGCAACCAGCATAGATACAACGGCCCGACATGAATCATCGGGCAGTTGCCTGCCAGACACAACACCCGTCTGGTCGGAGGATTGTCCCTTTTCTATGCAGTATGAGTCAGCTTTACACCCTGTTCCTCATACCTCTATCCTCCTCATCTCTTTCTCGTCACATGTCTATATAATATTGCAACCACCATCTGCCTAGCCTTTTCCCAACTATGTTTGGGTCGGCTTCCAGTCTAACCGGATGCAGCTGAATACCAGTATTTTACATGGAGCGACTGCCTATCTGACCTCCACAACCCAATTACTAGGCAATACGATACTACTTGGTAAGTCTGGTTGTCGCTTGTCAGACTTTTGGGTTTCTGACGACCCGTAACGACTGTCAAAGATCCTCAAATGACAGCTTGGACCAACGGCTTAACGTGCTTTCCGAGGCACGGAGAAGTATTGATACGTAAAGATGGTCACCCATCCACGGATCAACCGCGGCAATCGTAGCTTAACCTGATCAATGGACCCGTGCGTCTGATATTACTTAGCCACAAGCCTCTCTGTCTAATATTGCCACCATCGTCTAATACCGCCATGTGCGTGTAATATGGCCTCCTTGACCTAGCGCTCACCCGCTCGTACTCCTCGGCGTCGGGCGGGCAGCGCGGGTTGCTGGCGTGGTCGGTCGGGTGCAGCAGCTTCCAGGAGCACAGCTCCGTGAGCACGGAGCACCACGACGACAGCAGCTGCAGGCCGCGCAGGCACAGCTCCGTCACCGCCTTGTTCTCGGAGTCCGAGCCTGCTTCTTTGAACGTCGTTGTTACCTGGGAGAGAGAGAAAAAAAATTTTAAAAGACAATTGTCCCAGACGGACAGACAGATATAGCGAGTTTAACTGAACCTAAATGTTCTCTACTAACTTTTTAGACCTTTGTATCCTGCTTATGCGTATGAAGTTTCATTAAAAACGGTTCATTCATTTCGAAAAACAAGGGCTTGAAAGTTTGTATGAAATGCCAACGCTTTTAATTCAATCTTCCAACTTACCTCATTGCTATATCTAGCTAGCTCAGAGATATAGTTCTGATGTTCCTCCCTTATCTGAGGCAGGTGGACCATCAGGTCGGCCTGAGGGGAAGGTGGGTTTGGGCTCGACGATAACGGCCATCTGAGGGTGAAAACACTTTGTTTATACCACGCGTTGAGTAAGAACATCGTAAGAAAACCGGCATGTCCTAGAACCATAATTTCGAAGACATGTGGCACCCACCAACCCGCACTGGGCCCGGCGTGGTGGATTACGGCCCACTCCTTCTCACAGAGATGAGGCCTCTGTCCCAACAGTGGGAACATTATATGCTGGTTATGCTAGGTAGAGGAGTAATCCCACATTTGGAGTGCAAGCAACAAGCGAATCTAGAGCCACTCCCTTTTTTTGTGGAAAAATATACAACGTTATTTTTAGTATACAATGTTATTGGAAAAACACCAAAAACCTCTTAAGCCCAAAATCTGAGTCCCGAAAAAAAAATCCGCTGTTCCCTACATTTATGTTCGTATAACTCGTCAAAATGTAGGGAACAGCTGATTTTTTTTTCGCGATTTCAGATTTGGTCTCATAGTAAAAGTTGTTCATAATGATGAGTACAATGACCTCTTAAGAGGTTTTTGGTGTTTTTCAAATAACCCTGTATATGCGAAACCTAAATATAGTTTGTTCAGAATAAGTAACTGAATCGATTCCAATCATTTTTACCCCATGTTATATTTTATCCCAAAAATACTTAAAAAAGGTTAAAAGTTGGACACCGAGCGACACTAAGTAGGTAAGTTATCCAATCTCCGCGCCGAACGATTAGGTACCTAGGTACTATTATCAATGAGCGCAAGACGGCGCGGCGCGGGTGTGCATGTTTTTGTACGGACAAACAGGTAACTTAACAAGCTTATAACTTTGTGATTTTTCATGATACAGTTTTGAAATTTTGTACATAGGTCTTTACATAAAAATACTAGACACGTGTTTCGGGTTTCGCATATACTAAAAATAATGTTGTATATATCTGGCCAAGTGGCTCTAGAATTTAACTAGCAGCGCCCCGCGGTTTCACCCGCATAAATCTCATTCCCGTGGGAATATCGGGATAAAAACTATCCTATGTCCTTTCCCGGGACACAAATTATCTCTATACCAAATTTCATCTAAATCGGTTCAGCTGTTTAAGTGTGAAGAGGTAACAGACAGACACACTTTCGCATTTATAATATTAGTATGGATTATTATAATATGATATTATTATAGTATGGATTATCCATACTAATATTATAAATTCAAAAGTAACTCTGTCTGTCTGTATGTTACCTTTTCACGCCTAAACCACTGAACGGATTTCGATCAAAGGACCATGGGCACTTTTGAATGAACACTGGGCCCACTTTTCAAAGTTGTGCAACAGTGATGAAACCTGTGTCATATGACAGCTCTTGGCGTGTACTTTATTTCATTCTATGGCAGCTAAGTTCAAATCCAGCGCGCAAATGGTTTTTTTATGCGTTGTTTAAAAATGTTCAACATTGCTCAACAGTGATGAATTATACATCATATGAAAGCTCTTAAGGTGTACTTTATTTCATTCTATGGCAGCTAAGTTCAAAACCAGCGCAGAAATGTTTTTTTTTTGCGTTTTAAAAAATGTTCAACATTGTGCAACAGTGATGAAACCTATGTCATATGACAGCTCTTGGCGTGTACATTATATGGCAGCTAAGTTCAATTCCAGCGCAAAAATGGTTTTGGGTTTTAAAAACAAAAATGTATTACACTAATAGGTAGGTACGTACGTACGTACCTCGATCAACACATTCTGCTGAACATATTCAGCAAACTGTGGACTAATCGCAGGTAGATCATCTCCTAAAACATGGGTTCGTGTCCGCAAAACACGCGAGCGCATACACATAATACAGCAATCCAGCTGCCATTGCAAATAGTCCAATTCAATTAGGGGCTGATTTTTCAATCAACTGATAATTTTTATTCGTGGAAAATAGTTGACATCTGGCAGTTTTTGTATAATATAATATAATTCATCACTGTTGAACAATGTTGAACATTTTTAAAAAACGCATAAAAAACCCTTTTCGCGCTGGATTTGGACTTAGCTGCCATAGAATGAAATAAAGTACACTTTAAGAGCTTTCATATGAAATGTAATTCATCACTGTTGAACGATGATGAACATTTTTAAAAAACGCAAAAAATAACCAATTTCGCGCTGGATTTGAACTTAGCTGCCATAGAATGAATTAAAGTACACTTCAAGAGCTTTCATATGACATATAATTCATCACTGTTGAACAATGTTGAAAAAGTGAGCCCAGCTTGAAGCATTTAAAAAACGCATAAAAAACCGTTTTCGCGCTGGATTTGAACTTAGCTGCCATAGAATGAAATAAAGTACACTTCAAGAGCTTTCATATGACATATAATTCATCACTGTTGAACAATGATGAAAAAGTGGGCCCAGCATGACGCATTTAAAAAACGCATAAAAAACCGTTTTCGCGCTGGATTTGAACTTAGCTGCCATAGAATGAAATAAAGTACACTTCAAGAGCTTTCATATGATATATAATTCATCACTGTTGAACAATGTTGAAAAAGTGGGCCCAACATGACGCATTTAAAAAACGCATAAAAAACCCTTTTCGCGCTGGATTTGAACTTAGCTGCCATAAAATGAAATAAAGTTCACTTGAAGAGCTTTGCTATGACATATAATTCATTACTGTTGAACAATGTTGAACATTTTTAAAAAACGCAAAAAATAACAATTTTTGCACTGGATTTGAACTTAGCTGCCATAAAATGAAATAAACTACACTTCAAGAGCTTTCATGTGACATATAATTCATCACTGTTGAACAATGTTGAAAAAGTGGGCCCAGATTGAAGCATTTAAAAAACGCATAAAAAACCGTTTTCGTGCTGGATTTGAACTTAGCTGCCATAGAATGAAATAAAGTACACTTCAAGAGCTTTCATATGACATATAATTCATCACTGTTGAACAATGATGAAAAAGTGGGCCCAGCATGACGCATTTAAACCACGCATGAAAAACCGTTTTCGCGCTGTATTTGAACTTAGCTGCCATAGAATGAAATAAAGTGCACTTCAAGAGCTTTTATACATATGATATATAATTCATCACTGTTGAACAATGTTGAAAAAGTGGGCCCAACATGACGCATTTAAAAAACGCATTAAACCGTTTTCGCGCTGGATTTGAACTTAGCTGCCATAAAATGAAATAAAGTACACTTGAAGAGCTTTGCTATGACATATAATTCATTACTGTTGAACAATGTTGAACATTTTTAAAAAACGCAAAAAATAACCATGTTTGCGCTGGATTTGAACTTAGCTGCCATAGAATGAAATAAAGTAGACTTCAAGAGCTTTCATGTGACATATAATTCATCACTGTTGAACAATGTTGAAAAAGTGGGCCCAGCATGACGCATTTAAAAAACGCATAAAAACCGTTTTCGCGCTGGATTTGAACTTAGCTGCCATAGATTGAAATAAAGTACACTTCAAGAGCTTTCATATGACATATAATTCATCACTGTTGAACAAAGTTAAACATTTTTAAATAAACGCATAAAACACCGTTTTCGCGCTCGATTTGAACTTAGCTGCCATAGAATGAAATAAAGTACATGTTAAGAGCTTTCATATGACATATAACTCATCACTGTTGAACAAAGTTGAACATTTTTTTTAAAAAACGCATAAAATACCGTTTTGGGCTCGATTTGAACTTAGCTGCCATAGAATGAAATAAAGTACATGTTAAGATCTTTCATATGACATATAACTCATCACTGTTGAACAAAGTTGAACATTTAAAAAAAAACGCATAAAACACCGTTTCCGCGCGCGATTTGAACTTAGCTGCCATAGAATGAAATAAAGTACATGTTAAGAGCTTTCATATGACATATAACTCATCACTGTTGAACAATGTTGAAAAAGTGGGCCCAAAATGACGCATTTAAAAACGCATAAAACACCGTTTTCGTGCTGGATTTGAACTTAGCTGCCATAGAATGAAATAAAGTACACTTTAAGAGTTTTCATATGACATATAATTCATCACTGTGAACAAAGTTAAACATTTTTAAATAAACGCATAAAACACCGTTTTCGCGCTCGATTTGAACTTAGCTGACCTAGAATGAAATAAAGTACATATTAAGAGCTTTCATATGACATTTAACTCATCACTGTTGAACAAAGTTGAACATTTTTTTTAAAAAACGCATAAAATACCGTTTTGCGCTCGATTTGAACTTAGCTGCCATAGAATGAAATAAAGTACATGTTAAGATCTTTCATATGACATATAACTCATCACTGTTGAACAAAGTTGAACATTTAAAAAAAAACGCATAAAACACCGTTTCCGCGCGCGATTTGAACTTAGCTGCCATAGAATGAAATAAAGTACATGTTAAGAGCTTTCATATGACATATAACTCATCACTGTTGAACAATGTTGAAAAAGTGAGCCCAAAATGACGCATTTAAAAACGCATAAAACACCGTTTTCGTGCTGGATTTGAACTTAGCTGCCATAGAATGAAATAAAGTACACTTTAAGAGTTTTCATATGACATATAATTCATCACTGTGAACAAAGTTAAACATTTTTAAATAAACGCATAAAACACCGTTTTCGCGCTCGATTTGAACTTAGCTGACCTAGAATGAAATAAAGTACATATTAAGAGCTTTCATATGACATTTAACTCATCACTGTTGAACAAAGTTGAACATTTAAAAAAAAACGCATAAAACACCGTTTTCGCGCTCGATTTGAACTTAGCTGCCATAGAATGAAATAAAGTACATGTTAAGAGCTTTCATATGACATATAATTCATCACTGTTGAACAATGTTGAAAAAGTGGGCCCAAAATGACGCATGGTCCTTTGGCAAAGAGATAGATTGCATCCCGGGGAAGGACATAGGATAGTTTTTATCCCGATATTCCCACGGGATCGACACTTATGCGGGTGAAACCTCGGGGCGCAGCTAGTATGCTTTTAATGTCGTGTACGCAAGAATAGCATTAAAAACTTTTGTATAACTTTCAATAATGAAAAAATTACTGCTGTGCAGATTTGTGCGCCAAATGCTGGATTGTTCTGCCCTGAAATCTGCAGCATATAATTTAGCTGTTTGGAGCTAAAGAAGAATTTCCTCACGGTTAAAAAGTAAAATTAAAAATTTTGAAAAACCCGGTTAAATGTAATTGGAAAAGGAATAATTTACAACCCCCGACTTAAAGAATTTATGTAACAAGACTAAAACAGATAAATTCATATGGCAGTAGGGGACCTCTTAGAAAAGGAGGTGTTCCACAGAACGGTCCCCCGACTTCCATATCAATTTATCTGTTTTAGTCTCGTTACATAAATTCTTTAAGCCGGGGGTTTTTAAGTTATTTTATCTTTTCCAATTACATTTATTTACCGTCAAGGGTTTTTCAAAATTTTTAATTTTGCTTTTTGTTTCAAACTTTTTAAAGAGTCATTCATTATACATAATAGGTTCATTATACATAATATTATGTAGTAGCTAAAATATAATAATGCAGGGCCTCCTAGTGATTTTCCACCGTAACACCTATTTAAGAATCCTCACTAATCAACCACAAACCCATTATTGATGATGAAAACCGCATCCAAATCAGACAAGTACTTTTTGGCTTTGCACAAACAAATGTTTACTGTAGCGCCCCCTGATGAGTTGTCAACGTAACACCTATCTAAGAACATGCACCAATCAAACCAGAACCCATAACTGAAAACCGCAGCAAAATCGGACCCGTAGTTTTGGAGATAAATGGCAACATTGGTTTGCACAAACACACATCCTCTCACCCCAAACGCGTATAACGTCTCCGCACCGTCGTGGGTAAAAAACCCAAGAATACTGCCCGAACCAGGTAAGTTTTTTTTTTTTGCTAGCCTATGCTGTCCCACTGCTGGGCAAACGCCTCCCCCAAAACCTTCCAGGAACTCTTTCCCTGCGCCACCTCGAACCAACCCTCGCGGTACGCGTCCAGGTCATCTCGCCATCTCCTTCTGGGCCGGCCTCGGCGGCGCCGTCCATCTTCAGGCACTCATTGTGTGGCAATTTTTGCCCAGCGGTCATCGGGCATACGGCTGATGTGACCCGCCCAATCCCACTTGAGCCTGGCAGCTTTCTTTCCTACATCTAGTATGCCCGTTTTGGAATTCGGAACACCACACTGTGTTCCAAAACGGGCCAAAAGTATTATTTAAAAAGTTTAAATAAAAACGCGCTTACTTGCTCGTATCATAATGTTTCGACCTCTTGATGTAGTTAAAAGGCGCGATCTGCATGTCACCGAACAATGGCACTACTTCCAAATTCTGTAACAAAAAATTGATTGATTACCTGAATAATTGATTAATTGACTGACTGGCTGTAACTACGGCTTCCTAATTTACTTTCTTTGCCAAAAATGTAACACATATATGAATTAATGGTAAAATAACTGTGAAATTCGAGACTTTTTTCTAAATACCTCAGAAATCGTTATTTAGAAAAAAGTCTCGAATTTCACAGCTTTTATGGGACCAAATCACCCAATGAAATGAAATAAACTTTACACGGAAATTCACGTCGTCGCCGAAAACGCAGTCTCGCAGTTAAAACAGTTTTCTTAGGTAGGATAACAAATATAAGAAAGAAATAAAGATGGTTTATATATCACAGAAACACGTGCATACAAAAAGATAATTAACTCGAATAATAAAGAAAAATATGTTTTTAATCAGAGAGAGAGCGAGTTGTAGGTCGTAGGTTCGAACCCAGACAGGCGATTTACTTTGTGTAAATTATTTCATCACCACTGCTCTCAAAACGGTGTAGGACAACGTCGCGAGGAAACCGGCATGTCCTAGAACCAAAAATTCGAAGACATGTGACATCTACCGACCCGCACTGGGCCCGCGTGGTGGATTACGGCCCACTCCCTCTCACAGAGAGGAGGTCTGTTTCCCTGCATATTATAGGCTGATTATGTATGTTTATAATCACGAGCACAAACACAGCATGATGCTGTGCTATAGAGGGACCCATAGCGCAACGCTGATTTTCATTAGTCACCCGAAAATGATATAGGGAAACCTAAGTCTGGTTTAGAGTTGAGTTGAGTTGAAATTGTGTTACCTAAATCTAGATTAACTAAAACTAGCAAGTCATTTCTTGTAAACAGCATCCGTTTTTAAAACAAGTTGCCAAAGCCGGTTACAGAAGTTAGCGATGGAAAGTTCAAAACCCTCATCAAACATGTCCTTATCAAAAAAGTATATTATAAGATTAAAGACTACGTTGAAGACAAGGTAGTCTGGCAATAATTCCTTCTGCACATGTGGCTTCCCTGGCTCCTCATTAACGGCATAACTATGTAAATGTCTATTAACTGCTCTCAAATTACGATGTTTAATTTTTTGTTTTTTTACATACTTTTTGATATAATTTATTATTTGACATTATATACTTTTTGACTTAATTTCTTTATTGTTTTACATTATATACAGACAATTCAAATTTTTCATGTCTTTATTAGTGGTTTTAATGGGAATCATATCACTTGGTTTTAGTAGGTTTTTATTTTTTTTTTTTTTTTTATTTTTTTTTATCCTTTTGATAGATTCTTATTTTGTAAATGTGAGGACTTTGTAGGCCTTATAGAGTTTAGATCTGTAGACCATTTTCTATTTTATCAAGTACTTGGTGCTTGTTGAAAGGCCTGCGCTAAGAGTAACCGTGGAGTTTCTTGCCGGTTCTTCTCCATAGGAAACGACCAATTGGAACCGTGCACCTAGCTTCTGACGTTTCATAAGTGCCCATGTAGGATTATGTGAAATAAAACATTTTGATTTTGATTTTTTAGAGAAGCAGGTAGATTTACATACCTTGAAAATCCTATCAATTCTGTCGAGGCGAATCTTTTTCTTCTGATCGAGACGGTTGATGTTGCAGACTTCAGAATCCATGAGGAATAGACCGAATCCCATTACCTACGACAAAGTATAATAAATTTAAAAAAAAAAAACTACCGACTTCCGAAAAAAAAAAACAGTGGAACTCCGGGAGTGCCGACAGAAGTGAAAACAAAACACAAACAGATTACTTTGCCATTACTCGCTGACATATCGGATATACATTAAAACCGAGTACATCCCGAGGACAGCCGAACACATCCAAAGCGGATATTTTTTTAATCGTCTTATAAACAAAACACGCGCGCTCACGGCAACAGTGTCGCGGGTTCAATGGTTTTTTCCATCTCAAAAAATTCCCAAAAAATAAAGAAGTTTTCACTTCAAAAACTAATCACCCATTTTGTTCCAGGCGACCCTCTACAACTACATGATTTAAAACACAGTCGTGCCAGCGACGAAGCAGAAGAAGAACAAGTCCTTACCTTCACAAGCATATGTTTCTCAGAAGGCGTGAGGTACATCTTAGTTTCAAACATATGTACGCATATATTTACAACGTCGGCTAGAAGTTCTTCATAACCTGCAAAAGAAATACCCATTTTAAATTTATTTTATTTTATTTGGGAAACAAACAGATGCAATAACAAACATAAGTATACAATTAGTTCAACATAATCCAGAAATTATATAATGTAGATCTACAACATTTTATCGTTGAGGAAATAATCATCATTTCACCCGAAAGACGTCCACTGCTGGACATAGGCCTCCCCCAAGCACCTCCACTTCGCCGGTTCTGTGCTTCTCGCATCCAACGGGTTCCTGCGGCCTTCACAAGGTCGTCGGTCCACCTTGTGGGAGGCCTTCCAACGCTACGACTTCCGGTACGCGGTCGCCACTCCAGAACCTTTCGGCCCCATCGGCCATCTGTTCTGCGAGCAATGTGCCCTGCTCACTACCACTTAAGTTTGGCAATTCTTCGGGCTGTCGGTTACCTTGGTTCTCCTGCGGATCTCCTCATTCCTGATTCGATTACGCAGGGAAACTCCAAGCATAGCCCTCTCCATTGCCCTTGTTGAGGAAATCAGTTGAAAAGAGAAATAATATGTATTTACCATGGAAAATATAACACCAGAAGTTAAGTAAAATTGTTACTAACCTGATGGACTCCTGTTTGAAATAAAAGTTTTCTATTCTACAGTAATAGTCATAAGTTTTTGTTAAGAAACTAACCGTTAATCTTCTCGAGCGCATCTTTGACAGTGTCCCTGATCTTGTTCTGTGTTGCCAGGAACATGGACAGGTTCTGCGACTCCTGCAGGCTTTGACTGTCTGACATTACCTTTAGGAATTGAGCGGCCCTGTAATCAAGGATAACATGAAAACTTAAGGCTAGTTTACGCAAGAATGTCTGTGTTCAAAAGTAGATTTAAACGGAATTTTTGAATACTAGCTTCCGCCCGCGGCTTCGTCCGCGAGGTATGTCGATAAAAACTATCCTATGTCCTTCCCTGGGATGCAATATATCTCTCTGCCAAATTTTATCGAAATCCGTTCAGTGGTTTAGGCGTGAAAAGGTAACATACAGACAGACAGAGTTACTTTCGAATTTATAATATTGTTGCGCGCCACTATTAATGCCCGGTACATGGTGACATTGGTTACCACTAGCGCCATCTAGTATCGAGTAGCGGAACTAGTAGTCAAGATCCTTCCAGAAATTTCGATGCGAGAACTTTCTAGAACTTTCTCGAACTATCGACATCTGGTCAGTCGGGGCCGGTATGTACTCGAACATTCTAGATGTTTCTACAATGGAAGGTTCTAGCTAGAACTATCTGTGGCACTATATAAGGCCGGGATGCGCGACGATCGACACAGTTTGGATAAAGCGATAGAAGCGAACACATCGAAGCGATCTTCAAGTGCGACTTAGAGCGATCAGTAGTGCAATTGTGTGTTACAATTAGTGTGTGTTGAGTTGTTATTAGTGTAGTTGATTAAAGTGTCATTTTTTTGGTTATTAAATCGGTAGTTTTTATTGTCACGAACCCGAAGCTCGTAACAATATTATTAGTATGGATTATATAAAAACATGACTAAATAAAATCGAATGTGGCTTTCTAGCTACCCCTATAGGAAAAAAGGTGTGGCTTTATACAACTTGTAAAAACGTAAAAAATTAAACTAAATCATCCGGATTCGAGCGTACAATCAATGAACGATGACAACTTTTTAATACAGTTTTATCCTGTGAGATGAAAAATTTTAAGTCATCTTTTTTTCGTAACTTATCAGAATATTTATATATTTTTTTTTACAACTCCATAAAAATACAAATATCTTCTACAAAAAATTCAAAACATAATTTTTGTATCATTGAAAATTGAGAGATGTGACTCTGAATAATAAAAGTTTGGGAAATTCTGATTACAGTGACAAAATATAATAATTATATTATATTGGTTCATCTGAGTTTTCGTGTTATTTGATGTACAAAATCAATACAACCTTCTATAAGTAGAATAATCATTCTTGACGGAGCTCTACATGTTCTTGAGTTCGTCGAGTACAGCGAACATGTCGAGGGTCAGTAAGTACGCCTCAGGAACGAAGTTGCGACGGCTGATATTACTTAGCCACAAGCCCCTCTTATTACTAAGATACTAACCTCCTATAAGTAGAATAATCGTTCTTGACGGAGCTCTTCATGTTCTTGAGTTCGTCGAGTACAGCGAACATGTTGACGAACTTGCCGAGTGTCCGCAAGTTCGCCTCAGAGAAGACGTCGCGATGGTTGATATTACTTAGCTACGAACCCCTGTTACTACTAAAAGATACTAACCTCCTATAAGTAGAATAATCATTCTTGACAGAGCACTTCATGTTCTTGAGTTCGTCGAGTACAGCGAACATGTCGAGGGTCAGTAAATACGCCTCAGAAACGAAGTTGCGACGTCTGATATTACTTATATTACTTACTTATATTTCTTAGCCACGAGCCCCCCATACTACTAAAAGATACTAACCTCCTATAAGTAGAATAATCGTTCTTGACGGAGCTCTTCATGTTCTTGAGTTCGTCGAGTACAGCGAACATGTTGACAAACTTGCCGAGGGTCAGCAGGTACGCCTCAGAGACGAAGTCGCGACGTTTCTCTGCGTGGCAGAGGCGACGGACTTCGCCGCAGAATCGCTCGATTGCTTTGCGCTGTGAATAAAATAAAATAGATAACGTTATCACGTTACCCATCATGTCTGTGAAGTTTCGCCAGTTAATTTAATTTGACCTTGTAAACAGCGTTAATTTTCTTGTTGGCAGCTCCATAATTCCAGTACAGTATTTTTATCTCACACAGCGACGCGCTCTTTACTTGTGGTAGGAGGCCATTCAAGTATTACGTAAGCAGATTTTTTGCAATTATGAACCCTCCCCTCCCCCTTCTCAGCAAAAGTAAGCAAAAAGCTGACCCCCCTTGCCATGCTTACGTAAACATTTGTACATGCATTTTTCAATGGTTTTCTTTATTGATTCATGAGCAGCAGTTACATGTGTTTCGTTTTCAAGCGTAGACAAGTAGGGTGACATGTGTTCAAACCAAAATCGACAAAATTTTGTAGAAAATCCGAAAAAGTAAAAAAAAAATACTGCTGACGTTATCACAATACAAACCTCCCATCCCCCACGTCATCAAAAATAAACAAAGCAAAGACCCCCGTCCCCCGCCCCCTGTAGTGCTTACGTAATTCTTGAATGGCCCCTAACCAAGTGTACAAACGCGCTGTGAATGTGTGTGTGAAGACGAGTAGCGTCAACACATAACACACACACAGTCGCACACACTTCCGACTTCGCTCGTGTTTCGGACGGTACCAAGAGCTGCTGCGCTGACACACAGACACATTCACAGCGTGTTTGTAAACTCGGTTACCACAAATAAAGCGCGCGTCACGTCGCGTGAGACAAAAATACTATAAAACAAATAAAAATAATGCACTACTACATAAGACTGAAATGTTTAGAGCCAATCTTCTGTGAAGTTACTTCAAATAGTTTTCTGTTTGCATTGATGTCAGCTATCCATTTATATAGAATTCATGCGTGGTCGCCATTTTGAAAAAAAAAACAAAATGGCGCGACAGTAGGTATGCCACAGATCTTCAAACCCCTTTTTACATTCAAAAGTGCTTTTTATGTACCTATTTGAAATAAATGCTTTGATTTTGACTTTAAATATTTACCTGAAAATACATAAACTGCAGCAGCTTGTCAACCTCTGGAGCTAACACCTGGACAGTTCTCTCGTAGATATGGACTCTGTCCGGCTGCTCGTTGGACCTGGGCTGAGGGATGGCACGGCTGCAGCATCTCCAGGTGTACAGCATCACAGCGTGGGCGTTGCCTTCTTCTAGGAGCTCGTTCTGGAATGAGATAAGCGTGTACTTTACGGAACCGACTCACTGATCCGGATCATTGAAGTTATTCAAAAGATTGGTTCAGTAACAACGTTTCAATTGCATCATTTGGATCTGAAACATTACTTTGCTCTGTGCTCATTCCGCGCGACGCGTCACTCGCGAGGCGACTGAGCAGTGTGCGAGCGAGAGAGGGAGACTGAGACACACTGAGTTACTTAACTATAGACTCGCGAGTCGCGAGTGAGCGGGCGACATAATTACAATCTATACAACACAGAAAGAGATACCAAATGAGATGAGTATCACTCATACTCTCACAGATTTTGATTCTGTACTTTATATCCTTTGAACCGATGATCCAAATCAGTGTTCCGGATCATTTCAGTGATCGAGATGCAAATGTTCCAAGAGAAGAAGAAGAGGCCAAACCTGAAATCGCGAAAAAAAATCTGCTGTTCCCTACATTTATGTTCGTATAACTCGTCAAAATGTAGGGAACAGTGATTTTTTTTTCGCGATTTCAGGTTTGGTCCCATAATAAAAGTTGTTCATAATAATGAGTACAATGACCTCTTATTAGTTTGTTAATGTTTTACCAATAACCTGTAGATAGACCAAGATAACGCAAACATCACGATCTGTACCAACAGCATCCTGTCTATGATAGCAAGAAGGCTTGATTGTGCGTTTGTGAACCATTGCTGCAAGGTTTCGGCTGGGCCTGTCACCGCGCAGCAGTGATGTCACAATCTGTTTTTGTATGTGTATTACTAACATAGTTTGTAAGTATATTGTTACTAACACTATGAGTCTTGTTGCTCGAATAAAATATTATTTTTTTTTTTATGAATTTATGTATCTCGGAACCTTGGGGTCCCGGTCCTTTGGAAGGCGTACGAGGGGCCGAAGCCAACTCGCAGAGGCCCCTTAAGAAATTTTAATGAAATGCGGCACCAACCGACGATTATCCCTGTATGCGCTATGCAAGTGCACCCAAGGATAACCCCCGGTTGGTGTAGGACTATTGCAGGATATGGAAATATAAAAAGTTGGACTATGGGTTTCGGTGGCTAAAGTTGACTCGTTATCAAGAACTATGGAATAACTATGACCCCTGCCTGATCAATGTTTTATATATACACGGATAAAATGGCAGGGGGTGACTTGCACACTCAATAATGGGCCCCCGGAAACAGTCGCTAGCACATAGTGACGTAGCAACAAGGGGCAACATGCATAGCAACGTAGTATTATTATTATTATTACTTAAATATTATTATTTAAGTACGAAAACCAAGCGCGCCATTTTTGACTACCTACTATGACGTCACAAGCTCTATTTAGTGACGGGAAAATCAAATAGATTCAAAGACGCCGCCGCGTGTGGCACCAGACTCGCCCCACCGCCGGGGCCTAGCGCCAGCGCTCACGCTCACCCAGCCAGCAGTACACAGGACTGAGAGCGCGTGACGGCTTACGATTTTTGTACAGTCAATAAACGCGTTAAGTATGCAGGATCGTCGGATATAGTTGAAGTTTAGTGAGAATCCGATAAATGTTGTCGACTGAAATTTAATTTGATAAATGAGCTGTTTTTGTTTGCTATTAATAAAATGTTATTGATAAATGCGTATATTTTTACCCGACTGCGGCGAAGCCCAAAAGGAGGGTTATGTGTTTGACCTGTATGTATGTATGTATGTATGTATGTCCGTTTCTTCGTTCCCTCGTAACTTCTAAACGAATACACGGATTTTGATAAATTATACGTCTTTAGATTTGTTTTGGTAGCGCGAGTGTCACTGAGCATAACAAAATTGAAAAAATATAAAATGGCCGATTTTTGGCGCAATATTATGTGTTCAAAAAAAATTATTTTTTATCGAAACCTATCGAGTGGGGTATCAAAATAAAGGGTTTTTAAAGGTGATTACAAAAATACTTATATACAACTTATATGGTTAAAAGTAATTCGAAGTGACAAATCGTAAAAAAACACGTACCAAGAGCTAAATCGTCTGCGAAATCTTTCAAATTTGTAAACTAAAAAGCTGGAAATAAAAAACAAGTAATTAAAAAAACTATAAAACCCGACTACGGTAAAAAAATTGAAGTTAAAAAAAACTGAAAAGCTAAAAACAAGGCCATTTTGAATTAAATAAAAGTTGGAAGCAGGCGGGACCATACCATTTTTTTATTACATTAATTTCAAACTCAAATGGGTCCCGCCTGATTTATTGTTCTTTAATTACTTGTTTTTTGTAAGTAGGTTTGCACAAACACACGTCAATCATATTTTTTTAAACTAGATGAGGTCGGCGTTTCCTATCTGACTACTCTGAGAAGAAAGGCCGAAACAAACTCAGAGGTCACAGTCTCTTTTAAAGTCCAGACATAATCTTGGTCAGGTTATATGAAGACCATGTAGATTGGTGTCTGAGATAGTCTTTTGAGTACAAAAGAAGGTATTCGAGTGCATCCATCGGTTTCTTACTAAACTTCAACTATATCCGACGATCCTGCATCATCATCATCATCTGCCTAGCCTTTTCCCAACTATGTTGGGGTCGGCTTCCAGTCTAACCGGATGCAGCTGAATACCAGTATTTTACATGGAGCGACTGCCTATCTGACCTCCACAAACCAGTTACTGGGTAATACTATACCCCTTGGTAAGACTGGTTGTCAGGCTTTGGGGCTGCATACTTATCTCTTTTGTTGACTGTAAATAAGCTTGGCACGCGAAGTGGTTGCTCTTGCGTTATCTAGGTATATTTATATCTCTGATGAGGACACACAACTTTTCATCCGACAGGTAGTTCCAGAGATTGGCGCGTTCAAACAAACAAACTCTTCGGCTTTATTATTAATACTAGCTGCGCCCCGCGGTTTCACCCGCGTAAATGTCGATCCCGTGGGAATATCGGGATAAAAAGTAGCCTATATGTTAATCCAGGGTGTCAGCTACCTCCATACAAAATTTTATCAAAATTGGTCGAGCCGTTTGAGCGTGAAGAAGTAACAAACATATAAATACACACACACACACACAAACTTTCGCCTTTATATCATTAGAAGATAGTAGTCATCATGGTAAAATATCACATTAACCTAATCACACTAATATTATAAAGGCGAAAGTTTGTGAGTGTGTGTGTGAGTGTGTGTGTGTGTTTATATGTTTGTTACTTCTTCACGCTCAAACGGCTGGACCAATTTTGATAAAATTTTGTATGGAGGTAGCTGACACCCTGGATTAACATATAGGCTACTTTTTATCCCGATATTCCCACGGGATCGACATTTACGCGGGTGAAACCGCGGGGCGCAGCTAGTTATGCCAATAATCCTAATCTACTCCGTTTATTATTAAACAGTTCCTAATTAGGGTTTAGTAAGCTTAATAGTTCCAAGATCTATAATTAATAATAATGAGCGGCGCGTAATGATTGTTGACATAACGGTCCCGCCATGAAGGGAACCTCGTGAAAACCGAGAAAGATAAAATAATCAAGTATCTTGACTTGGCTCACGAGGTTGTCGACATTTGGGTTGTAGACTCAGCGATCATTGTGGCGATAGATGAGAGATTAGCCTCGACCAACACCTAAGAAGGCTCTCGTTAGGCAGCTGGATTCAGAAAGCAGTACTTCTGGACACGGCTCGAATTGTTAGGTTTTCTCTCTGGAGCCCTGACAGCTGGGAGCTTAGACCCTGTTCCCGATACCGGTGGGCTAAAATTTTTTAGATTTCTAAATGTTTTTATAGAAAAATAGTAGAAGAAGTGTCTTACCAAGTTAGCATGGACCGTAGCCTCCTCAATATACTTGGCGATACCAGTGACGAAGCCATTTCGATCTTCAAAGTTGGTGTCAAAGTTGGCCTGGTAAAGAATGGAGCATGGAGCTGCCTCGATGCATGGTTGTTCATCTATAAAGCAGGAAATAGTTGATCAGTATATTTATGTTAAGAAGGAATAATATGATTGATTTTAGTGATTTCTTGGAAAGGATCTGAGCAGAACTCCAACTCAAATGTACGTGTCCTTCAAAAACAAGCTGTTCAAGCATTTTACCAGCTAGGTGCCAGAGCTTCTGTTAAGAGGAGATTTTGTTAAAGACTAGCTTCTGCCCGCGACTTCGTCCGTGTGAAATTTCACCCTCCCCCAATTCACCTTCTTCGTGGTGGAATTTCGAAAAACCCTTTCTTAGTGGATATGTTTTTTTTTTTTTTTTTTCTTCAGGATAACAAACAATTGCGCAATGCTTAATATTTAGGTACAGATATTTTATAAGACACTTAAGTAATAACGCAACCAGCATCGTTATCCACAAATTAATGCAACTGTAAGAATAGTTTGAGTAAGATCCAAGCAAACTTAGCAAACAATTATTGTCTATCATAGATTAACTAGGTTAGGTGAAATAACATGGTGACAAACAAAACTAAATGTGTGAATATAACAACAAAAAATTATGTGGTACATAAATGAAAGATTTTTTTATGAATACTATTTTTAAACTGTGTTAGTGACAATGCAAATATGTCAATATCAGCAAAATTATCGTTGTAACTTGTTGTAACATGTAGGTACTTTAAACAAAGTACACACCATTCATAGTTATTCTGAACAGTATGTTATAGTAGGCAAGCCATATTATTCTGGACACAGTCTAGACTATATAATATGGTTACAACCCGAACAACCTGGATTTTTAAAAAAGTGAAAATAAACTCACAGATTGTTAATCAGTCTTTATTCTTACCAGTAAGTAGTGAAGGGTCAATTTTTGTAAGAGCCGGAGTATATATCTTTAATATCATTATATTATTTGTTTTTCAAAGGGAAGCCGGTACGAATAGAGTTGTATGGAACCTTTGCCACTGATTCTTACACTACTATTATTATGTTAAACATACTTGAAAAGCTTACAAAAAAATATGTTTTAATGGCATACACTATTTTACAAATTTCCTGAAAAACAACCAGAAAATTCCTGTAAATAACTTTTTCGAGTTGTAACCCCGACAATAAGCAAAACTTGCATCTCGCAAGCAGAGTTTACCGCGCAAATAGCATATACAACGGCCAGACATGAATCATCTGGCAGTTGCCCGCCAGACACAACACCCGTCTGGTCGGAAAATCCCCCCTTTTCTATAGAAGACGAGTGAACTTTACACCCTGTTCCTCATAGCTCTATATATCCAAAGAAACGGTGGATGGATTGTGGCAATGACGATATGGTTGGAAAGGGGGTGACTGCCGAGATGTGCGACTAATAGAGAAGTATGGAAGAAAGACATGTTGCACCGACCCCAAGTAAATTGGTTTAAGGGAGGCAGGAGAACGATGATATCCTTGTATCTCATAAAGTAGGGACACTGAGTACTTTACTTTACTTTCATTAGTCTTGTAAGATCACTTTTAAGTCAACTTTCTTATTGTTTACTTTTAAAAACTGAAATAATATTCAAAACTTTCAGATTCACATTGTATTTAAAACGAAATAGACTACCACAAGACGTTTGAGAAACACTTGTTTTATCCTAAATACCTATAATTCATTACATAGGAAGTCTCATGGCAATTTAGATGGCCCCACCTAACTTTTACGTTATAATTTTATTATGATTCAATAATTAGATACATAAAAATTACTTACCGGGCAATGTAAGCTCATCCAATACATCGACATTGCTCAACGCATCGGATAACGATACTTTTTCACTCACAGACATGTTTCTAATAATTTTAAAACACGTAAAATACGAACGGATATGTCTAACACAGGATATGAGTAATTACGGTTTAATACCGCATAAGTTTGGGTTTATTGTCACGATAATGATAATACGAAACTTAGGTATCGTTTTGGAAAGTCGGAATTCAATATTTGCTGTATAATTAGCCAAATATTTAAGTATTTTTAACTCTTCACAAGTTCACAATAATGGAGGAAGGCGTTTGACAACTAAACACTGAGTAGTGTTGCCCCGTTTTGCGCCTATACCACAGATAACTAATCGAACCATATTACCGGTTTTCGATATTCGGTTTATGATTTATGGGCGCGTCGTATCGGCCATGCGCCGCTCCGCCTACTCGTTGGAGAAAGTAGGCGTGCATTTATTATATAACGTCATACTCAATTTCCTGAAAGGATTAGGTAGAGCCGAGGGCCACACTTCCCAGTCTACCCAAATCCGCCAAACAAATACATTGATAGCCATAATCTTAACAAGAACAAAGACGTTACAGTTGATTTTATTGCTTAGATAGTTAAGAGTAAGCGCTACGCAAGACTGGTAGTTGTAGTTATGCTTGGGAGGAAAGAAAGGACCGTTTCAAACCTGTTTTAATATGTATGTACTTGCATTCACTAAATCCTAATGATCTTACCAATAAATTTTCTAAAATCATAAATCGCCACAAAACAGATATGAAAGTCATAAATATCTATCTATTTCTAGGAGGGTAGGAGCCAACGATTGTAGTAAATTTATCAAATTCCTTATTTTAATCGATATCTGCTCTGCCACGGTAAGTAAACGGGGCATATCAAAAGACTACGGAAAATGAGCCTTACTAGATACGCCTTTTTTATTAGTAAGGCTTATTATTTCTTGCAATGTGTCATTGGTTTGCCACCCCTGCAAATTTTGATCTCAAGGCGAATGAATGAATGTGAAGACTCCGGGGGCAATTTTTTTTTTTTTCGAAGTTAGTTTGAATACCTACCCAAAATGTCCTTTCTTTGGTAGGTATTGTTCGTCGAATCGTTGAGCTTCTTAAAATCCTTTTGAGTTGAGTTGCACGATTACTGATAAATGCGTGCACTGACTGGACAGGTCAACTGAAACTGTGTGGTTCTTTTCTCAAAAGACCATTTCAGACACCAATCTACATGGTCTACACACATGATCTGACCCAGATTATGTCTAGATTTTAAAAGGGACTGACCTCTGAATTGGTTTAGAATTTTCTTCTCAGAGTAGTCAGATAGGAAACGCCCACCTCATCTAGTTTTAAAAATATGATTGACATGTAAAAGTGTTGGTATAAACAAAAATAAAATCATTTATATACCAATGACGAGTGAAAAACGAGAGCTTCCTTGTTTGTGTCGCAATCAGGTAAAAGTGTTTTACGTTTAGAGCAGCAGATTTATACAGTCAGCAACAAAAGTAGATTAACACTGCAGTTTTTTTAAATCTCAGTTATTGAGCAAAATAATAACACTTCAGTTTTTTTTTAAACTCAGTTAATGAGCAAAATATTTGTTCAAAAATGCATTGTCTCTGCTACAATTTTGAACAAATATTTTGCTCAATAACTGAGATTAAAAAAACTGAAGTGTTAAGCTACTTTTGTTGCTGACCGTACCTCCTCAAGAGATAAGTGCTCCTTTTTTTATTGTTGAATTGGCCCGCTTGATCACGCCTGATAGAAAGCGATGGATGAGGTCTATGATGGAACGAGCGTGCCCAGAAGAGTCCTGTTCATTTCTCAGATAAAAGTGTTAAAAATAAAATAAAAAACCAATTATGTACATTATTTTATTATGTACTTCCATTGAAAGCTTGCTATTTCAACTGTGTGTTTTGTCAGACGAAATAATATTAAGATTACTGTGTGTTTTGTCAGACGAAATAATATAAATAAAATATAACAGACTTTATTACTTAAAAAGTACAAAACTATTAACTCTATAGGGCCATTACAAACGCTAAGAGTCAATGACAACAACACAGTTATGCACAACGCTTGCACTGCGTCAAAAGGGTTATAACTGCGAGCGAGAGGTCCGATAAATGATTTATCTAACTTCGCGTTTGTATAGTATAGCAGGTTTACAAAATTAAACCACCTCTAGTAGGTACCTCATTAGTAATACAACAGTAATTTAAACAACAACAGAATTAATCTATAGCTATAATTATGATACCACACACAGTATTATACATTTGATTTTAGGTACAGACGCACATCAAGCCACTACAATCTGTCAAATTTCTTTGATAGATTTTCAACTTTATCGCCGAAGCATAAGGTTCAAAGATGATTGGGAAAATTTGACAGTTTCGGGTAGCTTGATGTGTTGGCGTCTGTACAATACGGCCAATGAATCATGGCCGGTCTGAACAAAGGCTCTCCGAACTTTCGCGCATTTTCTCTCACTGTCACCGAGTAGTGCCGAGTTTGATGGGGTATCACGGAGCACAGAGACCAGCGACCGCTGCTAGAGGTGGCATTGTCAACACTTTCCATACAAACCAAGCCTGCCACTCTTAGAGTAAGAAAGCTATAGAGCATCGGGTAGCGTGGCCACACATGAGACAAAAACTAACTTAACTAACATGAGCTACATAAGTAGCTGCCTTGAAAAAACTGGCACGCACTGAGAGACTGATATAGTATAGCTTTATCCTTTTCTGTTACTCATAATAACTCAATACTTTATCCCTTTCTTGTGGAAATGAAATGCGAGGTACCCGCCGTCTATACTTTTCTTTGTCTAAGGTGTCACCGTTTTTACTCGCACTACGACACTAATGACGTACACAAACTGACGGCTTTGAAGGCGCGGGGTGACAGAATTTGTCCGTTGAAAGTTCTTTCGGCACCACGTCTTTTTTGTATTGCCGTCTTTGAATGATACCGTGCTCTGTGGGTTGTACCTACAGTCCGTTCAGTTACTTTACCCCTGTCAGTACCAACCTAACAGCAACCATAAAGTGACGAGAATAAAGATCAGAATTTTGACAGACTTGTCAGTGGCAGCAACCAAGCTGCAACCTTATTAGAATGAGAATAAAAGCAAAGTCAGAACTACAGTCCTTTTACAGTTATTTTACATCTGATTTTGCATCACTGTCCAAATCACAGTGATCTTTATTCTCATTCTAATAATGTTGCTGTTCAAACTCATTGTGATATTTACCCCGCGTTCCGAATTGCGTCAAAAGCGATTATATCGCGAATCCGACCAAATTTAATAGTCACAAAATATAAGGACTATCGACTACTATTTGTGACGTCGCGCGTTGGTCGGATTCGCGATATAATCGCTTTTGACGCAATTCGGAAGGCGGGGTTATTCTCGTTACTATAAGGTTGCTGTTAGGTTGCTGCTGCCAGAGGTAAAATAACTGTGAACGGACTGTATACATTTGTAAGAGCAGTAAAAACAGATAACAAAAATATTTTTACCGTATTTTTTATAATTTTCCCTGCTTGACCGACCGTAATTTTATGTAACATCGACACAGTTGAAACAGACGACCTATGTTACAGCATATAAAACAGTGATATTTATATAATAATAAACTTAAAAAAAAACAGCAATTGTAACTTAATATTATAGTCATCCTAAAAATTTGGTTTCCTAGGGAAGTGGTTCCGTCATTAAAGATTTTAATATGGAGCCTGGCATATCTGCTTGTCCGCCATTTTGACATTTTTTCAAAATGGCGGCCATTCCTGAATCCCATGTAGATCGATAGCTGTCATCAATGCAAACAGAAAACATAATAAGATCAAATTAAAGTTGATCACGTGACACATGTTTTTTAAACTTGCTTACATCTTGTTATATAGATCTTTGATTACTTTAAACTTTCAGAGTGATAATTTAAGCAACAAGATGCACTCAAGTTGTCATTTTTAACAGTATTTGACAATAAACTGCCAAAAAACGGATTGCCGTTATTGTGTGACAGTTCACCGCTTTTTAGGAAACCAAAACTTAGTTAGCCTTTTGACCGCTAGTCACTAGTAGACAATTTATAGAAGGCAAGTCAAATTATTTTTAGGGGTAAGAGCAAACAGCTACAAAATGCTCGAGTACTTTTTAATTGATAATGAACTAAATCACAACTAAGATAGAGTTTAAAATAGCATGCAAGAGATGATAACCTTCTGTCGAATGTTCGAACTTGCTCGTGCATGTTTTCACTCAAATCTCGGCAGCATCTAACATGCTCGAGTCTAATTCTGATCCAGCCTGTCCCTTACTGACCTTCCCCAGCGACGTCCGTACCCCACAGGGATTGCCTTTAGCAGGAGGCCTTAATTTATTGAGGCACCCACAGGCAAGTCCGGTTAAGCAGTCAACAATCTTCTAGGATCACCGGTGAGAACCAATTTAAAAAAAAAAACATTCTCGAGTATTTTGTTGTCTGCGCTGACCCTAACACGTCACAGTCTTTGCCGATTAATCATAATCATTTGAAAAATGGAACAGATAAATGTGATCATCGTCACGACGAAAACGTGTGTTTTGAGGTCAATTTCTGAGTGGCGGTCAAATAGATAATAGTGAATAAGGTAAATATATTATTTAATAGGTGTAGGAGAACGCTTACATCAATTGGGTACCCCTGACTAGTGTTGCCAGGTGTCCCTATTTGGGCGGGACGTCCCGATTTTCAGGGGTCTGGGGACGCGTCCCGATTTGTACCTGATCGGGACGATAAATGTTCGGATTAATCAAAAAATGAAAAAAAAATCATAAAAAGAATGTATATTTACGCTACGTACTTAATTTTTTAAACACGGAACGCCATCTATTGGCTTTGGATGTATTCAAATATTGAGAATTTCGAAACTGTGCAAAAAGACTTAAAACCCCTGATTTTTTTTTTTTACTGTCCCGATCTGGAACCCTAAATCCCGATTTTTTTGACCTCATGTACCGATTTACAACAAATCGGACCTGGCAACACTACCCCTGACCGTCAAATACTTTATGTTTACCGCAAAGGGTTTATTTATACACGATGATTAAAGTTAAGTGACGTCTAAACGTCAAAATGTACCATTAAGAGCCTATACTACCTCAGCTAAAGTTCACTCTTTATCTCGCTCGGACGATTCTGCTCGCGGACTGTGTAAGAGCGAGACAGAGTGCGGTGCTGGGCGGAAGGCAGCGCCAATAGTTTAGGTATTTGCTTCTTACGGTGAAAATAAAGATAATTCAAAAAAACTAAATAACATAAGACCTGCTTTATAGTTAGTTCAGTTAGTATGCAAAGTTTCATGATCTAATTTGAAGTATTTTTTGAATACCAGCGGTTTATTGTTCGGTTTGGAGGTAACTTTGGAATTTTTTTCTATAGAGAAAATTTTATGGAATCGTGTTTTCGTCTAACATAGTACCTAGCATTAATCCTCAACTTTACCATATATTTATTTCAAAATTAATGCTGCGGTATTGTCGACATAACGGAGGATCATGCTAAGCCATTTGAGGTAGCATAGGCTCTTAAACAGTCGCTAATCACTACTTAACTTTAAGCAACGTTTATGAATAATGGGGTAAATGGAGGCGTCCTTAATAGAGTAGGAAACATAATATATATTTAATGCAGATTGTAGTCTGCACAACTTAAAAATAAAATTAAAAATAATCAATGAAATCAATACTTAGCTTATGGCCAAAATTTCTATAGCCTAACTCAAAATAAAAAGTTTTCTTAAATATTTATAGCAAATATAAACTTATGTATAGTCAGTATGTACTTAAAAAATAACACCTATTATATTTTATATACTTAATGTATAAGAAAAATCTACATTCCTTTAATATGTAACACCCACATGTTTAATATGTAATATTATGTGTGAAATATAACTAAATAATCTACTTGCATTATTTCTCGGCGTTTCATTCTTTTTACAGCCAAAATATTCAGAATTAGTCTTGCGGGGTAACTGCGAAACATATTATCAGTAGCAATGGCTTTTATTTTGAAAGTTCAACAACATTAATTGCGTTATTCACGTTGTTGCCAGACCATATTTTAGAAGATACATTATGAAGCAATGGATTAGGAACATCCTTCAAAGTTATTCAGATTATGATTGTTAGTGTGTTTCGCAATTAGGGTGTCGAAGTCTGAAAACCAATTCTACCAAGGGGTATCGTGTTACCCAGTAACTGGGTTGTGGTGGTCAGATAGGCAGTCACTCCATGTAAAATACTGATGTTCAGCTGCATTCGGTTAGACTGGAAGCCAAACCCAACGTAGTTGTTAAAGGCAGGTAGATGATGCACTTAAAACATCGCTTTGTTTCTGTAAAACCTTCGAAGATGACAGAGAATGATGATTTAAAGCTAAACGCCAGAATGGTACCCCATAAATGGTAAACCAGGGAAGACTATACAAAATTGGGAAGACGATTTAAATCTCACAGAGCGGGTCCAAATTGGAGAAGACTTGCGAGGGAAAGGAAACAAAAGTGGTTAAAGGATGCCTTTGCCAAGGAGCACACTGAACTAAGCGACATTCTGTAAATTACTACCAAAAATACCACAACTTATTAGTAAAACGCTAAACGCATTTGCATTTAACGGTTTGAGGACTTAATAACACACTATCAATCATAATCTGAATAATTTTGAAGGACATTTTTAATCCATTGCTCCATAAGCAGAAAAAAATGTGTCGGCTCAACCACGTAAATAACGCCTGTTAGTTTATTACGAAATTACCGCGTAGGCCTTCAAATAAACATTGTATATCAAGGCAATTTGATAACAAGTCAAAAATCAGGTGTACAAGTCTTTCAAAAAGGAGCCATTTAAATATTTACATTGAACATTATTCTAATTACATATGTCATATTAACAGATATCTCAGCCAATGAAGTTTTACTCAAGCATGTAATAATGAGATTACAACTAGATATATAATATGTATTTTGATAACCTTACACATAATCTGTGACTACCCCACTTTTAACAACATAATCAAACAATCAGTTGACCTTTGAAACAAAAAGCGAACCCATGTTTAGTCCTCGTACCCTGGGCGATTTTTTTTGGCGCACTGGATTTCCAACCCTCTGCTTAGAACCGAGAGTTTAAAATCCAACGGTGTGTTATCTTGTCGCGCTGGGATGCGCTCTGTTCGATTCACAATGCTCGGCCCAATACCAAGAGTTGAAAATCCAGTGCGCTAAAAAAAACGTCGAGCGGTGTCGTGGATACCCAGTTGAAACGAAGTTACTTTCGCTTTATATTATGTACTACTTTCCGCCCGCGGCTTCGCCCGCGAGGTATGTCGATAAAAACTATCCTATGTCCTTACCCGGGATGCAATCTATCTCTCTGCCAAATTTTATCAAAATCCGTTCAGTGGTTTAAACGTGAAAGGTAACATACAGACAGAAAGACAGACAGATAGACAGACAGAGTTACTTTCGAATTTATAACATTAGTATGAATTTCTTAACAGGCACAATTAAATAAATTACCAACGTGTGAGTGTATATGAAAAAAAAACTATACGTAGACGATTGTCAACACACAAACAATAAAGTCCTCCAGGCCGAATTTCGGCCATGTCAACCAATCTCAGCGGAGACCAGCCTTCGGTGCGAGAAATATTAAAGTGAAATTGTTTTAACGTGTCAACTATTACCACTATACGACTCTTATAGAACCTAGCAAATAATGTACTAGCCTTTAATTTAAGGGCTAGATATAATATACATTGATATATTACAGTTACCTACCTATATTTAAGGGTATACATACATTACTTAAGTGAAGTCTAATACAGTACAAGTGCTCATTGGCGTAACTAGGGATTTTGTCTAGGGGGAGCAGCCGTCCTGGTAATCTAACCAGTCAATTAATGACAGCCCAACTCAACAAACCTTACATCTTGGCCAAAATGTAAGACCTTCAAGGGTTCCGTCTTTCCCTTTTCAGGTACCCTAATAAAAAGCAATTAAACAGTAAGTACTTCAATACTGTCGATTTTTCTAGGGTGGGCAAAGAAGTTTCTAGAATGGGCATTGATCACCCTCCCATCCCCCTAGCTACGCCCATGGACGTGTTATAAAAATACGAGTCAAATAAAATTGGAATACGTGACTTGTCGCTTGGTACAGCTAGAAAAGTGCTTAAGAGCCCATACTACCTCAGCTAAAATTCACTCTTTATCTCGCTCGCACGATACTGCTCGCGGACTGAGTGAGAGCGAGACAGAGTGCGGTGCTGGGCGGCAGGCAGCGCCAATAGTTTAGGTATTTGCTTTTTACAATGAAAATAATAGTAATTTGAAAAAAATAAGAAACGCAGTATCTGCTTTGTATTTAGTTCAGTTGTTATGCAAAGTTTCATGATCTAATTTGGAGTATTTTTTTAATACTAGCGGTTTATTGTTCGGTTTAAAGGTAACTTTGTAATTTTTTTCTACCGAGAAAGTTTTATGGTATAATGTTCTAGTCAAACATAGTACTTAACATTAATACTCAACTGTACCATATTATATTTATTTCAAAATGAATGCTGCAATACTTTCGACATAACGGCGGATCATGCTAAGCTATTAGAGGTAGTATTGGCCCTTACGTGCACACACAAACGACACGCATCGTCGACAGAGGCAACTGCCGACAACATGGCGCTCGGGTATTTGAGTACGGTGTCGACGCGTGTCGCTCGTGTCTTGTGAGAAACGCGGTCACGTGGCACGACCACGTGACCGCGTTTTTTGTAGTCATTTGCTTAAAACGCTTTAGCGTTTAGGAAAAAATCCACTTACAGGGCTTCCAATTCTGAGTGTTACACAATTATCTAGCTATTTTAGTAGCAGCAGTGCTGTTATAATATTATGTAGCCCAATAAATTTGTAAATGAAAAAAATAAAAAAAAATAAAATTTACAACTACCCACATTCAGAAAAATATATGTACTTTGTGTCAACCACACAAAAAAAATCAATACAGATTAAAAAAAGCGTTTTTTTAAATCCTATAACAAGAAATGTCAGTAGTCGCTGAAAATATGACTAAAAAAGACTTACATCAAAAACGGTTTCCATTTGAAGTCCCGGTAGCATTATAAACACTGAACCACGACATCCCACTTTAAAACTCAATGGGAACCTCCTGCATCACCAATTTATACCCCAAATTCTGCAAAGGCGCAAATTTATCCGGGGGTTGATTATAACTATTATACTCCGTCAACTGAACTATAGGGGCTGGTATTTCAAAGTCCAACGTATTCAAATAGTCATCATTCTCCACAATATTTAGATCATCAAAACCGTTTTGACTGATCTCATGTAGATTGTCGAAGTGTATCTCTGGTCTGGCATCTTCAAATGGCATTTCTGGGTGTTTCAGGCGAATGCATTTGTGGGAACGTAGAAGAGATGGCCAGACGAAGGTTTCTTCGCATACCTTGCACTGGAGGCTATCGTAGTCAGAGTGTTGCGTCTCAATGTGCCGGTTTAGACAAAAGTTCGAGGAGTAGTATTTGTCGCATGTCTGTAAAGGACAAGTGTTGATTATTAAGGGTGGTAGAAAAGAATAGAATATACTCTTTATTGGCTCCGAAGCTTAATACCAGAATCGCTAAATACCAGATTCGCAAATTACCAGACTCGCAAAACACCGGATTCGCCTTATACCAGATATGCAAAATACCAGAAACTGGAAATACCAAAAGTACAGTCCTAAACAACTGAGTTCTGTTTATAGACTATCCTGTACACTGACCTCTATAATTGTAATATAGAGGTCAGTGATCCTGTATTAGTAACTATTTCTTCGATGGATAAAATGAGATCATTATACAATATGCATAAAAAGATTGGAATCTTTAATAAGGAATCACTAATATTAATTAAACTTCCCATCTTCATCTTCTTATCTTTTTTTTTTTAGTAATAGATATGCTTGTCTTTCTGTAGGATCAATTAAAAGAAGATCAATAAAATAAGTTTGTTAAATTAGTGATTCTGTTAGTCTTTACTTTAGTTAATATATATTTTTTCAATTAAAATTTGTTTTCAACTGTACAAAATCTGTTATTTTGCGTTTCTGGTATTTTGCATATCTGGTATTTAGCGATTTTGGTATTAAGCTGCGGAGCCTCTTTATTATGTCAGATGAAGGGTCCACTGGAATAGTGATAAATGTCCAAAAATGTTAAAATTCAAACTAATACCGTCATTCGGTTACTTGTTATATGCAGTTTATGATCACGTTTACAAACTTAGCAATATCGCTTCCAGTCTCGAGATAATTGAGTTTTTAATATTTGGCTACACGGTTAGAGTGCTCAACGTCACAGGTGTTTATGGCAATAATGTGTTTTTTTTTATCATTTATAGTTACTTATTATGTAGTAGTAGTTGATTATTTTCCAAAGAACTATTACTATAATACATGCCCATATCATAAATAAAATCTATTTTCCTATCTCTAACACGCGTGTTTTTTTTTCACCGTTTCTATCCTTAAAACCCGATTATCTCAGAACTTTGACTATTAAACCAACCGGAGACGCCACAAGTACTAATATCTATGCAAATAAGTCTGTCACTTTCATCGCGGGGGACGAGGGAACGCAATAATACACTAATGCAATTCGATCGTGTTGTTACGCACGCACACAAAACAAAAAACAAACACAAGCATAAACTATACGCACACATGTATATAACCGCTAGGACCGGCGGTCTCGTACCTTTGGCAGCGGGAATCGCCTGAAAATGGCGCCTCCAGTTGGTTTAATACTCAAAGTCTCAGAATGATAAACGAAGGGCATTTATCACTATTGCAGATGACCCTTCAGATGTAAATGCAGCAAATTTTACAAAGGGTGACACAATGGGCGGTTTCAGCGCAAAGAGCAATCGTTTTGTAGCGGTATCTACAAACGCCAGATGCGAACTATGCGTCGTATTGAAGTCACACTGAAGTAGGTGCACGAGGCCTGCGCTGACAACCACGTCGGAATTACCAGTATAGAAGTATCAGGAACAGGCTATAAAGTTCACTCATACTCCATAAAAAAGGGAGGTTCCTCCGACCAGACGGGTGTCGTTTCTGGCGGGCAACTGCCCGATGTCGGGATGTCGGGACGTTGTATATTATCGTTTTGACCGCTTGTGTCGCATTTATGCGACACATATTTTCGTGCCCCTACGGCTCGTGTCGTATTTTTGCGACAGAGAACATGCATGATTTTTTCGTTCTATTCAACGATTGCTCCTCCAATGATTGTAGGTATTATTTTATTGATTTGTAGCCGCGCGCTAGGGACACGGCAATTGATATTTAGCCAAGCGCTTAAGCTAGTCGCATGTTTATTCACCATTTATATCAGGGGGAGTGGTCTTTGCCCCATAGTGGTACCTATAATAACGGCTCGGTTTAGAATAGTATAAAAAAACTCTCTACATTTGAATGTTATCGCAATTCGTGAATACCTTAACAAGCGAGCCGATAAAAGTAGGTGATGCTAATAAAGTACGATTATGATTTAAAACGCAATACTTACAATGATTTTTTTTTTCTTCAAGAAACAATGTGTATAATTTTTAAAAAGAGTATTAAAATTGTAATTTATTTTATTAATATTAATAATATCAAATAAAAAAGAAAGAAAAATTAATAAAAGAATAGTTTAATTAAAATAATAATTTTAAAGAATATTGATAAAGATTTCTTTTTTTTTTAAGTTTTTAAAGATAAATTACTTAACTTTAAGTAGATTTTTTTAAACTGTGTATTGTATATGTATTTTTATTCCAGTAAGTAACTTAAATTATATAAAATAACAGTAGTTTCAATACTACTGAACAATTTATCAACAACCTCAATAAAAAAAAATAAAAAAATGGTCTTTAACAAGATATTTTATTTAGTCAGCTCCACAAAATTAAAAAATCAGAAAATCATTGCTCTTTTAACCCTTCTACTTTACACTTAACGTGGATCCAAGTGAATCACAATGGCTTTTTATTTCTTTATGTAATTACGGAATTCAACTGGTTAAAGACCTTAATAAAATACTGACCTTGCATTGGTGCTTAGAAATAATAGTCTTTTTACTCTTCGGGTGAACAATAGCCTTCTTGATCTCTCCGTTATTAACATCAAAACACCTCGCATCAATGAACTCAACGGTATCCGTCACAACTTTCCCCCCAATTTTAATCTTTTCCAAGACCAGTGTCGGTTGCATATACTCAGGTATTGGTTCATCAATCTTATACGTCATTTTCATCTTTTTCTTCTCAACTCTTTCCCGTTCTTGTGAATTGTCACTGGTAATCAGAAAATGGGTCCACTTATGCTGTAGCATATTGGTTTCGGTATCAAACTTTTTAAAGCATTGATCACAAAAATAGTAGTCTTTATAACCAGTCATGGCTTTATTTGTTAGATCCGGTAGTAATTGCACGTGACGTTCTAAGGCATCACGCTCTACTGAACTTTCTTCGCAGAAGTTACATAGATAGAGTCTCTCATTACCCAGGTTACGCATACCATATAAGCATTTTGGGCGTTCATTTGAATGTAGGAATGCAATATGATGAGCTATTGCACATTTGCTGGTAAACTGATCTTTACACACATCACAGACGAAGCACGCAGCAGCGTGTTCGTAGCTATGGTCTTTTAAGTCCATGAATTTGAAGTATATTTCGTTACAAGTCTTGCAAGGAAGCAGTTTTAGCACGCGACACACATTCCGTCGGTGATCTGTGAATTTGACTTTGTTCGGTAAAAATAATCCACATACATCACAATGCAGCTTTATATGAACTTTGAAAAAGGTTCGGTCCATGAAGTTCTTATTACAATAGTTGCATATATAGCACTTCCGTTTCTTGTGATGCAACTTCGTGTGAGATCTTAAAAGCTGGTACGCTTCAAAGATTTTTGGGCATTTTCTGCATTTATGGTATTCTTTTACTTCATGGATGATTACCTGATCAGAGAATGACACACGCTTCTGTGGCTTGTCATTAGGCTTATATACAATCATATGTTTATTTTCCTGATGTTTCAAAAGCTTTTTCTCGCTTGAATACCCTTTTTCACATATTTTACACTTTATGGTTGCCATTTTTGGGTCTTTTTCGCTTCCTGAATCCGAGTCAGAGGGACTGTCAGGCACCTGGTTCCTCTGAAGCTCCTTCTTCAGCTTATCTAAGTCCTCTTTGACGAGGCTGATAAAGCATTTTCTAGAAAACCGGTTTTTAGACTGTACTCTAGGACCTGTTGGCTTTATTCGAGGCTTCTTACCAGCAACTGGAGTTGTCAACTGCTGCAAGTAAGGAGTTATGTCATAACGAGACACGAGAACCAGTGGCACCTTCTGGAACCCTCGGAAGCCGCCTTCAGGCGGGATATTTTTATATTCGTCGGAAGATGCACGTCGAACACCCACTTTATCAACACCACTGTTCTTACTGTTCGTATCTTGCTTAACTCCATTTCTTGTGGACATCGGAAGACACTATCGACGCGGGAAAATAAAATAATAAAAAGAAAAATCCCAAGTTAACGCTAAAAACGTCAACAACGCTATATGTCATGCTAATAAGATGAATTTGCAGAGGTGGCCAATCGCCATCATTTTTCAATGTCGCAACAAAACCGGTGCTAGCCGATTTTTTTTTCATTATTAATAATGTATTAATTATTAAACAGCCGAAGTAATAAATCTGAAAACGTATAAAAATACCATTGATAAATAGGTGCCTAGGGGGTATATTGTTCCTTAAATAATAAACACATCAAAAATTTCAACGGATGTAAAACCGTAGTTCCTGTTTTCAGTTTTCTAAAGATTATCTATGGAAGGTGCGCTTAAAAACTCAAATCGTAACTTTCTTATACTTTTGACTTTGGAAAAATACCTCCTGATATTTTTTTTGTTCTAAAATACTAAGGAATTTCATTATGTTTTTGCAAATATTTACCCTTTTTACGTATTTGAGCACCTAAAATAGTAAAATTATATTGTTTTTGTTTATATTTATCGAAAATTATGGTTTCATGAGTTTGTATTTCAGAACGCATTCGTACAATAGCTCTACCTAATGTTTAGTTTTATCAAAATATCTTTACCCTATTTTATGCATTGGCATTATCCAAATAAGGACTTAATTCGCATCAAAGAAAAAAACAGCATTACAAAACCTTAGCGGTCTTAGTACCACTGTTTATCTAATTTGATTTTCTTATCCGTTGTAGGTACCTACTTACAGTACTTCACTTAGTAGTACGCAAAATAATCAATTCGCGTAATTTTACGTAAACAATTTATTTTTAATCCGCCGCCGTGTGCGTTTACCAGTCGAAATGTTCCCGCCGACTCGAATAAGGAGCTGTCTTCCTGTTATAAATCCTATGTTTAGACAAAAGTTGCGTCCTCACAGACCTTTTCGCCAAACATCTACGCTTCACAATCAAACAAAGACGATACAGAGGAATAAATGGATGAGTTTTAGATCTATTATAACTAGATGGGTGCCGTTAGGAAGTGCTTTTTACGTAGGTTGGTGTTATATTCGTGCTTCGATAAACTATGAAGTGTCGAAAGTGGAAATTTTATTCTACGAAATGTTTCCATTCCGTGTTACCAGCCGAATTTGGGGGAAACTGGCTGCTTGTGAATTACCGACGTCGTTACGGAGTTTCGTCTACGGTACGTACATTAAAATGTTTAATGTGAATCTAAACGAAGCTGAGTTTACCGACCTCAGACATTACAAGAGCCTATCAGCATTTTTTACAAGGCCTTTGAAAGATGGTGCGAGATTCATAGCGCCTTCCCCGTGTGTGTCTCCGTGCGACGGCGTAGTCCTTAATTGTGGGCCAGCGGACACAGACAAGATAGAGCAAGTCAAAGGAGTCACATACAGCCTAGAGGAGTTCCTTGGAGAAAATAAATGGGTGAAAATAAAAGATGACAGTTACTATAACTCTTTGCTGACTAACAAAGACAATGTTCTTCATCAATGTATTATTTATTTGGCTCCCGGAGATTATCACCGCTTCCATTCACCGTGTGACTGGACTGCGACATTCCGAAGACATTTTTCCGGAAAGCTGCTGTCAGTAAACCCGTGGTTAGCAAGGCTAATACCGGGCCTATTCACGCTAAATGAACGAGCCGTGTATGTTGGCAAGTGGAAACATGGTTTCTTCAGCATGACTGCCGTAGGGGCAACTAACGTTGGCTCTATAGAAATCTATAATGACCCAGAACTAAGAACAAACACAAAAGGCAGACGGAACCGTATCAACGAGGTGGACTTAGGACAGGTTCTGTTGAAGAAGGGCGAGTTATTTGGTCAGTTCAATATGGGGAGCACGATAATCTTGTTATTTGAGGCTCCTAGAGAGTTCAAGTTTGATATGGCTTCCGGAGACAAGGTCCTTGTTGGCCAAGCTCTGTGTCCAGCAGCGAAGGAACATGCCAGGTGACCTGTTTACAGGGATTTAGTTGAATTAGCCCAAGTGGCCATGTTTTTCTACATGATGTCTGTAATGCTGTGAACTCGTTAGGATTTTTAAGCTTTTAACCACCAACGGTATAGTGTTACCCAGTAACTGGGTTGTGGACGTCAGGTAGGCAATCTCTCCATGTAAAATACTGGTATTCAGCTGTGTCCGGTTAGATTAGAAGCCGACTCCAAAATAGTTGTTACTTCAGTGTTACACTGGCATAGTATTTTTTCGTTTTTGTAGATCTATAATGATTTAAGAATAAAGCTTATAAATTGTCTATGATAACGGCTCCATTGCAGAATCATTAAACATAGACATCATATTATAATTGAAAACTCATTGGTTGAAATCTGTTCAGTTGTTCAGGCTGTCCAACTTTTTAAGTGTAACTACTATATCTGAACTTGAAACCATCTATCCTATGATATTGGAGATATTCTATCAATTTTTCTGAACCTTGATTAATGAAATATCTTTCCATGACTGACCATCATCATTCTCCTGCAAAATCTGCCAATAACATTCCCACTCCTGGGAACAGGACAGGCCTCCCCGCTGTGAGAGGGAGCTGGCCATAATCCACCACGTGGGCCCAGTGCGGGTTGGGATGTCATATATTTTCAGATTTTTTGTTCTAGTATGTGCCGGTTTCCTCCCAATGTTTTTCTTCACTGTCTTGGGAGAAGTGGTGCTGAAAATAAATTACTCAAAGTAATATGCCTGCCTAGTCATCGTTACTGGGCCACTAATGCCCTCATGCCAATTCATTTGTGGTCGGCGCAACATGTCTTTCTCTTCCATAGTTTTCTAGTCGTGATGACTAGAAAACTCATGACCAATCAGCATAAATGTGAACTTTTTCTAAATATCGAGATAATATGTAAGATCCTTTTTGAGGAAGATTCTGCTCTACATTTTAGTACCGTGTATAACGCGGTCACATTGACTTGACGCTTGGTGTTGATGACGCCATTTTGGTTTTTTGGTAATATACCTAAATACTTCATAAAAAATATAATTAAAACAACAACAGAAAACTAGCCATATTATCGACGCGCGTATCGGTAACAAAGACAAAGGCCTAACACTTGCTAGGCGAGCTAAGGAATGCGGGCCTCGCATTCCAGAGATGCGTCAAGTTAATATGACCGCGTTGTACATATATAATTTAAGTTTGTTTAACCAACAGCCATTCAAAAGTAGTTCTTCCATCAATTTAGTGTCTTAGACCAGGGCTTCCCAAACTTATTTTTACTGTGACGCCCTTGGGAATGTGCTCTTTTTTGGCGACGCCCCTCCCCATAGCCAAAATGAATATTACCTGTTAATGACATTTATATGTTTTATTAGATAATAAGAAAAAAAAAATGAATAAAAGAGATTTATTTTACTTTGTTGGTTGACTAATGAGAAGTACTCGTATGTGCTTGCTTTTCTGAGCATAGCTTCTGAAAACGGGATTCAAGTTTAGATATTTCCACTCTCATCTCTTTCTCTAAATGTATTTTCGATCTGTACCTACCTACTTGTTCTTTATAACTGCAACTGCAGAAAAACCTGTTTCGCACAAGTATTATGTCGCGAATGGTAAAAGGACCCTCAATGCTGTAGTGCTGATGGCGGCATGATATTCGTGAGAAATCGAGGTCCAAAATCTATTATCTTGGTATTATCTTTGTTGTACTGCTGGAGCTTGACACTGGAGTCACAGGACAATTCTATGAATTGTTCTTCTTCCTCTGTCGAAACTGGATAGTGTTGATGGTGAGGTCGACTGGAAAGGGTTTCTAATCCAGTCATATTGCTCCAGATTTTTACACATTGTGTTGACACATAAAGCCAATCTAATCTAAGTAGATCGCCTCACGACGCCCCCTGGAATAGTGCCGCGGCGCCCCAGGGCGTCGTGACGCACAGTTAGGATTAGGGAAGCCCTGTCTTAGACAATTTTTCTTCCAGTTTATTGAAAATAGTTCTTATTTAGCTCGCCAGGCCGCAGGTTAGCTTATCAGGCCGCAAGAACATATATAAATAAAATAGCCTGCCGGACCGCATATCGAGAATAGCTTTTTGAGGTGAACATTTCTTCAGGCGCAGTTTGCGCTTTTTGGAACTTGAACTTTCTGAAGAATATTACAATCGATTTTAAATTCTTTAGGCACCAGCTTCTTCCATTTTCTTAATTCTCTTTGCCAAGGAAGATGGTTTAGAGGCTTCTAAATTCATCTTCTGTTAGATTTTGTTATCGTAACTTTTTAGTAGTTCGGAACTTCGGTTCTCTGAAAGTCTGTCAAAGCCAACTGCTTAATTGCTAGTCAATTTCTAAACAGAAGCCTCATGCCTCATTATTATAAAACGCAGTTTAACAAGTCAATAGTCCTAGTTTACAATATGGCCGGGGCTAGGTTTTCGGAACTTCCGCGCATGTCCTCTCACTCACACTCGCCTTATGTCACCATTTCATCATTTCAGCCGAAAGACGTCCACTGCCGGACATAGGCCTCCCCCAAAAGGGGGGGGGGGGGGTTGCCATAATCGCCACGCTTGGCAGGCGGGTTGGCGATCGCAGTATGGTATGGTGGTGGAATGCATAAAGAACGCTGCTGCCCATTCTCCGGTACGCCCCTTAGTCGCCTTTTACGACACCCACGGGAAGTATGGGGTGGTGCTATTCTTTAAGTCCGGCACCACACTGACAAGTCCGGCACCACACCACCATTTGGTTCCTAAAAAATGTTATTGTGCAGCCTTCTGCGCTAAGTTCGGACCGTCACCTCGTTTTGTAGGTTACATGTTATGAGCGGTTTTGGTTGGATCCTCCATTCTTTAGAAAAGCTGAAAATTGAAAAATTGATCAAAGTATATTCCAATCTAAATAATTGATTTTATCTTGTATTGAGAATTATAAAAACGTAGAAGTTTGTCGGCTCAGTCGCTTTTCACTTCGCATGAAACAAACTTCATTCAACGCCGATGTCGAAGTCTGAATAGTGAATAATTATTAAATATCGATCCACAGGGAAACTTAACGGAATATCACTCGAAAACCGATTACCCGAATGACAATTTCCCAAATATTATAATGTCTCGATTTTTATTAAATTACACAAATTCTCGAACTAATGTCTCGAGTACACCCCGTAAGGTATTTCAAAATCAAAAGTCATTTAAATACAAGCTAGGCTGACAGTGGCATAACTATATACCAGTGACAAATATGTTCCATTTGTATCTAATCAAGTCAATCTTAGCCTTACGGGTAGTCAGAACTCAGAAGCCCGCAAGCCAGACAACCAGCCTTACGTGTAAAAGCGTATCGTGTTAACCTGTTACTGGGCTGTGGAGGTCAGATAGGCAGTCTTCAAGGCAGGCTTAATTCAACTGCATCCAGTTAGTCCGGAAGCCGACCCGAACAGAGTTGGGAAAGGCTAGGCAGATGATGATTTAAGCGACCCACTCAAAATATTGCAGTAGCAAAAAAAACGGAACTGCATGTAAAATATTGATTTATTATTCAGCTGCATTCGGTTAGACTGGAAGCCGATCCCAACATTGTTGTAAAAATGTCTAGGCAGATGATGAAGATTTAGCTACTAAAATAGCCAACGGCACATAACTGTGGCCTCATTCAAAAAAACTGGGCCAAGATTAGAGGGTCAACAGCTGTGACCTATTCATTTTGTTTTTGTTTCAAAATCGGATATTTGAAATCACCTCTAAAAGAACTTTAATTAGATTGTATTCAATTAAATTGTTTGCATCAATCAAAACGATATAATTCTTCGCTCGTATCGTAATCGAAACGAACTATGTGAAAGTAGGTCATCACTCATGTCAGCCTTTCGGATTCTCTTGCCGGACATAGGCCTTTCCCAAGTTGTGCCCCAATATCAGTGCCTCACGGATCCCAACTTCCTGAAAGATACTTGTTTCAGCCGCCTTTTTAAAGTCATGGGTTCTTATAACTGCTGGTAGGCGTAGCACGCCCCGCTTGCCGGTTTGCAGTCATAGATCAAAAGTATAATTAGCCTATAACGTTCCCACTGCTGGGAGACAGTCACACTGACCTCCTTTCTGAGAAGGAATGTAGAGGAGGCCAGTAAGTTTATTGAACCAACAATTTTCAATGTTGTGTCCATGTTTTTACATTTGTGCAAAACACTTTCACACTGTTATAATTCGATTTGCAGTCAGCTTTAATGTGTCCTAGTTTTCTTAAAACACTTTGTGGATGTACTTTGCGAATTGAATACTGAAGTTTGTACAATTTTCAATTTTATGTCCATGTTTTTACAGTTGTGCAAAACACTTTCACTATAATTAGATTTACAGTCAGCTTTGATGTGTCCTAGTTCTCCACACTTAAAACACTTTCTGGGTGCACTTTGCGCTTTGAATGCTGAAGTTTGTACGTCTTCACTTTGTTTATTTCTCTGTTCCTCAATTATGAGCCTAGCTGTCAATTCTGCAAGCGTTTTTTGACTTGCCAGTACTGAATCCCAAGCAGATATAAAATGGCGGTAATGTTCTCCAAGCGATGAGATTATTTTCGTTATCACCATACTATCTGACATTGTTCCTTGTGCCTGTTTGATACGAGCCACTAAATCCTCTATTTTGGCTATAAACGTTGTAACGTTTTCGTTGTCATACAACTTTATTTCAAAGAATCTTTGCTGCAGTAAGTGCAATGACACATCGGACACACTGTAGCTAATTTTGTTTACATTTTTTGTGCCGTTTCACAATTTTGTATGTGTATCATCAGCGATGGTGACATGCGAGTTACGATCACGCCTTGTGCCTTAGCGTCAGCTTATAGCCATTGTGTTCGGCTTTGTCGTCCTCTTCCGGACATATTTTGTACGATCCATCTATTACTCCAAAGACGTTGATTGCCTTCAATATAACCTTGATCTGGAATTTCAACATCGGCCAGTTGTTAATTCCTTCCAGCCTTGTATTAGATTGAGGATTTGATCCGAAAATCTCGGCCGTCTCGGCGTCCATCATTTCTCCTGTATGTTCCTTGCTTCACCACAAGTATTTTCACTTTACCGTGATTTAGCTTTGATCAGGTACTTGCCTCAAAATTTTCTGGGTTAGAGCTGGGCCCAAAACCTTTTGCAGGAGTTTTCGTGCAGCACTAACCCGAAGAAATGGTGGTGGTTATTTCTTATTAAGTTAATTTCACATTGGTACGCCATTGACCGGCGGGCCCACACCATAGAGTACTAAACTTTTGAAAGCAGTGTTACCAGCATATTAGAAATAAAATTGCTGTTGCCTATTTAATTTCTAGACAAGCAAAATCAAAAATTAAAAGTTATTTATTCAAATTAGGTTGAGAATCAGCGCTCTTTTGAACGTCAAACTTACATAAGAGACAGTCCCCCAAAACGCCCGCTCGTGAAGAGCGGGCGTTTTGGGGGACTGTCACTTCCTAGTGATTTAGCATGAATGAAGAAGTGGCGCAACAAACTCCCCAGCAGACCTTTTCCAGCATAATTGTGCCTGTTTGCTTACGATGTTTTCCTTCACCGTTTAGAGAGCATCTTAGGTGAACGAGCACCAGACGTGCAGACGTTATCGATATCACATTAATTTAGGTATCGTCAACCGTTGAGGATATAGATATTGTAGTGCAGATGACAATAACAATTTCAAATATTTGGCTCATGCAAACCTAAATAAGGGAATTAGTTTTATTTAGTGACAAAACGGTTTCCAAGTAGAAAATTTTAATTATTTCCTCTTTGGTATTACCTATTTTGTTGGGCGCCATATTTGGCAGTAGTTTATTTGATTTATAAATAATAATGTGACTAAAATACAGTGAATTAGTAGGTACACTGTACAGTCCGGCCGACGAGGGAATGCTCTTTGACACCTGTCAGTTTCATACAAACGAATACTTGTTTTGCGAATTTGATCTTTATATTAGCTACTAGAATTGTCGCTAGGTGTCAGGAACGCATTCTCTCGACGGCCGGACTGTAGATAGAGAAATATATTTTTCTGTTTCCATTTCTAAAGGGAGGTAGTTGTGGACCAATTTTTCGTTGAAGCAGTCGTTCATCTTGTCACATTCACTTACTCTTCCTTTCACAATAATATCATTCCTTTGTCGCTTTGATACTTAGATTTTATTTGGGGTGTTGTGTGAGTTACCCACTAACTGGGTTGTGGACGTCGGATAGGCAGTCGCTCCATGTAAAATACTGGTATTCAGCATTCGGTTAAACTGGAAACCGAATCTCAACATAGTTGGCAAAAGGCTAGGCAGATGATGAAGATGTGTGATAGTCGTTTATCGTGATATTTCGTGTCTCGAATTTGTATGGTGGTTAAAAGTTTAAAACAGTTTCTCTAGATGTTATTCATTGATTGAAAAATGTAGCAAAATGATTGTTTTGTAAGTAATTATTTTAAAGCTAAGGAGCTTGTAACGCTATTACATTATGTATATTTAAAAAGCTATTGTAATATATTTTAATTTAATCGACTTGAGAAATGAATATTGCAAATAGAGATGTCCTTTATCGATCTCGATCTATTTTATCGACAAGCAAATTAGGTTAACTATCTGACAAACTTTTGGGTACACCACTTTTTTTAAAGTAGGGTACTTCCTATCCACTTAATGGTACTTCACTATTTTGAAATTAAGTATCCCACACTTCTCGAATCTAAGTATTACATGTATAGCCGAGTAAGATACGAAGTCGTTAATATAACGCATCGAGTTTTAAACGAAATTTGACTTTAGACAGGATGTAGAGCAGTAGCGAAGCGTCAATTTTTGTAAGAGGCGTGAATCGGGACGAAACTTTAAAATGGATTTTAACGTTGAGATAATATAGTTTGTTGCCAATAAGGACACGTAATCGTTAATTAAATAAGAGTAAACACAGTAGGGTCCTTTTTGGCAACAAACTATATTGTTTTAAAGTAAAAATCCCTTTTAAAGTTTTGTCCCGATTCACCCCTGCATCCCTATTCACCCCGTTTGACGGTATATTATTTGTCTATAGAATACTGACAGTGCCATTTCTCAAAGGGAATCCGGTGGGAATCGAGTTGTATGGAACCTTCGTCACGGAGTCTTCATCTACGCATTCTGTATACCAAACTATCAGACCAAATAAAAAACCAAGACAGAGGGCTGTCAACAGTAAATTGAAGCCGGTTTCGTAAACATGTGTGCACATAGTGAGGTGTAGTTTGATTGTAAATGGTTGTAAACGTGTGCGTGTGAGAGTGTAAGCACAGAGCGGAGGTGTAGTTTTTGCATGCTTCACTGTATTGTTCGCAGCGCTGTGTCTTGACTTTTTATTTGGTCTGAGACCAAACTAAGTAATTTTGTGCAAAAGTAATTACTGGGAAACGCGGCAATGCATGAAAAACATTGTGCACGTATGCATGCCACGATACAGGGATCTTGCGAGTATTTAAAGTTAAGTTATAACATTTAAAACACGTTTTTGTAAAACAAACGTCAAACAAAGTTGGAAGTTTGACCTTCAATGTCTCCGCAACCAGAAGGTTTACAGGCAGTACAAAAAGATGATCCTAATAATGGGAAAAAACAAGTGACTCGGCTAGGGTATTTTTACACCCGTTAGGAGCATCATCACTGCCTGATTGACAGTTCCTATTGGACGAGTCTCTTTCTAAAACTCGGAAGTGCCGTATTAACAGCGCGTACTGTACTTAATGAATACTATTTAAATGCGGGTATTGCCTTTTTTAAGTGGGATACTTAATGATTAAGGAAATAGGGTATTTTGAAGTCGCCAACTCTATTTTTTAAGTCAGGTAGCTAACTAAATACGACTTTCGACCATTTTTGCTGTAGATGTGTAACTAGTATTTAGTTGATTTGTATAGACTTATAAATAGATTTTTACGCGAACAAATTAGTTTTTGTTATGTCTGTGTAAAATATGAAAAACGACTGAGTTGTCGGAAAAAAATTGAAGTGCAATTTTTGAGGGTAAAAATTTTGAGTAATATTTACAAAGTATTTAAATGGAGGGTAAAATGTAAAATCTTATTTTTAAGGGCTGATTTTACCAAAGTCAGATATCTTTTATCCGTGGAATAAAATTGACGGCTGACAGTTCTAGTATGGAAAAATTGTCAAAAATTTAAAATTTATTCTCAGGATAAGGACTTATTCTAGGTATAAAAGTTTGGTGAAATTCGCCCTAAGTGTTTTATAATATATTTTGCCATTATAAAGGCAATTGCAGCCTTCACTGTACTGTAATTCGCAAATCGCAACCAATTTTTGGGCCACATAAACGAAAATATGTATTTAATGCTCTATTTACAAAGAAGAATGCCCACTACATCACGCTTGTGATAATGCTTAGCTTGCGTTGGTGGTGGTCTGAAATTGGTACTTGGTCAAATCGTCAAACAATGTTACACGAATCTTTGTGTAAACTTATCGCTGGTTTGCGAGAATAGTGACGGAACTAAAAATGATAGATTTTAGAGAATGACATTTTTTAATTTCTTTATAAATGTTTTAGTCACTGATCTGTATTATACAAGTATGATAGCGCAAAATGTAAATGAGTTGACTTTACTTATTAAAGGAAAATTAATTGTTGTTCACGTTAAAATATCAAAGATTTATGATCGTTTGCCATACAGTATTCAATTTGAAAGAATTTTGAATTACGTCACTATTCTCGCAAACCAGCGTTATGGTCTGTTGAATAAATGTGGTTACATGTCTCCTATAATTATTTGAGTTTTAAAAATCTCCAACATTCAGTTAGATTTGGCCAGGGTCACTAAAATTGTGTGAAATTGTTTTGTATTTAATTAATTTATAAGTCGTTTTATACTAATAGTGTCTGTAGGGCATAACAATACGCTTATTCGACAGACTACATTATTGTCTTGTGATTTGATCAAGCAGAAATGTAAGTACCGTCAAACGGGGTGAATAGGGAGACGGGGGTGAAACGGGACGAAACTTTAAAAGCGATTTTAACATCGAAATAATATAGTTTGTTGCCAAAAAGGAGTCTAATGTGTTTATTGTATTATAATTAACGATTAAGTGTCCTTTTCGGCAACAAACTGTATTATTTCAACGCTAAAATCCATTTTAAAGTTTTGTCCCAATTCACCCCTGCATCCCCATTCACCCCGTTTGGTGGTACTTTACGAAGTCTGGGGTAAACTGTCGGCCAATCCTAGTGTGATATGATAACCAAGTTTTGCACCACCTACACGACGTGTAATTTAAATATCTGAAGACCTTTTAAGACAAAACCTGGAGGGTAGTCTGTAAAATTCAAATTTTCTTCCGTTTTTTTGCTACTGGCAGCACCATAATTGCGTAAGACTCGATCAGTCTCAAACTGAACAATTTTGAAGTATATTGCTAATCCATTGCTTCCTATGTTTGAAAAATGTGTCTGCTCAACGACGTAAATACCGCAATGAATGTTGTTGAACTGTCAAAATTAAACCCTTTGCTAGTATCGGGTAGGTACCTATGTTGATCAAAATACAGGGTCAAATAAAATTACCTTGCGAAGCTCCGCATGCGAATTGATAGGTATCGATTTTAAAATTCGATGAAAAGAAAATATAAAGTCTCATCGTTTTTTTATTGGCTAAATAATAACAGCCGCACAAGTCGATAGATCAGGTTAAGCTTCGCTTGCTGCGGTTGATCTGTGGATGGGTGACTATCTTTACATTCCTTGCCTCTGAAAGCACGTTAAGCCGTTGATCCCGGCTGTCATTCATGGATCTTTGACAGTCGTTACGGGTAGTCAGAAGCCCGAAAGTCTGACAACCAGTCTTATCAAGGGGTATCGTATTACCCAGTAATTGGGTTGTGGAGGTCAGATAGGCAGTCGCTCCATGTAAAATACTGGTATTCAGCTGCATTCGGTTAGACTGGAAGCCGACCCCAACATAGTTGGGGAAAGGCTAGGCAGATGATGACTGTAGTTACTTGAAATATCAGTTTCAAAGTCAGTCTTTTTTTCTGTGTATACTTCACAGACGGGATGGATATCGATATCTACAACTGAACTGAGCCTTAGACAAAGAAAAGTATAGACGGCGGGTAGCTCCATTTCATTTCCACAAGAAAGGGATAAAGTATTGTGTTATTATAAGTAACAGAAAAGGATAAAGCTATACTATTTTCGTCTCTCACTGTATGCCAGTTTTTTCAAGGCAGCTACTTATGTAGCCTATGTTAGTTAAGTTAGTGTTTTGTCTCATGTGTGGCCACGCTACCCAATGCTCTATAGCTTTCTTACTCTAAGGAACTGAGCATATTTTATGTACAGACGCCAGCACAATCAATCTACCCAAAACTGTCAAATCAACTTTGAACCTTGTCTTGTACTTTCTGTAGCGAAAAAGTTGAAAATCTATTTAAAAAAATTGACATATTATTGTAATTGCTTGATGTGCTGATAGGAAAAAGTTATGTTCCGCTCGTCAACACTGTGAACGAATGAATCTTTTTTGTCTGATCTTCAACAGTGTAGATGACAAAGGGACACTGATCGGGAATATTCGTCAATCTCGGTCCTGTCAAAAAATACCTCTAGCTTCCCTACATTTTGACGTTGATTGCAGCTGAGATGAGATTGCAACTAGATTTTTGCCATTTTTTTACGGGAATTGCCCTCAGGATAATTATATTGTAACACTGTCTGACAAGAATATGACAGACTAGCTGCGTCCCGCGTTTTCACCCGCATAAGGGTCGATCCCGTGGGAACATCGGGATAAAAATTATCCTATATCCTAATCCAGGTCATGGTGTACCCATGTGCCAAATTTTATCCATATCTGTTCAGCAGTTTTAGCGTGAAAGCGTAACAAAGAAACATAAAAAATCAAATCTTTTCTCGTTGTTGGCATGTGCTAAAATGGTGCTCAATAAAAGTTAAATGATTGATAAATGGATTATTATTATGATTTCCTTTATATCATTATATACATATGTATTATATTTTTAAATATTAGGATATAAAAACATTAAATTTAGAAATATAAAAAAATATTATTATTATGTCTTTGTGACGCCTCGGAATTTTTTGTTTGTGGTGCAAAATTTTGTAATCCTTGTATAATTATTATTTCCCTTCTATTGCCCATGTATTGCGAAAAAATATTTTTATTGTAAATGTGCTCGAAAAAAATGGATGTTCAACTCGACAATTAAGTGTATTATATAAAGTAAATTGAATAAAAAACAATAAAAATAATACGTGTTTCTGTTTCTTTTTAAACCCGAACTTTAAAAGACTGCGAGATTTCCTCAAAGTTATCGCAAAATTATTGTGAGGGGTCCGTGGCTAAATCATAACAGCCGCACAGATCGATCGATCAGGTTAAGCTACGCTTGCCGCGGTTGGTCTGTGAATGTGAGACCATCTTTACATACCGAGACCCTTCCGTGCCTCGGAAAGCACGATAGGCCATTGGTCCCGGCTGTCATTCGTGGATCTTTGACAGTCGTTAAGGGTAGTCAGAAGCCCGACAATCTGACAACCAGTCTTACCAAGGGGTATCGTATTAAGGCCCCTTCAAACAGGCGCGACACGCGATAACATCGCGCGCGACACAAAGGCACCGCAAGTCGCGCAACGAGCGGTGCCTTTGGATCGTCGCGATTCGCGTCGCGCCTGTTTGCAGGAACCTTTACCCAGTAACTGGGTTGTTGAGTTCAGATAGGCAGACGCTCCATGTAAAATACTGGTATTCAGCTGCATCCGGTTAGACTGGAAGCCGACTCCAACATAGTTGGGAAAAGTTCAACATGGGAAAAGGCTAGGCAAATGATCATCATCATCATTTCAGCCGAAAGATGTCCACTGCTGGACATAGGCCTCCCCCAAAAGGGCGGTTTGCCATAATCGCCAGGCTTGGCAGGCGGGTTGGCGATCGCAGTATGGTATGGTGGTGGAATGCATAGAGAACGCTGCTGCCTGCGCCTTTTACGACACCCACGGGAAGTATGGGGTGGTGCTATACTTTAAGTCCGGCACCACACAGACGTCGGCAAATGATACCGCTAAATTATTGTGATAAATTGACAAGCGTGCCTAAACTGCACACTATCAATAAAAAAACTGAATCATTTTTAAAGGATACTGCTAATCCATTGTTTCATATGTTCGACAAATTTGTCTGCTCAACAACGTACCTAGATAACGCAATGAATGTTGTTGAACTGTCAAAATAAAAGCCATTCCAACTGTTAGTGTATTACGCAATTACACCGGTGTTCTGGCTAGCCTATAATATTTATTACCTACTAGCTTTTGCCTGCGGCTACGCTCGCAAGAAAGTCGGAAATTATCCCACCAGAAAGTTCTCGTGGAATAATTTATTAAATTACAATTGCTGTCCTAATCCTAAACCAGGTCATTCAACCGCATAAGTAACATGAGGCATGCATAAGTAACATGAGGCATGCATAAGTAACATGAGGCATGCATAAGTAACATGAGGCATGCATAAGTAACATGAGGCATGCATAAGTAACATGAGGCATGCATAAGTAACAAGCTTTCGCATTTATTAAATTAAATTAAAAAAACCGACTTCATTGGTTTTTTGTAAAAAAACAAACAATAAATTTCAGTTTTCGGAAACTCCTCTTTTTCCCCTCATAATTTTAATTTTTCGCATTTTCCTTCTGAACTGTATGCAAATTCTTGTAAGTACATTTTGTTTGTTTTATAATTATTTTCTGCACACTGCAGTGTAGTTGTTGATGATTTATTTTTTTAGGTTTCCGTACCCAAAGGGTAAAAACGGGACCCTATTACTAAGACTCCACTGACCGACTGTCACCAGGCATGTGAGTGCATCACTGTCTCATGATTTCATGAACCGTGATAGCTAGACAATTGAAATTTTCACAGATGATGTACATACACACATCAAAAGTGTCTAGGGATCAAGCATTTTTATGCGGATTTCTTGAGATTGAGATGTGGCTTTGTAATAAATTTATGATTTTATAAATTTATATGGATCCTTTTTGGTGCATTTCATAATTTGAATCAGGAACTGTGAATCAAATTCGAGTAAAAGATGAAAATCAGCTGTCAATATTTTCCCTATAAAAACATACAACGCATTGAAGACATTATTAGTGCTACTGTTTCCCTACTACTGATTAAAACCAACGTTATTATGGAGCGACGACGTGGGAATGATAGAAGCTGGTTCCCGGCAACGTACTGTGGCTTTAGCTCTGAATACAAGTCAGAGTGTTATCAGTCGACTTTGGACACGTTACCGAAGCACTGGTACCGTGGCTGAGCGCCATGGAGGACGGTATCGCTGCACCACACGGAGACAAGACCGATACATTCAAATCTTAACTCGAAGAGCTCCAACAATAACCGCCATGATGTTAGCCGTGAGGCTTCATCACTCTTCAGGGAACTTAATTAGCGACCAAACAGTCAGAAACCGCTTGCATGAAGTGAACCTTCATTCCCGAAGACCGCTACGGGTACCACCTATAGCAATGCACAATCGTAGGATTCGATATCAATGGGCTCTTGAACACAGAAATTGGGCAGAAGAACAATGGCGTTTCGTGTGCTTTTCTGATGAGTCTCGTTTTGGTATGAGACCGGATACAAGACGTATACGACACTGGAGAACCCCTGGACGCCAACAGCGATTAAAATCCTGCCAGGAAGTCCATCCTTATAGTGGTGGAACCATCATGGTATGGGCGGGTATTTGGATCGGCGGAAGAACTGAGTTGATTTGGATCAGAGGCAACCTCAACGCTCAAATTTATGCTGAGACGATTGTATCAGACGTCATCGTTCCTCTACAAGTGCAAATCGGTCCCTTATTTCAGTTAATGCATGATAATGCACGACCGCACACCGCAAGAGTTGTAAGACAGACTCTCGCCGCAGCTAACATCAATGTCCTGCCCTGGCCTGCTCAGTCGCCAGACTTGAACCCGATTGAGCATGCATGGGATATGCTACAGAGAAGAGCTCTGCCGAATATGGAGGGTATCCAGTCGCAAGAAGACCTTTTTTTGTTGTTGCAACGAACATGGGCGGCCATTCCACAGCGTGATTTGGATGAACTCATTTTGAGTATGCCAAACCGATGTTCTTGTGTTGTTAGTGTTCGCGGTAGAAACACGGATTATTAATTGTTTAAGTTACCCAATAAAATTTTAAAGAAATCTGTTATTTCAGTCTTTTTTTCGAACTTTTGTGTTAGTGGTTCAAATGTCAAAAATCCCTTTATTAGGAAAATGGCAAATTTCTTTATTAATGCAAAGGTGACTTGGTTTATCGTTACTGTGACAAACGAAAACACTTTATTTGATGAATCCTTAAAGAAAATTTTAATTAATATCAATCAGGAGAAAAGTTATTGCAAAAATATATGTTGATCCCTAGACACTTTTGATGTGTGTATTTCTGTTGCCGCTATAACAACAAATACTAAAAACAATAAAATAAATATTTAAGAGGGCTCCCATACAACAAATGTGGTTTTTTCCGCGTCTTTGCCTTGTGGTAGGTACGGAACCCTTCCCCCCCGGTGGGTTCCCGCATTGTCGAGGCGAGGGGACTCAGTAGCCGTGGCTTGGTCACCCACGGTGAAGCGAAGAGGAACCCGAGGAGGGGCCGCTCGTCAGGGCTTTTGCCGATAAGCCGACGACGTAGCGGCCAACAAGTAGGTTGCGGTGCCGCTTGGGCGACATCGCAACTGAGGCGGGCCGCGATGTCGTATGGGAGGCATCGCGGCTGAGGGTTGGAGGCCGCGGCGGGAGTGGAGTGCCTTGACGGGGTCTCCGCCGTCTGATGGCGGACGCGGTGGGGCAGGGGAGGAGGAGTGTCGGTATGACGTTGGCCGCTGTCTCTATCCTCTGCGGCCGAAAATTGGCAGGCGGCGGGACCAATGACCTGACCCGTCGCAGGGGGCCAAGGGTGCCCAGACACGGGGTCGTCTGGCGCCCATGTGCTGGTTTGGTCCCTGAGGTGGTCACGGCTTGCTATGTGTTCTGGTGCGCCGGTGATGGGGATTACTCCCCAGAGGAGGGTCCGGTAACGGACAGCCGCGGCGGGTTCACGGATGAGTGCTAACGCGTGCCCGTGTTCCCGCCGGTAAGCGGCAGAGGAGGAGAGTGTGGAGTTTTAGTGGGTTAGAGTCCCACATAACTGCACTATCTCCCCGTGGTAGTGCAGAATGCATGAGCATTTCTCCATGTCAAAAAAAAAAAGTTACGGAACCCTTCGTGTGCAAATCCGACTCACACTTGTTTCTATTTCGATAGTTCCATCATCGTGCATCGTTCTGCTAATTTACCTTGGCAAAAGCCGTGAAACTTATTTTACGAACTGTTTCCTAGGTTTCAGTGATATTTACCTGATAATGATCTTTGAATAAATTGTATTTCAAAACATGGCTTCAAGGCAAGGACGTTGTCAAAAACCGGTCAGTCTTCAAAGCAAGAGTGAACATGCATCTTCTGGGCAGGCTCGTTCTATCATAGACCTCATCCATCGCTTTCAACCAGGCGAGATCGAAGTTTAGCTGGCCTATTTCGCGATAAGAAGAAAAAAAAAATGTTAATTTTCCAGTGTTGCCAGCAAAGCATAGGCCACTTGTCCTTTTTTTGAGGATGTAAAGTCTGGCAAACGAAAGTAGACACTCGAATTATTTGTAGACTTTTTATATGGCAATGTAAGATAAAATGTCAAATTAAATTTGTCAAAACAAGATGGCATGTTGTTTACGATTTGTTGTGATCTTGTTGAGCATTTTTCTAACTCAAAATTGATAAAACTATTAAAAGTGGAATGAGGGAGATGTTGTTTCGCATGATTTCCAAATTTGAAGAAAAACAACAGGAGAAAGACGCTGAATTCAAACTGAAACAAGATTGTTTACTTGTGGTGTTGAATTTCTCAGGTTAGTATGACGCATATTATATTAGTTGATACTTTGTTTGAAATCGTAATTTTATCTTTTTACAAAACTATTTCTCTATTTTGATCCACATTCAGTTTACATTACGTTAAATAACTTCATAATAATGCATTATGGTTATTTAACATAGGTACCTTAACAAATGTTACAATGTAATTTTAAAACACAAATTGTTTTCTTTAACAGAAAATCTGGAGGATGTAGCAGGGGTTGATGAGATAGTGAAAACTATTGAAAAACTTACTGATTTGGAGCAAAAAGACAGGATAAGAACCCAGAACCAGTACTTACATGAAATAGCGATCTAAACGCTATTGAGCTGGCAAAGCGTAAAGTGGCAAGTAAAAATATTGCCCTGGCCGCAGTGGAGTTAGAGAGGGCTATTAAAGAATCTTTTGAAACCATAACTCCAGAGGAGTGGAAGAAAATGACTGACCATGTCATACATGTCGAAAATAAATATAAAGAAAGGAACAGAATTACAGAAGATAACTTAGAAAGTTTTATTATTAATGTAGGAAACAGTGATTCCAATGACTCTATCTTCCATGAATCTTTTCACATGGAAGTTTTAGATTCAGATTTTGATTATGACAGTGAATAAACCAAAATTATTATAGAATATTGTTGTTTAATTAAATCAGATTGCTACATAATACCTATAGTCGTATTTTTGATTCAGACGAAGGAAACTGATTCTTCGAAATGTCACGAAAGTGTCTTTGATTTGGATCATTATAGGTAGTATGATTTTACATCTCAAAACTTCAGTTTACTTTGTCTGATTAAAAATTCGATTTTACGCGATTAGCGTTAGCCATTTCAATATTATTATTATTTACTTAGTTTATACTAAACCGCTGGGCAAAGGGCTCCCCCAAATCCTTCTAGGAACTTGAATTTATAGCAATATAATTATCACAAACTTAGTGGTAGATTTCTTTTGCGCCTAGGTAAGTTAGTAGCTGCTACTACCGCAGTATTGATTTATTTCGTAGATTCATTCCCATTTTTGGACCTGTCCATATGCAGTCAAGCAGTAGTGTACAAATATTAGTTTTTCAGCTAAAACAAATTATTATAAAGTATCAAATTAGGTTATTCCAGGTATGTCATACTAATTTTAGGGTTGCTATATTGATATTTTTTAAATTTGCCGCGCTTTTTCAGTCTCTACTTTCGTTTGCCAGACTTCTAGACGTTATAAAGATTTCCTTTTTAGGCAGATAGGCAGTCGCTCCATGTAAAATACTGGTATTCAGCTGCAGCCGATTGGGCTGGTCTAGCAGCCGATCTCAACATTGTTGGAACAGGCTCAGCAGATGATTGATGACAGATGATGATCATGAGATTCCTTCTCGGAGTTCTCCGACAGTCATTGATGTCTAAGATTAACTTAGAAAGCAGTACATACGTTGGTACAGACGCCATCACATCAAGCTATTACAATCTGTCAAATTACTTCAATAGATATTCAACTTTATCGCTAAAGCTTAAGGTTCAAAGTTGATTGGGAAAATTTGACAGTTTCGGGTAGCTTGATGTGCTTGCGTCTGTACACAGACAACATATAACTTGGTACTACAGTGCGACCGAGGAGAGAATGCGTAGACAGAGTAAACTATAGACTGCTGCATATCTTCTTTTTCATTCGCACAAGAAAAAGAGAAATATATTAACGTCATTAGCAAAGAAAAGAGAGAGTAAGAATATTCCTGTACCTTTTACCTACATTTTCACAGTTGCCAGACGAAAAAGACGTGACGCAAAGTGAAGACAGAGTAATCTATAGACTCATGGTACACGTTCGGTGACACGGAGACACTGACCTCTATAATACAAGTGTATTATAGAGGTCAGTGCACGGAGACCATGAGTCTATTAGATTACTGTCTACGAGAGAATGTGTTCACCTGTCAGTGTCAAACAAAGGAATTCGTGTTTTGAGAATTTGATCTTTATTAGCTACTAGAATTATCTCACTTCAGTGCGACAATTCTAGTAGCTAATAAAGATCAAATTCGCAACGTTAGGAACGCATTCTCTCGACGGCCGGATTGTACTTAGTTAATTTAGGTCTTAGGATAACCTACAAATCTCTCACATAATCACATCCGCACTTTACAAAATTCTTGCAATAAAACTGGGTCATTGGTCTAATAATGCCAGTTTTTATCTACTGATAGTACCTACGTAATGTCAAACGTCACATATCACTGCGGAAATATTATCACTTATCGCTACTATTGCTCACTGGCTTAAGTTTGTTGCTAGGTTGCTACATACGGCATTTATCAGGCAGACATCATATTTAGTTTAACCTTTATAAATTCCCATTTTGGGCCCCCTAAAAAAAACATTTTTACAAAAAAAAAACAACCGACTTCCAAAAAAACACTACAAATTGAAAAATACCTAACTTTAATTTCGGAAGTCGGTGTCAATAAACGAAAATGCGGAACCTAAGACATGGGACAATGGAACAATGGGACCACCTCGAGAGTATACCCTTTCAAACAAAAAAAGAATTTTGAAAATTGGTCCACAATTGGCGGAGTAGGTAATCGCGTAACAAACACACAAAAAAAAAAACATACCGTCCAATTGAGAACCTCCTCCTTTTTTGAAGTCGGTTAAAAATATCATATTGCACCTACTTACTATTATGATCCTCAAATAATTCTTATTTTTGTGTCTTCTAAAAATACTGAATAGCAAAGTAACTGCGGCCAACTTGTAAAGTATGTTTGGGTAAGATCGGCCCTGGTATAAGACCGTATGAATCAAATTCCCACATAATGGGGCAATGTTTTAATGCAAAAATCGTCTGGGATGTTTCTATAACTTGACTTAAATATTATTTACCTATACCAATTTTCCAGTTAATCAAGCCACGTAATAAAATACTCTCCTGTGAAGAGACACCCAATCTCCCTTTAGGGTTTCCAAAAAATTACGAACTTTATAATTTACTTAGTATGTATTCGTGCCAAGTTTCAATCAAAAAGTATCCCCGCTTTTCACCCCCACAGGGGTGGAATTTCGTAAAATCGTTTGGGATGTGTTCATTACTTGACTCGAAAGATTTTTTATACCAATTTTCGAGGTAATCAAGCCACGCAGTAAACTCCTCCCCAGCCCCTTTTTACCCCGATAAGGGTAGATTTTCGAAAATCCCTGATAAGTAGGTACATGTTATTTTTGGTCATGAGTATAAGTACTGAGTTTCGAGTTCATCGGACCGCGCGTTAAAATTCTTCCATACAAACTTTGACACCTCCCAATCCCTCTTCAGGGGGAAGTTTAGAAAACAAAAAACCCGGCAAGAGCGAGTCGGACTCGCGCACCGAGGGTTCCGTAACATCATATGTTTTTTTAATTTTCATCGGCAAGGACTACATTTTTCAGAGAATTTTAACACTGTGAACTGTGGTACTTATAGAATATTGCAGTTGTATTTTAGCGCCACCTCTTGCCCGATAGTGGAACTAATATAACTTTTGTTGATGATTTCTGAAAAAGTGTGCTATTTAGAGACTTCGTTTTATTTTTCCTGTAATTTTTGCATAAACTTCTACCACATAGAATAATTACAGATTTTTCTCTTTGCAAACTTCGGAGATAAGGGGGAACGGTATTTTTTTTACATTACTCAACAAAAGTCGAAAACTATGCGGCCTAAAAAAAAGAAAATATGTTTGAGAATATGCAAACTGCGCTCTTTCATATGATACCCCACAAGCCCTAGTAGCCCCACTTATAATTTTTCCGACCCCCTTTCAGTCCCTGTTGCAAAAAATATACATATTATATTTTTATTTCATTCTTATTTGCAAAATAGTTGGGAAAACGTCATCCAAAGCTATAAATTTCAAGTTCCAGCTGTGACAGATAGACAGACAGACAAACTGAGTCTCACCATAAGGGTTCCGTTTTACCATTTTGGTACGAAACCCTAAAATTGCCAAACTTCATAATTTACATAAATAAGTAGGTATTCGTGGCAAGCTTTAAGGATTACTGAAGATTTTTCATACAAACAAGATCCCCCCTTTTCACCCCCTTAAAGGTTGAATTTCCAAAAACCCCTTCTTAGTGGATACCTGATTTTCACAAAGAACACACCCTCCAAAATTCATGTCTCTAGGACCAATAGCGGTTTAGGCTGTGCGTTGAATACCAATCAGTCAGGATTTTGAATTTTATATATTAAAAAACAAAATTTAATTCCCCTTTTCACCCCCTTTAAGGTCATAGCACAAGTATCAAATCGGAAAGGGACTTAACCTAACCTTAAGGGTTGAAGTTCAAACAACACCGTTTCGTTAGCTTCCAACCATAAGCCTAAATAATAAACTTGGTGAATTTTACTTCGAAAATTAAGGACTTTCCATACACAACTTCATCCCCCTTTTTAACCCTTCGGGGGTGAAATCATCAAAAACGCTGAGACACGCATAAATTAATTTTCAATCCTCAGCCTAAACACACAATTTGAAGATCCTTACTTCAAAACTGACGGACTTTCATATAAACGTCCATCCCGTATTTTACCCCTTTAGGGGTGGAACTCCCAAAAATCCTTTCTTAGTGGATACTTACTCTTCACAAAGAACACACCCTCCAGGGCCTCAAGTCTGCTATTACAATAGTGTCAGAATGGTCTATCATTGATTTCATAATTGTTGATTTTGGCAAGTTTGGTAATCTACTAATATAATGGCGTCATTATGACTTTCCAATGGTCAACCACTGACACTCCATTGAAAGAAATGGCATAGAATGGTAATCTCGTACTTAGTGAAAAATGAATTACTGACTTACACGATAATCTGCTAAAATTTTGACAGTTCCTTTGAATAGTGATCTACCATTAAAACGTCATTGTGCAGTCATTGCTTTTAATTCGTTACGAGTATCGTATAATTTCTATGCCATTGACCGACCAATGATCAACCATTATGAATTTAGCAGATTACGAACTTTTAGCAAAATGACAATGGGATGGTGGTGGGATCGTGTTGGAATGACGAATTTATAAAAATAGCAGACTAGGGCCCCAGGTTTCATGTCTCTAGGACCAGCGGCTTAGGCTGTGTGTTGATATATCAATCACCCAGTCAGTCAGTCAGTTTACCATTTTATAATAATAAAGAATAGATAACGTTCCCACTGCCTCCTACCCTAAAATATAGGGTAAAAAGCGAAACTAAATAAAAGTTTATAAAATACTGACATTGTCCTGTTTTTGATTCGAAAGGCTCGTGGCGCAATCTAACATCATAATAACGTTATTATTGTTTTCCTCGGGAACAGCACTTTTTTTCGGGGTGGAAGGTACTCTATGTCCGTTTCTGTACACCTGACAACGTATATGCAAAATTTTATGATGATCGGTTCAGTGGTTTAGGCGTGAAAAGGTAACAAACAACATACCTACTTTCGCAAATATAATACCTAGTTATGATGATGTCGTCGTCATTTCAGCCGATAGACGTCCACTGCTGGACATAGGCCTCCCCCAATTTTGGGGGGGTTTGCCATAATCGCCACGCTTGGCAGGCGGGTTGGCGATCGCAGTATGGTATGATGGTGAAATAAATAGAGAACGCTGCTGCCCATTCTCCGGTAAGACCCTTAGTCGCCTTTTACGATGATGTACCTATACCTAAGTAATTATAATCTGCATATTTTGAATTCGCATCTGCATATTTCTAGTTTGTAGAATGTAGAATAATAATGATTATGTAATTCTTAAAACAGGTATTTCTGTTTTTATTACATAGGTACCTATTCAATTACTGTCGAGGTCGATAAACTTTTTATCTAATTATATCGCGGTACGTTATCGCCTACGCAGATATTCTCTCTCAATTTATATTTTTTTTATTAGCTTCCGCCCGCGGCTTCGCCTGCTTGTTATGTCTATAAAAAGTAGCCTATGTCCTTCCCCAGAGTTCAAAGTATCCCCATTTAAATTTCATCAAAATCGGTCCAGCCGTTTCGGAGATTATCCGGAACAACCAGACAGACAAAAAACATTAAAATAGGTAGTTTTTTTGTTATAAGTACCTACTGTAAGTAATTTTTTAGGCATTTAAAAAGCTGTTATTTTGATATTACAATTTTCTTTGTATTTGCCCCAAGGCTAACGAGGAAGCGAGCCAACGGCTTTACGTGCTTTCCGACGCACGGAGGGGTCTCGAAACGTAATGGATGCAGGTCACCCATCTACAGACCGACCTCAGCAAGCATAACTCACTGCTCAATCTTCGGCCGACCTGTACCGCTATTATTTTTTAGCCACGTGCCCCAAATAAAATAACTTCCTCAAATTATTTGACCGGAGTTGACTGATAACGAGTGAATGTGCCAAAAAACAAGTGTGCTTGATAAGAGCATCGCGCGATGTATTATTTAGATAAAGCCCATATCAAATAACGTGTTTTTTATTTTTTTTGAATTGGGTTTGCTCTTGACTCTAGTCTAGGTCAGAGGTGACAGAGACAAAGTCGACGATGGAGTGAGCTTACATAGAAGAAGCCTGTTCACTCTTACTTTGAAGAGATTCGGGTTGAATGCGCTCGGAAACACAGACGCAGGTACCTAAAGAGTTCCACTCTTTTGCTGTGCGCATTATAAAAGACATTTGAAAACGCTTAGTGCGAATTGGTGGAATAGCAACTAGGCAGGGATGGTAACTTGCAGTGCGTCTGGATGACCGAAGGTAGAAGGGGGCCGGTGGAATGAGGTCGTGGAGTTCTTGGGCACACTCACCGAAGTACAATCTGTAGAAGACCGACAAGCAAGGTTGCCTTGCGGCGATGAGTCAAGCTGTTATGTTAGTCTTGCTATCTGTTGTTCTTCAGCTGTACAGTATTTTGTTTAATCCTAAAACGCCCACTTATCTTAAAGAACGTTTCAAGTTCCTTCATGACACACATAATAGATATCTGAGGTCATCGGAAAACCTAAGACTAGAGATGCCGATGCATTCCACCAGTTTCTATGACAAATCTTTAAGTGTTCAAGCAGTACGGTTATGGAATGACTTGCCCGTGTCTTGTCGGTAAAATGCTGCATTTACGAAATTTTAAACTTTAAAGTGTAAATTTTTGTTCCAGTAGGGCGTCCCCCCCCCCCCCTCTAAAAGCTAAACTGCGGGCTTAAAAAATCTGGAAAAATTCACGATGATCGTGCAATTCATGAACTTTAAAGGAAAAGTATAGCGGTTAAGATAACTTTATTAGTTTAGCAGTAATAGTCGTTGAACTACCCAAGTTCATAATAAAGTTGGATAATTTTGTACCAAATACAAAATCCTTAGCATTAATCTTTTAAAGTAACTAAGATGAAGTAACTAGTTGCTGTACATAATAAAGAGTTTTCTAATCTATCTACAGTTGTTTCCAGTACACAGTAAAAGGACTGTCTATTTTGCACACTGACGTTCTGAGTGTACTTTAGATTTTATTGATATCTAAAAAACTCTGATTTCGTCACTGAGTAAATGATAAATGATAAATGATTTATTTTCTGTAAGTAGGTTTTTACAAACACTTTTACACGTCATCATATTTTTTAAAACTAGATGTGGTCGGCGTTTCCTATCTGACTACTCTGAGAAGAAAGGCCGAAACAAACTCAGAGGTCACAGTCTCTTTTAAAGTCCAGACAAAATCTTGGTCAGATCGTGTGAAGACCATGTAGATTGATGTCTGAAATGGTCTTTTGAGGAAAGAACCACACAGATTGAGCGGACCTGTCCAATCAGTGCACGCATTTGTCAAAAATCGTGCAGCTCGACTCATAAATGAGGAGCTCAACGATTCGACGAACAATACCAAAGAAAGGACATTTGGGTAGGCCGCGTAAATTACTCAAACTGCCAGATCATGATTAAAACTAAGAAGGAAAACAGAAAAAAAAAATGACCCACATAGTCCTCACATTCACAATAATTAAATGAGAAGAAAAAAAAAAAAATAATAAAATAAAAAATACTTTACAAAGTAAATATTTATGTCATTGTCTAAATAAAATTCATCAATGTCAATGTGTATATAAAAATCCGGACATAATCTTTGAGGACCATGTAGATTAGTGTCTGAAAAGATCTTTTGAGGAAAGAACCACACAGATTGAGTGGACCTGTCCAGTCAGTGCACGCATTTGTCAGTAACCGTGCAGCTCAACTCAGAACTTCAGGAGCTCAACGATTCGACGAACAATACCAAAGACAGGACATTTGGGTAGGCCGCATAAACTACTCAAACTGCCAGACCACGATTAAAATGTAAACAATGACCCACATAGTCCTCACATTCACAATAATTAAAATAATATAATACTTTATACAGTAAATGTACATGTCATTGTGTAAGTAAATGATACTTAAAAAAAAAAAGAAAATATTAAAGTGTAAAAATTGCAAAATAACATTCACTGTCTAAACCTATTGGAGCAGCTCAATCCCAAGCCTTTCTGTCCTCAATATAGTCTTTTACAGTATAATAGGCTTTCTGGCATAGTTTTCGCTTTATAAAAGCTTTGAATTTATTTAGGCTTAGTTCTTGAGTGATGATCATCAAACTCTTAGGGTAGTTCCTGAAGTCCTAGAAAGCTGATAAGGGTGTGTAAGCTAGTATTAGTATAGGACTATAGGTACAAACAACAAAAAAATCTAAAACTTGGAACTTTTACCCCCTAACCCCTAAAACTAGGGGATGGAAGTTTGTATGAAACTTCCGCAAATTTTGATGCTAGTGGTTGGAAAATTGATATAGGGACGCCTTGTTATAAATAATAAAATACATATTACAGGGTTTTTAGTAAATCACCAACAAAAAAAAAAAACATTAAAAAAAAATGTTTTTTCTTAAGAAACTTACAAAAAATGTGATATCCCACCAAAAACATATTCATGTAAAATGTTGCCAAGACGAGACCGCCTATGGCTCGCACTGTCAAAAACAGATTAGTCAGTCTCTCATCAGTCCTCTCTTTTGTAGAGTGCGTGAGCTAGGCCCTAAGCGATTTCTTCAGAAAAGGGAGTAAACATACTAAAAGTCCCGCGTCTAGGAGGTGAGCCGGAGTGGGAGGGGGGGGGGGGGGATAAAAGTTCCCGCTTTGGAGTTTTTTGCTAATATCTTTAAAACGGTGCGTCGTAAGGAAAAATATCTTCCACGTAATGAAAGCTAATACAATTTTCTACAACTTTTATCTTACACACTTTTTCGAGTTCCTACCAATTTTCGAACTACACGTTCCGGAAAAGTGAAAATTTTCGAAAAAACTATTATCAAATACTAGCTGTTGCCTGCTACTTTGGCGTTATTTCGAGATGAAAAATAGCCTATATGTTAATCCAGGTCCTAATCTATCTATCTACCAAATTTCGTTCAAATCCGTTCAATAGCCGTTGAGTTATCGAAACTTTTATCTATGTACTAGCAGCATCCCGAGGTTTCACCCGTATAAGTTTCCCGTGGGTTTATCGGGATAAAAACTATCCTATGTCCTTTCGCGAGGCTCAGATAGACCTGTCAGATTAGTCTCTGGGATTAAAAAACGAACTTTAAAAATAAACATAGCCATTGTTCTCAGCTACAAGGCAGCCATGTAATCAACCTACGTTACAGAATAAGTTCTTACCCACATACCTACGAGTAACAATAAAAGCGACCACAAGACTTGATTGCCCGTTTTTAGGGTTCCGTACCCAAGGGTAAAAACGGGACCCTATTACTGAGGCTCCACTGTATGTCTGTCCGTCTGTCACCAGGCTGTATCTCATGAACCGTAATAGCAAGATAGCACAGATATTTTATTTTTATTATATTTTTTTCCTATTTCTGTTGCCGCTATAACAATTATACTAAAAACAGAATAAAATAAATAAGGGGGCTCCCATACAACAAACGTGTTTTCTTCGGCGTTTTTGCCTTGTGGTACGGAACCCTTCGTGTGCGAGTCCGACTTGTACTTGGCCAGCTTTTAAATTTACTAATCTAGAACGCTGACATTCGTATAATTGACAATGGGACTCAATGGGTTAGCAATTTGCCGCGGTTGTCATCAGTGGTCGGTAGGAGCATGGAGGGGCACGTTCGCTTAGCCTTGGACTGTCTTTCTTGCAATATAAAATGACTAGCTATACCCGCGACTTCGTCTACCTACTCTACACTATCAATAGCAATGGCTTTCATTTTGACAGTTCATAATCATTATCATAGTCATAGTCATTGCGTTATTTACGTTGTTGAACAGACTCATTTTTCGTTAATATATGAAGCAACTAGCTGCTCCCCGCGGTTTCACCCGCATAAGGGTCGATCCCGTGGGAATATCGGGATAAAAAGTATCCTATGTGTTAATCCTGGTTATAAACTATCTGTGTGCCTTTGCTCCAAATCCGTTCAGCCGTTTGTGCGTGAGGAATTAACAAACATACTCACAAACTTTCGCCTTTATAATATTAGTGTGATGGATTCACAGACTTGTCTGTGGATGAATTATTATTTGATTCCTTCAAAATTATTCAGATTGAGATCGTCCGTGTGTTACGCATTAAGCCTGGAATACACTAGGGGGCAAATGAAGAAACATGTTGCGGAACAACTACGTGAAGTGTCCCGAGACAATTGTCGCGGAACATTTTGCAGGCCACACTAGTCAGTGCTCATAGAAATGTCGCCCGAGGTGGTTGTGGCTATTAGTGCTGCGTACATAGTAATTATATCCAGTGTGTTGAAACGTAAGAGAAAGAGAAGGCGGTGGATGCGGAATTTCTTACTATAACGAGAAAGAAGAGTTAAGAGGCACGTTGCGTACGCGACTACACTCGGTGACAAATGGCGCGACACTGACGGACGCGGGACCCGTGCGCTCGCTCTCGAGGCGGGAGCAAGCAACATGCCCCGCGTCACGTACAATGTTGCGGGGCATGTTGCAGGACACTATGCAACATTGCAGCGTCACGTATTGTCAAATGTTTCAAAATGTTCCCTAGTGTATTCGGCGCTTAGGGTGTTGTGGTGCTGTTCTGTAAAAATCTCACCGTGAAAACTTGGGTGAAGTGAGCGTGATGGAGTGAGCTGTCAATAGTGTCAATTCCTAGCAAAAACAAACTCACTTCACCTAAGTTTTCACGGTGAGATATTTACAGAATCGACCGGCAGATCTAGGCTCCGGGCTGCTACTGAGAAATTCCTGGAAATGGAAAAACCCAATAGCATTATGCCCTAGCTGTGAATTGAACCCAGGATATGAGCTCCTGGGTTCAGCAGTAGCGCTTGCAAATGCCAGCCCGACGACGCAGTGATAAATTCCAAATAAAATCTATGTTTATAACGGAATCGCAGTTGAGTTGGTTTTACGGCTTCCTGCTATTATCCGATGTAAATAATTTGTTTTATTATGAGTGTAGCGAGCCAACCAGTAACCATGTAGCTACTAGCCAGCCAGTCTACTTCGTTCCACTGCAGTGCACAGGTAGAAAATTTTGGAAAATCCAAAAGGGCGCGACTCAATGCTCATTTCATCATCGTCTGCCTAGCCTTTTCCCAACTATGTTTGGGTCGGCTTCCAGTCTAACCGGATGCAGCTGAATACCAGTATTTTACATGGAGCGACTGCCTATCTGACCTCCACAACCCAGTTACTGGGTAATACGATACCCCTTGTTAAGACTAGTTCTCAGACTTTCAGGTTTCTGACTACCCGTAACGACTGTCAAATATCCACTCATAATGCTCATTTGATCGTATAAAAAAACTACTTTGAGCAAAAGAGCCATTTTCAAAAGGGCCTCCTATGGGTAAAACAAATCTATTTATAAGAAACTGGCTCAATTAATTGATTTTTTCGCAAGCTACAATGTTTTCAGGTTTCACACTTCATCATCATCATCATCATTTCAGCCGAAAGATGTCCACTGCTGGACATAGGCCTCCCCCAAGCACCTCCACTTCGACCGGTTTTGTGCTTCTCGCATCCTACGGGTTCCTGCGGCCTTCACAAGGTCGTCGGACCACCTTGTGGATTTTTTTTCGCGATTTAAGGGTTATTCCCATATTAAAAGTTGTTCATTTTCATAAGTATAGTACTAACTCCCCTCAAAGTATGTCCCTCGTTTAACCTAACGCTCTGTATATCTGTGGAGCAAGGTATATTCCGGGCACGCTCGTTCCATTGTTACTTTCGCCTGTATAATTTATTTTTTTATAGATTCATATTTAGCAAAGGCCTCCCCCAAAGCTGTTTGTGTTTTGTTTTCACTTCTGTTGGTACTCCCGGAGTACCACTGTTTTTTTTTTTTTTTTATTGCTGAGTGGGCCCGCTCTTGACCTCGATCACGCCGGATGGAAAGCGATGGATGAGGTGTATGATGGAACAAGCGTGCCCAGAAGATGCATAAGGCACTGGAACTCCCACGCATCGATGAAACACAACAAGCTGATTGACGACTCCGGTGGGAGGGTGGTCGCAAACCAGGCGGGCGTTAGCTCTACCAACGCAAGGGAAGAATTGGTCAGTCAAATAATGTATTGGATATGACTGTCCAGGATGCGCCGAGCGCGAGCGTTCAGTTGATTAACTGGCAGAACAAACGAGGAGGCTATTCTTCATGTATCCCATAATGCATGCATGCCATAATATTTGTATGGATTTATTTATTAACGCTTTGGACGATCTGGGTATAGACTCCGGACCCCATCCTCATTAGTCGTTCTTGCGACCACGAGACTAATGAGGTTTGGCAGTCTTGTTAGCTACATTGACATAAAAAATGCTACCACAAATATTTCGATGGCTCCTAAGTATACTGAATCAACTATAATTCTATAGAAGTATAGTTGACTCAGTATACTTAGGAGCCATCGATTTAATAAATACAGGTAAAATACGCGGCAGGCCCAGAAAGAGATGGCGGGACGAGCTCGACTCTTTCCACAGGGATTGGCGTATAACAGCACTGGATAGGGATAAGTGGAAGGAGGAAAGGGAGGCCCTTGCCCTGCAGTGGGACAGAAACGGCTGATAATAATTATTATTATTGTGCCGATTGTCGTATCAGCCAATGGACTGATGGCCGAAAGCCTCGATCAACATCTATCGAGGCTCTCGTTAGGTGGTTGGATCAAGGGCCTGATTCAGAAGGCAGTACTCCTCGATACGGCTCGCATTGTGAGGAGGTTCCTGTCTCTGGAGCCCTAACCACCGGTAGCTTGGACCCTGCTCCCGACACCGGCGGATAACTTATATTTATATTTTTAAATGTTTTTTATACTTATTTTGTATTTTAAGAAATATTTAAAAATGTAATTAGGTAAGTAAATAGATAATAATAATAAATGGGAACCGAGCCACCGTTATAAAAAACTTGTTATTAAATAACGACTATTATTTACGTTAAACGTGAAGTACTTACAATTTCTACGCCTTATTTTCCGACACGCAAATTATACTTCAAATAATCGAGTCAGAAGGTGAATGGCATAAAATACAGCATAACCAATATAACTTGACACTTCGGGGTGGCGCTAGTGGTAAAGACAAGGTTCTGTCAAAATCAATCTTGTATGTTTTATTTTACGTAATAATGCTAACAGTTTTAAAATAATAACAATATACAAGGTCAAATTAAATTAGTTAGCGAAACTGCAGTCGTGATGATTATTATATGTATATCTAAACACGATCGAAAACGTTATTATTCTACTTTGTGAAATGTATTCTTAAACTTATTATATATGAATAGTTTTACACACCGATTTCTCTCTTTTAGTCGTTTGACTTTCGAAAGAAGAAGACAAAGCGTTGTGTAACCATACAGACGCTATACAACGTATAGCGGCGTACGTAAAGGGGTAAGAATTGATTTTTTCCATTTGTAACAAAATAGAATTCGAACTTTAGTATGACATTCAGTTTGTTGTTCCGTAACTTGAAAATTAGGTATCTCAAATTCTTAATTCAAATATAAGTAGATAAAGGCACATAAAGGTCTTTATCTCCAAACGGCTCGAACAACTGTCAAAGCTAATGTCAAATTCAGTACATTTAACAATTTTAGTTCCAAATTGCGCCGCGTCTTTTAAATGGTCTTTTTTTCGCTTTCCTCAGTTAAATGAGATTATAAATGGCGCGAGTAGATAAGGAGATCTGAAATGTTTTATTTTCTGCTTGATAAGATAAGAAATAAGTATATAATTATATATATACCTTAGCTAAATGACAAAACAGCTACAGGACAAATGCCTCTACTTACACAGAGGAAAGTCTGGGGCGGCAGCGTTGCCAGACGTCCCGATTTTGGCAGGACGTCCCGATTTTTAAATCAAATTTAAATGTCCCTCGCGGGACAGGCTCAGTCCCGCTTTTCGGGGATTTATGAAAAGCGTTTAATGAAAACAGAATTACTCATCCAGTTTAATCTACAGCTATCCTGTGAAGAGTTCTTCATCTTTATTAAAGAGAAAACCGGCCAAGTGCGTGTCGGGCCACGCACAGTGTAGGGTTCCGTAGTAGCCCGTTATCACAATGTAGTACGATTCTGTTATTCTTTATTCTGAAAAAAAAAATAACAAAAAAAAAACATATTTTCTTTTTCAATGCAAGTCTTTACCCTTTATAAACAAGCAACTACTTCATCTTAGTCACTTTAAAAGATTAATGCTAAGGATTTTGTATATGGTACAAAATTATCCAACACAAAAAGGAAACTTTAAAAGAAGTTAAATCTTCACAGAAATATCATGAATAAGTAATTCTTATAAATAAATATTCTCTTATTGTAAGTTGCAATTTGTAACTCTCACTCCACAGACTATGTTGAACGCCATATTTTTCTAGTGAATAAAACTTTTTGATTTTGATTTCTGTTTTTTTTTTATTCTGAAGACGAATAAGACTTAACTACACTTCTGGACACATCTATTGGCCCACCTTGTATTTTCAGTTTCGTTTGGTCCTAGCTAAAATTTTATTTTAGGTCGAGCAAAAAGTTTTTATGCAGTTTTGAACCTGGCACATTCACAATTTCATTCAATAGTCTTTTTTTGAATTTCGAACACAGAATTTAAAGAAACAAAAGACAATTTGGAGCCTGTTTGTTGATATCAAACAATCGAATACTAAGAAAACTTGGTTTTATTGGTTTACTTGGATTTAATTCTTTAAAAAGTGATTGATATCTTTGTTTTTGCAACAAACATTACTTATTCTTAACATTAAGGTGAGGTTCTATCAATAATCTATGGATACTTCACCTGTAGTCGCCGCCCAAGCTGTGGCACTTATTCAGGCCGGACACAGCCAAAGAAACGTGAGTGCTCAACTTAATTTAAGTCGATCTGCGGTCCGAAATGTTTATCGGAGGTACCTAGAGACTGGCGGCTTTGTTCGTCGCCAAGGAAGGCCACGATCTCGGGTCACAACTGAAAGGCAGGATCGATTCATCGTGACGACCAGCTTGAGAAATCGTCACCTAACCTCCATTGAGATACAAAACCAACTTAGCGACTTCCACGGAGTATCTGTGAGCGCTCGAACTGTTCGGAGAAGGTTAAAAGAACGCGATATGGTACCACACAAGCCAGCTAATGGGCCCAAACTAACGCGAGCCCACCGAACAGCGCGCCTTCATTTCGCACGCAGTCATTTAAATTGGACACAGCAAGATTGGAGCCGTGTACTCTTTTCTGATGAGTCTAAAATTGTGTTACATGGCAATGATGGAAGGAAGAAGGTCTACCGACGTAAGGGAGAGCGTTTCGCACAATGCTGCTTTGAAGAAAGGGTTGCTTATGGCGGTGGCTCATGGACTGTCTGGGGCGGTATATCCGCGAGCGGCAAAACTCAACTTGAGGTTGTTACAGGACCACGGCTGCCAACATTAAATGCTGAAAGGTACATTCGTGAGTTCTTAGAACCTCACGTGATACCATACGCGGACTATGTGGGCCCAAATTTCCTTTTTATGCATGATAATGCAAGAACCCATGCGGCCGGCATCGTCAGGGAATATCTTCGGGATGTGAACATCACAGTTATGGACTGGCCAGCCAGAAGCCCAGACACGAACCCCATTGAGCACATGTGGGACGAGCTAAAAAGACGTGTTAGGGCTCGTCAGCCAGTTGCCCAGACGATGCAGGAGTTGAAAACTGCCATAGAAGAGGAATGGGAGATGATCTCTCAAAATTTCATAGAGCGGTTGATAAACTCTATGCCTAATCGTATGAGAGCTGTGGTAGATGCCCATGGAGGCAACACGCGTTATTAAATTAAACCTTTATTTGATAAAACATGTTTTTTATTCAAAAATCAATTGCCTTTAACAAGGCGCATATCCGACTTGTTAGGCGTAGCTCCATGTCGTATGGTATTCTAAATTCAAATTTAAAACAATACGATCGAAAAAGATGGTAAAATGTATCAGGTTTAAAACTGCATCAACAGTTTTTGTTCAATCTAGCAATCATATTTCGGTAGGGGCCATCGAAACCTAAACTCTAAGGTGGGCCAATAGATGTGTCCAGAAGTGTATTTAACGATAGGGTAAATCTGATTTAAAATATTATATTTCTATTAAAATACATTTTTTATGGCTATTTTTGCTATCTATTGTCACGTAAACGTAATTTTAATTCAAATAAAAAGATAAATATTTGAAAACTTCGTTATACGTTTTTTTACTATGTCCCGCTTTCTATGAAAGAATCCCGCTGTTTTCACTCAAAAAGTTCCAAAATCCCGACTTGGCAAAAAAAAACTGGCAACGCCATGGTCTGGGGGGAGTTGATTCTTCTCCTTGGCGTATCAATGGTGGGGTGGATGATCGCGGCATCCCTGAACAAACTTTCAATGACATTCTGAATTATTGAGATGAAAACTTCAATGCACGTTGGGCATTTTGCACGTGGAAAGAGTTCACTGGGATCTCGCGCCACTGTTACCGTAAGCGACACCGCGCGTGCTTTGTTTTTATGACGATTAAAAAAATAACCGCTTCGGATGTGTTCGGCTGTCCTCGGGATGTACTCGGTTTTAATGTCGGTATATCCGATAAGTCAGTGCAGAGTGATGGCAAAGTATATTCCGTTTGTGTTTTGTTTTCGCTTCTCGGCACTCCCGGAGTGCCACTGTTTTTTTTAAGGTTATTGCTAATCCATCCATACTATTTAACATATCCATACTATACATGGTTATTGGTAAAACATTATCTCTTAAGAGGCCATCATGTACCTACTCATCATTATGAATAACTTTTACTATGGGACCAAACCTGAGATCGCGAAAAACAAATCAGTTGTTCCCTACATCTATGTTCGTATAACTCGTCAAAATGTAGGGAACAGCAGATTTTTTTTTCGCGATTTCAGGTTTGGTCCCATAGCACACCCACAGTAAAAGTTGTTCATTATGATGAGAACAATGACCTCTTAAGAGGTTTGTTAATTTTTTACTTTTACCAATAACCCTGTATGTTCTGTGGTTGGGGTAGACTGGTAGACGTACCTACGTATTCTTGAGTGGAGACCGCGAATCGGCAAACGTAAGGTAGGGTGACTTCAGGCTCGGTGGAGCGACGATCTTCGCAGGGTGACTGGTAGCAGCTGGATGAGAGCTAGTTACCGAGAGTCGAGCGGCCTTTCCAATTGGCCAGTCCAGCAGTGGGCTGGTGATGATGATAACGATACACATGCCTTCCGGAATAAATTCTCTAAAATAAATGATAGTGAAAGAAGAACAACGCGGTAATACAGACACGACAAGTGACTTTAATTTATAATCAGTTAATTATTATTAACTAGCTAGGTAACTACGACTTTTCGTAAACAAAACATTATCTTCGCTACTTGCGTAAGAGATAAGTATATAATAATTACATAATCAAGCTAATTAAATGCATAAGTTACTAGGTCAGTAGGTACAACGAAGGATTAATTGAGTAGCGGCCTTCACATTATGTTAAATGCAATTAAAAGCAATTTCCTGGTAGAAAGTGCCTATAGTACGGAGTTTGAAAGAGACCTAATCAGCCTAATGTTCCCACTGCTGGACACAGGCCTCCTCGAGGAAGTGGGCCGTAATCCACCACGCGGGCCCAAGTGCGGGTTGGTAGACGTCACATGTCTTCGAATTTTTGGTTCTACGACATGCCGGTTTCCTCACGATGTTTTCCTTCACCGTTTTGAGAGCAATGGTGATGAAATAATTTACACAAAGTAAAGCGCACGGCTGGGTTCGAAACCTACGACTTAAAAGAGTCGCGAGTCGCGGCCGTTACCACTGCGTCTCCTTAACATAATCAGCCTATATTGTGTTGCCAGCTACTGCTGTGAAACAGGCCTTTCGGTGAGAGGGAGTGGGTTGTAATCCACCATGTGGGGTCAGTAAGGGTTGACAACTGCCACCAATGGGCCACCTGCTACAACTAGGCCATCATTACCATGATCCATGATCCATGATTGCCACAACCGGGCCACCACTTAGTGCCACAACCGGGCCACCACTTAGTGCCACAACCGGGCTACCACTAACTGCCACAACCGGGCCACCATTGCTGTAACTGGACAATCACTGCCAACAGGCCCTAAAAGATTTGTTTTATTTTACTCCCATCATTGCTTTTTACTCCGAGGAGTTCGAGGATATTAATAAAACACAAAGCACGCACATACTCATGTATGAAGTTGAATCATAGTATTATCATGAGTCATGAACTATAATGACACGTGTCCATGTCGTATTTTGTTTAGGTTGATATCCAGACGCGGACACAGGAGGGAGGCAACGGGTGCAGCTCCACCCCCCACTAGGCTACGTCCAAACTGAGTCTAAAACTCAAAATTCATACTAATATTATAAATGCGAATGTGTGTCTGTCTGTTTGTTACCCCGTCACGCTTAAACCGCTGAACCGATTTAGATGAAATTTGGTATAGAGATAGTTTGAGGGATAGTTTTTATCCTATATCCTTTCCCGGATCGACGATTATGCAGTTGAAACCGCGAGGCGCAGGTAGTTAGACATAAACATAGATTTATAATTTTTATTTTTACTTTGTTTGAATAATAGTCCTCCATCAGACCGAAATTCGGTCATGGCGGCTAATGTTAGCGGAGACGACGGACGCGGAGATTATTATTATAGTGCAGGCGTGTGCACAGTCACAGGTGCACTCTCTCTTTCCTCACTCTGCTTCTGCCCGCAACTTCGTCCGCGTGATATTTTACTCTACCCCCTTATTCACTCTCTTGGGGGTGGAATTTCGAAAAAAACCTTTCTTAATGGATATCTACTCTTTACAAAGAACACACCCTCCCTATGACCAGCGGTTTAGGCTGTGCATTGATATCAGTTAGTCAGACTTTCATTTTATATAAATATGTAGGAGAAATCAATAGCACGGGAGCTGACTTGACAACGAGGCGGACGTGCTGTGACGACAACGCTTCGGTGCGCAGAATCATTCGTTTGACTATTCGGATCGCTAGCGTCATCTGGTGGCGCTTGACAGTGTCTAGCCTGAGTTCGGAGGGGGTCGACGATAGCACGACAGAACGATGTGGAGCTCTCTTATCAAAAAGTACTCTGTGTCTTGGACATTGGACATCGTACGAACAACATGGGCTCAGAAACAATCCCGCGTCCCGTACCTACAGTGTGTGATTCGCTGGTGTGATTAATTTGTTCGTGAAATTATAATCTGATTTGAACTGCAAACGGTTTTTCTATTGCGCAATAACCAACACTAGATAACCAATAGTACGCCCACAGTAATTAAAATATGGCTGATAATAATAACGAGACACACATACCTTCTCCGTCCGTATAGATGGGACGGCATTCCGACACGACGGAGAGAGATCAGGAGCAGGACCAATAGCAGTTGCCTCTGTCATTGACGTATCTCGCTCGTGTGTATGAGAACATGCTAGTAGATAATGCGAACTTTGCCATTAACCGGCCACAAATCCAAAAAAAATCTCCCCCTCTAAATTCTAGTGGTCGCAAGAGGGGCCCGAGGTCCTGCGAAATTTGTCATCGATTGACTATGCCTGCCTACCTCTTCTTCACGGAGTACAGACGAGATAAATAATATGACCTAAAAATCAATTCGTCAAAGTATTCAAGGACATATCAATGCGAGGGGACTTTTACAATCAGTGTTGAGTTGTTTATGATGCTTATGAATCATACACAGCTGTGGGCTAAATGAATTATCAGGAATTGTTTATATACGTTATGCTAGCCATACCGAATGTGGAATTTTGTATGTAAGTAGGTACCGTCCTATCAAGATTATTTCTTTGTTAGTTACTATAGGCCGACCGCTGCCTGAGATAGCAGCGCGGTGCGGGAGGGGTTTGGTGACGTCATGCGAGAGCTCAGTGATTCGTCAACTTGTGACAACTATCACCCCTCCCGCACCGCGCAGCGCGGCCTATCGTCGTCGTTTCAGCCGATAGACGTCCACTGCTGGACATAGGCCTCCCCCAATTTTGGGGGGGGGGGAGGTTTGCCATAATCGCCACGCTTGGCAGGCGGGTTGGCGATCGCAGTATGGTATGATGGTGGAATAAATAGAGAACGCTGCTGCCCATTCTCCGGTAAGACCCTTAGTCGCCTTTTACGACACCCACGGGAAGAAAGGGGTGGTGCAATTCTTTAAGTCCGGCACCACACAGACAATATATTTTACCCTAGAATAATAATTTATAGATAGTAAGTAAGTGATCGTGGCCGGAACAGACTGGATGCGGAAAGCGGAGAATCGAGTGTCGTTTCGGATGGAAAGAATAAGGAGACCTTTGCCCAGTTGTTGCTGAATTTAATCATTTTTGGACCCCCGTGAGCCTCCGCCCTTGCTCGGGTCTTATTTTGCCATTTTAAATAAAATTGTTTTTTGTTTAACTGTCCAGTTAGATAGGTCTAACTTCGAGAAAGAGGTCAATCGTCGAATCGGACTCGGCTGGGCAGCATTCGGGAAGCTACGCAATATCTTCTCGTCCCACATACCGCAGTGGAGAGGGCGGGCTATCCTTATGGTGTTTCGCCTGCGTAATCGAATCAGGAATGAGGAGATCCGCAGGAGAACCAAGGTAACCGACATGGTCCGAAGAATTGCCAAACTTAAGTGGCAGTGGGCAGCGCACATTACTCGCAGAACAGATGGCCGATGGGGCCGAAAGGTTTGGAGTGGCGACCGCGTACCTTCCAGTACGCGGTCGCCCCTCCAAACCTTTAGCCGACGTAGCGTTGGAAGGCAAGGCAAGGTGGTCCGACGACCTTGTGAAGGCCGCAGGAACCCGTTGGATGCGAGAAGCACAGAACCGGTGGAAGTGGATGTGCTTGGGGGAGGCCTATGTCCAGCAGTGAACGTCTTTCGGCTGAAATGATGATGATGAAATAATATTGATACTTAGTTGGTACCTATTTTTATGGTTCCGTACCCAAAGGCTACTAACTGAACCCTATTACTAAGCCTCCACTGTCCGTACGTCTGTCTATCAGCGGGCCTCAGCGGGTCTCATGAACCGTATTAGGTAGACAGTTTAAATTTTCACAGAGTGTAGTATTGCCACTATATCTTACAAAAAATAAACAAAAGAGACCCCCTTTAATTTTTATTAACTTTGTTTTTTATATTTTCCATACAAGAAACGTGATATTTTCGGTGTTTTTTGTCTTGTGGTACGGAACCCTTCTTGCCGACACGCATTGGACTGGATTTTTGTAAAGTTATTCGTTACAGTTGTAGTGGTTTTTGGTAGCATCGGCTTGCGCGTTCCATCGTAGACTTCATCGGACGCTTTCCATCGATCAGGCGAGATTGAGGTCACAAAATAAAAACGATTCTTACACGTCACAAAGCTCATGGCTCAATCCCCCCCGTTGTCACACGACGTCATACTTCGTTGACTCCCCTCCCTCCCCCTTAACGTGTGACGTAGGTGAGTAGTAATTTATGGATGTCCTAAGCTAGGGTTTCCAAAAAAAACGTTTTCGTCACTTTTGTAAAGGACGTCACGAAAATCTGTCATTTTCAGAAGTCACATTAAGGGACTTACAGGACCTAAACACAAAAAACGCAAATTTTAGAAACAATAAAAGTATAAATGATCGACTACAGTAAACAAAATCAGAAAAATATATGATATTCTTCAGGATATATGCTAGGTAGATAGTGTGTTGAAAACATAATACAACTAATTTGATACTATAGAAAAAAATCATGAAGATACCTCTAAAAACTTTCTCTTTACAAAAAAACCGTACATGCAATCATTATGATTTTTTGTCAGATTATTCCACAAGCAACATACTAAAGCACTAGTGTTTTAATTTTTTAATCCAAACAATAGATTTTTGTAAACAGATAATTGCTTCATATTTTCTAATAAATTACCAGCGTTGTGTCATCGCGCTTCTCTTTCTTTTCTATGACAAAGACCGCGCTTTAGGTCATAGAGTCGCCTTAAGTTGTCCAAAAACGCCCTGTATTTGGACACTACGGCCGCATGGAGCGGTTATCGCTCTCTTAGGAAACCGTACCATAAGTGAATATTATAAATTTTATAACAATAATTGAGTAACGATTCAATAATGAAAATGAGAGTCGAGAAGCATAATAACCTTGCAAAACTGTAGCCTTGACTTCTAACTAATTCTATTTTAGTAACAACGGCAACGTTCATACTCTCGACGCTGATGCGTTCTTGTAACTATTTTTAAATAAGAGAGTAATGAATGAGTTTGACGTTACGCGAAGTATTACAAACCAAGGAATTTTCGAGGCGTATCTTAGTGGAAACTGGGAGGGAACGCCCTCTAGAATAGGGATGGTGAACCTCAACATTCACGTGCATTTTTTCCCAAATAAATATTTCATGCGGCCATGATAAGCCAACAAACAATCTTATTAAACTTTCATGAGTGCAGTTTGCACATTCTCAAACATTTTTTCTTTTTTTTTTTAGGCAGCATAGTTTTTGACTTTTGATGAAAAATGTAAAAAAAATAGCGTAAAAATATCTCCGAAGTTTGCAAAGAGAAAAATCTAAAATAATTCTATGTGACAAAAGTTTATGTAAAGATTACAGGAAAAATAAAACGATGTCTCTAAATAGCACACTTTTTCAGAAATCATCAACAACTAACGTTGCATTAGTTCCACAATCGGTCAAGAGATGGCGCTGACCTAAAACTGCAATATTCTACAACGCAGTACGCAGTGTTAAAATTCTGTGACGAATATAGGCCTCGCCGATGAAAATTTAAAAACATATTATTATGATGGTACGGAACCCTCGGTGCGCGAGTCGGACTCGCTCTTGATCGGTTTTTTTATGTGCTTAAACCTAAGGGAAAAAAATCGAACGTAAGAAAAATTAATTGACAGTTCATTTTGTTTGTTTCTTTTCCAAGTCCTTTAGGCGCGATTGGTCCAATCTTCAAAAAGATGTCCAATTCGCAGTTGGCCCAATTCGCAGTTGGTCCAAAATGGACAATGTTTCCGAAATTATACACGACATATATGTATATATACGATTTACAAGATTCTATAAATAATAATAAGTAGTTTATTAATGGTTCAGTTTATATGTATGTATTGTACCTGCCATATTTTGTCTCTGCAGCACCCTAAGGTTGACTGGTAGAAAATGCTTCAGGCATTAAGTCCGCCTTTGTACAGTATTTTTCTTACTTGTGCTTAAAGTGGTGATAAATAAATAATTCAGTTGATCAACTGCAAATAATATTAACTTGCATTTTAAGTGGCATGGATTTTCCCCGCACATCATCATCACATCACACTAATATTATAAAGGCGAAAGTTTGTTTGTGTTTGTATGTTTGTTACTTCTTCACGAACAAACGGCTGGACCAATTTGGATAAAATTTGGTATGGAAGTAGCTGACACCCTGGATTAACGTAGTAGTAAAAAGTAGCCTATATTACTTTTTATCCCGATATTCCCACGGGATCGACATTTACGCGGGTGAAACCGCGGGGCGCAGCTAGTAATATTATAAACGCGAAAGATTGTGAGTGTGTTCGTATGTTTGTTACTTCTTCATGCACAAACGGCTGGACCAATTTTGATAAAATTTCGTATGGAGGTAGCTGACTCCCTGGATTAACACATAGGATACTTTTTATCCCGATATTCCCACGGGATCGACACTTATGCGGGTGAAACCGCGGGCGCTGCTAGTATTAAATACACACGTATTTAATATTAGCAGCGCCCGCGGTTAGAACCCTCCACATTCATATTCAAAACTTTCCTCATGATATTTTCCTCATCCCTGGAAGAATATAAAAAAAAACAATTACATTATTGTCATTATATTTACTCACAAAAAAAAAACAAACATAATTGTACGTAAAATTATAACTTACACATACTTTCGAGATACAGTCACAAAGCGTATTACAATCTAGAGTAGTTGACTTATTTCACTTGAAACTATAAAATCGTCAGAAGTCACCTACAATACTAGAGACATCACAGATGCTTTGCCATCCCAGGTGAGGCTAAGTTGTCCACCCAGCATGACCGCGCATGACCGCGCCGGCCGCGTCTAAAGACAGCAATATTTATAAAACTCATGGCGCCGAAAGTGCATTAAACCCATAAGACACCTCCACCCCACCAAACCCTCCCCCTCCCCCCTCTAACTTGCACAAAAGTACCTATACAAGAAGCTTGCATACATGTGGCGCCATCTACATCGCCACACGCAAACTACGCATCACACTGACGTCACGCAAAAATCCTGCATCGCGCAAGCAGAGTTTACCGCGCATAATCAGCCTATAATGTTGCCACTGCAGGGACGCAGGCCTCCTCTCTGTAAGAGGGAGTGGGCCGTAATCCACCACGCGGGCCCAGTGCGGGTCGGTGGACGTCACAAGTCTTTGACATTTTGGTTCTAGGGCATGCCGGTTTCCTCACGATGTTTTCCTTCATCGTTTTGAGAGCAATGGTGATGAAATAATTTACATAAAGTAAAGCGCCTGGGCTTGAACCTACGACCTATTAAATATCGAGTTAAATAGTCAACTACCCTATTACAGAACATTCTATGTTTCATTATAACGTTGTACTTTTCATTTTGCTATACTAAGCTAGATATAAGCTATTGGCGTCATTTTTATACAGTCTGCCGGATGCCTGCACTAATTTTATTACTCTACTATCCGACGCGCAATGTATTCAGAACATGATTCTGAAACCCACCTGCGTTATTTTTCGTCGGTTATTTAAAAAAAAAAATTGCTGTTCCAAACATTTTGCCCCATAGGTTAGGAGGCACTCTTTAGGGTTCCGTACCCAAAGGGTAAAAACGATACCCTATTACTAAGACTCCACTGTCCGTCTTTTTTCACAGATGATGTATTTCTGTTGCCGCTATAACAACAAATACTAAGAACACAATAAAATAAATATTTAAGAGCCTATACTACCTCAAATAACTTAGCATGATCCTCCGTTATGTCGAAAATACCGCAGCATTAATTTTGAAATAAATATATGCTAAAGTTGAGGATTAATGTTAAGTACTATGTTAGACGAAAACACGATTCCATAAAATTTTCTCGTTAGAAAAAAAATCCAAAGTTATCTCCAAACCGAAAAATAAACCGCTGGTATTAAAAAAATACTTCAAATTAGATCATGAAACTTTGCATATTAACTGAACTAACTATAAGGCAGGTTTTATGTTATTTAGTTTTTATGAATTACCTTTATTTTCACCGTAAAAAGCAAATAGCTAAACTATTGGCGCTGCCTCCCGCCCAGCACCGCACTCTGTCTCGCTCTCACGCAGTCCGCGAGCAGTATCGTGCGAGCGAGATAAAGAGTGAATTTTAGCTGAGGTAGTATAGGCTCTAAGGGCCTGGGTGTTTTTTCGGCGTTTTTGCCGTGCGAGTCTGTCCTACTCGCACTTGGCCAGTTTTATATGAAACAGCAGTTTTTTTATAACCAACGAAAATTTTCTACGCTTCATGTGCTGTTTTCGTGGTTACAGTTTGCGCGTCAATGCCAATACCACCCTGTATAGTATACAGGGTGGTTGGAAGATGGGTGCAAAGCTTTAAGGGGGAAGCGCTAAGGTAGCCCGCGAAATTAAAATTTTCTTACATTTTTTGCAATTTGCTGGTCAGTATTAAGTTGTACGTTGATTAAAATATGATTCGCGGTCGTAACAAATATGTGTTTACAGAATTATAATCATTACAATCAGTAATACAACTTGTTAAGTTAGTATAATCCCCAAATGTCAAGATTTCATGAAATAGTCATTCTTGGGGATTACTTGGTCTTAGAGAGTTGTGTTGATGACTTTAATGATTATAATTCTGTAAATACATATTTGTTACGGCCGCGAATCATATTTTAATCAACGTACAACTTAATACTGACCAGCAAATTGCAAAAAACGTAAATAAAATTGAATTTCGCGGGCTACCCTGGCGCTTTCGCCTTAAGGCAAAGATATAGACAATTTAGAACCATTTAAGCCACGGTTGTCTTAGACGATGTGTTACCAATTTTTTTTACCTAATGTTTATGTTTTTAGCTTTCCGTGTCTCAAAAAGAAAAAACTGAACCCTTATAGGATCACTTTGTTGTCTGGCTGTCTGTCTGTCTGTCAAGACCCTTTATCTCGGGAACGCGTGCAGGTATCGAGTTGAAATTAAAACCATATACTCAAGTCTACATTCCCTCGAAAATTTATAGGGTACTTACTTCCCGTTGACCTAGAATCATGAAATTTGAAAGATTTTAAAAATTTAAAGCAAGATCATGTAGCACAACTAAAGGATACAATCAAAATACCGTAAATTTGTAGTTACATAAAAAAAAATCCCATTATACCTAATTATTTGTAAATTTGTAAAATGACACAGAAGCCTAAAACATGTTTTGCTACATTGCTTACTCATTACTTTAATAAAATAAAATTAAAATAAATTCATTTATCATTCAATTTGGCCATACATTAGCAGTTTACTTAAAATTTCGGTAATTTTCGAAAAAAAAATAAAACAAAAATTAGGTAAAAATAATTGGTAAGACTTCATCTAAGACAATCATGGCTTAAATGGTTCTAAATTGTCTGTACTATCTTCGCCTTATAGCTTTGCACACATCTTCCAATCACCAATACAATACAGGGTTATAGGTAAAACATTAACAAACTCTTAAGAGGTCATTGTACTCGTCATTATGAACAACTTTTACTATGGGACCAAACCAGAAATCGCGAAAACAAAAATCAGCTGTTCACTACATTTATGTTCGTATAACTCGTCAAATGATTTTTTTTCACGATTTCAGGATTGGTCCCATAGTAAAAGTTGTTCATAATGATGAGCACAATGACCTCTTAAGAGTTTGTTAATATTTTACCAATAACCCTGTATAGTCATCATGATTTTAGTGTGCGAAAGAGATGAAGCTATATAGGACGAATCGCAAATCAATCAGAGGGCTAATTGTGTAATACACTATCAGTAGCAATGGCTTTCATTATGACAGTTCAACAACATTCATTTGAGTTATTTACGTTAATGAGCAGACAAATTTTTCAAAAATATTATCGTCGCTCGCATGACTAAGGGTCAGGATCACACCGCGACGCGACGCCGCGCGCAGTTTTCAAGATAGCAATACAATTATAGACGTTATCGACTACACAAAAGGGTACACAATTCAGTGGAGTGGGCCGCGCGGCGCCGCGCGGCGTAGGTCGACGTAGTAGGCACTGAATTGTGTACCTTTTAATGTAGTAGATAAGATCTATAATTGTATTTCTATTATGAAAACTGCGCGCTGCGTCGCGTTGTGGTGTGAACTGACCCTAAGTCTCATCTTTTAGCTGATCTGAGTCAGGACAACCACACGTCTCTATTCGTGATTCCTTACATTTTTCACTAACCTTCGTACCTCTATGTTATTTGGAACTCAAAATATCGCACCTTCGGTGCAACAAAGGCACCACAGCTCATTTTTAAATTTTACAAGAGAGGACTTTTAACTATTTTTTTGCGCATTTATTGCCTTATTACTGGCCTACTAAATAGTACAATTAAAATTATACACATTTCAAACCTACTACAGTCTGTAGTAGGTTTGAAATGTGTATAATTTTAATTGTTTATTGCTTTTGCTATAGTTTCACATAAAAAGCTTATTTTGAATTATTAAAAAAAAAATCTATTAAAAGACATTAACGTATAACCATTTTGAAAGGCAACAAAACGTAAAGAATCACGAATAGAATAATGTAGCCGTTCCAACCCAAATACATGAAAAATAAATTAATAGTTTAAAAAACACTAGAAAAACACGCTTACAAGACTTTTCTAAGAAACCAAAACAGCTATGATACGATTTTCCATCATGAAGTTCCAGTTCATATCTTCCGGCTCCATCGTCAGATCAGTTCGACAGTAACATATTATTGTATTGTCATCAGAACTACATACAGCTGCCAATTTTCATTACGCTACGACCCTTGGAAGTTGGTTAAATTAGTTACTTTAGATTCCATTACATAATTAGTTACATACAGGTCGACCTAATAAAAGCGTGTTAATGAATAAGACTTTTAGTCATGCGAGCGATGATATGAAGCAATGAATTAGCAATATCCTTTAAAATGATTCAAACTGTGATAGATATCGTGTTCCGCAAGTAAGATCCTGGTAAAGGCCGCAGGAATCCGCTATCGAAGAGGCGGTGCTTGGGGGAGGCCTATGTCCAGCAGTGGACATCTGCCGGCCGAGAAGATGATGACTATACTAAAAGTGTTCATCGTCCTAGCGTCGTCAATGGTGTCGCTTATGCGCTTGCGGTCGGGGCGAGTGCTCGCGGCGGCGCTTGCGGCGCGAGGGGGTGGAGTCCACCAGCCCCGCGTGCGCCTGCGCCGCCAGGAGCATGCCCAGCTGGCCCTGTGCCTGGCAGGGGGGGGGATTGTTAGAACATCTCGAATTTGAATTTGAAACAAAAATGTATCACAGGTGAAATTGGAAAGTTGATAATTTAGATTTTTTTTTATTTTACAGAACCTAACATTTAATACTATTATTAAAAAAAATATATCGTAAATATAGGTACCTACTCAAAACCTTTCTCAACTCTTTAAAAATAAACTAGCACACGTATCAAATCGGAAAGAGATCGGCGCTGTATCGCCTTTCGTCTCGCCGTCAAACAGGCGTCAACCTAACGTAAGCACGTAACCAAAGCGGATCAGAAGCTCCGATACGTCGACTCGGCTACGGCTAGGCGACGCCGCGCTTACGGCTCGCCGACCACTGGTTGATGGTGCAACAGGCAGGCCGGAGGGGTGAGAGGGGCAAGGGTGAACGAAGAGACGTAAGCTCGGGTACGGAGAGACGTAAGCGCGGGGATGGAAAGACGCAAGCGCTGGGACGGAGAGACGTAAGCTCGGATACGGAGAGACGTAAGCGCGGGGTCGACGAGCCGTAACGCACCGCACTGCGGTTCGTGAGCTTCTCCCGAGGCGAGATTACGTTACGATTCCGATTAGTGTGCGTTGCAGTAGGGAGTTTCATACAAAGAATAATGAACGGCTCGAGTTGATACGGTGCCGATCCCTTTCCGGTTTGATACGTGTGCTAGTTTATTTTTAAAGAGTTGAGAAAGGTTTTGAGTACCTATACGATATATTTTTTTAATAATAGTATTGAATGTTAGGTTCCTAACCTTTAATAATAAATCTTTTCTGAAACTAGTGTCAGTTGACTATATAGATTGTCAAATCTATACAGTCAACTTAATGACTGATTATCAAATCTAAACAAATAAATAAAATTGAAGTGTCTGTTTGTAACGTCAAAATAAAATCTATTTACTAAAGGCATATGAAATTACAGTACTTATAAAAAAAAAAACAATTTTTAAATTTTTTGTCTGGCCCTTTGTTCCGGCTAATCTCTGAAATGGCTAAACCGATTTTGACGAGATTTTCACTGGCAGATAGCTGATGTTATAAGGAGTAATTTTAGAAAAATAATTAGGGTGTCGCCCAAACAAATTAAAACCCATGAAATCTAATTTGTTTTCCGACAGGCAGGTTATCGTTTGATAAAGACCTTTGCGGCTGTTATTATTTAGTCACGAGTTCCATACAACATTATTTTTAGTATAATATGCGAAACCCGAAACACGTGTCTAGTATTTTTATGTACAAAATTTTAAAACTATCATGAAAAATCACAAAGTTATAAGCTTGTTAAGTTACCTGTTTGTCCGTACAAAAACATGCTCACCCGCGCCGCGCCGTCTTGCGCTCATCCCATAGTACTTAAGTACCTAACCGTTCGGCGCGAAGATTGGATAACCTACTTAGTGTCGCTCGGTGTCCAACTTTTAACCTTTTTTAAATATTTTTGGGACAAAATATAACATGGTGTAAAAATTATTGGAATCTATTCAGTTACTTATTCTGAACATAAAAACTATATTCAGGTTTCGCATATACTAAAAATAACGTTGTCTTTGAAAAGTAACCCTGTATACTTTTCAAAGACCATCCAAATTTTTACATGGTGTTCTACCCATGAATATAAACAACTTTCACTATGGGACCAACTCTGAAATCACGAAAAAAAAATCAACTGTTTCATACAAAACTTCAATACCTACTTGACCAAAATGTATGAAACAGCTGATTCTTTTTCGTGATTTCAGAGTTGGTCCCATAGTGAAAGTTGTTTACATTCATCATTTGTAAAAATTTGGATGGTCTTTGAAAAGTAACCCTGTATGTAATGTTATTACGTACCTCGCCATGCATCTCTTTAGCCATCATATAGACGCTGTGTTCACTGCTATTATACATGAGCGCGTTCGATAACATAAGAAGAACGTCCCGTTGGAACTGCGCCGTCGTCCTGAAAACCAATATAAATTATAACACACACACCATCATCATCATTTCAGCCCAAAGACGTCCACTGCTGGACATAGGCCTGCCCCAAGCACCTCCATTTCGACCGGTTCTGTGCTTCTCGCATCCAACGGGTTCCTGCGGCGTTCACAAGGTCGTCGGACCACCTTGTGGGAGGCCCTCCAACGCTACGTCTCCCAGAACGCGGTCGCCACTCCAGAACCTTTCGGCCCCATCGGCCATCTGTTCTGCGAGCAATGTGCCCTGCCCACTGCCACTTAAGTTTGGCAATTCTTATATAACACTATAGTTATGCGCTTCGGCAATCATCGTCAATCTCCGGAAGTAAGAAGGCGGTAATCTATACTAATAATAATAAAACTAACCGTTCCGCATGATTAGAACCTCGTGAAAGCCGAGAAAGATAAACAAGTCAAGTATCTTGACTTGGCTCACAAGATTGTCGACATGTGGGATGTGGACTCAGCAATCATTGTGCTGATAGTCGTGACAGCCAAAGGGCTAATAGCCAAGAGCCTCGACCAACACCTGAGCAGACTCTCGTTGGGCAGCTGGATCAAGGGCTTGATTCAGAAAGCGGTACTTCTCTGGAGCCCTGACGCCGGTAGCTTGGACCCTGGTCGCGATACCGGTGGGCTACTATTTTTTATATTTTTAAATGCTTTATAGTCTAATATTCAAAAATATAATTTATATGTATTTACTGAAATAAAGGAGAAAATAAAACTGAAGTTTGTTGGTTTTTTTTTGTTTGTTTGTTTGGACGCGCGAATCTTTGAAAGTGTCAGTTAGATTTGAAAAAATATTTTTGCATTTGATAGCCTAACTCTTGACGAAGGCTACAGGCTATTTAACATCACGCTGCGACCTTAAGGAGCCGAGCAAAAAGAAAAAAGTCAGAAAGGTCGCTAAGAAAAAAAAGTCAGAAAGGTCGCTAAGAAAAAAAAGTCAGAAAGGTCGCTAAGAAAAAAAAGTCTGAAAGGTCGCTAAGAAAAAAAAGTCAGAAAGGTCGCTAAGAAAAAAAAGTCAGAAAGGTCGCTAAGAAAAAAAAGTCTGAAAGGTCGCTAAGAAAAAAAAGTCAGAAAGGTCGCTAAGAAAAAAAAGTCTGAAAGGTCGCTAAGAAAAAAAAGTCAGAAAGGTCGCTAAGAAAAAAAAGTCAGAAAGGTCGCTAAGAAAAAAAAAGTCTGAAAGGTCGCTAAGAAAAAAAAGTCAGAAAGGTCGCTAAGAAAAAAAAGTCAGAAAGGTCGCTAAGAAAAAAAAGTCTGAAAGGTCGCTAAGAAAAAAAAGTCTGAAAGGTCGCTAAGAAAAAAAAGTCAAAAAGGTCGCTAAGAAAAAAAAGTCTGAAAGGTCGCTAAGAAAAAAAAGTCAGAAAGGTCGCTAAGAAAAAAAAGTCAGAAAGGTCGCTAAGAAAAAAAAGTCTGAAAGGTCGCTAAGAAAAAAAAGTAAGAAAGGTCGCTAAGAAAAAAAAGTCAGAAAGGTCGCTAAGAAAAAAAAGTCTGAAAGGTCGCTTAGAAAAAAAAGTCAGAAAGGTCGCTAAGAAAAAAAAGTCAGAAAGGTCGCTAAGAAAAAAAAGTCAGAAAGGTCGCTAAGAAAAAAAAGTCTGAAAGGTCGCTAAGAAAAAAAAGTCAGAAAGGTCGCTAAGAAAAAAAGTCAGAAAGGTCGCTAAGAAAAAAAAGTCTGAAAGGTCGCTAAGCGAAAACGAAGTGATAAGTGGGCAGGCGATACGATGTGACGGGGTAGGTCGGGGAGTGATGTACTATTAAATATAGCACACAACCAGTGTTGCCAACCCTACTGTTTTAACAGTAGATTTACTGTTTTCATCATGACATCCCTGTTTTCTGTTTAAGAGCCTATACTACCTCAAATGGCTTAGCATGATCCTCCGTTATGTCGAAAATACCGCAGCATTAATTTTGAAATAAATATATATTATGCTAAAGTTGAGGATTAATGTTAGGCACTATGTTAGACGAAAACACGATTCCATAAAATTTTCTCGATAGAAAAAAATTCCAAAGTTACCTCCAAACCGAACAATAAACCGCTGGTATTAAAAAAATACTTCAAATTAGATCATGAAACTTTGCATACTAACTGAACTAACTATAAAGCCGGCCTTATGTTATTTAGTTTTTTTGAATTATCTTTACTTTCACCGTAAAAAGCAAATACCTAAACTATTGGCGCTGCCTTCCGCCCAGCTCCGCACTTTGTCTCGCTCTCACACAGTCCGCGAGCAGTATCGTGCGAGCGGGATAAAGAGCGAATTTTAGCTGAGGTAGTATAGGCTCTTAAGTACCAATTTCTACTATTTTTATTTATATATAATATTTACTAGAGATTTCGTCTAAAACGATATAACCTCCAGTTAAAATACAGCTTGATGATATGCATGTATGTATCCGAATTAATTTTTATCTATGTCTAACAAAACAGCAGTAAACATTTTGAAAACTAAACTAAGAAATAAAATGTCCACAACGACAATCAAAAGCACATTACATAGTAAAACAGAAATAAAGGAATGCTATACATTTAATGCATTGAAAAGCCTACGAAAAAATTTTAATTTAAAAAAAACGAGGCAGAAAATATCGAAGACAGAGATATTGATAAATAATTATTTGTAAGAATATTTCTAAGAATTTGTCAATTATTCATATTTTTAACATATTAAATAAATAATAATAATTATGTATGTATTTGCGTTTTCAATACTATTAAGGGTTTCATTTTCAATTCTTATAAAGTAGTAGACTGTTTTACTGTTTTCTGCTGTTTTTTCAAGTCTGATCTGCTGCTTTATGCATCGGTTAGGTTCGCAACCCTGCACACAACTCAATGGCAACACTGCTCGAGTCAGTCACGCTTTACCCCCCGTGGCGACTGGACGTGTCCTTTGGGTTGTTGTGTACTTACTGATAATCTGGTAGTTTTACTTTAAACTCTAAGCCCCTAATAAGAGATCATAGTGAACACCACACGGGGGAACAAGAAATTCCACGCGGGAGAAATTACCTTATAACGCCCGACTCGATGTTTTTCCTGATGGTTGTGAGGTCCATGGGTCGTTTGACGACCTGGCTGTAGCCCGGCGCTTCGTCGTCGCTGATCGGCCGAAGGAATAGGGATGCGTACTTGTGTGCACATAATCTATGAAAAAAAAATATATCATCATCATCATCTAACTGTCTTCTCCAAACTAGGATGGGGTCGGCTTCCAGTCTAACTGGTTGCAACTGAAGACTAAAAAAAATATATATGTCAGAGCGTGTCGTGTGAAATACGTCATTCATACGTCGGCGTCGTTTATAATTGATCGGGACGCGAGCGCCATCTGGTGACAGAGTCTAGCCTGAATTCGTGGGAGTCGACGAGATCGCAACAGAACGATGTGGAGCTTGGACATCGGACATCGTACGGACAACATATTATGCTCAGAAACTGTCCCGAGTTCCGCATCTGGTTGTGTCGTGTACCTACAGTGTGTGATTCGCTAGTGTGAGTAATTTGTTCGTGAAATTATAATCTGATTTGAACTATGCAAACGGTTTTTCTACTGCGCAATAACCAACACTACCCAATAGTACGCCCACAGTAATTAAAATATGGCTGATAATAACGAGACACACGTGCTTTCTCCGTCATATACAACATGTAACGCTAAATGCGCAAATCCTCTTAAGAGGTCATTGTATTCATTATTATGAACGATTTTTATTATGGTACCAAACCGCAAAAAAAAAAATCTGCTGTTTAGTACATTTTGACGACTTATGCGAGCATAATAATTTTAGGGAACAACTGTTTTTTTTAAACAGTCGAATTGAGAACCTTCTCCTTTTTGAAGTCAGTTAACAATTAAATATTGTCAGACTATAACTGTAGTGTGTAACTGTTATGTGTCCCAATAAAGTAAAATAAAAAAATAAATCAACAATGTAATTTTTTTCAAAAGCTCTATATTGTACCTGCTATAGACCAGCATGACAGATTTCTTCCACAGGCGATGTTGCCGCTCTGCGTCGTTAGCACTCGGAGACTCCGGCGCACTTGCCTCCGCAGCGCTCTCGGAGCCCGAACATGCTGAGAAATATAATTATGTTGTTGTTAGAGATTGAGTAGGTATTTTTATAGACGCGGTAATGCAGTGGATGTCTTCCATCTGAATTATGCACATTTAATGTACGTAAGTAACTCACAAGAACTTGTGAACTTACGTACATTAATTACAGTACATTATTAAAAATATTACGTACATTAATTACAGTACATTATTTAAAATATTACGTACATTAATTACAGTACATTATTCAAAATATTACGTACATTAATTACAGTACATTATTAAAAATATTACGCTCATTAATTACAGTACATTATTAAAAATATCAATGAATATGACCATATTCATTGATATTTTTATTTGCATTCCATAATGTAATGTTTACGGGTTTATTTGTAATGCTTACAATAGCTTGAAGCTTAGCAAAAAGTATAAAATTAATTAATTCTTAAAATAAAAATAACATTTGGAAAACAAATTAACAAATTACAGTTTCAAAATAATTATGGTATTAACGTTTAATGAGACCAGTTATAGGTTGTGTTACATAATAATTATTTCATAAAGCCAATTCAGAGTTCATAAACACGGATTTATACAAAAAAAAACGACTTTCAAAAATATTTGTCGACATTCGACAAGTATACACCGTGTTCTTCACGTTATGCATAACCTTTTGCCGGGTCAGCGGGATTGTCCGAAAGGGTTACCGCTGGCCCGGAACATAAAGGGCTAAGGAAGGAACACGGGTGGGTTTTAGTCAGTAAGAGTCTGACACTCCCTTCCGCTCCACCCAGAGCGGGAGGAGTCATTTGATGATTTCCCATCCGCAAAAAAAAAAAAAAAAATGCATAACCTTTGGCAAACGCTTCTATAGCTTTTACAAATCAAATCTAACAAAGGAAGTAGTACTTAAAAATGTTTCGTTACAAAGATATTTGTAATTTAATTTAATAAAATTTTATTGAGCTATGCAGTAAGAAAGGGTCTTAACTTAGTTTTGACAAGTTTCAGCCCGCCAAATCTTATGAATGAAAATACGACGTTGCCAATTCGGACAAAGACGCATGCATATAAGAATTCATTAATGTGTCCATAATGAAAAATGCTTATATAATTCCATGGTCTGGACATCTGGTCGAAGTTTATGTATATCGTCCGGAACACGGTGTATAAAAGTTTTTTTTTTTTTTGTGAAAATTGTAATCCGCTAATAGATAGTTGGAAGGAAGTGTTTTTCTTTGTCAAGTTTGAAAAGTTAATTTGTGGGTAACATCAACAAAATAACGATTTGACGTCCTGCATTTTCTCATCATAGGAAATCGGTGGAAAATCATGAATAAATAAAAACATCGTAATGAAAACCTCCTGTTTAGAAGTCGGTTAAAAACACTTACTTCTTGAATCCGATTTCTTCTTGCGCGAATAGTCTCGTTTCTTCTTGCCATCCTTCTCTTCTTCTCGACTTAACTGTAAGAAGAATGCAGCATAATTTAGAAGATGCTTATACTTGTACCGTTTTGCCTAAGATGAGTTATCATTATATTTTGAACTTTCTGCAATCTCTTCTATATGGTGTTAAAATGATAACCCGACAAACTTTAAGAAGTGCTTTAGACCATGGAACTGTACAACTTTCACTATGGGACCAACACTGCAATTACGAAAAAAAAATCACCTGATTAAAACCTACTTGACCAAAATGTATGAAACAGCTGATTTTTTTTTTTCGTGATTTCAGAGTTGGCCCCATAGTGTGTGTGTGTGTATGTTCCCACTGCTGGGATACAGGCCTCCTCTCTGTGAGATGGAGTGGGCCGTTATTCACCACGCGGTTTGGTAGATGTCACATGCCTCCGAATTTTTGGTTCTAGGACATGCCGGTTTCCTCACGATCTTTGCAGTGGTGATGAAATAATTTACTCAAAATAAAGCGCCTGTCTGGGTGTCGAACTTACGACATTTTTTTTTTCTTTGTTCTCGGGGGGAAACCTTCAAAAGGCCTTTGGAGATAAAACCATTGAGTGTGGGATTTTTACCTCACTAAAACCACCCCGGTGGTCACCATCTGCGCTATGGAGGGGGGCACCGTCACAGATTACTAAATAGTTACTACGTAACAGATACTTCACTCAGTAGAAAATTTCCAATATCTACTGCTATAATAGCCTACTCCGTCGCGTCAGCAACCGCTGCATGCTAAAATGTGCCTAAATGCTCAAGCGTACAGTTGTGATTGCTTTGCACCGCGCGATCCCACTGCAATCGCAGGGCTGCCTCTTCGATAAAATTAAATTAACATAACTATTTGTGTCTATTTTATTGAGAACTGTTGTTTAAAATTGTATCGTTTATAAAATATTTTTTTTATAAATTGGTGCTGACTGTGCAATACATCTAAAACATGACATGACATCTTCATTGACAGGTAAATGGAAAAATGTTAGGTGTTTATCCCTTCTTTTACTTGATTTACACCCATCTACTGCACATAAGGCACCAGACTGCATCGTAGGTACGCGTACAAATGAATAGAACGATTAACATTGAACAACGTGCGTGCGCTTCGCTTGCGAAAACCGCACTGAATTTGGTCCGCAAACGGCCCGAGACCGCTCGGCCGGGCGGTAGGTAATTATAGCGCGCAAGTACATGGAGTGACGGAGGCCTGGCACCGTTACCTCTCAAAAGACCAATCCGGAGCCCCCTGTGTGCAACGCCTGTTAGGGCACATCTCTGAGGAGACTGTATCGAACTTACGACCTAGAACTCATGAGTCGCGGCCGTTACCACTGGGCCAAAATAACACAGGCGAGCAATAAACGCCCTTCATGACTTTCCAAAACCACCGAAATTAACAGTTTTTCGTAACATTCATTCATTCATTTCAGCCGCAAGATGTCCACTGCTGGACATAGGCCTCCCCCAAGCACCTCCACTTCGACCGGTTCTGTGCTTCTCGCATCCAACGGCCTTCACAAGGTCGTCGGACCACCTTGTGGGAGGCCTTCCAACGCTACGTCTTCCGGTACGCGTTTCGTAACAGAATAACACAAATTTAAACTAAACGGTCATTTACCTCCATAGGAGTATCATCGTCGGTCTCGGTGTGCGTATCCTCAACGTCCGTCTTCTCTCTCTCTTCTTTAACTTCTGCTTCTTTTGCTATCGGTAGAGATTCTTCTCGTATCATCTCTTTTAGAGGGATGGAGTCCTGTACGAAAAAAAAAAACAAAATTTGAATTTGAAAGCTGAAATAATTATCAACTTTTGGTACAGACGCCAGCACATCAAGCTACCCGAAACTGTCAAATTTTCTCGATCAACTTTGAACCTTATGCTTTAGCGATAAAGTTGAAAATCTATTAAAGAAATATGACAAATTGGAGTAGCTTGATGTACAACAAACTCAATTATGATACATGCATAATCATCCTATAATGTTCCCTCCTCTCTGTGACAGGGAGTTGGCCGTGAACCACCACGCGGGCCCAGTGCGGGTTGGTAGATGTCACATGTCTTCGAATTTTTGGTTCTAGGACATGCCGGTTTCCTCACGATATTTTCCTTCACCGTTTTGAGAGCAGTGGTGATGAAATTAAATACACAAAGTAAATTGCCTGTTTAGGTTCGAACTTACGACCTACATACAACTCGTAAGTCTAGGCTGCTTCCACTGGGCCACCATTGCTCTTATTATCATACATGACTCAGTTCAAATTCTATTCCAACCGAAATTTTATTAAGAGGAAATGCGGTCGTTGCTCCATACAAACGCTCTCGTATGTTTTCTTTCTGGTTAATGACCATAAAGCAATGATTTTTTACAGAATAATAAATATTAATTAACTACTTTGTATGTCCCTTTTTTTTTGCGGATGGGAAATCATCAAATGACTCCTCCCGCTCTGGGTGGAGCGGAAGGGAGTGTCAGACTCTCACTGACTAAAACCCACCCGTGTTCTTCCTTAGCCCTTTATGTTCCGGGCCAGCGGTAACCCTTTCGGACAATCCCGCTGGGCCGCTCCTCGATGCTGACATCTCTTTGAGGCGAGGGTGGAATACGTACGCACCGTCCGGCACGGGCCTGGTCCTGATCGGACGGTGAGCTACCCATTACTCTCCGCCCGCAGGCCCGCGCCTACGGTGGCCGGGAGCCGTCACGCGGCTCCCGACGCCCGGAGCGTCTCCCGCGGCGGCTGGGACGGGAGGCTCTCTCCCTGAGCCGTCCCGCCACCTCCTTCGCTAGCATGACTGCTTCGCAGAAGGAGGTGACTGCCTCCCACTCCCTCTCGCCCCGGACCATGGCTTGCACCAGGGCCGGACGCGAGAGGTCGCCGCCGCTGCCGATCGCCTCTACGAGGACACGGCGGTGCTCCGCCCAAGCGGGGCAGACCTCCACCGTGTCCTCTGGGCGATCCTGGCAATGGTAACACCCGGGCGGTTCTTACCACCTGATGATGTGCAGGAACCTCCCGAAACTTCCGTGTCCGGTGAGGACCTGCGTCAGGCGTTTGTATGTCCCTATGATTTCCTTTTTGATGATAAATTATTTTTATAAGCACTAGAACCATCAAAAAGTGCCGATTAAAACCGCTGTCAACAGAGGCCTAGTGTACAAATTTGACAACTATTAATGAATCAATTAAAACATAGGGACACAGTATATATCCTTCTTATTCAGTTGATGAAATATGTTTTCAATTGGTCCAATATTTGAGGAGGAAATAGGCGAGAGACAAACCTCGAATATGACTTTTTACTTAAGACTTTTTGAAAAGTCTCTCCGACCGCATTTCCTCTTAGGGACGTTATTATTACACATGGTCCTTCAAAAATCAACTTGAAGTACAAAAAAAAAGTGATCTGTCAAGCCTATTCCCAACTATGTTGGGGTCGGCTTCCAGTCTAACCGGATGCAGCTGAATACCAGAATTTTACATGGATCGACTGCCTATCTGACCTCCACAACCCAGTTACTGGGTGAAACATTACCTCAGGCTCTTCCTCCTTCTTAACCTCTTCTACAATCTTCTGTTCTTCAACTCTGGGTGGTTCCGGTCCTTTCTCCATCATCTCTAGTTCGTGCTCTATGGAGTCTGTGTGGACTGGTTCCGGCAGTCTCGGCACTTCCTCTTCAGGTTGTGTTTGTGGTTCTGGAACTTGAGAAATTGGGGTTAACTGTGAATTGATACGTTGAAAGTCAAATAATTTATTTCAAATAGACACATTAAAGGCACTTTTCAACTTTAAAATCACACTAATATTATAAAGGAGAAAGTTTGTGAGTGTATTTGTATGTTTGTTACTTCTTCACGGGCAAACGGCTGAATGGATTTGAATGTTTGGCACACAGATAGTTTATAACCAGGATTAAGACATCGGATACTTTTATCCCGATATTCTTACGGGATCGAGACTAATGCGGGTGAAAAGCTAGTTTACAATAATATAGAATTGATTCAAGTGGCCCCTTCCAAAAGGCAGTTTTCGTATGGAGAAGAATGGGCAAGAAACTCCGCGTTACTCTTTTAAAATAAATTTACAATATTTTGCATACATCCATACTAATATTATAAATTCGAAGGTTTCACGCCTAAACCACTGAGCGGATTTCGATAAAATTTGGCAGAGAGATAGATTGCATCCCGGGGAAGAACATAGGATAGTTTTTATCGACATACCTCGCGGGCGAAGCCGCGGGCGGGAGCTAGTATTATAAAAGCGAAAGTTTGTGAAGTTTGTGAGTGTGTTTGTATGTTTGCTACTTCTTCACGCACAAACGGCTGGACCAATTTTGATAAAATTTTGTATGGAGGTAGCCGACACCATGGATTAACACATAGGATACTTTTTATCACACTCACACTAATATTACAAAGGCGAAAGTTTATGAGTGTGTTTGTTACTTTTTTACGCACAAACGGCTGGACCAATTTTGGTATGGAGGTAGCTGACACCCTGGATTAACACACAGGATACTTTTTATCCCGATATTCCCACGGGATCGACACTAATGCGGGTGAAACCGCGGGGCGCAGCTAGTAATTCTATAAAGCCATATTTGTGACGGTGGCGAATCATATTTTAATCAACATACAAACCGACACTGACCAGAAAATTGCAAAAAACGCAAGTAAATGTTGAATTTCGCGGGCAACTTAGCGCATCATCATCATCATCTGCCTGCCTTTTCCCAACTATGTTGGGGTCAGCTTCCAGTCTAACCGGATGCAGCTGAATACCAGTATTTTACATAGAGCGACTGCCTATCTGACCTCCACAACCCAGTTACTGGGTAATACGATACCCCTTGGTAAGACAGGTTGTCAGACTTTCGGGCTTATGACTACCCGTAATGAGCGTCAAAGATCCACGAATGACAGCCGGGACCAACGGCTTAACGTGCTTTCCGAGGCACGGTGGGGTCACGGTATGTAAAGATAGTCACCCATCCACAGACCAACCGCGGCAAGCGTAGCTTAACCTGATCGATCGACGTGTGCGGCTGTTATTATTTAGCCACGGGCTAACTTAGCGCATTCCTGTTAATAATAGTACCAACCTTCAACCACGGCTTCCGGCTCCGGTTCTTCTACCACCACTTCCGGCGGAAGAGGTATCGCTTCAGGCGGTATTTCCACCACCGGCTCCGCATGTACCACCTCTTCTGTGGCCTGTGGCTCTTCTGACGGCGCCTCTTTCTTTATCTCTTCTTGGATTGGCTCTTCTTGTATTACGCTATAAAAGGAAAGAAAAATGTTTCTTTGATTGGATTGCAAAGAAAAAATAGAGTCTACTATTGCATAATAATGTAAATATCATAATAAAATATATGTAATATCATAGATAATTGTATGGTGGGAAATAAATAAATAAATCATTTTCAAACAATCAAAACTCGCGAAAAAAAAATCAGCTGTTCCCTACATTTTGACGAGTTATACGAACATAAATGTAGGGAACAGCAGATTTTTTTTTCGCTATTTCAGGTTTGGTCCCATAGTAAGACCTCTCACTCTTAAGAGGTTGTTAATGTTTTACCAATAACCCTGTATACAGTGCAAAGTGCTGTTTTTGTGGAATAAATACTTTACTATTATTATTTCGTTTATTTGTTCTGTTATCATATTTTATTACATTTCTTAAAATATAAAAATAAGTATAAAAAACATTAAAAAATATAAAAAAATAGTAGTCCGCCGGTCTCGGGAGCACCAAGCTACCGGTGGTTAGAGCTCCAGAGACTGGAACCTCCACACAATGCGAGCCGTATCGAGGAGTAATGCCTTGTGAATCAGGTCCTTGATCCAACCGCCTAACGAGAGCCTCGATAGATGTTGATCGAGGCTTTCAGCCATCAGTCCATTGGTCAATACGACAATCGGCACAATGCTAGCCGAGCTTACATTCCACATGTCAACAACCTCGTGTGCTAAGACGAGATATTTAATTTGTTTCTCTTTCTCAGCTTTCACGAGGTTCCCGTCATGTGGAATGGTAACATCGACAATCATTGTGCGGCGCGCTAATCGATCTATCGCCACTATATCAGGCTTATTGGCAACAATAGTCCTGTCAGAAATTATTATTATTATTTATTTTACATAACTCGGGCCCATGCGGTCCCGGTCATTTGGAACGCATACGTAAGGCCGAAGCCAATTCTCAGAGGCCCCTTAAGAAATTTTAATGAAATGCGGCATCAAACGACGATTATCACTGTATGCACCATGCAAGTGCACCCAAGGATAACCCCCGGTTGGTGTAGGACTATTGCAGGATATGGAAAAAATAAATATTTGGACTATGGGTTTGGGTGGCTAAAGTGGACTGGTTACTAAGAACTATGGAAGAACTAAGACCCCTGCCTGATCAATGTTTTATATACACACGGATAAAATAGCAGGGGGTGACTTGCACACTCAATAATGGGCCCCCGAAAACGATCGCTAGCACATAGTGACGTAGCGACAAGGGGGCAACATGTCCTGAGGTCCTCTCCACTCCTCATAAGCATATGAGGAGTGGAGAGGTATTCCACGGCTATCAGGACAATCCCGGAAGTACGGTCAAGATCCCTACCAGCATCTTTCTGGAATACTTCCTCCGAGCACGTTTGCTCTTGCGAATCTCCACTCAAGCCGGCCAATAAAGGCAAGAATGAGGTGGGAGCTCTGTTCCTCGTCATTGTTCACTCCAGCCGGCCAATAAAGGCAAGCCAGAGGTGAGGAACAAGACTTCTCCCAGGAGATAGGGTTCGTGGGGTCGCTACTGCCCAACAGCTCTCCACATGCTGCCCTGCGGGTTTCTGTATCCCTCTTGGTCTGGCTTCTCACCTAAAGTAAACTCTTCCGGCACAGGCTTAGAGTTCGGAGCGCGCAAGCCCCACCACGACGTCAACGTAGAGATACGGCGGTGGGGTAATTATTATTATTAATTAATTATTAGTAATTATTAATATAGTTGCGCGCCACAATTAATGCCTGGTACATGGTGACAGTAGTTACCACTAGCGCCATCTAGTATCGAGTAGCAGAACTAGTAGTCAAGACCCTTCTAGAACTTTCCCGAACTATCGACATCTGGTCGATCGGGGCCTCTATGTACTCGAACATTCTACATGTTTCTACAATGGAAGGTTCTAGAACTCTCTGCGGCATTATATAAGGCCGGCGTGAGCCGCGAGCGACACAGTGTTACATAAGCGATCGAAGTGAAAACATTCGAAGCGATCTTCAGGTGCGACTTAAGGCGATCAGTAGTGCAATTGTGTTTTGTAATTAATGTGTTTGAGTTGTAATTAGTGTTGTTAATTAAAGTGTCAATTTTTGGTTATTAAATCGGCAGTTTTTATTGTCACGAACCCGAAGCTCGTAACAATATTATTATTGCGTAAAGTATCGTACGTGTAAAGTATTACAGGTTGGCACGGACATGACCGCGCAACCCGTACCAAGGATGTATTACGTGATTCTGAACTCCCAATGCGATGAATTTTTTCGTCAGTTATTAAAAAAAAAATTTGCTTTTCCATACATTTTTACCGCGTCGTAGTTGCACTTTTCTATGAAAAAGCAGATTTTTTTGTATTTTTTTTTATCTTTCTACTCACTTCTCTTCTTCAACGACTTCTGGAGTTTCTTCTACAACCTCTTCTTCAATTGTTTCTGGTTCCGTCGGTGTCTCTGGTTCTTTGATTTCTTCTTTTATCTGTGAAAAAAGACGGAATTCACTGGTTAAGTATTGTTTACATTTTTTGTTATTTCTTTTTAGGATACCGTACCCAACGGGACCCTATTACTAAGACTCCACTGTCCGTCTCTCCGCCACTCGGTGGCCCGCGAGCCTGGGGTTGGGCTTCCTTGTTCACCATCAGCCTACAGCAGTCCACTGCTGGACATAGGCTTCTCCTATTGCAAGCCGTTCAGCTCGATCCTCTGCAACTCTCATCCAGCTGCTACCAGCCACGTATCACATTATCTATCCTAACGGTCATTGGTTTGTAGTGGTATCAACAACGCCACATGCGAACAACGCGTCATACTGACGTCACGCAAAGTCCTGCATCTCGCAAGCAGAGTTTACCGCTCAACTAGCATAGATAAAATGGCCCGACATGAATCATGGGGCAGTTGCCCGCCAGACACGATACCCGTCTGGCCGGAGGATCCTCCCTTTTCTATAGAGTATGAGTGAACTTTACACCCTGTTCCTCATACCTCTATAAACTTATCTACCTCAACGGTCATCGGTTCTACGGCTAATATTGCCACTTCAGCTTGCTTATTCTCTTAGCTATGTCGACAACTATCGTTGTCTGCCAGATCACCTCATTCCGCCTTGCTAAAGATAGCCAAATTGTATATACCTTCTGAACTTCCGGATGTATGATCTTAATTTCTGTGGTGGGGAACTTGACTTCCGGGAAGGCTATCTTGATCTCCACTTCAGGTGTCGTCTCCTTTGTTATTCTTGCTGCTTGCACGGGCGGGTGTTCAGGTTCCTGGGGTAAGAAAGTATTTGTTTTATTATGTAGATAGGGATGCGAAAATATGTCCTTGAGGGGCCCGTGGCTAAATAATAATAATAGCCTCCCCGACCGTTTCGGTCAATCTCAATGGAGATTAGCCAGGTACGCAGGAGATAATATAGTGCACAAGTGTGCGCGCAAACCCAGGTGCACTCTCTGTTCCTTTACTCTCATAGTCTGATGGGACGGCAATCCGACACGACCGGGGAGAGTTCAGGCGCAGGGCCAACGGCTTTACGTGCTTTCCGAGGCACGGGGGTATTAAACCGCCAACTTCCAAACTTCGGACTGTTACTCAGAAATTCCTAATGGAAAACTCAATAACACTTTGTCCGACCCGGGAATCGAACCCTACCCCACGCTCAGCAGTCGCGCTTGCAACCACGAGACCAACGGGGGTACACTACATAAATACGAAAAACTTTATTCCGACAGTCACAAACACGAATTTCAAAATACCGATTTTCATAATTCCGAATGGTTCAAAATTCCTAATATAGCAACTCCGATTTATCATTCATCCTATTTTTATAATTCCGAAATTCCAATATTCCTAACATTTATAATTACTATTGTCAAAATACCGAGATTCAATAGATCGAATAACAATAAGTCCGAATTAATGATAATTCGAAAAATCAAAAATACGAATTCCGATTAATTAGAATTCCGAAATAAAAACGCCTTGTAAAACTGAATAGCAAGACAAATATACGAGTAGAATACGGAATATCAAAGCACAAAATATCGATAAATACTTCTTCTTCAAATCCTCCGACTATCGATAAATGCTAATACGATGCTACAAAATTGCGATGCACGTAACTGCGAAAGAGCCGTCACTGCGACGCCACTACACTTCCATGCACGTTACCGCGATATATCAATATACTAGACTTCGATGCCCGGTAAAGGTATTTATATTGTCATTCGCTCGCTCTTGCATCCTAGTGTCGACGGAGCCCCGCTTCGCGGGGCCCCTGTTTCTGTGTAAAGGGTTTAAAGTAACATGCATGCAGCAAGCATGCAGCATGCCAGCAGGCATGCAGCATGGAAGCAAACACGCAGCATGCAACATGCAAGCAAGCATGCATCAAGCATGCAGCATGGAAGCAAACACGCAGCATGCAGCAAGCATGCAGCATGGAAGCAAACACGCAGCATGCAGCATGCAAGCAAGCATGCAGCAAGCATGCAGCAAGCATGCAGCATGCAAGCGAGCATGCAACATGCAGCAGCCATGGTTTCTGTCACGGCTCCGGCGCTGCGGTTCTCCGGCGGCCCCACGCGTGCTAATCGTCGCAGACGGCTTTCGCTCACCACCGCAGCTTCGGGTTGTTGGCCGGCGAAGCGGCGGCTCGCTCACAGCCTCCTGCTCCTCAGCCCGCGGGCCGCCTCGCCCCTACGCGCCTACGCGATTTTAAATTACACTCTAGGGGTAGGGCAGACAAGACTGCGTGGAGTAGGATTTACAGCGATTCGTTTCTGTCACTAAAACCTTATTTTTAGCAAATGTTTTAGAGCTAACAATTTTATTATAAATGAACATTCGGAATAATACACATTATATAATACAATACTTAGGACATATGACTTTATTTCATGCAAAATTAGGATATTCAATTATTATAGTCCTCGATATTATGACAGAATAGATTTAGAAGTAAAGATAATTATGTAAAACAAAATTTCGAATTTTTGAACATTATGGTTACTGAAGTTTATAGCAAACGTGTTATGGATAATGACTTTCGGACAAACAATTTTAGGAGAAGAAAGGGGGTACCATTTTAACAGGTTATTCGGAAAATTGAAAATCGGAATGACGTTTTTCGGACCGAGAACCCATCGAGCATCTGATTCTTCGAACATATGAAAATCGGAAAAAAAACAAATCGCATTTCACTTTCGGTAACATAAATTTCGCGATTTTTAATAATAGACATTATAATTCTTAGGTATTATGAAATTCGGACTTTTGAAAATCGGAACATCGAAATTCGGAATAAAATATTTCGGAATATTTGGGTGTTCCCGACCAACGGGGCAGTCAAGCTAAATAATAACAGCCGCACAGATCGATCGATCAGGTTAAGCTACGCTTGCTTGGTCTGTGGATGGGTGACCATCTTTACATACCGAGACCCCTCCGAGCCTCGGAAAGCAGGTTAAGCCGTTGGTCCCGGCTGTCATTCGTGGATCTTTGACAGTCGTTACGGGTAGTCAGAAGGCCGAAAGTCTGACAACCAGTCTTACCAAGGGGTATCGCATGACCCAGTAACTGGGTAGTGGAGGTCAGATAGGCAGTCGCTCCATGTAAAATACTGGTCTCCAGCTGCATCCGGTTAGACTGGAAGCCGACCCCAACATAGTTGGGTAAAGGCTAGGCAGATGACGATGGATGCGAAAATAATTATGTCGATATCAAACTCAAACTCAAAGCATTTATTTCAATTAAACCATTTACAGGCACTTTTGAACTGTCAAAATTAAATAGTCGGTCAGTTAGTCAGACAGTTGAAGCTATAAGTTGTCCATTCCAAAACGTACGTAGATCTCTATGGAGAAGAACGGGCAGGTAACTCCAAGGACACTCTTTTAAATCACAATTACAAAATCTGCAAAAGACAAAAGCTGCAACCGCGAAAAAAATAAACAGCTGTTCCCTACATTTTGACGAGTTATGCGAACATAAATGTAGGGAACAGCTGATTTTTTTTAGCTTTGGTCTCATAGTAAAAGTTGTTCACATAATGATGAGTACAATGACCTCTTAAGAGGTTGTTAATGTTTTACCAATAACCCTGTATAGGAAAAAATTAACCTGTGCGCAAACTGTAATCTTTGATACATAATTATTTAATAGATAATTATTATTTACCGTTTCGATGTCATCCTGTAAAACTTCCTCTTCAATTGGCTCTACTGTAATTTGTTCAGGTTCCACCTAAAATATTTAAATTAAATTAATTTTTGAAGGGTGCAATAGTCAAAAACAATAATAAGAGACTCCACATCAATTAACATTTAAAAAAAATAGAATAATGTTGTATTTGGCCAACCAACAATAATAAACGACTACCACTGAATATTACGATAGATCGAACGACAACTATGTTTATTATAATAATATTTTATTTTCGTTAAGTTTCTCATATGTTCTTTTTTGAGAAATAAAACTTCTTTAAAGCGAAAAACGATGTTTTTTTAATTCTTTTAGAAGACAATATACATTGCCATATTGCTTATCCTCCATAATAAATAGCGTGATAATTTATAGCCTATACACTGACCGGACTTATAGTGAATATCTATGCAAAATTTAAACAAAATCTATCGGGTAGTTTTCACGTGATGCTGGAAACATTCAGACAAAAATTCTCAAAATTATATTTTCGGCATTAGAATCGTTCCCAGACCTCGTAGCAATTACTTTTTTTTTTCAATATAAAATTCATTCAAATTCAATTTTTTATTCAATATATAGTTTTTTAGGGTTCCGTACCCAAAGGGGGGACCCTATTTCTAAGACTTCGCTGTCTGTCCGTCTGTCTGTCACCAAGCTGTATCTCAAGAACCGCGAAAACTAGACAGTTGAAATTTTCACAAATTATGTATTTCTGTTGCCGCTATAACAACAAACACTAAAAACAAAATAAAATGAATATTTAAGGGGGGCTCCCATACAACAAACGTGTTTTTTTCGGCGTTTTCGCCTTGTGGTACGGAAACCTTCGTGTGCGAGTCCGACTCGCACTTGGCCAGTGTTTTTTTATTCTTATCAGAAGACAATACAATTGAGTGGAAAAAGGAAATGATAGCCTTTGCCCTACAGTGGGCAACACAGGCTAATTTATTTATTGGAAAGAAGTTCTATAACGCGGCTTGCTGTACAAATCGTCACGTAAAGAAAAATCCTTATGCTCACTTCTCTCTTATGATATAACAGAAAGAGACAGAGAGAGACAGTTTTCATGTTTTTCGAGCGTGCTAAAGCTGATAGTGCTGTCAAAAAGAAAATCCAAGATGGCGGCTGCAAAAACTTTCAAATTTTTCATCATGGGTGTCGTTTTCATGGTTTCCAAGGGTGCTAAAGCCGATAGTGAGGTCAAAATGAAAATCCATGATGGCGACAACTTTATGGGAGCTTCTAAAAAAGTATACTAGATGGCTCTGTATTAAAAACACGTATTAATTTCTCACTTTTTCTCTCATTCTAATCTACTTTTATTTTATACGAGTGTGTGCGTATAAGAATCGCGTGAGGAACTTCGTTGCGGAATCCTTCGACCGCACACGTTTTTTATTTTATTATAGAAGTCATTAGACGATGGTTTTTTTCAAAAAATAACTACATAGTTCGATTCCATCCAAAAACACTTTTACAAAACATAGAAATGCGGCTTTTTCCCTGAAATCAAGCTCTCTCGTATCTCTTTCGTCCTTTTTTCGAATACTTACCCTGTATAATTAACTTCAATATACAGATTAAATTAACTTAACTATTAATATTACTATTTTTACGTTTATACATATCTCGGGACCATGGGGTCCCGGTCCTTTGGAAGGCGTACGAGGGGCCAAAGCCAACTCGTAGGCCCTTTAGGAAATTTTAATGAAATGCGGCACCAACCGACGATTATCCCTGTATGCACTATGCAAGTGCACCCAAGGACTATTATATATTAATTAGATTGATTTTATTAACTTTAATATATTCTGTATAATAAAGTTAAATTATATTGAAAACTTGAATCTATCTGTATCAATAAGTAAGATACTTATATCTGTAGTCGTATTTAAAGTTGGTTAGAACGTACCTTGATAACTTGTTCGTCGACTATGACAGGCGTATCCTCGGGAACAGAAGCGGATGTGACGTCAACATCCTCTTTATTTGTCGCTTGCCCTGCTGGCTTCTCTGATGTTCTACAAACAAAAATAAAAATCTATGATTTACTTTATGTCAGGGGCTCGTGGCTAGGTAACAACAGCCGCACTGGTCGATCGATCAGGTTAAGCTACGGTGGCCCGGTTGGTCCGAGGATGGGTTACTTTATGGTTCACTAGCTGCGCCCCGCAGTTTCACCCGCATAAGTGTCGATCCCGTAGGAATATCGGGATAAAAAGTAGCCTATATGTTAATCCAGGGTGTCAGCTACCTCCATACCAAATTTTATCAAAATTGGCACACACACACAGGCGCACGCACACACCCACATACCACCCCCCCCAACACACACACAACCCCCCCCCCCCCACACATACCCCCACACCCCACACACACACACACATACCCTCCCCCCCCACACACTCACAAACTTTCGGCTTTATAATATTAGTGTGATTTACTTTAGAGTTTTTCGCTTCGAATGGCATAATCAGCCTACAATGTTCCCACTGCTGGGAAACAGGCCTCCTCTCTGTGAGGGTGTGGGCCGTAATCCACCACGCGGGCCCAGTGCGGGTTGGTAGATGTCGCATGTCTTCCAATTTTTGTAATTTTGGGTGGCTCTTGATCTTACGTAAGATTGAAAGGGGGAAGGGGTTCATCCAAGTCTTATTTTTTCTTCATAGAGGAGGGGGAGGGGTGGGGTTGTCGGGTCAGAAAGTGGGCAAAATTGTCTTCGCACACGGGCATCCTCTCTATGAGAGGGAGTGGGCCGTAATCCACCACGCGGGCCCAGTGCGGCTTGGTAGTTGTCACATGTCTTCTAATTTTTGGTTCCAGGATATGCCGGTTTCATGAGGTATGCATAGATACATCCTCTGCCTTATTCTCCAAGTCTAGAGATGGCACCTTCCACTAACCTGCTTATGCATAGCTGAGACGGACGTTATGGTATGTGTATATCAATATCTCTGAATGCGTAGACCGCCTCCTCCTTACTCTATGGGGCCGTCCCACACATGATGTTTTTTTTGTCATTTTTTAACCCTCCCTCCCCCTTGGTGATACATGGTGAGGTTTAAGACTACCCCCCCCCCCCCCCTATATCACGTGTATTTTTTAGTAACTACAAAGAATCTTAATTTTTTTTTTTATATTTATGAAATACAGGAATAAGTATTATCTATTCAATGCCAAAACAACAGAAAAACTGACACTGACAAGCTGAGTCCGGCGGGCGGTTGTCGCGGCTCGCGGGAACTTCACTTCGTTCGTTGTCTGGCAACGGCGAATCAAAGTCACACTACAAGCCGCTTTCGATTTTGTACGCGTTTGGCGAAAAAATAAATACACGTAACGCCGCTTTTCGGTTGAGTATCGCGCGTTTGCGGAAAAAATAAATACGCGTGATATATTACTACACCCCCCTCCCCCCCTTTTGAGCCTCACGTTATTAATGGACAGCCCCTATGTAGTCTATGTCCAAAGATAGCGCCTTCCACTAACCTGCTAACTTGTTTATGCATAGCCGAGACGGGCGGTATGTGTATATCAATGTCTCTGAAAGCATAGACATCCTCTGCCTTGATCTCTATGTCGTCTATGTCTAAAGATGGCGCCTGCGTCGATGGTTGCGCAGACGTCGATAGAACGGGTGGTGTGTTGGCTGCAAAAAAAATTGTTTGATGTAGAAAATGTTTATATTTATTGGCCGACCTTAATAGATTTTCCTCCGTGCTTCGAAAAGCACGTTAAGCCGTTGGTCCCGGCTGTCATTCATGTATTCAGCTGCATCCGGTTAGACTGGAAGCCGACCCCAAAATAGTTTGGAAAAGGCTAGGCAGATGATGATCAATCAATAGAATTAGCTACATGAACTTAACGAATCATATTTTAATCAACTTGACACAGACCTGCAAATTACAAAAAATGTACCTAAGTAAATTTGAATTTCGCGGGTTACCTAGCGCATTCCTCTTAAGGTTGAATTTGTTTGGCAATTCCAAACCAAATGCAGCCTTACGTATGTTGAAATAAAGCAGTATTTACCTTTAAGTTGCTGTTCAATTTGTACCAGTTGGCTCTTTATATGCTCGATGGCGGCATGCTTACTCTCGTGTTGGCTAGTACCAGATGCCGACTTCTCTAGCAGCATCGAGAGGGTTGGGGCGGTTACTGAAGGAGATACAGTTTCTGTGAAGAAATACAGTTTTTTTTAAAATACAAGGTGGGGCAAAGGTAATGTCATAATGTGAATGTGGTGTCTTTTTAAACCGACTTAAGATAAAAGGTTCTCTATTCGGTTGTATTTTTGAAAATATCTGTTACCTCAGGACTTCGTTATGTATATACCGATTTGAAAATTCTTATAGGGTAGTCCCATATACTATAGATAGAGATAGAAAATTTTTTAAGACATACCTATTTGATTTTTTTTTCAAAATGGCGTCCACACATGAATCGCACTAATATTATAAAGGCGAAAGTTTCTGAGTTTGTGTGTGTTTATGTTTGTTACTTCTCCACGCTCAAACGGCTGCACCAATTTTGATAAAATTTTGTGACACCCTGGATTAACATATAGACCGCTTTCACATTTAGGCGACTTTAGCAGCGCGACAGTCGCGCGACCGTCACCCATTCAGAATTTCATAATAAAAACAGAAGCGCACCAGCCGCGCGTCCGCTGCGCTTCTGTTTTTATTATGAAATTCTGAATGGGTGACGGTCGCGCGACTGTCGCGCTGCTAAAGTCGCCTATATGTGAAAGAGGCCATAGGCTACTTTTTATCCCGATATTCCCACGGGATCGATACTTATGCGGGTGAAACCGCGGGGCGCAGCAATATTATAAATTCGAAAGTAACTCTGTCTGTCTGTCTGTCTGTATGTTAACTTTTCACGCCTAAGCCACTGAACGGATTTCGATAAAATTTGGCAGAGAGATAGATTGCATCCCGGGGAAGGGCATAGGATAGTTGTTATCGACATACTTCGCAGGCGAAGCGGCGGGCGGAAGCTAGTACTATATAAAAAGATAGCTGACATCAATGTAAACAGAAAACATAATAAGACCGAACCCCGTAGAGTGTCACGTTTCCGAGTTATTAACGTTCGAAGTTGATCACGTGACATAATAAAATGATATATTTGTGGCACGTGAATTTTTTTTTAACTTTCTTACATCTTGTTGAAAAGATGTTTGATTATTTTAAACATTCAAAGTGATTATTTCAAGCATCTATGCAACAAGATGTAAGCTTGTTTTTAGGGTTCCGTACCCAAAGGGTGAAAACGGGACCCCAATACTAGGACTCCACTTTCCGTCTGTCCGTCTGTCACCAGGCTGTGTCTCATGAACCGTGATAGCTAGACAGTTGAAATTTTCACAGATGATGTATTTCTGTTGCCGCTATAACAACAAATACTAAAAACAGAATAAAATAAATATTTAAGGGGGGCTCCCATACAAGAAACGTGTTTTTTCGGAGTTTTTGTCTTGTGGTACGGAACCCTTCGTGTGCGAGTCCGACTCACACTTGGCCAGTTTTTGAAATCTCACGTTTATCATACAAACCACAAACCTCGCAAGTCTTGAACGTCAACATTTAAGAAGAAATCACTAATTTGGAAGATGTTTTGCGAGCAATAATTCATAATTAATTCAAAAACGAGCGCAAATGTACATCAAATCAGGGGGTCTAAAAAGGCCACTTTGGCAGAACCATAAAAGGATAACATTATGAATTATAATGTGGCGAAGACAGTCCGTGTTTTTCTTTTTTTGGCTGCACTACGTAGGCATAATCAAAGAGATTGATTGAGATTGGATTTGGATTGGATTGATTGGTATTTTAGCATAGACAAAAAAAAATAACTGAAAATTCTGTACCAATGGGATTTGATACGATTAACTTAACGTAAAAAAGGATAACATTATGATTATAATGTTATCCTTTTATGATTCTGCCAAAGTGGACTTTTTAGGGCCTCTAGGAGGTGGTCGTTTGACTGATTTTTTTTCCCGCCTAGGACGAATTTTATCTAACTTTTATACCTAGAATAAGTCTTATCCTGCAAATAAATTTTGAATTGTTGACAGTTTTTCCATAGATACTAGAACTGTCAGACGTCAATTTTATCCCACGGATAAAAGATATCTGACTTTGGTAAAATGACCCGTAAACGTCATTTTTACACCTTTAAGGACGCGTTTACGAAATGACGCGCTTCAATTTTAGGTATTGAGTCTTACTACTACACGTGCACGGCTCACACACACAGCGACATGCGCGAAGCGGTGAAATTATGAGTAAACTGACACGACTTGATACTTGAGCCTAATTTTATTTTATTTTTGCCATGTATTTTTTTTAAGTTTACGGTGATTTGTTTTCAAACAGTTTGTAGGTAATGTGAAGTGTTCATATAAGTAGAATGCTATTTACTTAATTTCACTGGAAAGTGATTAATCAAGTACAAATTGCCAAAGTACCCATGTATTAACAATTTGCGGACGAGCTTATTGAAAACAAATATAAAACAAGCTTGTTTTATTCGGTTTATTTCGTATTTTATATAATAAATTTGCTATGGTATCAAATGCAAGTAGGTTCTCGAAAACTGGAAAGAAAATACGTGTATTTGGCACACACCCTACAAGGCAAACAGTACAAATGCTACAATATTCATCACGCTAATATTATAAAGGCGAAAGTTTGTGAGTGTGTGTGTATGTTTATATTTTTGTTCTTCACGCTCAAACGGCTTCACCAATTTTGATAAAATTTTGTATAGAGGTAGCTGACACATATAGGCTACTTTTTATCCGATATTCCCACGGGATCGAAACTTATGCGGGTGAAACCGCGGGGCACAGCTAGTTGCTTCATAAATATTTAAAAAATTCGTAAAACAATAACAACGCAATGGATATTGTTGAACTGTCAAATCGGAATGGATTGCCATTCCAAGTGTATTACGCAATTAGGATAACGTACTAAGCAGTGTCGTGCATTGCATAAAGGCATATTAGCAGTGGCTACCTCGATAAATCACCATAAGCCTGTCAATTACATTTTTGGCTGTGCAAAGTGACGGATATTGAGATCGCCGATAGTGAGATAAAAATGAAAATCCAAGAATCTGTAATTTATTTTTTATTTTTATCATGGGTGTCGTTTTTATGGTTTTCAAGGACGCTAAAGCAGATAGTGAGGTCAAAATGAAAATCCAAGATGGCGGCTGTAATTTTTTTTATATTCTTTATCATGGGTGTCGTTTTCATAGTTTTCGAGGGTGCTGGAGTCGAAAACAAAGTCAAAATGAAAATCCAAGATGGCGGCTGTAATCTTTTTTTTTTAGATACTTTTGTTTTGTTTCCGATTAGTGACCGCATCTGCCTAGACTAGACCCGGCCTAGTGCCTGCCTACCTATTCTTAAGGTCTCAACAAAACTAACAAAAGAAGCCCAAACTTGGCACACCTAGCTCAGCTCGGCTATTAGTTCCAGTAGCAGTCTTCGAAGTACACCTGCAGGTCACTCCATCAAGTCCGGAGGTAAGGTCTCAACATAACTAAGAAAACGAGACGACGAAACCCCCCCGCCTCGATCCCCTCCTAGATCGTCTTCTTTTTTAATCTCTGTCTTATCCACTAAAAACTTTCTCATACCGGTTTGAACCGCTTTTTCTTTTGTTTTTGATCCTGAAGGATCGTCAGCAACAAAAATAAGTACTTACAGGGTTTATTGAAATACATAAGTTCGTAATTTCTTATTATAACGGATACGTGTATGTTAGTATTGAGGAACAACGACTCCACATTTTCGTCTTTGTCAAGTCACCGCACCCGGTTTGAACCCTTTTTAATAATTTTACAGATGGCAGATGTGAAAAATGTTACAATTTTTCATGATGTGTGTCAATTTCGTGGTTTTCGAGGGTGCTGAAACCGATGGTGAAGTCAAAATGAAAATCCAAGATGGCGGATGTGAAAAGTGTTACAATATTTTCATGATGGGTGTCAATTTCGTGGTTTTCGAGGGTGCTGAAACCGATGGTGAGGTCAAAATGAGAATCCAAGATGGCGGATGTGAAAAATGTTACAATTTTTCATGATGGGTGTCAATTTCGTGGTTTTCGAGGGTGCTGAAACCGACGGTGGGGTCAAAATAAAAATCCAAGATGGCGGATGTGACAAATGTTACAATTTTTTATGATGGGTGTCAATTTCGTGGTTTTCGAGGGTGCTGAAACCGATGGTTGGGTCAAAATAAAAATCCAAGATGGCGAATGTGAAAAATTTTATATTTTTTTATGATGGGTGTCAATTTCGTGGTTTTCGAGGGTGCTGAAACCGATGGTTGGATTTTTATTTTGACCCCACGATCGGTTTCAGCACCCTCGAAAACCACGAAATTGACACCCATCATGAAAAATTGTAACATTTTTCACATCCGCCATCTTGGATTTTCATTTTGACCCCACCGTCGGTTTCAGCACCCTCGAAAACCACGAAATTGACACCCTTCATGAAAAATTGTAACATTTTTCACATCCGCCATCTTGGATTTTCATTTTGACCCCACCGTCGGTTTCAGCACCCTCGAAAACCACGAAATTGACACCCATCATGAAAAATTGTAACATTTTTCACATCCGCCATCTTGGATTTTCATTTTGACCCCACCGTCGGTTTCAGCACCCTCGAAAACCACGAAATTGACACCCATCATGAAAAATTGTAACATTTTTCACATCGGCCATCTTGGATTTTTATTTTGACCCCACCATCGGTTTCAGCACCCTCGAAAACCACGAAATTGACACCCATCATGAAAAATTGTAAAATTTTTCACATCCGCCATCTTGGATTTTTATTTTGACCCCACAATCGGTTTCAGCACCCTCGAAAACCACGAAATTGACACCCATCATGAAAAATTGTAACATTTTTCACATCCGCCATCTTGGATTTTCATTTTGACCCCACCGTCAGTTTCAGCACCCTCGAAAACCACGAAATTGACACCCATCATGAAAAATTGTAACATTTTTCACATCCGCCATCTTGGATTTTCATTTTGACCCCACCGTCGGTTTCAGCACCCTCGAAAACCACGAAATTGACACCCATCATGAAAAATTGTAACATTTTTCACATCCGCCATCTTGGATTTTTATTTTGACCCCACCATCGGTTTCAGCACCCTCGAAAACCACGAAATTGACACCCATCATGAAAAATTGTAACATTTTTCACATCGGCCATCTTGGATTTTTATTTTGACCCCACCATCGGTTTCAGCACCCTCGAAAACCACGAAATTGACACCCATCATGAAAATATGTAAAATTTTTCACAACCGCCATCTTGGATTTTTATTTTGACCCAACCATCGGTTTCAGCACCCTCGAAAACCACGAAATTGACACCCATCATGAAAAATTGTAACATTTGTCACATCCGCCATCTTGGATTTTTATTTTGACCCCACCGTCGGTTTCAGCACCCTCGAAAACCACGAAATTGACACCCATCATGAAAAATTGTAACATTTTTCACATCCGCCATCTTGGATTCTCATTTGGACCTCACCATCGGTTTCAGCACCCTCGAAAACCACGAAATTGACACCCATCATGAAATATTGTAAGTCTTCAGGAGATCAGACCGGAATAACTCCTCAGCTCGGCTGTTACTTCCAGTAGCAGTCTTCGAAGTACACCTGCTATGCAGGTCACTCCAGCAAGTCCGGAACGAAATATGAATTTATAAACCCTACTTACTTCTAGAAAAATTATAAGACTGTGAATCAAATCTTTCCTTGGGTAATAGGTACATACAGAATGCGTGAAGTATCAAGTTTTGTGTGTCAAATATTTTGTATCCGTCCGTACAGCGATCTTCTTTTAGCACAAGCTGCTGCTTACAACCGACACAGAGTCCACTCACAACGGCGGCCGAGCGCAGACTAATATTTCATTACAAATATTTGTGCAATAAACCGAGACAGTGACCAGTAAAATAACCCTTATTTCAATCCAATAAGATTCACGTATTACAGCTAAATATGTGAAAAAATAGACTCCCATTTTTATTTTTTTCTGAGCTTATTTTTAACATTTTGATAGTTCTTTTGGCTACCTTTTTGAGTTGAACATGTCTGCTTACATAAAATATTTTAAAATAAATATGTTTATGTTATTAAATAGAAGAAAAATGATCCCAAAGACAGCACGATATCGTCGATTTTGTGTGAAGAGGCAACGGAAATTATTTTTTACTATATTATAAACCAACATTTTCGAATAAAAAATGGCTACCATTTGGAGATGAAAGAGTAATCTATTTGTGGTAATTATTAGTTACATTTGGTTTCGTCTCATTTTGCCGCAAAATGCACCGAAAAACGGCTTATTTTTGTCAGATTCGTAAAGGCGTCCTTAACGGCTGATTTTTCCAACGCCAGATAATTTTATCGGAGAAATAATTTTGTATTTTGGCAGTTCTTCCGAACAAAATCTGTCAGATGTCAATTTTATTCTACGAATAATAATTATCTGTGGATTGAAAAATCAACTTTCCGTGAAAACAGTGCCCATTTTTGTTCATATCCAACCAAATGGTCGCCAATTCACATTATGACATTACTTTTGCCCCACCTTGTGCAAGAATGAAGAATAGTTGAAGATGGAACCATCATATTATTTTTTAGCCTACAAACATCATCTGCCTAGCCTCTTCCCAACTATGTTGGGGTCGGCTTCCAGTCTAACCGGATGCAGCTGAATACCAGTATTTTACATGGAGCGACTGCCTATCTGACCTCCACAACCCAGTTACTGGGTAATACGATACCCCTTGGTAAGACTGGTTTTACATGGAGCGACTGCCTATCTGACCTCCACAACCCAGTTACTGGGTAATACGATACCCCTTGGTAAGACTGGTTGTCAGACTTTCGGGCTTCTGACTACCCGTAACGACTGTCAAAGATCCACGAATGACAGCCGGGACCAACGGCTTAACGTGCTTTCCGAGGCACGGAGGGGTCTCGGTGTGTAAAGATGGTCACCCATCCACAGGCCAACCGCGGCAAGCGTAGCTTAAGCTGATCGATCGACCTGCGCGGCTGTTATTATTTAGCCACGGATACTATTTTAATTGGCATTTCGTTTAAATTCATTACACGTCACCGGTCGCTGCCAGCGTGTGGTCACACAGACCGCAGCCTCTTCATCATAATGATCTCACTGCTGGGACACTGGCCTCCTCTCTGTGAGAGGGAGTTGGCCGTGAACCACCACGCGGGCCCAGTTCGGGTTGGTAGATGTCACGTCTTCGAATTTTTGGTTCTAGGACATGCCGGTTTCCTCACGATGTTTTCCTTCACCGTTTTGAGAGCAATGGTGATGAAATAATTTACACAAAGTAAAGCGCCTGTCTGGGTTCGAACCTGCGACCTACAACTCGGTAAGTCGCGTCCTCTACCACTGAGCCACCACTGCTCACATAGCCTAATGATAAATGATTTATTTTCTGTAAGTAGGTTTGTACAAACACTTTTACACGTCAATCATATTTTTTTTAAACTAGATGAGGTCGGCGTTTCCTATCTGACTACTCTTAGAAGAAAGGCCGAAACAAACTCAGAGGTCACAGTCTCTTTTAAAGTCCTGACAAAATCTTGGTCAGATCATGTGAAGACCATGTAGGTTGGTAAAAAAAAAGTTATTTCGTGAACTCTTCGTGTTCATCGCACTACAATAAGGTCTGATATCTTCCATAGAGTAAGCAATTATCGCCGCGGAATTTTATCGCGCAATGGATTTTCAGCTCTCGATGTTGAGCCGAGGGTTGATAATTGAACAGAGCGCATTCCAGCGGGTCAAAAAAAACATTCTGTTGGATTTTCAACTTTCGGCGGTAAGCAGAGCGTTTAAAATCCAGTAAAAATACCTGGGCCAGTGTTCTACTTACCCACACAGTTGGCGGGGTGCGAGATGTGCTGTGGTGTCGTGACCACAGGGGAAGACTTGAGGAGTGACGTCAGAAGCGGGGAGGCGGGGGGCGCGGGCGTGGAGGCTGTAACAAGACATGACATTGACATCCTACAGGGTGAAGGTATAGGACCCGTGGCTAAGTATATAATAATAACAGCCGCACAGGTTCTTCGGTCTGTGTGGTGTCCGACTTAAAGAATAGCACCACCCCATACTTCCCGTGGGTGTCGTAAAAGGCGACTAAGGGGCGTACCGGAGAATGGGCAGCAGCGTTCTCTATGCATTCCACCACCATACCATACTGCGATCGCCAACCCGCCTGCCAAGCGTGGCGATTATGGCAAACCCCCCCCTATTGGGGGAGGCCTATGTCCAGCAGTGGACGTCTTTCGGCTGAAATGATGATGATGATGATGATGTTGATCGATCAGGTTAAGCTACGCTTGCCGCGGTTGGTCCGTGGATGAGTGACCGAGACGAGACCAAAGCATGTTAAGCAGTTGGTCCCGGCTGTCATTCGTGGATCTTTGACAGTCGTTACGGGTCGTCAGAAGCCCGAAAGTCTGACAACCAGGGGCCATCATTATAAACTCAAACTCAATTTAAAGCATTTATTTCAATTAAACCAATTACAGGCACTTTTGAATTGTCAAGGGGTCGGTCAGTCAGAAAGATGAAGCTAGTTGCCCATTCTAAAGAATAGTAGGTACATACCTATAGAGAAGAACGGGCAAGAAACTCCACGGACACTCTTTTAAATCGAAATATTGTATGTATTACCCAGTAACCGGGTTGTAGAGGTCAGATAGGCAGTCGCTCCATGTAAAATACCGGTATTCAGCTGCATCCGGTTAGACTGGTAGCTGACCCCAACATAGAAAAAGGCTAGGTAGATGATGAATCACTTACCATTACTAGGAGTCGGCTGTTGCTGACTAGGGCTGTTCAGCATCGGTTTCCACGCCCTATCGGCTCTCGCTCTTCTTTCGTCTCTCTCTTTCAACCAGGCGGCCCGCCTCGCTGCCTCTCGCTCCCTCGCGCGGTTCCTCGCTTCTATAGCCGTCCATACTTCGCGTAACCGATCTTCTGATGTTGCTGGATTACGTGCTTCTGTTATATCGTTCTGTGTAAAAAGATCAAATCATTAACCACTTGTGTGCCATAATTACAGACATAATTAAAAAGCCATTGTGTCTCGCGTAGATCTACGTTCCGGCAGACTACGAGTTAAGGGGATTGCTTACAGGACCTAAACGCAAAAAACGCAAGTTTTAAAAACAATGATCAACTCCAGTAAACAAAATCAGAAAAATATATGATATTCTTCAGGATATATGCTAGGTAGATAGTGTGTTGAAAACATAATACAACTAATTTGATATGATAGAAAAAAAATCATGAAGATATGTCTAAAAACTTTCTGTTTACAATAAAAACCATAATATTATACATACAATCATTATGATTTTTTGTCAGATTATTCCACAAGCAACATACTAAAGAACTAGTGTTTTAATTTTTTAGTTCAAACAATTGATTTTTTGTAAATACTTCGATAATTGCTTCATATTTTTTTTATTATATAATAAATTACCAAGGTTGTGTCATCGCGCTTCTCTTTTTTCTATGCAGTCTGACAATGACCGCACTTTAGGTCATGTAGTCGCCTTAAGAGCGTTTACGCCGAACGGCATTTCATACAAACTTTCAAGCCCTTATTTTTCGAAATGAATAACCGATTTTAATGAAACTTCATATGCATAAGCAGGATACAAAGGTCTAAAAAGTTAGTAGAAAACGTTTAAAAAAAATAGTGTTACAGCCAAATTAGACCGATTTTAATTTTTCCATAGAAATAGAGATTTCCAGTTATCTTTTTTTAAATAAGACATTTTGAAAATGTTTTCTTCTAACTTTTTAGCCCTTTGTATCTTGCTTATGTGTATGAAGTTTCATTAAAATCGGTTCATTCATGTCGAAAAATAAGGGCTTGAAAGTTTGTCAAAGGGTTGGTCAGTCAGAAAGATGAAGCTAGTTGCCCATTCCAAAGTGTAGCAAGAAAGTATGGACACTCTTTTAAATCATAAAATTGTTACAACATATTGGTTACATCATTCATGTTGAAATGGGAATGATGTAGAAACTCACTTAATCACTTTAAATGTCCATCGTACCCAAGCGCTGCACCCGAATTGACTGTCTTGCAGTATGCGGAACCGAAAACTTCCTTTTTATTGTAATTTTTGACATTTAAAAGTGCCTTTTATGTGCCTATTTGAAATAAATGCTTTCACTTTATGTGTAAGTTGACTATGAAGGTATCTAGACTTCCGTGTTGCCAGTGTGCTCAGAAAAGTAATGATTATCAGTAATAGATACTATGTGGTATTTTTTTACTGGCTGGGTTAAAGAATTAAAAAAAACATGAAGTTAACCTACCTTTAATTGTTCATACTGCTGGTTCATTTCAACCAGTGTCTTCTGTATCTCCCCAATGCGCTCCTGCGTCAACCGTTTGAGTATACTCTCTTGTGGTGTCTCCACGGCTCCCTCAGAACTACGCTTCTTACGCTTTGGTGTTTCCACATGTTCGAGTAGGGCTCCATATTGCGCTGCGCAGCTGGAAATTATTATTATTAGAAATAAAGAAATATATTTTATTTGAGACACACATGTATCTAACGATATCATGAAAACAATTAAAAATAAAATAAAATAGGAGATATTGTCGCTCGCATGACTATAAGTCCTATCTCATTTTTTAGCTGATTTGAGTTAGGACACCAACCTTTTTTAATTCGTGATTCTTTACATTTTGTTGCCTTTCAAAATGGTTATATTTTGAGATCCAAATGACATAGAGGTACAACGGTTAGTGAAAATCAATAGAATCATGAATAGAAAAATGAAGTTGTCCTAACTCAAATCAGCTAAAACATGAGAAAAATGACATAGGACTTTTAGTCATGCGAACGACGAAATACTGTTTCTGCTAGAAACAGTATTTGTCACAGCAGTGATTTCTAGTTTTTTCTTTAACATTGGCCACAAATAACTCTTTGTCTAAGTCAAAAATAACCCTAGAACCTCACACAAACTAGCAAGACTTGAAAATAATACACCTATAACAAATTTTATAAGAAATTACAAAAAAAACAGAATATTTTACAAGAATTTTTGGTTATGTTAGTCAAAACAAAAAAAAATCGTTCCAAAACACAAACCTCTTTTGTGAATACCAGTCTGGTGGCCTATTTGGTTCTCCAATGGTTTTTAGAGCACGCGAAACTGACATCCAATTCTGATCTCCGCTCCTTACGACAGCAGAAGCCAAACATAGCTGTTCTCTCACATTCCAAGTGTCTAACGGTACCCTTTTTAGCTGCAAACGCTCCTGTATCGAACTCATTTGACCGTTACTTTGCACTGACGTGATAAATAAAACTATAATGTATAATTAATGCAAAATTTTCAGTTAATTTTGTTTGTTTTTGATCGAATTTTGATCGAATTATATCAAATCACAAAGAAATGAACTTTGTTGTGTATACAATTTGACAATTTTGACATCACATCACATTGTCATTTTGACAATAACGTGGTCACAGATAAAAAATAGCGATGTTGTGTTTCCTAGATTGAAAATAGTAAAATATACCAGACGAAAAAAAGCTTGTGATAAAAAAGAGCGATATTTATTTTTAACTTTCTATACATAAATTATTACTAATTGCTTCTAGAATCTAGGCAAGAAGGGATTCCCATAAATTATGCCTGAATTGAGCTTCGATCGAACCGGTCGGACTCACAAAAAACTCGCCTTTGTATACATATTCAAAGTATTTTATCCGTATTTCTATAACTAATGGTCAAAGAAAGGAAATAGTTTTTTTTGTACCCACTGTATTGTAACGTCTATTAATCGTATTATACTTAATTCTATTATTTGTTGTTATAGCAGCCATAGTAGTACACACTCTGTGACAATTTCAAGTGTCTAACTATTACGATTGAACATGTACAGCCCTGTGACAGACGGGCGGACAGACAGCGTAGCCTTACAGACCAATAGGGTCCCGTTGGCACCCTTTGGGTACTGGTCTTTAGTTCAGTCTTGAGGTTGCGAGAGTTGCCCAAATGAAACAATGCTTTATTTAGGCAAGCTCTCGCCTCCGCTGTGATGTTGAGGTAACAGGACACGACCATTTAGCGGTCTTGCGGTATCCGGCGCGTCTCCAGAGAGCTGGTAGTTTCCCGAGAGGTACCTGTGTGGCATCACGCATTTGGGTTGACCGGGGAATTGGCCTGGGACTCAGCTTTACCAACCTCCCATTCCCCGATGCTACACAGAAAAGTGAGAGTCCAGCCTTCCCTGTTGAAAGCGGCGAGCCCGTGGAGCCCGGCGAACTCGTGTCTTTCTTGGCTGGTAAAACAGACCACTCAGAGGGCACTGGCATGCAAGCTTCCTGTATTACGGGCTAAACGCACTTTCGGTGCCACGAGTTTTATAAGTATTGCGGTCTTTAGGCACGACCGGCGCGGCCATGATCAGTGGGTATTTCAGCTTAGTCTCTTCTGTGATGGCAAAACATCTGTGATGCCTCTATTACTGTAGGTGACATTTAACGATTTTAGTTTCAAGTGAAATAAGTGAACTACTTCAAATTGTAATACGCTTTGTGACTGTATCTCGAAAGTATGTGTAAGTTATAATTTTACATACAATTAGGAGTTTTTTGTGAGAGTAAATAAAATGACAATATAGCAATTTTCGTTTTAGTATTTCCTCCCGGTGTATGTGAATGTATTATTATTATTATTTGGTTAGACACACTAGCTAACGCGCGTGTGTATCATTTAACTTGGAGATATGCCATCTATCCAGTCGATTCTTGAAGCAGTTGTGTGGCGTTAATTAACAGATTTAATATCGGGATCCATATGCCTTGACACTCGTTACATATAGTCAAAAGCCTGACCAACTAGACTTACCAAAGGGTATCGTCATTCATTCATTTCGGCTTTCGGCTAGACGTCCACTGCTGGACATAGGTCTCCCCCAAGCACCTCCACTTCGACCGGATCTGTGCTTCTCGCATCCAACGGGTTCCCGCGGCCTTCATAAGGTCGTCGGACTACCTTGTGGTTGGCCTTCCAACGCTACGTGTTCCGGTACGCGGTCGCCACTCCAGAACCTTTCCTTTCCTCGTTGGCTATCTGTTCTGCGAGCAATGGGTATCATATTACCCAGTAACTGGGTTGTGGAGGTCAGATAGGCAGTCGCTTCATGTTATGTCCGTGACTACCGCCGGACCACCAACGCCAATCGCTTTCATATTTGGTAAATAATTAGTACTCAATTGGTACTAATTAGTACTCGAACCACAAAATTGGTACCTTAGTAGTTTTCGAGAATATTGACTTTAAAGGTGTTCCGGCGGTAGTCACGCTCCCTTCAGCAGGACCACCAGGAGCGCCGAAAAAGGGGGCACGCTACAGGTATTCTAAGTATACAATAATTAGTACCCATAAATGTGATTTATTACGTACAAAAAACAGAACTGTAACATTTGTATTTACCGAGAAATCAACGATGATAACTTTCTCGCAATTGTTCAGCAGGACCACGATTTTGAATGTTGATTCCAAGTTAGAGAAGCATGTCGCTTTCCTCAAGCCTACATAGGTAGGTATAAAATTAGTACCCAAAATTCGACACTAGTACTCCAGTAGTTAACGAGATATGCCATTGGTGGCCATGCCATTGGTGGGGTGGCGGTAGTCACGGTGCCAAATTTTCATTTCAAGATTTCCCTATTAAAAACTCTGTGATTTCTTCCCAAATTTATACAAAAATTAGTACTTCTAAAGAAGTTAAAGCGATCAAAAATTCAGATTCCCAAGTGTTGTATTTTAAGAGAAATTAGCTTTCATTACTTTTCCATACTAAATCTTCGCGTATAACCCGACCAAATTAAGTTGTCAATGGTATTGAGCTGTATTGAGCTTTTCCCGATGTTGGGACGTTAATTGTTGAGGAGTTCTCCTGGTAAGAACCAGGAGAACTCCTCAACAACCACTCACCATACCCTTTGTGACGAGCATAAATTGCTTAGGAACCTTAATAAAGTAATCGAATCGCAACCCGTGAAATATTTGTCATTGAGTAGTTCCAATGGCCATCTGTGGTCTTCTTCATCAGCTCCACTTTACCAAATGATGAATTCCGAGAGCAAATGCTCAAGTTATATTAAAAATTCCCAAATCGTTATAGCTTTGCCTATAAAATTTGAGGGTTTCCCTCGATTTCCATGGGATCCTCTCATCAGATTCCAACTTGATGATAATGGGACCACCTCGAGACCACCACCACCCTTTCAAACAAAAAAAGAATTTTGAAAATCGGCCCACAAATGGCGGAGTAATTGCGTAACAAACAAACAAAAAAAAAAAAGAGAACCTCCTCATTTTTTGAAGTCGTTTAAAAATAATGGTCGTCTAATTAGGTTTATTGAAATGAAGTACCTAATGCTACTTTCTAAAATAGGTACTTGCATTGTATAGCCAATTTCCGTTCGGGCAAGTTCGGTGCGAGTTCGCCTGTTCCTCGGCAGTTTTCGTGTTCTACTCTATGAGAAACTATAGTAAAGACACTGCCTATTATCGCAGTTGTGTGCGTTATTTTTTTCATTGTGTGCCACGTAGTTACAGGCGCGCACACACTCATAAAATCGTATGAGCACGACTGACCGCGAGAGCACACATCTAAACATATAGTGACGAATAGTTTGTGTCTTCGCCGTTGAGATTGTGAGGTGGCGCCAGTGCCGCGCGAATCACGGATACGAAATGAATCAGATCTTAATGATACTACCGACGCTCGGTAGGTGGAGCTGATTTATGATTTAAGAATTTTTATATTTTGTTAAGTTTTGTTTATTGACTTACTTATGTAATATTAGATCAGTTCTCCGAGGTAGACACTGTCTTTATCACTCTATGGAATGCCCGCCCCTGGTGCGTACTACCCGAAACTGTCAAATTTTCCCAATCAACATTGAGCCTTAAGTCTCGCATTCATGGTAAACATTTGTTTAGCAACAGTTGACCAACGTTGTTGTTGAACGGCGAGAATGCTGCTGGAAACTTTGTTTATCTCAATATGTCTTGCCCACACGCCAGTCTGCGTAAAAATGTTGCCCGAGGAAGTAGTGTTCTCTGTACTTATCTAATGTATTGCACACTATCGCCATGTTTATAATCAGTTGCAAAAACGTCCACACACGTCAACATTTGTTGATAAACTGATGTTTTCGCTCGCCGCCGGGAGTCAACTCTGCAACATGGCGTGATCAATTCCGCAACACAAGTGTTGCCCGCAATATGATGACAGCAACTCGGCAACATGTTTATTAAAACCATGTTGCTAAACAAATGTTCACCATGGATACGAGGCTTTATGCTTTAGCGATAAAGTTGAAAATCTATTACAGAAGTTTGACAGATTGTAGCAGCTTGATGTGCTGGCGTCTGTACGTAAATGAAGAAAAAGGAATACCTGGAAGAAGGCGTGATATGTGTGCATTTGTAGTTGTTTATAGGAAAGTAATTCAATAAAACACTATATTCATCTATGATAATGTATTTCACTTAAGTTTTACATCATACAACCAACTGAACGCAACGTAATCGACAAATACTATATATTTAATGTGTTACATTTGGAGACTGAATATAAACGTTCTTTCACATCTCTTATACAATAAGTCACGTCCTTTAGATACCACAGAAAGGTTCAAAAAGATAAAAAGAAAACATTCTTTTTATCGACATCTTATCATCTTTTTATATTTATAGAATTTTCTCATTTAAAAATCGTATCGCAGAATTTAATCAACTCCTGCGCATCTTTAAATAGTTATATTTTTATCTTTTTTAACGCTCTGTGGAAACCTTGGAGTAATAAGTTAAACATTCAAGTCGCTACACTATGGTACTGGGCAGTATTCTAGCTATATTTAATAAAAACTGCCCTCTTCTGGATCATCATTCCTCCACAGCACTGTGTAGGAAATCTTCAACTTTCGAACTAGTTGTCGAGTTCGAAAACTTTTCAACCATATTTCAAGACATTAACAATATTATAAAAACATTAAAAATGCCTTAATTTTATATCCTAGAGTGACTCGAAACTATTTCACTTCTTACTCCACGGTAATAGGGTTTAATTTTCAATAAACCATGTCACTATACAACCATAATTATTTTCCATACTAATAACTTAATTGTTAATCCGAGTTCTGCGACAGATGTCGCTGTCTTAATGTTACAAGTATAAAAAATCGTCAATGTTTAGAACAGCTGACTCAAGCAGCCATCTTGTCAATATCAATACATGGCAGTAATTTCACGTCCTTGATCTATCGTCTATTTTAGAGTGCCTGTTTCAGTGTCGAGGTCAGCACTATCTACCGGATAAACTTAGTCTGCTAGACAAGTTATCCGGAGCTTACCAGGAGAAAGTGGCCATTACTCGCTTTTGTCATTTTTCTGAGCATTGAGAAAGAGTGGTGATCAATGCTCGTGCCTTCTCTATATGAGAACAGGTCTTTGCCCAGCAGTGGGACAGTCACAGACCGGTATTCTAACTGTTAAGGCTAAATCGACAGGAGCGCATTTAAAGTAAAAAGTCTTAATATTCCAAAGAATCTTTTAACTATTCTATACAGGCGATCACGATCTTCGCTCAAGGGGGGGCAAATGTTTCTCTTTATGAAAGGGGAAAGGAGGGGGAAATACTCAAGCCGCGAAAGCCTTTTCAAAAAAAAAAACCGACGGCACCTATAATTTCCGTGAAGCCGAGAATGTGCTTATAAAATATCTTATCTCAGAATCCAAACAAAGGGAAAAATACATGTTTAAAACTATGTTTATTTCAAGGTTTAGAGTTTTACATTTAGTTCGGTAAAAACTTAGGGGGGACAACTATACTGCACCTGTTGGCTTACCCCCCCCCACCCCCCCCCCCCCCCACCCCTGTATCTGCGCGTGATTCTATAAGTTATTTTAAATTATTTCCCCTTCAATAGCGTTCGCAAGACGTATTCGAAAATAGTTTAAACTTTTAGATGTTTTTATCATTGATTATTCTCCATTTTAACCGACTTCAAAAAGGAGGAGGTTGTCAATTCGATTGTATTCTTTAAAACAAAAAGGGGATATTACGAAATTTGAAAAGCGCTCGTGTTAATTAAGCCCAAAACATCATAGTCTTGTCATAAATGTCGTTAATTGTCAAATATACAATGCCTTTATCTACCAAGATAAATGCTTATCTATACTTCAATTCTTAATCTCATATAATCAACGTCCAATGCCACTCAACTTTCTACTTTAGGGTTGTTTACAATAAAGTTGATTTTTGAGTGACCATTTGTAATAAACAGGTCCTAAATAAATTTTGGTTGCAATTAAATTTGAACTTTGTTTTGTTTGTCATAGAGTTTATTGTTGCAAAACGTAATAATTATCTGAGATTCTGAATTCAAATTTAGCACCAATCTGAAAGCTACTGCTTCAATAATATAAACCTTATGAAACCCGCGAACAATAAAATTAAATATAACTTTTAAATAATATTAAATTGCGTCTCTTTAAATATTAATACAATAAAGCTCTTTTCAGACTACGATATTGATATTATGATATTATATTATAGCGTAGTCTAAAATGAGCTTTAGAATTTATACATGACGTCAAGTTCTACAAATTATACATGGAATACAGGTTGTTCTATTTACGCCTTGTTTACAAGACAAGTCAAAGATTCTAGGAATCTAATGCCCGGTTTCTGAGGTTCATTATTAACTAGCGACACGCCCTTGCTTTGCACGGTTTTATAACTCAAAAAATTCTCTAAATGATGATGAAAACTGCATCAAAATCTGTTGCGTAGTTTGAAAAAACGACGCGGTCACACGAAAAGCGACTCTAATCTATACTAATAATAGAGCTGAAAGTTTGTTTGTTTGAAAGCGCTAATCTCTGAAACTACCTGGCGGATTTGAAACATTATTTTTGTTTTTGGTAGCCCAATTCTTAAGAGGAAGACTATAGGCTTAAAGTTAGACTTTACATTACGCTAGAACCCTCAGGACCCGAGGAAAAAGAAAGGAAGTCAGAAAGAATGTTAAGCGAAACCGAAGGGATAGCGATGAGAGAGGTACGAGGGCTACGAAATTTCACGCGGTGGTAGTCGCGGGCAGAAGCCAGTTTATCATACTAATATTATAAAGGCGAAAGTTTGTGAGTGTGTGTGTTTATATGTTTGTTACTTCTTCAAGCTCAAACGGCTGGACCAATTTTGATAAAAATTTGTATGGAGGTAGCTGACACCCTGGATTAACATATAGGCTAGAAATTCAATTTATTATAACTTTGTCGAATTAATTAAGTACTATTGAAAATTTATCTGACGACCTCAGAAGCAGGGCATTAGTTGGCAATTTCGTATTATTAACTTTACTCTAGCCGGAATACAGTTTAAAATACAAAAGCTCAAAGTTAAACTCGTTTTATTACGCCGGGTACATGTACATTCCTTTCAGTTATTTTACCTCTGATTCTGCATCACTGTCAGAAACACAGTGATCTTTATTTTCATAGCTATAAGGTTGCTATTGGGTTGCTTCCAATGCCAAGTCTGTGAAAATCATAGTGATCTTTATTGTAGTGGCAATAAGGTCGCTATTGGGTTGCTTCCAATGCTAAGTCTGTGAAAATCACAGTGATCTTTATTGCAGTGGCAATAAGGTCGCTATTGGGTTGCTTCCATTGCCAAGTCTGTGAAAATCACAGTGATCTTTATCGTAGTGGCAATAGTCTGTGAAAATCAAAGAAGTGATATTTATTATAGTGGCAATAAGGTCGCTATTGGGTTACTTCCTTTGCTAAGTCTGTGAAAATCACAGTGATCTTTATTGTAGTGGGTAAAAGGTCGCTAATGTCAGAGGTTAAATAACTATGAAAGGACTACTATATCATTATTATAAGGTTTATTGAAGCCACAGATTACTTGTGGTTCTGCCTGAGCGCGGCGGCGATGTCTCTGACGTCGAGCTGCACTTTTGGTTTGTGCTGCGGCGGCTCAAAGTAGAACTCGAACCTTTTGAACGACTCGATCTCGCGTTCCGACACTTCTAGAGATGACAGGTTTGTGATGCTCGAATCTGGGAGGAATACGCTGGATTCTGGGAACAAAAGATTTTTTATTTATTTATTGAAGGGCAACCAACAAAGCATACACCAGAAATTCATGTTAAAATACACATATTGTTATTACATTTTATAATGTAGCCTTAATTAACCTTTTAACCGCTTGTGTCGCATTTATGCGACACATATTTCCGTGCCCCTGTGTCGTATTTCTGCGACAGAGAACATGCATGATGTTTTTGTTCTATTCAACGATTCATCATCATCATCATCATTTCAGCCGAAAGACGTCCACTGCTGGACATAGGCCACCCCCAAAAGGGGGGGTTTGCCATAATCGCCACGCTTGGCAGGCGGGTTGGCGATCGCAGTATGGCATGGTGTTGGAATGCATAGAGAACGCTGCTGCCCATTCTCCGGTACGCCCCTTAGTCGCCTTTTACGACACCCACGGGAAGTATGGGGTGGTGCTATTCTTTAAGTTCGGCACCACACAGACAGACATTCAACGATTGCTCCTCCTTATTTATTGTAGGTATTATTTTATCGATTTCGGTATTCAGCTGCATTCGGTTTGACTGGAAGCCGACCCCAACATGGTTGAGAAAAGGCTAGGCAGATGATGATGATTATTTTATCGATTTGTAGCCGTGCGCTAGGGACGCGGCAATTTATATTTAGCCAAGCGCTTAAAAGGTTAAAGAATGCCACGGCATGCATTAAACATAGGAGTAGGAAATGCAGTAACAAAACATAATTTACTTATTTGTACAGGGTTATTGGTAAAACATTAACAACCTCTTATGAGGTCATTGTACTCATCATAATGAACAACTTTTACTATGGGACCAAACCTGAAATCGCGAAAAAAAAATCAGCTGTTCCCTACATTTATGTTCGTATAACTCGTCAAAATGTAGGGAACAGCTGATTTTTTTTTCGCGATTTCATGTTTGGTCCCATAGTAAAAGTTGTTCATAATGATGAGTACAATGACCCCTTAAGAGGTTGTTAATGTTTTACCAATAACCCTGTATAGATTTAAGTAAATGAGAAAGACAATAGAAACTACACTATTAATTTTTCACTTTTAAGATAAAGCCTTATGCAAGGCAGGTTTGAACAACAACGAATCAATAAGTTTTCATGTTGGGGGAAATCTCGGGGCCTGTGGCAAGTAATAACAGTCGCACAGGTCGATCGATCAGGTTAAGCTACGCTTGCCACGGTTGGTCCGTGGATGGGTGACCGTCTTCACTTCCCCTCCGTGCCTCGGAAAGCACGTTAAACCGTTGGTCTCGGCTGTCATTCGTGGAACTTTGACAGTCGTTACGGGTCGTCAGTAGCCCGAAAGTCTGACTACTAATCTTACCAAGGGGTATCGTATTATCTAGTAACTGGGTTGTGGAGGTCAGATAGGCAGTCGCTCCATGTAAAATACTGGTATTCATCTGTATCCGGTTGGACTGGAAGCCGACCCCAACATAGTTGGGAAAAGGCTGATGATATTGGGGAAAATCTCCCTACTTTTAATAGTATCCTAGACAAAGTTCAAGTTACATGTTTGGGGCCGTTCAAGTATTACGCAAGCAGATTTTTTTTTGCAATTTTTAACCCCCTACTCCCCCCTCGTCAGTAAAAGTAAGCATAACTCTTACCCCCCTCCCATGCTTCCGTAAACATTGGTACATGTATTTTATTTCTTTCACTCGATTCTAAGCGAGTTATCGTATCTATTATTTTCGGGAACGCCTGAAAATGCTTTTCTTTTTTAAGCATAGGACAAGTAGGGTTGCCGATATGCGTTCAAAGCAACATCGACAAAATTTCGTAAAAAATCAGAAAAAGTAAAAAAATAAATACTGCTGACGTAATCACCATCCAGACCCCCTAATCCCTCATGTCATCAAAAATAAGCAAAACGACCCTCCCGCCCCCCTGTAGTGCTTACGTAATACTTGAATGGCCCCTTTTGTGATTCGTAATAATAATTAGTTAAGTATACTATTGTATAGAATCAAGTTCTTCTAGCTGAACAGACAGCTGTGCTCACAGATATAGATATACCTAGATAACGCAAGTATCACGAACTGTATGAAAACCAAGCGTGCCATTTTTTGACTACCTACTATGACGTCACAAGCTCGCGCTCTCGCTCACACTTACCCAGCCAGCAGTACAAAGGGCTGAGCGCGAAAGGGGCGGCTTATTATTTGTAATCATAAGTTGGTGCAATTTTTGGCACGCGAAGTAGTTACTCTTGCGTTATCTAGGTATATCTATATCTGTGGCTGTGCTGCTGTGGAGTTTGTTGCGCCACTTCTTCTCCCCAGCGAAAGCACTAAGAAGTGGTGAAGAGCGGGCGTGCCGGGGGACTGTCTTGTGTAATTTAGACATTCAAAAAGTTATAGTTTTTAGTCTAGTTTGAACAAATGAGTTTTGATTCTGAAAGGTTGAAAAAAGTGGTAAAAAAATATAAAGTTGTCACACATTCCCGACCTCTCTGCGGCTGGGCGGTGCGCGCGCGCGCCCCGACGGGCCCGAAGCGCCGCTCGTCGGGCGCGCCCGCGCCGCCCGCCTCGCCGCGCGGGCTGCTGCCGCCCGGCGCGCCCGCGCCCGTCGGCGAGCTGCGGCCCGACTGCACGCCTGCATACACATACAGGGTCAGTAACTCACTAAATAACATTACGGTACTTGCCCGTGATCCCCCAGTGTAGTCACAAAATACACACAGTACAGAAGATAATCTACATACAAAGTGCGCTAGAACAATGCACACATAGACACCGCTCACGGACACGTTATTTCAGATGGGTTGGGAGCAGTGCGAACGCGAGTGCCAGCCGCTTGAGACAAGCGTCTGTGAAGTGCAAAAATGGAGCAACAAAAAATGCCTATCTAAGCTCGATTTATATAATAATTTCCTATTTTGAATCAGTATAAACAAAGTAACTTTTTTGTAACGTAAATTCATGCCACCAATTATTACGTAAGTTGAAAACATGATTTTTTGTTTGTGTAAATATTGTGTTGTTTTTAGTGTCATTTGATAGGTTTAGGTCTAAAACGGATAGGGCAAAATAAATTGTGTAAATAGGGTAATCCGTTTTGAAGTTATTAGGGATTTACGATAGTGAATATTGACAAATGTAAAATTTGATATGTTTTTGTTCTGTAAACTTTTGTATTGTAATAAAATGTTTATTGTTTTGTTTTAATATTTTAGAATAAGCTCAACAATAAATCAAACAACTAAATACGAGTGCCACTACCACGATAGTTTTTTGTGCATAAGCCAAAGTTGACAAACATAGCGCGACCGCCGAGCGTAGGTATGAAAACTGAAGTACATACACGTGATTGACTTCTGTACTATCTGTATTTTGTGGTTTAGTCCCCCTTGGGGTACAACGAACAAATACATAGCCTAAAGGAGTAATCAGGAGCATACCCTAAAAAAAACAAATGAAACATGTAAACCCAAGTAGCACTTAGTAGGGGCAATTCTTTTTCGCGCGCTAGATTTTCTACATAGCTAGTGTGAAATTAGTAGATTGTTTGCCTAGAGAGCAAACAACTATTTTGAAGGCGAGAGTGTTTCTTTGAATCCAGAGCGCAGCGAGAAGTTCTAAAGTAGAATCTTGAGCACAGCGAGGGATTCAAAGTACGTCACTCGAGCTTAAAATAGTGTTGCTCCCGAGGTGGACACTCTACTTTTTATCACCCTCTATGAAAATATAAATAAGTGCAACGTATGAATAAGAATACGTACGCGTATTTATTTCACTATCACTAATTTAGGAAGACATACTCATTTTTTATAAAATTAAATAAAATCCTAATTTGAGTAAACAATTACGAACAAAGGCAGAATGATTTTCGGGCGTTTTTTATTTTTTCACAAACTTTTTTTTTATTTGTTACTAAACTTGTTCATACAATGTTCGTGATTGACTTCTTTAGTGACTGGAACTTTTACTAACAATACCGACATTCCAAATTCAAATCACTTTTAGTCCCTAGGTATCAAATGGCTATTTTAGTCCCTGTTTACAAAGAATACACTAGCTCTTTTTTGAATAGATGTGATAAAAAAATATTTTGATTTGATATTGTAGACTTACCGGTTTCATTGGGACAGGGCGGTCCATACAGCTGGTCAGGCCACGCGTGGGCCGGTGGTCTGCTGAACAAAGACTCTTCTCCTTGCATCCCACACTCTAGGGGAGCACCTGGCTCCTGTAGAACAAAACGTTTTACATTAACGAGGGATGGTGAAATTTCACGCGGGCGAAGTCTCGGACAGAACGACTGACGACAAAACCTAGTAAGAAGTTGAAATGAGTTTTTACAGGAGAGCTCAGCGCATAAACGTAATATAGGTCAGCCTTGTTAATATTGTCTGTGTGGTGCCGGACTTAAAGAATAGCACCACCCCATACTTCCCGTGGGTGTCGTAAAAGGCGACTAAGGGGCGTACCGGAGAATGGGCAGCAGGGTTCTCTATGCATTCCACCATCATACCATTGCGATCGCCAACCCGCCTGCCAAGCGTGGCGATTATGGCAAACCCCCCGCCTTTTTGGGGAGGCCTGTGTCCAGCAGTGGACGTCTTTCGGCTGAGGTGATGATGATGAGGTCAGCCAATGAAAAGTATTTATGTTAGGTAAAAAAAAAATGCTAATGCACCATTTAAAAACCTAGCAAGTCCAGAGACTTACTGGGTTTTGAATTGGTTAAAGTGACTTACCTACTAGGTTTTAAAGTGGTCACGATTGAGTGAATAGTGCACTTACTAGGTATCGATGCTTAAATATATCTCGTCGTCGTTTCAGCCGATAGACGTCCACTGCTGGACATATGCCTCCCCCAATTTTGGGGGGGTTTGCCATAATCGCCACGCTTGGCAGGCGGGTTGGCGATCGCAGTATGGTATGATGGTGGAATAAATAGAGAACGCTGTTGCCCATTCAATTCTCCGGTACGATCCTTAGTCGCCTTTTACGACACCCACGGGAAGTATGGGGTGGTGCTATTCTTTAAGTCCGGCACCACACAGACAAAAAAATATATCTGCTTTTATGTAAGTTTAAAACGCTGGTTGTTTTTGTATTTGATAGAGACCTAGGTGAGCAAGATTAAGCAATAAAACGATTTTTGTAAAAAGTGTCCGTTACTAAGTTTTGAAATGGGGCAGCCGAAAAGCTAGTCTATCATAAAATCGGAATGAAAAACTCACCTGTCCCTTATAAAACTTAGATTCCGTAACATGATGTATAGTAACTTCACTGTTCAGTTTCGAGCCAACCCTTAACCTCTGAAAGTACGGCAGCGAGTCCCCATTGGCGACATGATTGACCCCCATATCCTCATTCTTCATAAGAGAAGATTCGTTCTTATCGCTAAACAACGCGTTTCTAAAGACATTTCTATCTTCTTGTCCAAAAGGGGTGTATAATCCTGTGTAATCTACCCTCTCTTCCTGTTTCAAAGGAGTTCCTATAGGTTCTGGCCGCTGAATCGGATTCGCAAAGAGAGAGGAGTCGGATTCGAAGGACCGGGATGTGTCGACCGGTCTGGTGCCTATAGGGTTGGGTGAGACGACAGATTTCGGGCTCTGATTCTCGTAGTACTCCGGCGTTAGAAAACTGCGCTGTTGGTTATCGTCTGGCGTCTTAAACAAGGAGTATCCTTCGTCGTTCTTCTGAGTGAAGGACGCTAAATTCATGATTCTAGTTTGGAAGTCGTCCGGTTTTGGGGACGCCCTTGCCTGCTCCATGTACTGAGCTGGGGGGGTGGGAGGTACTGGGTTGTACTGATTAGGGTTTACGTAGTTGTACTGCTGTCCGTACATAGGATTTAGTTGGGGACTCTGAGTTCTGACGCCCATAAGGCTCTGTTGGTGCATCATTGTCATCAATGGGTTTCTTATTGTGTACATTCCGTTGGACGTAGGGGTTATAGTTGCTTGGCAAGCGTTCGGCGGCATCGGTATAGGGTCCGGTATCCTGATCTGTTCCTGTTTCTTCTGTGCTGGTTGGTTAGTGACTTGTACTGGCGGTAAGTTCGGGTGGAACATGGGGTTCCGCAAGGTGACGATCTTGGCGCCATCTGGTTTGGCCTCTTCGGCAGCCGCGGCGGCCTTTTTGGCTTTTTTCTTCGCCTTCTTCGATTTGCCGACTGGAGGTGGCGGGTCGGCTATTATCACAGGTTTTGGCGGTTCTGTGGATGTGAAAGAAAGGTTAAGTCAGCTTTTTTTTTACTAAGGGCTACGTTTTCAATAGTCAGATAATTTTTATCTGAAGAATAAATATGACAGTTTGACATTGTTTTATCTCAAATAAACACTTAAATTATGAAATTGGCATTTATTTATTATACAGCAAATAAATGACATAGAATGTGAATGAAGGGAGGGAGAGGGGGAGCGAAGGAGAGAGAGAGAGAGAGAGAGAGAGAGAGAGAGAGAGAGAGCTAAGAGCGAGTGAGTGTCTTATGGATGCGTTCCGGATCTCAGACATATTTTCTAAATACAAAAGCTGTCATACCGCAATATTTATTCCTCAGAAAAGAATTATCCGACTATTGAAAAATCAGGCCTAAGGTGCAGCGCAGACGGCACACTTTTTGTGCGATCGAGTCTGCGGCGCAAAAAAAAAGCCTGCATGGTGCGCCAAAAGTCGGTCGCCGATTTTTCACAGACTCAACGCACACGACGCACATCTTCGATCATTCTGTCGGCAGAGCTATAGGGACGTAAGACGCTATGGAAATCGTGCAGAGATCGCGAAGTATTATTTTGTACATGAAGTACAGAAAAAGAAGAAGAAATAGAGAATTTTGGGTACATCCTATACTTTCGGAAAATGTCTATCATGATATTCTGCCTTAGAAGTATCATAAATTGCTGGTCTGTTTTGTATTTCTTGAATTAACATCGTTACATCGACCTCCGGCGCCATGATAATAGATCGCGTGCGTTACTTCCACCCCTAGCAAATGCAGATTGCCGACTAAAGTGTGCGCCGTCTGCGTTAGCGCGCGTTGAAGCAAACGTTCAATTTTTTTCACACACTTTTTGTGTCGAGCGGCGCGGCGCGGCGCGGTGCGGTCTGCCCGAATCACACGGATTTTTTGTGCGCCGGACTTTTTGCGCGTCGTGTGCGTTACTGCATATAATTGCATAGGTTCTATTTTCACAGATTAAAAAGTGCGTCACGGATAGTCTGTCGTCTGCGCTGCACCTAAATATGAAATCATATAGCGTATTCAGCCTATAACGTGCCCACTGCTGGGACACAGGGCTCCTCTCTGTGAGAGGGAGTGGGCCGTAATCCACCACGCGGGCCCAGTACGTGCTGGTACATGTCACATGTCTTCGAATTTTTGGTTCACTGCTGGGACACAGGCCTCCTCTCTGGCAATAGGTCTGCCCCCTATTAGATAGGACTTGAACATAATTGGCGAAATGTGGGAGTTTCTATAGGCACGGGCGAAATAGCTCACTGAAAAGATAAAGAGCGATTAGCTCTTTCACTCTAAAGAGCTATGTCACTCTTCTAGCTCTTCTATAACTCAGTGACTCAGACGCCGACTATTAGCTCATTTGACTCACGCCGCACGCGCGTCGAAGGAGACGGCTCGGCTCGCTCAACAGTCAATAGCTCTGTGGAAGTTTGGACTCTTTGTTACTCCCTAGCTCTTCTATAGCTTAGTAGCTCAGACGTCGACTGTTAGCTCATTTGACTTGTGTTGCGCGAATTACTACGGAATTACGGATATCGATAAATAAATCTTGTTTCTTTTTTGTGGCGGTTTTTGATAGAAAGAACGGTCGTATTAGTATTTGAGAATGTTTGTATCTTAACATAATTGATTTTTGTAAAGTTGTAATTTTGGAAGCCACCAATGTGATTATTTTATAATGTGCCAAAGTATTTTCTACTTTAAGTCAATGGTTTACAATGACGTATTGTACGATCCGAAGTATTCCGAAACGAGCCGAATGGGCCGTTCGACCGGTGACTTCGGTCAGTCATCGGTGTCTCGCTGAAGTACTGAGCTAGTGAATCTGAGTGAGCCAACTGAGCTAGTGAGCTATTTAGCGAGCCAGTGAGTGAGCGAGAGCGACGTCAATCGAAAAGAGCTCATTTCTATCACTCGCTCACGAGCTACCCATGTCTAGTGTGCTATTGGTGCAGCTCTACCTCAGGCCTCAGCCACGACATTGGGCGGTGCGTCTTGCGGCGCGGGGCGTCCTGCGACTGGCGTCGCCATGCCACGACGACTGCGACCGCGTCGCGCGTCAGTCTATATCCATGATTCGTCCGTAACACTCGCCGGTCGCGCCGCTCAGAGCCGTGGCCACCGCGCTGTGAGCTAGTACTTTTGTTTACATCGCACGCCTCTCCGCTCCGCCGGCCGCGGGCGCTCGAGTGTTTCCGCGCCACAAGACGCACCGCGACGACTCGTGGCACGCTCTAAATAACTTGTAACATTTGTTCTCGCCGCGGTCGCAGACGCAGGTCGCGCGAGCGATGATGTCGTGGCTCCGGGGTACAGGCGTGATGTTTGGGCAGCGGGATTGTCCGAAAGGGTTACCGCTACCCCGGAACAAAAAGGGCTAAGGAAGGAACATGGGTGGGTTTTAGTCAGTAAGAGTCTGACACTCCGCTCCACCCAGAGCGGGAGGAGTCATTTGATGATTTCCCACCCGAAAAAAAAAAAGGCGTGATGGCGACTCGCGGCGACGATAACTTGTAGCATTTGTTCTCGCCGCGGTCGCAGACGCAGGTCGCGCGAGCAATGTTGTGGCCCCGGGGTACAGAGGCCACGATGATGATGGGATGTTTATGTTAGTGTACGTTACCGGGGTGTGCGGTGGTGAACATAACGTTGGCGGGGTCCGCGTTGATGATGGGTGCCGGCCGCGCCACCGGGGTCGGCGCCGCCGGGAGCTGGCCCGCCTTCCACAGCGGCTGTAGGCATACACAACATTGTTATACAATATGTCACATAATTAACGCAAGACCTCATCATCATCTGCCTCCAGTCGGCTTCCAGTCTAACCGGATGCAGCTGAATACCAGTATTTTACATGGAGCAACTGCCTATCTGACGGTAATACGATGCCCCTTGGTAAGACTGGTTGTCAGACTTTCGGGCTTCTGATTACCAGTAACGACTGTCAAAGATCCACAAATGACAGCCGGGACCAACGGCTTAACGTGCTTTCCGAGGCACGGAGGGATCTCGGTATGCAGAGATGGTCACCCATCCACAGACCAATCGCGGCAAGCGTAGCTTAACCTGATCAGTCGAACTGTGCGGCTGTTATTATTTGGCCATGGGCCCGTCAATTAACGCAAGACCTCATATAACAATCATATTACAAAACCCAAAAGAAAACCATGAAAAGATATCCTTCAACTGTTATGCTGAACATTGTAGGTATTGTTTCTGTTATCCAATGACAATCGTGTAACCAACTGGGTGGAAGAGAATCGGCTGAACTTGTCGCAGCAGGCGGTTACGATTGATGTGAACGCAGAGGGCACTATGAGTTAACAAAACACACCAAAAAAAATATCTAAAAATTAACTTTTCGGACCTCCTTGTCTTTTTTTAGCCGTTAATGTCTCACTGCTGGACACAGGCCTCCCTACTCTCTTTCCACCTCTCTATGACCAGAGCTGCGAAGAGCCAATCTTTTTCAAAGTAGTTCAGCTCATTCCGCCATCTCCGTCTGGTCCTGCCGCGATGTCGTTTACCATTAAGAGGGACCGCCTGGGTCGAAAGTTTGGCCCACTGGCCGTCTGACATGCGGCAGATGTGTTCAGCGCAATTCCATTTAAGAGTGGCAGCTTTTCGAGTGCCATCAGTTTCATTTTAGTGATGAACGGATTGTTGTATTCTTAACCCGGTCCACAAGTTTAATACCCAGAATACTCGGTTTCATAGCTCTCTGGCAAACTTGGGTGCTTAAAAAGGCCACTTTGGCAGAATCATAAAAGGATAACATTATGAATAATAATATGGCGAACACAGACCGTGTGTTTCTTTTTTCGCTGCACTACGTAGGTATAATCAAAGAGATTGGGATTGGATGAGTGGTATTTTAGCACAGACAAAAAAAAACGAAAAATCCTTCACCGATGGGATTTGATACGATTAACTTAACAGTTAACTGTCCATTATGATTCATAAAGTTACCGGTCGTGTATCGGTTTTGCCGGTTTTTAGCAAGGTGTTCGAAAAAGTAATGTTAAATCAAATGCTCAATCATTTTAATCGTAATAACATCTTACACGATCAACAGTATGGTTTCACCAAAGGACGTTGTACAACCGACGCCGGTGTCACCTTATTAAAACACATCTTTAACGCATGGGAAGAGGCACAAGATGCTATAGGCATTTTTTGTGACCTATCCAAGGCATTTGATTGCGTGAATTACGAAACACTGCTCTTGAAACTTGAGCATTACGGACTAGGTAAACTTGCTCTTAGCTTAATAGAATCATATTTAAATGATAGATTTCAGCAAGTTCAAATTAACGGTGTGAATTCATCGGGCTTAAAAGTCAAAATGGGAGTACCGCAGGGCTCAATATTGGGGCCATTCCTATTTTTAGTATATATAAATGATTTACCTCATTTACTGAAAAACCAACCACAAATGGTGTTATTTGCTGATGACACATCACTGATTTTTAAAGTAAGCAGACGTGCACAGGAGCTTGACGACGTAAATAACGCTATGCATGTGGTCCATAATTGGTTTACTGTGAATAATTTGGTATTAAATGAGAAAAAAACTAAATGCATTAGATTCGCTTTACCGAATGTTAGAAGTAATGAATGTCATGTTGTATTGAATAGGGAAACACTTGAATTCGTCGAAAATACGGTTTTTCTGGGGATCGGGCTTGACTCAAAGCTACAGTGGGGTCCGCACTTAACATCACTTGCAGGGCGGCTAAGTTCGGCCGCTTACGCTGTTTGGAAAATTCGCCAATTAACAGACGTGGATACCGCGAGACTGGTCTATTTTAGTTACTTTCATAGCATCATGTCTTACGGTATTTTGTTGTGGGGACGGGCTGCAGATATTGATTCTATCTTCATTCTGCAAAAGAGGGCTGTCAGAGCCATCTACAAGCTCAGCAGACGTGATTCTCTACGAGAACTGTTTAGAAATTAACATCATGACAGTTCCTTGTCAATATATACATATATGAAAACATTATGTACGTTCGAAAAAATCTACATCTTTTTAGTAAGATAAGTGACAGGCATAATTTTAACACTAGAAATAGGGACAAATTAGATCAACCGCGTTTCAGATTGTCTAAAGTAAAAACTTCTTTTATGGGTTACTGTGTAAAATGTTATAATAAAATACCATTCGATATTCTTCAATTAAATGAGAAGAAATTTAAAACATGCATTAAACGCACACTATGTAGACAAGCATATTACAAGTTGGATGATTATATCGTAGATAAAAATGCTTGGCTTAATGCTGGTCCTGCTCCACAGGTACTTGGGCTCACTAGTTAAAATTTCAGTATTTGGAAGAGGTGCTTCCCTTTTTCTTTTTCAATATTTCTGACATTACGAACAAACTTTTTTAAGTTATACAATCCAGTTTTAATTGTTGAATACTGCAATATTAGATACCTCTTCCTGTTTGGCAGTAAATTATATTAACATCTTAAATAAATTGCAAACTATAGTTTTGTATAATTTAGAAGCATTTTTTTTTTTAATTTTGTAAATGTAAGAACCATGTTTCCGTTTATTATGATTTTTTTTGTTGTTGACTTGAAAGAGCATGGCAGTTGAGAACGTGTCATGCTCACTTAAATGTCTCACCGATGCAGCGATGGTGGCGCGTGTGTTGGATTATTCGGTTCCCTACAAAATGGTTGAGCTGGATGGTGCTGATCCACGCGTCATGTTCGTGAACGGGTGCCGTCGGTTGAGACTGGTCATCTCTTAACTGCCAAGGCTTATTTTTAATCTTATATTTTGAATTGTTTCTTCATTTGTCTTTTTTTTTTACATTGTTCTCACATATAGAAGCAACAAGAATAATGTACCCAGGATTTTGTAATAACTTGATTTAAAAGAGTGTCCATGGAGTTTCTTGCCCGTTCTTCTCCATAGAGATCTACGTTTTGGAATGGGCAACTAGCTTCAACTTTCTGACTAACTGACAGACTATTTAATTTTGACAATTCAAAAGTGCCTGTACAAGGTTTAATTGAAATAAATGCTTTAAGTTTGAGTTTTGAGTTTACCCTTTTATGATTCTGATAATGAACGTTGCCTTTTTAGGCCCCCTGGAGCGTGGAACTCTGCTGAGTTGTCAAAACTATGTTTGAGAACCATACGTAAGGATGGACAGAATACATATGTCGATGAGTCTTCATGCATGTCTGCCTAGCTACAGTTCGCGTCAAATAAGTTTGCCGCTCTGAAGTATGCAACAAATCACTGCGAAGTAGTTAATTGTATGAATAAAACAGCGGCGCGCATGCGCGGCTAGCGAAAAACCTAGCTTCAGAGGGGCAAAGTTTTCACGGCACGGTTGGCGCAGTGGTTAAGCGATTGACGGTTGCGCTGCGTGTCGCGGGTTCGATTCCTGCACGGAACAAATATATGTATGACCTACAAGTCGTTGTTCCGGGTCTGGCTGTTTGTGTATGTGAGTTTAAATGTTTGTAAACGCACCCACAATACAGGAGAAATTCCTAGTGTGGTGCAACGTTTTAAAAAAAAAAAACAAGAAAAATAGTTATTTGACGCGAACTGTATAAATCAGGGGTGGCCAACTTGGTTAGACCCGAGATCTACTGTTCACTGACGACACCCTGTGCTATCTACCAATTACATGTTTCTTGAAATCTTTTAAGAAACAGCATAGTTCAGTACACAATTACGTAGTATTTTTTATTTTATTAAGAGGGAAAATATAAAACTGAAAATTATTCTTAGCAACTACTTATTTATATTAATGTGAGCATTGCGTTTGAGCATCTTTCGCTAGATTAGCAAAATCAGGTTTGTAGTTGTAAATATTTTTTGCCTTGATCGACTGGACTAATAGTAGCGATCGACCAGTCGATCACGACCGACCGGTTGGCCACCCCCTGCAGGGCTAGCATGGCCGGAGACATTTTATCCACGGGGAGAGGAGAAAATACTATTCCCCTCTGTCAATTTTGTCCACCCTCCGAGCATGGCGACATGGGTGGATAAACTATTCACGGTGGCAGTAAGCACGAAACATTTTTATAGTACAATTAATTATATTTTCTCCAAGAGATATACTTAAACCCACCATCTAAAGACGAGGACAAATTTCTCCCTTTGTTATGTCAAAATATCTGTAATTTTTCTCTTCCACTAGTCGCCATGCACGGGGGATGAGTATTCCACGTCTAATGTCAAAAAGTGATATAATTCTCTTTCGCCCTGTTGCCGTGCTTTGGCAGGTGGATAAAATAATTTTATCCCTTGTCAGTGGAAATAACCGGTGGAGAAAAGTTTTATCCCCAGCCCATGCTAGCCCTGCGGGTATAAATGAATTCTGTAGTGCACTTACCACAGACTTGATGGGCGGCGGCTCCTTCTTCTCGTGCGGCTGCACGCGCGTCAGCGTGATGCCGGGCGGCAGCTTGAGATCCGCCACCTGCAAGTGTCAGTGCTCACTCGAGGTGTCACGCTACTCCCGGACCGCAGTGTAACTACATTCAGCCGTAGACCGTTCAAATAATGTGCAGACGACAATTTGTGTTATACCGGTTGATTTTTTTGAGCATCTGGACAAAAACAGGGTATATACGGAGTAGAAGCCTATTGGTAACGTGAATTAAGAGTAAACTAGTCGCGAGCTCGAACTCACTGGTGGTCATGGCCAAAAAGCACGCTGTCTCACCTGGCTTCGTGTCCGACAGAGCTAGTATCAGTGATGAGCAGTTAGACGCTAGTCTACACGCACAACGTCTAGTTCTCACGCACAGAAACACCGTTCCGATCTGATAGGCGCGTAAAAAAATTCGAAAAGTGCTTCGGAAAATCGAGTTTTATGAAAAAACCACTGCATAAATAAATTACAAATAAAGTTTATTGAACACTTCGATAACTGAGCTTTGTCGGTACGGACTTGGTTTTGATGATTTTACAATTCTTTTATTACTTATTTACATCCAAAGTTACGTTAAAAATAGCAAGAAAAACGAATTTTTTAAAGTGAAAACTTCTTTAAGCGCGTTGGGCATTTTTTTTTTTGAGATGGGAAAGAACCATTAAACTCGCGCCACTGTTACATTACAGGAAGCGACACCGCGCGTGTTTTGTTTATAAGACGATTAAAAAAATACCCGCTTTGGATGTGTTCGGCTGTCCTTGGGATGTACGCTTGGGATGTCTGCTGTGCCCGACAGGGTCCATATTGATCATTTACTTTGTAATACCATCTATGTCATACATATGGAATGCAATAAAGAATTGAGTACCTACTCGGTTTTAATGTATATCCGACTAGCTTCCGCCCGCGGGATATGTCGATAAAAACTATCCTATGTCATTCCCCGGAACTCAAATGATCTCTATACCAAATTTTCGAAATCCGTTCAGTGGTTTAGGAGTGAAAAGGTAACATACAGACAGACAGACAGAGTTACTTTCGAATTTACAATATTAGTATGGATAAGCTAGTTCCTCTCTAAAGTTTTTAATTATTTCTAGCTGCCCGGCGCTACTTCGCTCGCGTGGTGTCCTACCCCTTACCCTACCCTACTCCTACACTACCCCAACCCTACTCCTTCACTACCTATTCCTACCCTACTCCTACCTTACTTCTACCCTACTCCTACTCTACTTCTACCCTACTTCTACCCTACTCCTACACTACTCTTACCCTATTCTTTATCATCATCTGCCTAGCCTTTTCCCAACTATGTTGGGGTCGGCTTCCAGTCTAACCGGATGCAGCTGAATACCAGTATTTTACATGGAGCGACTGCCTATCTGACCTCCACAACCCAGTTACTGGATTAATACGATACCCCTTTGTAAAACTGGTTGTCAGACTTTCGGGCTTCTGACTACCCGTAACGACTGTCAAAGATTCACGATTGACAGCCGGGACCAACGGCTTAACGTGCTTTCCGAGGCACGGAGGGGTCTCGGTATGTAATGATGGTCACCCATCCACAGACTAACCGCGGCAAGCGTAGCTTAACCTGATCGATCGACCTGTGCGGCTGTTATTATTTAGCCACGGGCCCCTCACCCTACCCTAGTCTTATAAGTAAAAAAAAGATAAAAAGTATCCTATGTCCGTCTCCGGTTCTAAGCTCCCCACCAATTTTCAGCCAAATCGGTTCAGCCGTTCTTGAGTTATAAATAGTGTAACTAACACGACTTTCTTTTATATAAATATAGATGTAGTTACACTGCGGTACGAGCTCTCACGTTGCAGTATGATCACACTGGTACATACCTGCACTCCGCAGCTCAGCTGTTCCATGATGCTGCATGAGGCTGGCTTCTCTGGCTCTGTGGTGCATGGGTTCTGGAATGTAAACAACATTATTAGTGTTTGTTTTGCATAATCAAAAGTCATTTATTCAAATTAGGGCTGATTTTTCCAACTCCAGATAACTTTATCGGAGGAATAATTTTGAATTTTTGACAGTTATTCCATACAAAAACTGTCAGACGTCAATTTTATTCCACTAATAAAAATTATCGGTCGATTGAAAAATCAGCCCTTAGACTGAAATTTCTAAATAGCAAAAGTCAAAGTGAGAAGTGTCAAAGTGACAGGTGTCAAAGTGACAGGTGTCAAAGCGACAGGTGTCAAAGTGACAGTTGTCAAACTATGAAATGTCGACTTAAAGTGCAACAAGGGAAAAAAAAAACTTCCCGTGGTACTACTGGTAGTAATACTGTTAGTACCACGGGCAATAAACGCACTAATATTAATTATAAAGGCGAAAGTTCGTGAGTGTGTTTGTATGTTTGTTACTTCTTCACGCACAAACGGTAGGACTAATTTTGATAAAATTTGGTATAGACGTAGCCACCCCATTTCAAGTTAAACAAATATCAACTTTATTACAATGACAATTAAGTTGATTTCAGAGTGACTGGCACTATTGAAAAAGTTACAAAAATGTTTGAAGTTGTAGTGATAACTGAACTTTATTGTATAGGAATTAAAGTTACTTTTCCATTAATTCATATCGCTCATTTGCTACACGGTCGACATATCTCAAAATTGAAGATTTTTTAGTTAATAATAAAGTTGTGTTGAAAAAATTGCGCTCCGTTTACTGTAAAAACGTCATTTCTCTAAACTTTATAGTAAGAGAGAGAGGGCAGATATTCACATTGTGAATATCAAATTAAAATGCAATTTCAGCGCAATTTTTTTAACACAACTTTATTAACTAAAAAATCATCAATTTTGAGATATGTCGACTGTTCACGCATGATGTTGTCAACCTGCGTGTTGCTATGACACAAGCTTTAGGCACTTTTTCTTTGGGGTACCTACTTACGCACCGACAATCAAAATTATCACATCATCTTCGGACGGCCAATGAGAGATCCTCAAAGAGGTCATCAAAGAAGCACCAATAGCAGCAGTCTACGAAGACTTCCGAGTGCTCCTTCGCGGAACGTTTAAAACCGCTCGGTATTCCTTCAATACTAACACATTAAAATCGACCTTGCTCTGTATAACTTAATTTCTAAAACTTTAAATTCTAACGAATCATTATTGTAAAAACCACTAACTCAAGAGCAATAAAATCATTTTCTATTTTGGAGTCACCAAGAGGTTTTACTCTGAACCACAACCACACCTTGAAGAGGAACACGCATAACGCATGAACATCGACCTTGTAGCAAATGAGCGATATTTGTTTACATTTTTGACAAATAAACGGCGAACGCACAATAGTTCGTAGCTCTTACCTTTTTACTAACAACTTCTATGGTCGTATCCGGAGTGATGTTGATCACCTGCGGCTTGTTCTGTTGTAGATGTTGTTGTTGTTTCTTGTTTTCCTTCTTAGTCTGTTGTTGTTGTGGAGGCTGAGAGGGTTGTTTCGGCGTTTTGGGTTGAGGTGGTGGCGCTGTAATGTTACACATGGGTTATTTTTAAAGAATATGAGCTTGCTAAAACAATAATTTAATACCACACAGCCGGTCGATTCTGTAAAAATCTCACTGTGAAAACTTAGGTGGTGAAGTGAGTTTGAGTTTGTTTTTGCTGGGAATTGACATTATTCAAAATCAAAATGTTTTATTTCACATAAACCTACATGGGCACTTATGAAACGTCAGAAGCTAGGTGCACGGTTCCAATTGGTCGTTTCCTATGGAGAAGAACCGGCAAGAAAGTCTATGGTTACTCTTTTGACAGCTCACTCCACGCTCACTTCAGCTAAGTTTTTACGGTGAGATTTTTACAGAATAGCACCGCAGGACTGCTTCATTCATTCTACTTCGGCATCAGGCGGGCCGCGAGGCGTGTGCGGTTGGACTTCGATAAATGCAATTTGAGATCTATTGATGTGTGATGTACAGACAGCACATCAAGCTACTACAATCTGTCAAATTTCTTTAATAGATTTTCAACTTTATCGCTAAAGCTTACGGTTCAAAGTTGATTGGGAAAATTTGACAGTTCAGGGTAGCTTGATGTGCTAGCGTCTGTACAACAGACAGAGGTAACGGCGTCACTATTTCAGCGTCACGATATTCTATGCCTTTCGGCGGAACATAGGATGGACCAAACATTTTTATAAAACATCATTGTACCCTGTGTTAACAATATTAATAAATGAATATGAATGGGTTCGAACCCAGGAAGGCACTTTACTTTCTGTAAATAATTTCATCACCACCGTTGGACATAGACCTCTCCCAGGCCGCGCCACAACACTGTCCTCCGTCTTCCGCATCCGGACTGTCCCGGACGTATGGTACTGTGGCGGCATCTACACCGCAACATGCAAACTACGCATCATACTGACGTCACGCAAGAATCCTGCATCGCGCAAGCAGAGTTTACCGCGCGACTACCCTAAACAACGTGTGACGTTAAATGCGCAAAACCTATTAAGAGGTCATTGTACTCATCATTATGAACAACTTTTACTACGGGACCAAACTTGAAATCGCAAAAAGAAAACTGCTGTTAAGTATATTTTGACTACTTATGCGAGGATAAATGTAGATAACAACTGATTTTTTTTTCGCGGTTTCACTTGGCCGGTTTTTTTTAATGTTCTGCTTAAAACACTTGTTATCATCATTATCATTTCACCCCAAAAACGTCCACTGCTGGACATAGGCTTCCCCTAAGCACCTCCACTTCAACCGGTTATGTGTCGCATTCAACGGGTTCCTGCGGCCTTCACAAAGTCGTTGGACCACCTTGTGGGAGGCCTTCCAACGCTACGTCTCCCGGTACGCGGTCGTTACTCCAGAACCTTTCGGCCCCATCGGCCATCTGTTCTGCGAGCAATGTGCCCACTGCCACTTAAGTTTGGCAATTCTTCTAGTACATTCTAGTACTTACTGTAACTCTTAAAACTTCTATTTGTGTCTCTAAGGTTTACAAAAGAGACAACTAACCTTTCTCCAGTTTATTCTCCTTCCCTTTCTTCTCGGCCTTCTTCTCGACTGCCTTCTCTTTCTTCTTGTCTTCTTTCTTATCCTTCTTGGCTGGTTCCTTCTCTAGTTTCTTCTCGGCCTTTTCCGCCTTCTTGGCCTTTTCCGGCTCGGGTTTGGGCACGTCGAGTTTCTTAGCTTCTGGCTTTTTGGTTTTCACTTCTGGTTGCTGTTGTTTCTTCTTGTCTTCTTCTTCGGCCTGGTGAAGGAATTGTATGAAATGAAATTAAATTGTTTTTTCTGTAAATAGTATATTGGAATCACTTTTACACGTCATCTATATACAGGGTTATTGGAAAAACACCAACAACCTCTCAAGAGGTCATTGTACTCATCATTATGAACAACTTTTACTATGGGACCAAACCTGAAATCGCGAAAATAATCAGCTGTTCCCTACATTTCGACGAGTAATACGAACATAGATGTAGGGAACAGCAGATTTATTTTTTTGCGAATTTAGGTTTAGTCCCATAGTAAAAGTTGTTCATAATGATGAGTACAATGACCTCTTAAGAGGTTGTTGGTGTTTTTCCAATAACCCCTACAATATCCTCCCCTATTATCCTTTCTACAAAAATATTTACTTTTCGTTATTTATATTGTATTTACCTGTTGTTTAGCAAGTTGCTTCCTTTGCTTCTTAGAGAGCGTCTGAGGGTCCGGAAGAGAGTTGGATCTCTGTGGTTCCTTCACCTCTTTGGGCTTTGGCTCCGGTTGTGGAGTCTGCTCTTTCGGCTCTTTGTGCTTTTTCTGGAAAAATATTGGGAAAATATCATGTTAAGTATTTTTTTAATCACACTAATATTTTAAAGGCGAAAGTATGTTTGTTACTTCACGCTCAAACGGCTGGACCAATTTTGATAAAATTTGGTATGGAGTTAGCTGACACCCTGGCTAATTTTTATCGCCACGGGATCGAAACTTATGCGCGCAGCTTGTGAATTATAAAAGTTGACTCGTTTTTATTACGGGGATTACGTGACCTAAAGCGCGATCACTGTCGGACTGCTTAGAATAGAAAGAGAAGCGCGATGACACAACACTGGTAATTTATTGCAAAATATGAAGCAATTATCTATTTACATAAAATCTATTGTTTGAACTAAATTAAAACACTAGTGCTTTAGTACGTTGCTTGTAGAATAATCTGACAAAAATCAGAATGATTGTATGTATATTAGTATGGATTTTAATGTAAAAAGAAAGTTTTTAGAGGTATCTTCACGATTTTTTTTTATCGTATCAAATTAGTTGTATTATGTTTTGAACACACTATCTAACTAGCACATATCCTGAAGAATATCATATATTTTTCTGACTTTGTTTACTGTAGTCGATCATATACTTGTCGGAAATACGTCATTCATTTGACTATTCGGAACGTCAGTGCCATCTGGTGGCGCTGGACAGAGTCTAGCCTGAGTCGGTGGAGGGGTCGAGGAGAGCGAGCTTCGAGGTGGAGCAGCGGACTTGACCATTGGACATCGGACGGACAACATGTGCTCAGAAACCGTCGCGCGTTCCGTATCGTTGAGTGTGTACCTACAGTGTGTGATTTGCTAGTGTAAACTGTTTGTGAAATTATAATCTGATTTGAACTGCAAACTGTTTTTCTATTGCGCAATAATAATAATAATAATAATAAACCATTTATTTTCAGGTAATAAAGAACCATAGATACATACCTTAACCTAAGTATACATAATAATATAGTAACAATTTTGTTAGTAAATAAAACTTAATAACTATGTTAGTATCGCTTAGTTGCACTAAGTCTTTTCCGCGAAAGCGGCGGAATACCACACCCTACGGCCAAAAGCTTTCTTCCATCACCAGATGCAGGTAGCATGTTGGTATGCGCACCACAAACGCCTTAAAGCAATAACCAGCTCTGCTGCCTGATGGTAACGAGACGCACTATACCTTCTCCGACATACTTTTAGGCACTATTTAGGTACTGTAGTCCCTTTAATTTCTTATTGTTGTTGTGTTCATGCCTGATCCAATAGGGGATTGACAGAATGAGTGAGTTAACCTATTATAATTGAGGCGGCAAATCGTTACCAATTGTTCAACAGTCACATTTATTAATGTCTTCCTGCGCCACGCGATTTCACCCGCGTAAGTGTCGATCCCGTGGGAATATCGGGATGAAAAGTAGCCTATATGTTAATCCAGGGTGTCAGCTACCGCCATACAAAATTTTATCAAAATTGGTCCAGCCGTTTGAGCGTGAAGAAGTAACAAACATATAACATACATACTCACACACTCATATAATACTAGTGTGATGTAGTACAATAATTGTAGTGGAAATCTTAGGATCACTAACAAGTTATTATTAGTATATAGAGGTATGAGGGACAGGGTGTAAAGTTTACTCGTCCTCATAGAAAAGGGAGGATCCTCCGACCAGATGGGTGTTGTGTCTGGCGGGCAACTGCCCGATGATTCATGTCGGGCCGTTGTGTTTATGCTAGTTGCGCGGTAAACTCTGCTTGCGAGATGCAGGATTTGCGTGACGTCAGTATGACGCGTTATAGATACCGCTACAAGTATATAGATTCCTTAAACCGAATTTATATATTTTTATTACCTTCTGCTTATTGGCTCCTTTGGCTAGCTGGTTGATATGCGCCAGCGCTTGTTCCCACGTCTGCTTGCGACCGTCTGCGGTCTTAGCGGCAGCAGGCGCGGGGGCAGGCTCCTCGCATACGTTTAGTACTGGAAATGAATATATTTTAATACATCTATTCAAAAAGAGCTAGTGTATTCCTCGTAAACAGGAACTAAAATAGCTCTTTTAATCCCTAGGGATTCAAAGTGAATTGAGTTTGGGATGTGGATATTGTTAGTAAAAGTTCCAATCACCAAAGAGATTAATCACGAACATTGTATGAACAAGTAACAGATTGTATGATAAGGTAAACCGCGAGAGCCAAAAAAAAAACGTTTGTAAAAAAAATTAAAAAACGCGCGAAAAGGATTCTGCCTTCGTTTTTAATTGTTTACTCAAATTCCTAATTTGAGTAAAATTTAGTTTTACAAAAAATGAGTATGTCTTCCTCAAGTAATTATACGTAAATAAATAAACGTAAGTACTATTGTTATTCATAAGTTGCACTTATTTAGTTTTTCATAGAGGGTGATAAAATCAAAATCAAAATGTTTTATTTCACATAAACCTACATGGGCACTCATGAAACGTCAGAAGCTAGGTGCACGGTTCCAATTGGTCGTTTCCTATGGAGAAGAACCGGCAAGAAACTCCATGGTTACTCTTTTTAAAAATAATTGGCTTTTACAATGTTTCCAGATTACAGTAGGTATGGGAGGACAGTGCAGGCCTGTCAACAAGTACCAAGTACTTGATAAAATAGAAAATGGTCTACAGATCTAAAGTCTATAAGGCCTACAAAGTCCTCACATTTACAAAATAAGAATCTATCAAAAGGATAAATAATAAAAAATAAAAACAATAATAAAAACCTACTAAAACCAAGTAAAGTAGAATGTCCATCTCGGGAGCCACACTATTTTAAGTTCGAGTAACACTCTCGCCTTCAAAATAGTTGTTTACTCCATTGGCAAACAATCTACTATTCTTGTCGTGATAAGCTATGGTTTTTCACGGCACACCTATTGGTTCAACCTAGAGTCTAGGTCCAAGACGTAGCAAACTTTGATACTCAATTCAAAGGGACGACACCAACTTTGATTCTAAACCTATTTTTTATTCAAATAGATATTTGGAATAAAAAAAAATACAAATATTCGAATTGGGAACCTCCTCCTTTTTTAGAAGTCGGTTAAAAATAGGTGAATCTGGTATAATGTAGCCTCAAAATAATTGCCATTAAAAATACATTTTTGAAATTAGGTGAACACAGACAGTTTTGACCCTGAAAGAAAGGTCAGTTTCCTGAGCATACATACCAGTGACATGTTTACTGTTGTGCCCCCGCTGCGCCAGCGCGTCGCGCGGGCCCGGCACGCACACGGTGCCGGCCCCGTCGCCCGGCGCGCGCCGCACGCACACATACATACCAGTGACATGTTTACTGTTGTGCCCCCGCTGCGCCAGCGCGTCGCGCGGGCCCGGCACGCACACGGTGCCGGCCCCGTCGCCCGGCGCGCGCCGCACGCACACATACATACCAGTGACATGTTTACTGTTGTGCCCCCGCTGCGCCAGCGCGTCGCGCGGGCCCGGCACGCACACGGTGCCGGCCCCGTCGCCCGGCGCGCGCCGCACGCACACATACATACCAGTGACATGTTTACTGTTGTGCCCCCGCTGCGCCAGCGCGTCGCGCGGGCCCGGCACGCACACGGTGCCGGCCCCGTCGCCCGGCGCGCGCCGCACGCACACATACATACCAGTGACATGTTTACTGTTGTGCCCCCGCTGCGCCAGCGCGTCGCGCGGGCCCGGCACGCACACGGTGCCGGCCCCGTCGCCCGGCGCGCGCCGCACGCACACATACATACCAGTGACATGTTTACTGTTGTGCCCCCGCTGCGCCAGCGCGTCGCGCGGGCCCGGCACGCACACGGTGCCGGCCCCGTCGCCCGGCGCGCGCCGCACGCACACATACATACCAGTGACATGTTTACTGTTGTGCCCCCGCTGCGCCAGCGCGTCGCGCGGGCCCGGCACGCACACGGTGCCGGCCCCGTCGCCCGGCGCGCGCCGCACGCACACATACATACCAGTGACATGTTTACTGTTGTGCCCCCGCTGCGCCAGCGCGTCGCGCGGGCCCGGCACGCACACGGTGCCGGCCCCGTCGCCCGGCGCGCGCCGCACGCACACATACATACCAGTGACATGTTTACTGTTGTGCCCCCGCTGCGCCAGCGCGTCGCGCGGGCCCGGCACGCACACGGTGCCGGCCCCGTCGCCCGGCGCGCGCCGCACGCACACGATGCCGGCGCCCGCGCAGCCCGCGCCGCCGTCTGTGCGGGCTAATTACTTTTTTATATAATACTACTACGGACTAAGACTTAGTACTAATACGGACAATTACTCAAAGGACATTGACAATCTATGTATGGATGTTGGACCAAGTGCTGCCCAGAATGAACACATAGTGCATTTTGTTCCGTACGTCATTACTAACCTATAAACCGAAGCGCTCCAAATTCTGTTCAGGGATTCGAGAGAAAAACAAGTTTTTCGTTGTGAATTATTTGTCGACCAAAAATGATCTAACACCAATAAATGGACTATTTTTAATAATTATTGATAATAAACTATTAATAATAGCTGTTATTAATGATTTTTAATCATCAAAATAAACCATTGGTAATCACTGTAATCTATTAATACTAACTAAACTGTAAACTGGTAGTGTGTTATGTTAGTCATTATTAGGGATAGGGTAAGGTACGAGTAGGTATAGCAAACAAGCCAACTTTCGGACAGAACAACATCTGCTGGGTCTACTAGTGTACAATAAAAAAGGAAAGTAGTATAGTCATCTTCATCGTTATCTAATATAATTGTGTCAAGGAATGACGCAGGGCGACTTACAACATCTTGGTGCCTAGCTCATCCCTAATTATGACTAACATAACACACTACCAGTTTACAGTTTAGTTAGTATTATTAGATTACAGTGGTTACTAATACTGCCGTCATAAAGTAAATGGGCACAACTAACATTTTTTTCCAAAATTGACTAAACAAACTGTTATATGCGCCTATTTTTTCACATTCCAAATATGTATATAACTCAATTATGAAAAAAATGTTAGTTGTACCCTTTTTCTTTATGACGGCAGAATAGTTTATTGTCAGTAATGATTAAAAATCATCAATAACAGCCATTTTATTAATAGTGTTTTATCAATAATGATTAAAAATAGTCAATTTATTTGTTTTTGTTCATTTTTGGTCAATAAATAATTCACATCGAAAAGCTTGTTTTTCTCTTGACTCCCTGGACAGAATTTGGAGCGCTTCGGTTTGTATGTTAGTAATGACATACGGAACAAAATGCACTATGTGGTCATTCTGGGCAGCACTTGGTCCAAACCCTGTCAATGTCCTTTCTTGAAAGTCATCAACATAACTCTCTAAGACTAACTAACTCTCTAAGTAATCCTACTGAATGTCTATTTCATGAAATCTTAGCATTTTAGGATTATACTAACTTAACAAATTGTATTACTGATTCTAATGATTATAATTCTGTAAATACCTATTTGTTACGGTCGCGAATCATATTTTAATCAATGTACAACTTAATACAGATCAGCAAATTACAAAAAACGTAACAAAATTTGAATTTCGCGGGCTACCTTAGCGCTTCCCCCTTAAGAGTAAACTGATCGCGAGCTCGAACTCACTGGTGGTCATGGCCAAAAAGCACGCTCTCTCACCTGGCTTCGTGTCTAAGAGAGCTAGTATCAGTGATGAGCAGTTCGACGCTAGTCTACACGCACAACGTCTAGTTCTCACGCACAAAAACATTGTTCTGAACTGTCAGGCGCGTAAAAAATTCGAAAAGTGATATGGAAAATCGACGTTTATGATAAAACCACAGTTCTTTTATACCCAAAGTTACGTTAAAATTAGCAAGAAGAACGAATCTTTGTTGGCTCGTAACTTTTTAATGGCTTTTTATTTTACTATTCTGTTTCCGTACAGACATAATTAATAATAAGTCCAAACGATATCATGTTTAACTTTGGATGCACAATGTCAAACAGTGGAGTAATACTCTCCCGAAATTTGTAGGGAAAAAATATCGACTAGTGGCACCTTAAGCGGTCGGCCTATATAATATAGTAATTTGTGGCGAAAGCAAGCCCAATTTTTTTTTTTGGGTTACCATCATCAAATGACCCCTCCCGCTCTGGTGTCAGACTTTTACTGACTAAAACCCACCCGTGTTTCTTCCTTAGCCCTTTATGTTCCGGGCCAGCAGTAACCCTTTCGGACAATCCTGCTTGACCTGTTATAATACCTTTAAAAAAAAATATCGACTAGTGGCACCTTAAGCGCCTTGTGGCGAAAGCAAGCCTTAATACAAAATAATAAAACTCACTAATAAACGTAGCAGCATTCTGTTTCAGTTTCTCCATCTTCTGTTTCTCTATCTTCTGTTTTTCTAATTCCAACATCTGTAATTGTCGCTGTTGTTCTAATTGTTGTTGTTGCAACTGATGTTGTTGCTGCAGCGCCTGTTGTTGTTGTTGTAGGGCCTGTTGTTGCTGTAGCGCCTGTTGTTGGAGAGCCTGTTGTTGTTGTAGTTGCTGCTGTTTCGCTAGTAAAGCTGCTTGGTCAATCTGTGGAACGAGAAACGCTGTCTAAAATATTCTATAAACATGGTAATACAAAATAGGCAAGACACCAGCAAATAAAGCTACCTGAAACTGTAAAATTTTCCCAATCAACTTTGAACCTAATGCTTAACCGGTTGTATGCCGTAATTACAAACACAATTAGAAAGCCATTGTGTCTCGCGTAGATCTACGTTCCGGCAGACTAAAGGTTAAGCGATAAAGTTGAAAATCTATTAAAGGAATTTGACAGATTCTAGTCAGATTGTGTTGACTTTGACCAGACCATGCCCCACTTGCTGGAGTGTCCTAACTGTCTGTTCACCTGGACCTCGGATGTCCTCAAGAATGCCAGTGATGTAACAATCAATGTGGCCATCTACTGGATTCAAAGGATATTTTAACCTTCAAGCGGGCTCGCGAGCGCATTTGTAATACCAGCAGTCGCGGGTAACCCAAAAGACCAATGGGCTATTACAGGGATTTAAAACACTAATTATTTATAATCATTAATTTTTGAAGTGAAAACTCCTCAGTCTACGCCAGCGTACCTACTGGGATAACCTAAAAACGACCGATCCGTCTGGCGACTGCTCCAGACGGATCGGACGTTTTTAGATTACGACGGACACTGGCGTAGACTGGATAATAGAACGAACGAACGAAGTCATTAATGGATCCGTTCCGCTCGCGGTGGAAACCGGGCTTTAGGCGCGCCTAAAAGAGTTTTCACTTCAAAAATTAATGATTTCGGCATTTTTTGATATGGGAAAAAGCCATTGAACTCGCCCCACTGTTACCGAAACCGACACCGCTTCGGATGTGTTCGGCTGTCCACCGGATGTAATCGGTTTCAATGTATATCCGATATGTCAATGAGTGATGGCAACGTATTCTGTTTGTTTTGTTTTCACTTCTGTTGACACTCCTGGAGCGCCACTTTTTTTTTGTATTTATCATTATTATTACGTTAGGACATAAAACAAAATTATAAAATCGAAATAATATTACAATATTTTTTTGGATTAGTAAGCAATTTGGCATCATACATTTTCTTATACCTTTCAACTTTCGCGTGCTTTCGGCGCCTGCGCCCGACTAAAACAAATGCGATCTATGCACTCCGGAGGGTGCGGGGAGGGGAGGTAAACAGTTTATTTCGTGCACAGTGAAACAATGACTGGCTGCTAGGGATGGGAAATACATGCGACAAGAAATAACGATATTAAGAACGACAATGCATCGAGTTGCGGTCGATTCGACGCCACGCGCCCGCTTGAAGGTTAAAAATAAAACTGGCCAAGTGCGAGTAGGACTCGCACACGAAGGGTTCCGTACCACAAGGCAAAAGCGCCGAAAAAAACACGTTTGTTGTATGGGAGCCCCCTTAAATATTTATTTTATTCTGTTTTTAGTATTTGTTGTTATAGCGGCAACAGAAATCTGTGAAAATTTCAACTGTCTAGCAATCACGGTTCATGAGATACAGCCTGGTGACAGACGGACAGTGGAGTCTTAGTAATAGGGTCCCGTTTTCACCCTTTGGACACGGAACCCTAAAACAACGTGTGAGAGTACCATCGATACCAAAAAAGAAGATTATAATCATCGCGCATTCGTATTTCCGAAGATAGACGATGATTCCCGAAGCACATACATTCCTTTGGAAGGCTTTACTTACATGTGTATGATGCAGAAGCCTATCAGGCTTGCCCTGGACGGCTCTGGACTCTGCTAACTGTCGTTCACAGTTCTGTAATCGCCGGGAGAAGTCCAGGACTTGCTTTTCGGCCGCCTGCATTTCCTGCAAAAACATTTTTAAAATAAGGTCAAAACATTCCATTGTGTTCGTTTTCTATCAAATCTATACTAATACTAGCTTTTGCCCGCGGCTTCGCTCGCGTTAAGTATTATTAAAAAAAAACTAATACATTTACATCCTCAATCATCCCTTATTTTATCCCCACGGGGGTTGAATTTATCAAAATCCTTTCTTAGGGGATGCCTACGTCATAGTAGCTATATGCATGCAAAGTCTCAGCCCGATCGGTTTAAAACTGACAAAGTTTCATACAAACTTTCATCCCCTATTTTATCCCCTTGGGGGTAGAATTTACCAAAATCCTTTCTTAGCGGATGCCTACGTCATAACATCTACCTGCATGCCAAATTTCAGCCCGATCCCTCCAGTGGTTTGGGCTGTGCGTTGATAGATCACTATGTCAGTCAGTCAGTCACCTTTGAGTTTTATAGAGGATATTTTTTTAAGCAGTGCGCATATTTTCACAGGGTGTTCTACCCATGAGTATGAACAACTTTCACTATGGGACAAACTCTGAAATCACGAAAAAAAAAATCATCAATTTCATACAAAAGTTCAATACCTACTCGACCAAAATGTATGAAACAGCAGATTTTTTTTTCGTGATTTTATAGTTGAACCCATAGTGAAAGTTGTCCATATTCATAAGTAGAACATCCTGTGAAAATTTGCGCAATGCATAAAAAAATGATCCTGTATATTTATATAATACTATAAAGAGGTACAAGTTTGTAAGATTTGTAGGGGTAATGTCAGTCGGATTTGAAAAAATCTTTTTGTATTTGATAGCCCAATTCTTGCGGAAGGCTATAGGCTATTTAACATCACGCTATGACCCTTAGGAGCCGGGCAAAAAGAAAAAACTGGCCAAGTGCGTGTCGGACTCGCACGCGAAGGGTTCCGTACCACAAGGCAAAAACGAAGAAAAAAACATGTTTGTTGTATGGGAGCCCCCCTTAAATATTTATTTTATTTTAATTTTTTTATTTATTATTAAAGTTAAAATACAACTGAGTATTTTGTGAATATTTCAAGTGCCTACCTTTTGCCATTTTTGATATCGAGCAAAAAAGGGCAAAAAAATCACGTTTGTTGTATGGGAGCCCCCCTTAAATATTTATTTTATTTTGTTTTTAGTATTTGTTGTTATAGCGGCAACAGAAATACATCATCTGTGAAAATTTCAAATGTCTAGCTATCGCGGTTCTTGAGATACAGCCTGGTGACAGACAGACAGACAGACGGACAGACGGACAGACAGCGAAGTCTTAGTAATAGGGTTCCGTTTTGTACCCTTTGGGTACGGAACCCTAAAAAGAAGTCAGAAAGAACGCTAAGCAAAAACTAAGTAATAGCGCGGGCAGGCGATGCAATGCGACGGGGTGGGTCGGGGGATCAAGAAATTTCACGCGGACGAAGTCGCGGGTAGAAGCTAGTCTCATCATCATCATCATTTCAGCCGAAAGACGTCCACTGCTGGACATAGGCCTCCCCCAAAAGGGGGGGTTTGCCATAATCGCCACGGTTGGCGATCGCAGTATGGTATGGTGATGGAATGCATAGAGAACGCTGCTGCCAATTCTCCGGTACGCCCCTTTTTTTTTTTTTGCGGATGGGAAATCATCAAATGACTCCTCCCGCTCTGGGTGGAGCGGAAGGGAGTGTCAGACTCTTACTGACTACACTCGACACTCACTCGACTGACTCGTACAGACGGCCGCACATTGGTTGTATACATCATCATCATTTCAGCCGAAAGACGTCCACTGCTGGACATAGGCCTCCCCCAAAAGGGGGGGTTTGCCATAATCGCCACGCTTGGCAGGCGGGTTGGCGATCGCAGTATGGTATGGTGGTGGAATGCATAGAGAACGCTGCTGCCCATTCTCCGGTACGCCCCTTAGTCGCCTTTTACGACACTCACGGGAAGTATGGGGAAGCTAGCCTACTACAAGATAATTTGCCGTCAAATCTCAAGTCAACTGTTATTATTAATTGTTGTTATGTTCAGCTGTAACATTTTAGTAAGTTTTAACAGCAGAATTATTGACTTGATCAGGCTTATAAATGTTATTATTATTTAAATAAACTTGTTTTCTATCGTTTTTTTTAAAAGTTATTCTAGTGTATTTTTTCTTTTTTAAAGGATTGACCCACTAATATTGGTCTAAAGGACTCAAAAATAAGACTACGAATCCGAAAACTCGAGAATAATGCCAAAACAGACATGAGTTTAAAGTGATCTTTGTCAGGTCATCATCATCTGCCTAGCCTTTTCCGAACTATGTTGAGGTCGGCTTCTAGTCTAACCGTATGCAGCTGAATACCAGTATTTTACATGGAGCGACTGCCTGACTTTCGGGCTTCTGACTACCCGTAACGACTGTCAAAGATCCACCAATATACATACATTTTTTTATCTATGCGCGCACTGTGCTTGCGAACGAATGAGATACGAGTGGAGTCCAAGATGGCAAGAATTCAAGTTGCCTAAGTGCGCGCTCCCGGTTAAAATCCTTGGTATGAGGGTTAATCGTCGCTAAACGGCTTCTATCTGGACTGATTGTGATTCCTGAAGGCTCCTATAGTGTTACCAATTTGTTAGTGGATAATCGGACCACGGCCGGTCGTCGTGCAACGCCAGCCACGTGCCACATCAGGACAAGATTCCCTCGAAAAGCCACAGGAGGCTAGCAGGTGAGTGATGCACTTTATGCTTGGAAGGTATAACGGTCTCCCCGCGAGCAAGCACAGTTAATCATATTCAACTAAAATACGTATCGAAAACTGAGCTTGCCCTCCAATGTATCACCATCGGCTTGATACAACGCCCATCCACAGACCAACCGCGGCAAGCGTAGCTTAACCTGATCAGTGCGGCTGTTATTATTTAGCCACGGGCCCCTCCGGGATTTTTGTCAGGTAAGACAATTAAGGTATAATATGAACATCAAATTTTATTGATAAAGAAGGAGGCTTATAATTTAATAGACAAACCTTGGAAGTAGTATTCATAAGAGTAGTCAGTTCCCCTAGTTGTTCAGCCACGAGCTGCACTTTCGCTTGCTGAGCCGGATTCAACTTCTGTTTTTTACCTGTTCAAACAAAAACATTTTTATTTATTTATAACAGCACTAGCAGCGCCATGCTGCTTCACCCGCGTAAGTTTCGATCCCGTGGGAATATCGGGATCTCTGCCAAATTGTATCGAAATCCGTTCAGTGGTTTAAGGCAGTGATGGGCAAAAAGTAATTAGATTAATAATTACAAATTACAGTTACATTGTAATTGGTAATTAAAATACTTTGGAACAGATTACTTAAGTAACTAATTGCAATGAGTACTTACTGTAATTAAATACAAAGTAATTTAATTGCAAGTTAATCTAGTTACCATATAACAGATTACATATTATAAGTAATCTGTTAAAACGTAATTACACATTTATATTAGTAATGGCCGTAATGGGACACCTGCATCTTGCAAAAAATTTATACATTTTTGACAAATACGAAATTGTAACACATAATACAATTGCAATACACATAATATGAAACACACAATATATAATATAATTGAATACTATGTAATTAGGTTACATTGTAATCAAATTATTTTGTAATTAAATACATTGTAATTAATTTCATAGCACATCCAAAGTAATCTAATTACAATGTAATTTTAATCAAATTATTATGTAATTCAATTATTAATTAGATTATTTATGTAACTAGTTACGCCCATGACTGGTTTAAGGTCACCGTATCGCCTTTCGCCTCGCCGTCTAACAGGCGTCAACCTAACGCAAGCAAGTAACCAAAGCGGATCAGAAGCTGCGTTACGTCGACTCGGCTACGGCTAGGCGACGCCGCGCTTACGGCTCGCCGACCTCTGGTTGATGGTGCAGCAGGTAGGCCGGAGGGGTGAGAGGGGCAAGGGTCGACGAAGAGACGTAACGCAGCGCACCGCGGTTCGTGAGCTTGTCCCGAGGCGAGGCGATTACGTTACGATTCCGATTAGTGTGCGTAGCAGTAGGGAGATTCATACAAAGAATACTGAACGGTTCGAGTTGATCGGTGACCTTTAGGCATGAAAAGTTAACATACAGACAGACAGACAAACAGAGTTACTTTCGAATATATAATATTATAGTATGGATGTCATCATCATCATCACCCACTGTAGGACGAGATTCTGGCCCCGGATGCATTTCTCGTTTCTGGAAGTTTGACTCATCCAGTCCCACTTCAGTCTCGCATACTTATCGCCAACATCGCCGACTCCATCTAGCTTATAGAGGTATGAGGAACAGAGTGTAAAGTTCACTCATACTCCACAGAAAAGGGAGGATCCTCCGACCAGACGGGTGTTGTGTCTGGCGGGAAACTGCCCGATGATTCGTGTCGGGCCGTTATATTTATGCTAGTTGCGCGGTAAACTCTGCTTGCGAGATGCAGGATTTTGCGTGACGTCAGTATGACGCGTTGTAGATGCCACTACTAGCTTATTTTTTTTTAAATATGACCTGTAAAAGTGATTTCGATATCCTATTAACAGAATAGTCTGTTTCATTCCACGATGGTTAAAGAAAAGAAAGAAAGAAAGAAAATAAGTTTATTTGCGGTAAACATGACGCAATAAAGAACATAAACAAAAAAAAAAATAGGAAAGGGTTGGGGGAAACATGCGTCACATCCACGCAAAACGGCTAACGCTCAGCATTATGTTGCGACCCTATGCAAGACAGAGCCCCAGCGCTGGTTTTCAGCGACAGCGACGACCGACGTATTGACGTCGTCCGGCGCAGCAAACAATTATTAGGACGCTGTACTGCCGGTCGATTCTGTCAAAATCTCACCGTGAAAACTTAGGTGAAGTGAGTTTGTTTTTGCTAGGAATTGACACTGTCGACAGCTCACTCCACGCTCACTTCACCTAAGTTTTCACGGTGAGATGTTGACAGAATAGCACCTTTGGTTACCTTTCTTCTTGGTGGGCTTGTTCTGCGCCTGCAGCAGCTGGCGCGTGTGGTCCAGCCGCCGCTTGGCCGCCGCGTGCGCCACCTGCAGCGCGTCCATCTCGCGCCGCGCGCGGTTCAGCTCGTTCACCACGGCGTTGCGCTCTTCCATGAGACGGGATTCCATCTATTGGCGGAGATTACAGGACAGAAATAATAAGTGTATTTGGCATACAAGAAGAAAAAAACAGTAGCACTCAGGGAATGCCGACTGCATCAGGGCTAGCATGGCCGGAGACATTTTATCCACTGGGAGAGGAGAAAATACTATTCCCCTCGGTCAATTTTGTCCACCCTCCAAGCACGGCGACATGGGTGGATAAACTATTCACGGTGGACAAACCAGCAGGGCTAGCATGGCCGGAGACATTTTATCCACTAGGAGAGGAGAAAATACAATTCCCCTGTGTCAATTTTGTCCACCCTCCGAGCATGGCGACATGGGTGGATAAACTATTCACGGTGGCAGTAAGCACGAGACATTTTTATAGTACAATTAATTATATTTTCTCCAAGAGATATACTTAAACCCACCATCTAAAGACGAGGACAAATTTCTCCCTTTGTTATGTCAAAATATCTGTAATTTTTCTCTTCCACTAGTCGTCATGCTATAGACGGGGGGTGAGTATCCACATCTAATGTCAAAAAGTGATATAATTCTCTTTCCCCCTATTGCCGTGCTTTGGCAGGTGGATAAAATAATTTTATCCCTTGTCAGTGGAAATAACCGGCGGAGAAAAATTTTATCCCCAGCCCATGCTAGCCCTGCAGAAGTGAAAACAAAACACAAACAGAATACCTTGCCATCACTCACTGACATATCGGATATACATTAAAACCGAGTACATCCCGAGGACAGCCGAACACATCCGAATGTAGATCGGTATCGGTTACGGTAACAGTGTCGCGAGTGCAGTGGTTTTTTTGCCATCTAAAAAAATGCCCAAGGCTCCTAAAGAAGTTTTCACTTCAAAAACATCTATAACCACGAGCATAATCAGCCTCTAATGCTCCCACACGTACCAAATAGGCCTCTCTGTGAGAGGGAGTGGGTCATAATCCACCACGCAGGCCCAGTGGAGTGAGTGGAGTCTTAGTAATAGGGTCCTGTTTTTACCCTTTGGATATGGGAACTCTAAAAAAGAGCAAGCTGAGGAAAAACATGAGTTACATCCACGTAAAACGGCCATCGCTCAGCATAATGCTACGACCGTACGCGAGACTGAGCCCCAGTGCTGGTTTTCAGTCACAGCCGGCATTGATGACATCAAACGGTGCAGTAAACGATGAGATATAAATAGCACAATAAGAAAAAGAAATAGACAATACCTAATTCAAAATGTTTATATAATCATGATATTTATGACGGCAATCATGACGGCACGGTTGATGCAGTGGCTAAGCGCTTGACTACGGCGCTGCGTGTCGCGGGTTCGATTCCCGCACGGTACAAATATTTGTATGACCTACAAGTAGTTGTTCCAGGTCTGGCTGTTTGTGTATGTGAGTTTAAATGTCCGTAAACGCACCCACAATACAGGAGAAATTCCTAGTGTGGGGCAACGTTTATTTAAGCAAAAAAAAAAAAAAAGAAAGATTTATAAAATGGCAACATTCTGGGCAAAGGCTCTCGCGCCGCCGGTGGATAATCTGTGCACGCAACTGTTATAAAACTATTTGAGGTTTTGGAACCGTCCTCGCTCCTCGTACAGACGCCAGCACATCAAGCTACCCGAAACTGTCAAATTTTCCCAATCAACCTTGAGCCTAATGCTTTAGCGATAAAGTTGAAAATCTATTAAAGAAATTTGACAGATTGCAGTAGCTTCTCGCCCGGCACGGTCTAGCATAAAATCATCATCAAGGCAGTAATTCGAAATTTGGACGGTAGGTTCGTTTCGTGAGGTAGACGTTCACTATACTCGGAATTTTAATTCGATTCCAGATTTGACAATTTCAGTGTTGCAACGTTATGACAAGTACTAAATAGTGACGTTGCGAAATTATTCGATATGGAAATGGAATATTTCCGGATCGATTCTTCTCGTTTATAATTTTAATCTCGTAAACTAAGTATATCAGGAAATTAAATATTTCTGAACCGATAATTTAGTTTTGACGATTAATTAACGATCTGAGACTTTTCTTTTATAATTGTGTGTGAAATAAATAAAAAAATGTGATCATGAAGGAACATGACAAATAAAACAGATAGATGTATTATGGTAATAATTTATTTTATATATTGTCGCCGTCATCGCTATCGCAGGCCTCCAATTACGCAGAAATTTCATTTTTCACGTATTTGTAGGCGTTGCGGATCATTACTTTTTCAGTAAAAGTGAAAGCTTTTCGTGGACGTTTTTTTCTTGGGGACAAGATAACATGCACGTCTTTTTGTGATGTACTTGGCTGAGGATCCATTTTGATGGAAAACCAAAACAAATAGATTGACTCAAAGTTCACAAAAAACTATAAACGTAACAACAAACACAACGTAACAACACTTTAACAAAAACCCAACAAAATATCGATTCGCAATGAAATAAGATATTCGTGCAGTCAGACTGGGAGAATGAAGCTGAATGACACGATAAACAAAATGGCGATAGCTGCACGAGCGCGCACGGGTTGCCAATACTGAAAACTATCTAGGCTCTTTTATTATAAGTTTTGTTTTTAATATAAAAACAAAAATATTAACTTTTTTTTAAATAGAGCAGCGATTACTAATTAATAAATAATTATTATGAATAATTATGTATTTATTTAAATAAAAATCAATAATTTAGTCTTTAATTGGCACACTGATGGCACACACACTGATTGTTTATCGATTTTTGTGTTCATCACTACACTATTATATGTGGTATCATTATTTCACAAAATGACAGTAGCTAATGTCAAATCTGGAATCGAATTAAAATTCTGACTATAAGAAAGGATTTTATGTAAGTTACCTTCTTGGCCTTCTGGCGCTGCTTCTTGGCTCGCTTCTTGCCGCGGTCGACGTGTCTCGCGGGCCCTTCTATGTATTGCAGAAGCGCGTCTAAGTCGCGAGTGTCCTCCGGTCGAGAGCCGCGCCAACAGGAGCCGCTAGAGAATTAATTAAAATAATCAGATTTTCTCCTTCTCAGAGAGGAGGCCTCTATCCCAGCAGTGGGCACATTATAGGAATCAGATTTTAGTTACTTTAAGCATAATAACAATATCAGACACCAGCACTACAAGCTACTTCAATCTGTCAAATTTCTTTAATAGATTTACAACTTTATCGCTAAAGCATAAAGTTCAAAGTTGATTGGAAAAATTTGACAGTTTCGGGTAGGTTGATGGGCTGGCGTCTGTAGATACATTTATTAGTCTGCAGTGGGAAAATACGCCATTAAAAATGATAATCATAATCATTTACAAAATACGATAAATTCATACAAGTTTGTTAAAAGACTTCATCCTGAGATAGGACTGTCTAAATATATGTTGTTTTTGACAACAACAACAGCTCAACATCAAGAATTGTTGTTAGCTTACCCAGAACATCCGCTAGAGGTAGAGAACACACTTGTATCTCTGCTAGAGAGAGACACAGTGCTTCTTTGTTGTTGCGCTCTACTCTGTCGTTGTTGTTGAGCCTGTTGTTGGGCCTGTAGTTGGGCCTGTTGTTGAGCTAGCTGCTGCGCTTGCTGTTGAGCCTGTTGCTGAGCGGCCTGTTGTTGGGCTTGTTGTTGTTGTGCCTGTTGTTGAGCTTGTTGTTGATTAAACCGTTGTTGCGTCTGTTGTTGTTGTTGCTGCTGCTGCTGTTGTTGTTGTTGTTGTTGATGATGCTGTTGATGCTGGAGTTTTTGTTGCAGAAGCTGTAAATACACAAATGAAACACAATTAAAAGTTATGAAACTTTCAATCCCTTATTAATAAACGCGGAGTTCAGATATGACAAACAACTCCGACCCGGCGCGGGCCGATATCGACTTATTACAATTGAAAATCAATTGTGTCTCCTTAGCGGTAATTATGAGGTTAAACCACGAAAAAAATATGGTTAATCTGAAAGTTATATCGGTCCAAACTGAATAGAAGTAGTGGGCGTAACTAGTTACATATGTAACGTGTACTTATGTAATAATTGAATTACATAATAATTTGATTAAAATGTGATCTGATTACATAATATTTCAATCCCATTGTAATTAGATTACTTTGGATGTGCTATGATATTAATTACAATGTATTTAATTACAAAATAATTTGATTACAATATAACCTAATTACATAGTTTTCAATTATATTATATATTATGTGTTTCATATTATGTGTATTTCAATTAAATATATTATGTGTTTCATTTTCGTATTTGTCAAAAATTTATTAATTTTTTGTATGATCCAGGTGTCTCATTACGGCCATTATTAATATAAATGTGTAATTACGTTTTATCAGATTACTTATAGTATGTAATCTGTTAAAATGTAATTACATTAACTTGCAATTAAATTACAATAAGTACTCATTGCAATTAGTTACTTAAGTAATCTGTTCCAAAGTATTTTAGTGACTAATGTAACTGTAATTTGTAATAATAAAATTAATCTAATTACTTTTTGCCCATCACTGCTGAATAGTAAGCCCGCCGATATCAGGACCAGGGTCCAAGTTACCAGACACACAGGGTCAGGGCTCCAGAGAGAGGAACCTCCTAACAATGGGGGCCGTGTCCAGAAGTACCGCTTTCTGAATCAAGCCCTTGCTCCAGCTGTCCAACGAGAGCCTCCTAAGGTGTATAGTAAAAGGGCGCAGTGCAGCACACCCACAGATATAGATATACCTAGATAACGCAAGAGTAACTACTTCGCGTGCCAAAAATTGCACCAACTTATGATTACAAATCGTAAGCCGCCCCTTTCGCGCTCAGTCCTTTGTACTGCTGGCTGGGTAAGTGTGAGCGAGAGCGCGAGCTTGTGACGTCATAGTAGGTAGTCAAAAAATGGCACGCTTGGTTTTCATACAGTTCGTGATACTTGTGTTATCTATGTATATCTATAACTGTGAGCACACCCCTACGCTATTTTCAAGTTAAACAAATATCAACTTTATTTCAATGACAATTAAGTTGATTTCAGAGTGACTAGCACTATTAAAAAAGTTTTAAAAAGTTAGTAACGTAAACTGAACTCTATTGTGTCGGAATTAAAGTTATTTTTCCATTAAATCATATTTGTTTACATTTTTGGCAAATATATCGAGAACGCAGATTGCGTCGAGGCTCTTGGCTATTAAGTCATTGGCTGTTACGACTGTTGGTATTTACTCAGAGTAACCGGAGCGGGTAATGTAGCGGTGTATCTACAACGCCACATGCGAACAACGCGTCATACTGACGTCACCCAAAATCCTGCATCTCGCAAGCAGAGTTTACCGCGCAACTAGCATAGATACAACGATCCGACATGATCATCGGGCAGTTGCCCGCCAGACACAACACCCGTCTGGTCGGAGGATCCTCCCTTTTCTATAGAGTATGAGTGAACTTTACACTCTGTTCCTCATCCATACTAATATTATAAATTCGAAAGTAACTCTGTCTGTCTGTATGTTACCTTTTAACGTCTAAACCACTGAACGTATTTCGATAAAATTTGGCAGAGAGATCTATCTCTCTGCCAAATTTTATCGAAATCCGTTCTCCGTTCTCCCCCGGGATGCAATCTATTGCATCCCGGGGAAGGACATAGGATAGTTTTTATCTACATACCTCGCGGGCGAAGCCGCGGGTGGAAGCTAGTACCTCTATAAATCTATTACTAACCTGTTGCTGTTGTTGTCTAATCTGTTGTTGTTGTTGAGGCGTGAGCGTCGGTTTATTGTGTATAGGCAAGTCGTAGATAGGTTCCGGCTTCTTCTGTTGTTGTTGTTGTTGCTGTTGAGCTTGCTGCTGCTGTTGTTGTTGTTGTTGTTGAAGCTGTTGATGTTGCTGTTGATGGGCTTGAGCTTGATGTTGTTGTTTTAATTGCTATTATAAAAGAAGGATTTTTGAAATTAATGAAAGGGTTAAGAAATGTTTTATTTTTAATTAAATAAAATAATTTTTAAAATTACACGAAAATAAAAATATTTTATTTTAAAGGACGAGACCAGACTCGTTTCATACAAAGTTGGGCCCAAAACACAAAGTGCCATATTTCATACTGGAAAAAAAAACCTGATTTTAGAACTAAAAAAAAATTATAGGAACACTCGTATTTTTGTTTTTTTAAACTTTGCCCCACACTAGACATTTCTCCTGTATTGTGGGTGGGTGATGGGGGGTGGTTTGTTGTCATTGTAGGTAATATTTGTTTAAAGTCACATCGTTGTCAGTATCGTTATAGCCAAGGAATTAATTTTGTTACGATCCTGGTGGAACGGTACAAATTATCGGTACTGCACGCGTAGCATGAGCACCGGTTTGTCGACGGAAGAGTAGACAAAGATGACATTCCGTGTAGACAGTACGACGGCAGCGAAGTAGAAAGAGTCAACTGCACTTTTTACGAAATTCGTTCTTTTGCTTAATTCGACTCAGAATTCTTTGTTTTGTCATACGATTTTTTTTTCTTTTTGATTCTTAATTTCTACTAATATTAAGTCACATTATAAGGAGGGGCCCATGGCTAAATAATAACAGCCGTACAAGTTGATCGATCACGTTAAGCTACGCTTGCCGCGAATGGTCCGTGGATGGGTGACCATTTTTAAATACCGAGACCCCTCAGTGGCCGGAAAGCACGTTAATTGGTCCCGGCTGTCATTCGTGGATCTTTGATAGTGGATTTTGTTTTTTTTTTTCCTGGGATTTTGTAGATACTTTGTAGCCGTCGAGTAGAAAGTTTTCTACTGTCTTTAGCGATTACAAAATCTCTTCACTGCCTTAGACAACTGACAGTTGTCAGTGTGATTTTGACATTTGGGATAGAAAAATTTCTTCTGAAATAGTCTACATAAAAAAGGACCTAGACAAAGATCGTTTGAAACGAAAGACAAAATGACAGATTTTAGAAAGATTTCTAGGTGGTATGTCAAAAATGCAGAAAAGAAATGTCACTTTGTATAGAAAGCAATGTGTCTACTCTTCGTAGAGATAGAAGTGTTCATGCTACACGTGCTGGAGTTTCGCGTTACGTTATTTTCAGTAACTTTTCAAGTACCTGGTTTTTGGTTTAAAAAAAAAAAAAATGGCATGTTACCTGTAGTCTAATTTGCTCCATAGCATTTGGGTTAACTTTTCCTTCAGCCTTTAGTACGGGCGGAACATTTATTTGTATAGGCACCGTACGTTGTAACACCTGCAACAATTACACTAATATTATAAAGGCGAAAGTTTGTGAGTGTGTGTGTGTTTTTATAAGTTGTTCCTTCTTCACTCTCAAACGGCTGCACCAATTTTGATAAAATTTTGTATGGAAGTAGCTGACACCCTGGATTAACATACAGGGTTACTTTTCAAAGACCATCCAAATTTTTACATGGTGTTCTACCCATGAATATAAACAACTTTCACTATGGGACCAACACTGAAATACACGAAAAAAATAATCTGCTGTTTCATACAAAACTTTAATACCTACTTGACCAAAATGTATGAAACAGCGTGTAGCAGTATCTACAACGCCACATGCGAACAATACGTCATACTGACGTCATGCAAAATCCTACATCTCGCAAGCAGAGTTTACCTCGCGACTAGCATAAATATAACGGCCCGACAAGAATCATCGGGCAGTTGCCTGCCAGACACAACACCCGTCTTGTCGGAGGATCCTTCATTTTCTATGGAGGATGAGTGAACTTTAACTTTATAATAGCACACAGATAATTTATGACTTGTCTTTATTTTTTTGTCCCGGTAATACGTTCCCTTGGCATAATTTTCGACATCCTCGCGGGCGAAGCCACTGGCAAAAGCTGTATTCCCCAAAGGGGTTGGCAGAGGTTTCAAGTTCCACCACATTTCGTCAATCATGTTGTGAGAACTATCTGAGGCACTATACAAAGCCGGTCTGAACCAAGACCCGGGTCATTGTTGGATAAGCGATACAAGCGAATACATCGAAGCGATCTTCAAGTGCGACTTATAAATTTCCATAAGTTCTATCCTATGTCCGATGGATAACTTTGGCCGCGGAAAAAGATGATAATACTGGCGATGATATGATATGATCGCGGGCGCATCACGGATTGATTTGTATTGTCAAATGTCAATATCAAATTGTCAATGTCAATTATTAAATAATGTGTGTTCTCTTTGGTCCCAGGCCCTGACATCAAGCAATGGACAAAATTGTCTACATTTTTTAAGCTTGAGCACGAGGCTTTTGGCTATGTTGTGTGCGTATATTTTGTCTTTTTTTATTTGCAATGTGCGTTTTGTTTTTGCAGAATAAACCGTTTTTCTTTCTTTCTTCTTTATGATGAGATTACCTTAGGTTTGTTCGTAGTCTGAGCGGCTGCAGGTGGCGGTTTGTCGGACACGGCCATCTGCGCCATCTTGTCGGCGAGTTGTTTCTGTTGAACGTCTATGGATTGTCGTTTCTGCTGCACTTGCGACGGTGTTAAGTTCGGCGGCTGCGTTTTTGGTAATGCCTGTTAATAGAAAACCACACTAATATTATAAAGGCGAAAGTTTGTGAGTGTGTGTGTGTTTGTATGTTTGTTACTTCTTGACACTCAAACGGCTGGACCAATTTTGATAAAATTTTGTATGGAGGGAATAACATATAGGCTACTTTTTATCCCGATATTCTCCCGGGATTGAAACTTATGCGGGTGAAACCGCGGGGTGCAACTAGTCTTCGATGTCTCACACATCTGCGGTGGAAACGCGGCCCAAAAGTAGACTGGTAAAAATTCCCGAAGCTAGGTTTGCCCGAGACTGTGGTGGCCGCGACATAGCGTCCGCAATTTACCGTCGAATGACTTCACTGAAAAGATTTTTTTGAAATGTTAAAAGTTGGTGTGTTTTTGAGAGCGCTTTTTGACACCGTATATTCAAACACAGCTGCCATTTTTATGACAGCCGTCGCTGCGGCCGTTATGGGGCGGCCATCGCTCTTCTAGAAAAGCGTAGTTTAAGGGGAATGCTCCAACCAGCCCGCGAAATTCAAAATTTCTTGCGTTTTTTGCAATTTGCAGGCCAGTGCTAGGTTGTATGTTGATTAAAATATGATTCGCGGCTGTAAGACGTATGTAGTTACAGAATTATAAATCATCAAAACCACCAATACAACCCTCCAACTTCATAAAGGAGTAAGAACCAAAAAAAAACAGAAAAAGTAATTCCTACAGCTTTATGAACTTAGAGCGTTTTATTGATGATTTTGATGATTATAATTCTGTAACTACATATGTCTTACAGCCGCGAATAATATTTTAATCAACATACAACCTAGCACTGGCCTGCAAATTGCAAAAAACGTAAGAACATTTGAATTTCGCGTGCTGGTTGGAGCATTCACCTTAAGGCATTCAAACCGCCTTTTTGTTCTTTGTGATTGACGTGTAAAAGTGTTTGTACAAACCTACTTACATAATCAGCCTATAATGTTCCCACTGCTGGGACACAGGCCTCCTCTCTGTGAGAAGAAGTGGGCCGTAATCCACCACGCGGGCCCAGTGCGGGTTGGTAGATGTCACTTGTCTTCGAATTTTTGGTTCTAGGACATGCCGGTTTCCTCACGATGTTATCCTTCACCGTTTTGAGAGCAGATATAATTTACACAAAGTAAAGCGCCTGTCTGGGTTAGAACCTACGACCTACAACTCGTAAGTCGTGGCCGTCACCATTCGGCCACCACTGCTCTAAACCTACTTACAGGAAATAAACCATTTATCATTTTTATCATTACAGTTGTGCATAAAGTCCTAATCACAGATATAGATATACCTAGATAATGCAAGTATCACGAACTGTATGGAAACCAAGCGTGCCATTTTTTTGACTACCTACTATGACGTCACAAGCTCGCGCTCTCGCTCACACTTACCCAGCCAGCAGTACAAAGGACTGAGCGCGAAAGGGGCGGCTTACGATTTGTAATCATAAGTTGGTGCAATTTTTGGCACGCGAAGTAGTTACTCTTGCGTTATCTAGGTATATCTATATCTGTGGTCCTAATAAATAAAAAGTAATAAAATGATGTGTTACAGGTGGTTTGGGCGCGATGGGCGGCGGTTTCGTCGGTTTGGGCTGCGCGGGAGGCTCGATTGGCGGCGTCTGCATTCCCGACACCCTGCCCGCCGGGGGCTCCTGCTCACCCTGCAACGAATACACGGTGTTAATACAGTTATTAGGGAATCTTCAAGATCGGTGCTAAACAACATTGGTGTGATAATGAACTTTCCAAAGATATGGTAAAGGAAGTTGAAGTACTTATTCAAATAAAAATGATATGGGTCGTCCCGCCTGCTTCTAACTTTTATTTAATTTAAAATGGGCTTGTTTTTAGCTTTTCAGTTTTTTACCGCAGTCGGGTTTTTTATTTTTTTAAATAACTTTTTTTTATTTCCAGCTTTTTAGTTTACAAAATAAATGTGAAAGATTTCGCAGACGATTTAGTTCTTGGTACGTGTCTTTTACGATTTTTCACTTCAAATAACTTTTAACCCTATAAGTTATATATATACTTGTAATCAACTTTTAAAACCCTTTATTTTGATACCCCACTCGATAGGTTTTGAGAAAAAAAAATTTTTTTGAAGACAATATTACGCAAAAAATCGGCTATATTTTTTTTTTCATTTGATATACCCAGTGTCACTCTCACAATTAAGACGAATCTAACGGCACCTCTCAAGCTGAAATCGATCAAGCCGTTTAGGCTACAGAGCGTGCCAAAGAAATATACATACATACACTCGAAAAACATAACCCTCCTTCTGAAGCAGCCGGGTAAAAAATTACAGTCGATGATAATAATTAGCGTTTTGCCCGCCACAGTCATGTATAGATGACAAACCAAAATGTGCCCAGCACGCCACGGTTCGACTACATGATAGACTTTGACGCCGAAGAAGGTATGTTTTTGATTTTTTGACTTGTGGCGGTCAAAACGTCAGCCAAAAATTAAAGTCAGAAAAAAAAGTACTATTTTCTTATGGGAAATGACGTCTTAAGGGGGCGCATAAAGCCAGCAAAAAATCAAGTTTCACCCGTGCCCCCTCTCATCAAACACGACGAAAACAGTTCCCGTAATGTGCGACGGAAGATGATTTCTTCCACGAACTAAGAACGTCGTAAGTGCTATAAGCTTATCATCGTAATAAAACCACAAATAAAAGGAATAAAAAAAAAATGCTTCCACAATTTTTGTCGCCTTGTGTTATTACATTAATCATCAAATTTTTATTCTAGTAGTCATAAGCATACTATGTACAAATCGAAAAGTCGTGAAATTAGGAGGTAACTTCGTGATGTTTTTTTATCTATAAAAGTTTATTTTTTTGTGTTTCTGTTACACAATAAGTGTGGAAATATCATGTAGTTACTCATGTTATTTTTATTTTATACCTAAGTCTTATCAATTTCATAAAAAATCATATTGAAGTTAGGCTATTTTGCTTTCTACCCCGCCTTAAGCATATTCTATTATTACAGCGAAAGTCTACAATTTAACCCCCAGCTGCTCTTTGAGATTGAAAATGGAAAAAACCATATTTTTTTAATAACAAGTTTATAGTTAAAACGTGTTCCGGATGTTAAATTTAATTAAACGTTGGTATTTTTAGGGTTTCGTACCCAAACGGTAAACACGGAACCCTATTACTAAGACTCCACTGTCCGTCTGTCTGTCACTCACAGCAAGTGTACAAACACTCGCAGCGTGTTTGTACACTTGGTTACCACAAGTAAAGCGCGCGTCGCTTCGTTAGAATAACAATAATGCACTTACATTAGCACTCTTGCACTGTTGTTTCTTCTTGTTCAGTATCGATCGTAGTCGTTCTCTCGTCTCGTTGAAATTTCGAGGCACGGGCGTCGTCATAGGAGGCTGTAAGAAATTTAAAAAAAAAATAGTACTGTAACCAATCACGACGGCACGGTTGGTGCAGTGGTTAAGCGATTGACTGCTGCGCTACGTGTCGCGGGTTCGATTCAAGTAGTTGTTCCGGGTCTGGCTGTTTGTGTGTGTGAGTTTAAATATTTGTAAACGCACCCACAATACAGGAGACATTCCTAGGGTGGGGCAACGTTTTTAAAAAAAATTCTATCTGCCTAGCCTTTTCCCAACTATGTTGGGGTCGACTTCCAGTCTAACCGGATGCAGCTGAATACCAGTGTTTTACATGGAGCGACTGCCTATCTGACCTCCACAACCCAGTTAATTAATGGGTAAGATGATACCCTGATACCCCTTGGTAAGACTGGTTATCCGAGTTTTGGACTTCTGACTACCCCTACTACTGTACTACTACTGTAACGACTGTGAAAGATCTACGAATGATAGCCGGGACGGCTTAACGTGCTTTCTGAGGCACGGAGGCAACATTTTTTTGTTTTCATAATTAAATTTCTTCGTTAAACTAGTACTGAAATTAGTAAGAAACAAATAAAAGTCTTCACAATAACCTTAATCGAATAGCAACATATATTTTATTTTATTTATTTGGCTCACCAATAATTGAATACATTGACACAAGAATATGAGATACATCCAATAGACTTATAGACCAGTGTACCAATCTCTTACAGGTAAGCACATCATTCATTACTTATTTATCGATTGATATTGAGTGCCTACTTAAAATTAGATGAGTTATAGTAACGGGTAGTTGTTATAATACAGGGTTACTTTCCAAAAAAAACCAACTGTTTTGTACATTTTGGTCAAGTAGGTATTGAAGTTTTGTATGAAACAGCTGTTTTTTTTTTTCGTGATTTCAGAGTTGGTCCCATAGTGAAAATTGTTAATTACGATTCATGGGTAGAACACCATGTAAAAATTTGGATGGTCTTTGAAAAGTAACCCTGTATGTGATATACTTACAGCATGTCCAAACACGGTGCAGTAACAGCAGGTGCACGGCTGCTCGGTGCCTTCACCAGCGCACGCCACGCCGCCGTGACCCACTGCGGAATATAAGCTATAATAGTGTGCATACACGAGAGCGGCACGCGTCAACAGCAGAGGCATACTGCAGCCGTCGACACCCTTTGACGCCCGCCGTCGACTACATACCGCTAGTGTAATTGAGCACCGTACTAAAATACACAACGACAGCGACACGTTGTCGGCGGCAGCCGTCGACGGCCGTCGTCGACGCGTCGACTACATACCGCTCGTGTATTTGAACACCGTACTGAAATACACAACGACAGCGACACGTTGTCGGCGGCAGCCGTCGACGCCCGTCGTCGACGCGTCGACTACACACCGCTCGTGTATTTGAGCACCGTACTGAAATACACAACGACAGCGACACGTTGTCGGCGGCAGCCGTCGACACCCGTTGACGCCCGTCGTCGACTACATGCCGCTCGTGTTTGAGCACTGTACTGAAATACACGACAGCGACACGTTGTCGGCGGCAGACATCGACGCGTCGTCGGTTGTCGCCGACACGCGTCCATGCTTGTAGTAGCCTCTATCGTCGACGCGTGTCGGTCGTGTCTATGCACACTAAGGATAAGTGCATTTTTTTCATTGTTCCGGTGGTAAATAAAGATATTTGAAAAAATAATAGTTTATAAACTTATTTTTTATTTAATTATTATGTGGCTTATTTCAGTAATATTTACATTTTTGAAATGCGCTAATTAAGCCCTTTCATTTGATATCCAACAAGGCACCATCCCAAAATATTTATTTTGAAATTCATTACTTTGTCTTCTAGACGGCGCCATATTGAATTTAGTGTGACGTCACATAGCCTATAACCAGTGGATGGTCAAGACGCTTCGAACGATACCTCATATGTCAAATTATTATAAGTACTTTTGGAGTTATGAGGGAACAGATGAACGAACATACATACATACATAACGGTTCAAATCATAACCCTCCTTTTTGCTTCGCTGTAGTCAGGTAAAAATAAAAATGATTCTCCATTGAACTGTTACATAGAATTGTAAGCAAAATCAATACTAACCTTTACAAACATGCTGCTGATGATTAAGGTTCTCGCAAGCCTTAGCCACCGGCTTCGGCTTCACGACAGGCTTCTTGACCTCTTTCTTTTTATCAGCCTTCTTATCACCGTCATAACACTGCTTCACAATATCCCCTAAACACACACTATCATTATCCTTGCAAGAGTTACACACACAATCGTTGGTCCACTTGCAGTCCGTCTTCGGTGTATCACAGACGTCACTCTCAGACTTACTCTGTCCGTTTCTTAAGCTTATCCGTTGAAAAGCGACGGCGTTTAAAGTCTGTTTTGCGTTTCGAAGCGCTTGCGCCGAATATTTAGCTAAGTCTTCATGGTTTTGGGGGGAGATTGGCTTCTCTTTCGAGTCGTCGTCTTCCTTGTCAGATTTTAAACTGTCTTCTAAGTCCTCGTCCAGTAATTTCGCGTCGATTGACGAGCATATTGAAATGACGTGTTTTTTATATGTCTCTGGGACTGGAAGTCCTTGCGTTATATATGATTTGATAGTGTAGAAGCTGTCTAATAATGATTTCTCTCCTTTAGATGTGAGGATGGCCTCGCATTTCGCTAAAAGAGCGTCGTTTTTACATTTTTTATCGTCTTCTTCCACTTTTTCCTTCGGTTTCTCTTCTTTTTTCTTCGGTGGGTCAGTTTTTTTAACGACACGAATGCTAGCTTTACCTATAATCTTACTCAAGCCTTTGGCTGCGAGGATTTCAGCTTCGCTCGCGTTTTGAGTTGTCTTCACAGGTTGAGGAACAGTTTTATTAAAATGTTCTTTTAATTTCTCCTCGTATTGTTCTAATTTGTACAGCATAACTAGCCACTCGTCCCCGGAAAGGTTTTTCTTAGGTAAAGTCTCCATATATTGCTTATTAACATCTCTTAATCTTTCAATAAAATAATCCCGTTTTTTCTCACTAGGCATAGAGGAAAATTCTGGAACGTTATCCGGCTTTTTTATCTGGAAATCCATGAGGTCTTGGATAACGTTGACAGCTGTCTCAGGGTCGGTTAGAATCCAGTTGGCAAGCGGTTGTGACTCACAGCACCGCCGCAAAACGTTCATATATTTGAACTTTAGACCCTTTACCATGACTTTTTTCTCAGGAGTCAGTTTAGGGAATTTCATAATGAGAATATCTAGTGTATTGCCGACTGATGTTGTTAGTAAAATCTGTCTAACGGACTCTCTCGAGTCACTATCCGAGTCCCTATGCATTTCATGGTGTTTCTTTAACTCATCTAACTTAGCTGCCATTCTATCGGGATCCGGGACGAAATTCTTTCCAGCCAAATCCTGTATATAGCTATAAAATTTGTCTAACATAGCTTCGATTTCATTCTCTAAAATTTCGACGGGTATGCCTTTAAATTTCGACGCCACATAATGCTTCCACGAGTTGAAACGTGATTTTACTAAGTCTCTCAACTCTTCCATACTCAATGCATCCTTCACAGAATTATCGAATAAGGTCGACGCTTTTGAGTACATTTCGGAGTTTAGACTATTTTTGGGTAACGCAAACAGTTCTTTGTCTTCCTCTAAACACTTGGCTAGGACAGGACTTTTATTTTGTTTCAAATACTCGAACACTTTGTTTATAACAACTTGAGCGGAGATTGAGAAGAGTAAATCTTTGAAATCTTCGCGGTTCTTATTCTTCATTAACGCCTGCAAATCCTTTTCATCTTTCAATAATTCAACTATATCTTTATTATCTAATTCAAAAGTCATTGTGCCTATAATATCATTAGTTTCAACGTTATTCTTAATTCTACGCTGCGTTTTGCGTTTAGCAGTATTTTTCGTCACTTTAACACTATCCCTAGTCTTGTTAAGTTTTAACTCTCGGATTTGTTTCAGCGTTTCCGGCGTGAGTTGGGCTTCGTTGTTGACTTCCGGTAGGCTGTTTATGATGGACGCGAATTCGGGGAGTTCGTACGACGCGTTAGCGAACTCGGAGAGTTTTGACGCAATTTCGGGCATGTTCGCTAGAATTTGAGGCATGTTTTCGACGAGCTCCACTAATTTTGTGTTAGCTGTGTTAATATCTATGGGGTCCTCAGTGTCGATCTTGTCTAGAAACTCCGCTGAGTTTTTGTCTAATGTCATCATAACCTCGCATATTTGTTCGAGCGAAAGTTGCCCATCGTCTTCCTTTTTTCCGTCTTTAATACTGTTGTAAGAATTAATAATATTTTGACACTCCTCCATAGCTTTTTTTATTTCTAGTCCAAACGACACATACTTATAGATGTTCGTATCTTTATCATTGTCTATCTCCGTCACAGTTTCCTTTTCATCTTTCACTAGTAAAGGCGTTCTGCGCGCGTTTAGCGGTATGTTCAAAACTTCCGGCGTAATTTGTTGATTAAAATCTCCTTTGTCGTCCTTATTTAAAAACTTGTTGACAGAGAGTAACCTCTGGTTCGGCTTGGAGGAATACACGGGCATCGGTTCGGGGGTGGTCGGGGACATCTCTTGAAGCGGGGGACTGACCGATTCGGGGTACTTCCCTTCAACCTGCAAGAAAGAAAGATCCATACTATCACACTAATATTATAAAGGCAAAAGTTTGTGAGTGTGTGTGTGTGTGTTTATATGTTTGTTACTTCTTCACGCTCAAACGGCTGGACTAATTTTAGATAACATTTTACATGGATGTAGCTGACACCCTGGATTAACATATAGGCTACTTTTTATCCCGATATACCCACGGGATCGACACTTACGCGGGTGAAATTATAAAATCGAAAGTAACTGTCTGTCTGTCTGTATGTGACCCTTTCACGCCTAAACCACTGAACGGATTTCGATAAAATTTGGCAGAGAGATAGATTGCATCCCGGGGAAGGACATAGGATAGTTTTTATCGACATACCTCGCGGGCGAAGCCGCGGGCGGAAGCTAGTAATACGATAATTTGCAGTAAAGGAAAATCTAAGTCAAACGCAAAAAGAAAACTAAGTTGGGGTAAATATGCGTCGCATTCAAGTATAACGGCCATCGCTCAGCAAAAGCTTGCGTCATAATTGAAAATCGCTTTCAATTATGACGCAAGCTTTTGCTAAGCGATCGAGATACGAGAGAGATGCGAGCGAAAGAGATGCGAGCGTCGCGCAAATACGCGATCGTATCGTTCATATGTCACTTTTTGTACGGTGAACCGAAACGCGCAGTCGCGCCGACAGAGGGCGCTACTGGTTTTCAGATCAAAAAGTGACATATGAACGGTACGACAGCGATCGCGTTTGGTTAGGACGCGGTTTAAAGTGGTTTACCTAGTGTGGTAAAGTAATTTTATTCCATATAGTTAATGTAAACAAAATATTGTAAAACATTTTTAAAAGAATAACGGTGGAGTTTCTTGTCCATTCTTCTCCATACGAAACTAGATAACGCAAGAGTAACTACTTCGCGTGCCAAAAATTGCACCAACTTATGATTACAAATCGTAAGCCGCCCCTTTCGCGCTCAGTCCTATGTACTGCTGGCTGGGTAAGTGTGAGCGAGAGCGCGAGCTTGTGACGTCATAGTAGGTAGTAAAAAAATGGCACGCTTGGTTTTCATACAGTTCGTGATACTTGCGTTATCTAGGTATATCTATATCTGTGGGGCGACTAGATTCAATTCAATTTTTTGTAAATTTTGTAGTTACTTAACACGTTAACTGACCTCTACAACCCAGTTACCGGGTAATACGAAACCCCTTGGTAAGACTGGTTGTCAGACTTTCGGGCTTCGAGGACGATAACGACTGTCAAAGATCCACGAATGACAGCCGGGACCAACGGCTTATCGTGCTTTCCGAGGCACGGAAGGGTCTTGGTATGTAAAGATGGTCTCCCATCCACGGACCAACCTCGGCAAGCGTAGCTTAACCTGATCGATCGACCCGTGTGGCTGTCATTAATTAGCCATAATATTAGTTAGTATAAATATAACATTACCTGCACATTAAACTCTTCGGGCAAACTGTCACTGTTCAGCGCAAAATTCGAAAACTTCGCGAGACACTCCTTCATTTCCTTGCACATTTCCACCGTCTCCTTCTCACCCACTATCGTTTCCGTATCACTGATGTTGTCCTCTCTTTCCAACGGGAACGCTTCGGGTGGTTCCGCCTCGGTCTTGACATCTTCGGTTTTGAGGTCGTCTGTGAGTAGCTGTGTCGTCTGGGCGGGGGCCTTGTGTTTGAGCATTTGTAGTATTTTATGTGGTTTGCTAATGATGGAGGGTGAGGTGGGTTTTAATTTGCGTTTTGATGCGGTTGTGAGGCGCGGCACTTTGGGACTGGCGGTGCGTCTTTTGCGGCGGGGCAGGTCTTCGATTAGAGTGACGTTGCTTTCTGGTAGGCTGCGAAGAGAAATGTTTAGGTTAAAATAATTTCTACGCTACCCAAAACTGTCAAATTTTCCCAATTAACCTTGAACCTTATGCTTTAGCAATAAAGTTGAAAATCTATTAAAGAAATTTGACAGATTGTAGTAGCTTGATGTGCTGGCGTCTGTACTAAAGCTTGTCTTTAAGGTGCCACTAGTCGATATTTTTTCCATACAAATTTTGGGAGGGTAATACTCGAATGTTTGACATTGTGCATCCAAAGTTAAGCATGATATCGTTTTGTCTTATTATTAATTTTGTCTGTACGGAAACAGGAGAGTAAAATAAAATGCCATTAAAAAGTTATGAGCCAACAAAAATTCGTTTTTCTTGCTATGCTTAACGTAATTTTGAGTGTAAATAAGTAATAAAAGAACTGTAAAATCTTCAAAACAAAGTCGGTACCGACAAAGCTCAGTTATCGAAGAGTTCAATAAACTTTATTTGTTATTGATTTATGCAGTGGTTTTTTTCATAAAACTCGATTTTCCAAAGACCTATTCGAATTTTTTTACGCGCCCATCAGTTCGGAACGATGTTTCTGTGCGTGAGAACTAGACGTTGTGCGTGTAGACTAGCGTCTAACTGCTCATCACTGTGGTTCAGAATGATGGACTGAATCCTTAGTAACAGGATGCACGTCAATGACCTTGCGACCCTGTACGTATCACCTCATGTACCCATTTTCAAGCAAATAAATGGTTCGATATGATTAGAATAAAATTCTCTTTATTATGTACAGAGTATAGACGCCAGTACATCAAGCTACCCGAAACTGTCAAATTTTCCCAATCAACCTTGAACCTTAAGCTGTAGGGATAAAGTTGAAAATCTATTAAAGAAAGGACAATGCTCATGGATGTATGGAATCCTGTACCATGCTGCATCAAAGTCAAACTTTGTTTTTTATAGATTACACGTATCATATTAACTCCTACAAAAGTCTTTTTTTGTAAACAAAAGCCGGGTTTCGGAGATTTTCAGGCACGGGCCTGGTCCTGATCGGACGGTGAGCTACCCATTACTCTCCGCCTGCGTACCAGATATTTAGCTACAGTTTCGCTCACCTCTCCCGTTCCTGTCGCAGCTGGTCCTCCAGCCACATCCGTAGTCTATGGTAGTAGAGCTGCTGGTCCCGCATATGCATCACTTTGCGTCTCACCTAAAACAATACAACGTAGCTTTATGCGTGATAACTAGCGATTTGGGTGTACTATACAAGATGGAGGCGAAAATCTATTTAAATAAAATTCAGAGTCCTGACTGACTGATATATCAACGCACAGCCTAAACCACTGGTCCTAGAGACATGAAATTTGGTGGGCGTGTTCTTTGTGAAAAGTAGGTATCCACTAAGAAAGGGTTTTTCGAAATTCCACCCCTAAGAGGGTGAATGGGGGGAGTGTGGATGCACTCGGACGAAGTCGCGGGTAAATGCTAATATGACAATAAAATTTATTAAATTATCACCTAAGTGGAGTAGGGCAGGACATGTAGCCAAACGAGAAAATAGCCGATGGAGCAAAGCTGAGTTGAAAAAGCCGACGGCGCAAATATATCCAATCAATCTTCGTAGCTATGTTGGGGTCGGCTGCCAGTCTAACCGGATGCAGCTGAATACCGTACTTTACCTGTACTTTACATGGAGCGATTGCCTATCTGACCATCATAACCCAGTTACTGGGTGATACTTTAATTTGACTGGCCCGTTGGTCTAGTGGTTAGTGGCCCTGACTGCTATGCCGGAGGTCGTGGGTTCGATTCCCACCCAGGACAAATGTTTGTGTGATGAGCATGATCATTTGTTCTGTGTCTGGGTGTAATTTATCTATAATATGTATGTATTTAGAAATATATAAGTATGTTTATCAGTTGTCTAGTACCCATAACACAAGCTCTGCTTAGCTTGGGACTAGACGGCGTTGTGTGATAGTTGTCGAATATATTATATATTATTATTATACGATACCCCTTGGTAAGACTGGTTGTCAGACTTTCGGACTCCTGACGACCCTTAACGAATGTCGTAGATTCACGAATGACAGCCGGGACCAACAGCTTAACGTGCTTTTCGAGGCACGGACAACAGCGGCAAGCTTAACTTAATCGATCGGTCTGAGCGGTTGTTATTACTTGGCTACAAGCTCTTCTGTCATCATCTATTCAATTTGTCATTATTTTACTAGTAGCGCTCCGAGGTTTCACTCGCAAAAGTGTCGATCCCGTGGGAATATCGGGATAAAACCTATAGTATGTCCTTTCCCGGGACTCAAATTGTCTCTATACCAAATTTCATCTAAATCGGTTCAGCGGTTTAAGCGTGAAGAGGTAACAGACAGGCAGACACACTAATATTATAAATGCGAACATTTATAATGTTAGTATGGAATTGTCAATGTCGGTGTTTCCAAGGATATCCTTTGGAATGTCTGCCCGTGGGCGTGCTACAGGCTCCAGGCCCCCTACCTCCTTGAACCGCTGCAGATGGTACTCGGGGCACAGCGCGCGGCACGGCTGGTGCGGCGCGGCGGGCGGCGGCGAGCCGGGCGGCGGCGGATTGTCTACCCGTGGGCGTGCTACAGGCTCCAGGCCCCCTACCTCCTTGAACCGCTGCAGATGGTACTCGGGGCACAGCGCGCGGCACGGCTGGTGCGGCGCGGCGGGCGGCGGCGGATTGTCTACCCGTGGGCGTGCTACAGGCTCCAGGCCCCCTACCTCCTTGAACCGCTGCAGATGGTACTCGGGGCACAGCGCGCGGCACGGCTGGTGCGGCGCGGCGGGCGGCGGCGAGCCGGGCGGCGGCGGATTGTCTACCCGTGGGCGTGCTACAGGCTCCAGGCCCCCTACCTCCTTGAACCGCTGCAGATGGTACTCGGGGCACAGCGCGCGGCACGGCTGGTGCGGCGCGGCGGGCGGCGGCGAGCCGGGCGGCGGCGGATTGTCTACCCGTGGGCGTGCTACAGGCTCCAGGCCCCCTACCTCCTTGAACCGCTGCAGATGGTACTCGGGGCACAGCGCGCGGCACGGCTGGTGCGGCGCGGCGGGCGGCGGCGAGCCGGGCGGCGGCGGATTGTCTACCCGTGGGCGTGCTACAGGCTCCAGGCCCCCTACCTCCTTGAACCGCTGCAGATGGTACTCGGGGCACAGCGCGCGGCACGGCTGGTGCGGCGCGGCGGGCGGCGGCGAGCCGGGCGGCGGCGGATTGTCTACCCGTGGGCGTGCTACAGGCTCCAGGCCCCCTACCTCCTTGAACCGCTGCAGATGGTACTCGGGGCACAGCGCGCGGCACGGCTGGTGCGGCGCGGCGGGCGGCGGCGAGCCGGGCGGCGGCGGATTGTCTACCCGTGGGCGTGCTACAGGCTCCAGGCCCCCTACCTCCTTGAACCGCTGCAGATGGTACTCGGGGCACAGCGCGCGGCACGGCTGGTGCGGCGCGGCGGGCGGCGGCGAGCCGGGCGGCGGCGGATTGTCTACCCGTGGGCGTGCTACAGGCTCCAGGCCCCCTACCTCCTTGAACCGCTGCAGATGGTACTCGGGGCACAGCGCGCGGCACGGCTGGTGCGGCGCGGCGGGCGGCGGCGAGCCGGGCGGCGGCGGATTGTCTACCCGTGGGCGTGCTACAGGCTCCAGGCCCCCTACCTCCTTGAACCGCTGCAGATGGTACTCGGGGCACAGCGCGCGGCACGGCTGGTGCGGCGCGGCGGGCGGCGGCGAGCCGGGCGGCGGCGGATTGTCTACCCGTGGGCGTGCTACAGGCTCCAGGCCCCCTACCTCCTTGAACCGCTGCAGATGGTACTCGGGGCACAGCGCGCGGCACGGCTGGTGCGGCGCGGCGGGCGGCGGCGAGCCGGGCGGCGGCGGATTGTCTACCCGTGGGCGTGCTACAGGCTCCAGGCCCCCTACCTCCTTGAACCGCTGCAGATGGTACTCGGGGCACAGCGCGCGGCACGGCTGGTGCGGCGCGGCGGGCGGCGGCGAGCCGGGCGGCGGCGGATTGTCTACCCGTGGGCGTGCTACAGGCTCCAGGCCCCCTACCTCCTTGAACCGCTGCAGATGGTACTCGGGGCACAGCGCGCGGCACGGCTGGTGCGGCGCGGCGGGCGGCGGCGAGCCGGGCGGCGGCGGATTGTCTACCCGTGGGCGTGCTACAGGCTCCAGGCCCCCTACCTCCTTGAACCGCTGCAGATGGTACTCGGGGCACAGCGCGCGGCACGGCTGGTGCGGCGCGGCGGGCGGCGGCGAGCCGGGCGGCGGCGGATTGTCTACCCGTGGGCGTGCTACAGGCTCCAGGCCCCCTACCTCCTTGAACCGCTGCAGATGGTACTCGGGGCACAGCGCGCGGCACGGCTGGTGCGGCGCGGCGGGCGGCGGCGAGCCGGGCGGCGGCGGATTGTCTACCCGTGGGCGTGCTACAGGCTCCAGGCCCCCTACCTCCTTGAACCGCTGCAGATGGTACTCGGGGCAAAGCGCGCGGCACGGCTGGTGCGGCGCGGCGGGCGGCGGCGAGCCGGGCGGCGGCGGATTGTCTACCCGTGGGCGTGCTACAGGCTCCAGGCCCCCTACCTCCTTGAACCGCTGCAGATGGTACTCGGGGCACAGCGCGCGGCACGGCTGGTGCGGCGCGGCGGGCGGCGGCGAGCCGGGCGGCGGCGGATTGTCTACCCGTGGGCGTGCTACAGGCTCCAGGCCCCCTACCTCCTTGAACCGCTGCAGATGGTACTCGGGGCACAGCGCGCGGCACGGCTGGTGCGGCGCGGCGGGCGGCGGCGAGCCGGGCGGCGGCGGATTGTCTACCCGTGGGCGTGCTACAGGCTCCAGGCCCCCTACCTCCTTGAACCGCTGCAGATGGTACTCGGGGCACAGCGCGCGGCACGGCTGGTGCGGCGCGGCGGGCGGCGGCGAGCCGGGCGGCGGCGGATTGTCTACCCGTGGGCGTGCTACAGGCTCCAGGCCCCCTACCTCCTTGAACCGCTGCAGATGGTACTCGGGGCACAGCGCGCGGCACGGCTGGTGCGGCGCGGCGGGCGGCGGCGAGCCGGGCGGCGGCGGATTGTCTACCCGTGGGCGTGCTACAGGCTCCAGGCCCCCTACCTCCTTGAACCGCTGCAGATGGTACTCGGGGCACAGCGCGCGGCACGGCTGGTGCGGCGCGGCGGGCGGCGGCGAGCCGGGCGGCGGCGGATTGTCTACCCGTGGGCGTGCTACAGGCTCCAGGCCCCCTACCTCCTTGAACCGCTGCAGATGGTACTCGGGGCACAGCGCGCGGCACGGCTGGTGCGGCGCGGCGGGCGGCGGCGAGCCGGGCGGCGGCGGATTGTCTACCCGTGGGCGTGCTACAGGCTCCAGGCCCCCTACCTCCTTGAACCGCTGCAGATGGTACTCGGGGCACAGCGCGCGGCACGGCTGGTGCGGCGCGGCGGGCGGCGGCGAGCCGGGCGGCGGCGGATTGTCTACCCGTGGGCGTGCTACAGGCTCCAGGCCCCCTACCTCCTTGAACCGCTGCAGATGGTACTCGGGGCACAGCGCGCGGCACGGCTGGTGCGGCGCGGCGGGCGGCGGCGAGCCGGGCGGCGGCGGATTGTCTACCCGTGGGCGTGCTACAGGCTCCAGGCCCCCTACCTCCTTGAACCGCTGCAGATGGTACTCGGGGCACAGCGCGCGGCACGGCTGGTGCGGCGCGGCGGGCGGCGGCGAGCCGGGCGGCGGCGGATTGTCTACCCGTGGGCGTGCTACAGGCTCCAGGCCCCCTACCTCCTTGAACCGCTGCAGATGGTACTCGGGGCACAGCGCGCGGCACGGCTGGTGCGGCGCGGCGGGCGGCGGCGAGCCGGGCGGCGGCGGATTGTCTACCCGTGGGCGTGCTACAGGCTCCAGGCCCCCTACCTCCTTGAACCGCTGCAGATGGTACTCGGGGCACAGCGCGCGGCACGGCTGGTGCGGCGCGGCGGGCGGCGGCGAGCCGGGCGGCGGCGGATTGTCTACCCGTGGGCGTGCTACAGGCTCCAGGCCCCCTACCTCCTTGAACCGCTGCAGATGGTACTCGGGGCACAGCGCGCGGCACGGCTGGTGCGGCGCGGCGGGCGGCGGCGAGCCGGGCGGCGGCGGATTGTCTACCCGTGGGCGTGCTACAGGCTCCAGGCCCCCTACCTCCTTGAACCGCTGCAGATGGTACTCGGGGCACAGCGCGCGGCACGGCTGGTGCGGCGCGGCGGGCGGCGGCGAGCCGGGCGGCGGCGGATTGTCTACCCGTGGGCGTGCTACAGGCTCCAGGCCCCCTACCTCCTTGAACCGCTGCAGATGGTACTCGGGGCACAGCGCGCGGCACGGCTGGTGCGGCGCGGCGGGCGGCGGCGAGCCGGGCGGCGGCGGATTGTCTACCCGTGGGCGTGCTACAGGCTCCAGGCCCCCTACCTCCTTGAACCGCTGCAGATGGTACTCGGGGCACAGCGCGCGGCACGGCTGGTGCGGCGCGGCGGGCGGCGGCGAGCCGGGCGGCGGCGGATTGTCTACCCGTGGGCGTGCTACAGGCTCCAGGCCCCCTACCTCCTTGAACCGCTGCAGATGGTACTCGGGGCACAGCGCGCGGCACGGCTGGTGCGGCGCGGCGGGCGGCGGCGAGCCGGGCGGCGGCGGATTGTCTACCCGTGGGCGTGCTACAGGCTCCAGGCCCCCTACCTCCTTGAACCGCTGCAGATGGTACTCGGGGCACAGCGCGCGGCACGGCTGGTGCGGCGCGGCGGGCGGCGGCGAGCCGGGCGGCGGCGGATTGTCTACCCGTGGGCGTGCTACAGGCTCCAGGCCCCCTACCTCCTTGAACCGCTGCAGATGGTACTCGGGGCACAGCGCGCGGCACGGCTGGTGCGGCGCGGCGGGCGGCGGCGAGCCGGGCGGCGGCGGATTGTCTACCCGTGGGCGTGCTACAGGCTCCAGGCCCCCTACCTCCTTGAACCGCTGCAGATGGTACTCGGGGCACAGCGCGCGGCACGGCTGGTGCGGCGCGGCGGGCGGCGGCGAGCCGGGCGGCGGCGGATTGTCTACCCGTGGGCGTGCTACAGGCTCCAGGCCCCCTACCTCCTTGAACCGCTGCAGATGGTACTCGGGGCACAGCGCGCGGCACGGCTGGTGCGGCGCGGCGGGCGGCGGCGAGCCGGGCGGCGGCGGATTGTCTACCCGTGGGCGTGCTACAGGCTCCAGGCCCCCTACCTCCTTGAACCGCTGCAGATGGTACTCGGGGCACAGCGCGCGGCACGGCTGGTGCGGCGCGGCGGGCGGCGGCGAGCCGGGCGGCGGCGGATTGTCTACCCGTGGGCGTGCTACAGGCTCCAGGCCCCCTACCTCCTTGAACCGCTGCAGATGGTACTCGGGGCACAGCGCGCGGCACGGCTGGTGCGGCGCGGCGGGCGGCGGCGAGCCGGGCGGCGGCGGATTGTCTACCCGTGGGCGTGCTACAGGCTCCAGGCCCCCTACCTCCTTGAACCGCTGCAGATGGTACTCGGGGCACAGCGCGCGGCACGGCTGGTGCGGCGCGGCGGGCGGCGGCGAGCCGGGCGGCGGCGGATTGTCTACCCGTGGGCGTGCTACAGGCTCCAGGCCCCCTACCTCCTTGAACCGCTGCAGATGGTACTCGGGGCACAGCGCGCGGCACGGCTGGTGCGGCGCGGCGGGCGGCGGCGAGCCGGGCGGCGGCGGATTGTCTACCCGTGGGCGTGCTACAGGCTCCAGGCCCCCTACCTCCTTGAACCGCTGCAGATGGTACTCGGGGCACAGCGCGCGGCACGGCTGGTGCGGCGCGGCGGGCGGCGGCGAGCCGGGCGGCGGCGGATTGTCTACCCGTGGGCGTGCTACAGGCTCCAGGCCCCCTACCTCCTTGAACCGCTGCAGATGGTACTCGGGGCACAGCGCGCGGCACGGCTGGTGCGGCGCGGCGGGCGGCGGCGAGCCGGGCGGCGGCGGCGCGGGCGCGCGCCCGCCCACCAGCTGCATGCACACCTGCACAACAAGCACACGTGTACGCACACTCACCTGGGATTGCGAAAGTCACGAGCGTTCCTTAAGACAAATCCCAGACGCCTGAAGGATTGCTTTGCAAGGGCAGACACGTGGTCTCTAAATGTCAGACTGCGGTCGAAAGTCACTCCTAAATCCTTAACGCTGGTGACACGAGCGATCACTGTACCCCCCAAAGTATAATCGTATTTTATTGGTCTCAACCCTCGACCATAAGTCATAACGCTGCATTTACCAATATTAAACAACAACTTGTTCGCAATGCTCCACTCATAGACGGTATCGATATCTTTTTGTAGGATTTCGCAATCCACCTCTGTTCTGATCTGTGCAGATAGTTTTAGATCGTCGGCATATAGAAGACATTTTGCAGATCGAATCTTACAAATTAGGTCATTGATCATGATCAGAAACAGAGGCGGCCCCAACACGGATCCCTGACTCACGCCCGAGCGAGTGTAATAAGACTTCGACTCAAAGCAGCCATGCCGGACGAACTGTTTGCAATCCCGTAGGTAGTCGGCGAAGAAGTTAAGAAGGCCGGATGAGAAGCCCATAGCCCCTAACTTTGCCAAAAGCACATCGTTGTCCACTTTGTCGAACGCCTTCCGGAAATCAAAATACAGAGTGTCGACCGATTATACAGTATGCCTTTTAGTCTGTGCTATATAAATGTGTTTTCTTTCAAAACAAGTCAACAGACTCAAACGCAAAGCATTTATTTCAATTAAACCATTTACAGGCACTTTTGAACTGTCAAGAAGTCGGTCAGTCAGAAAATATGAAGCTAGTTGCCCATTCCAAAGCGTAGGTACCTATGGAGAAGAACGGGCAAGAAACTCCATGGACACTCTTTTAAATTATATTTTTACAAAAATATTAGTTACATCATGAATGTTGAATTTACAATTATATGTGAGAACGATGTAAAAAAGAACGCGCACGCGTTAAAAGCGTCCAGAGTACAGCAAATAGTAAGAAAACGATAATCCAAAAATAAAATAATTAAAAATAAGCCGAGGCAGCTGAGTGATGACCAGCCCCAGCAATTTGGCCTCCAAACATGTAAACAAAGTGTGTGTTGTTGGAAAAATAACTTTGATACCCCACACATAAAGTTTGGTTTGCGCTACAACTTCAGATTTTTTGACAACTTTTTCAATAGTCATTCTAAAATCAACTTAATTTACATTGACATAAAGTTGACATTTCTTTGAAATAACATCGAATTTAAATATAGAGCATAGCTTTAATATTCAGATAATGAATCTTACTATCAATATATAACAATATACAAAACTCACCGTAGATAATTTCTTTTGTTTCCTATAAACTTGCAGCTGTCTGCGGTGTACTTCCGGTAGTCGTCGGTACATCGCCATCAACTTCCGGTCTACCTCTGACAGTCCCATGTCCACACGTTTCCTGTAAAAACATTTATTCCAATATAATAAACTATCGACTGCCTCTATGGTCTAGCTAGAGCAGGGATGGGCAACCTTGGGAAGTTGCGAACCAAACCGTAGATCACTAATGAGGTCACGGGCCAAAGGTAGACGCCAGCACATCAAGCTACCCGAAAATGTCAAATTTTCCCAATCAACTTTGAACCTTATGCTGTAGCGATTAAGTTGAAAATCTATTAAAGTTTGACAGATTTTAGTAGCTTGATGTGCTGGCGTCTGTACATAAGATGTAGATAATAAACGAGTGAGTTGCGATAAAATTGTGACTTACAACATTTCTATGTTCTATGTTATGGGTTTGGTTTCCGCACTTAGTCCTTCAGTGGACCATTGTGCGTGAACTTACAACATTTTGTTATGCATTGCTTGTACGGTCCCCGTCACGAGAAGCTATACATTTTGTAAACACACATTCAGGGGTTCGCAACCTTTGGATCAAATAAAAAAAAACAGTTTTGTAATGTTTATTTTTATTTTTAAGGGATATAATTATGTTAACACGCACATCTAATTACTGTCGTCAGACGATTCCGATTATTCTGCATCTGCATTCTGCAGCATTGACAACGTCAGCGTGAACTTACTTCAAAATGGCGGCCAAGATGTTTACGTTCCATGAGCCAGACGCGTTCCAGTACTACAAAACATTAGACGACAGCGCTTCATATCGCTAAAATATAACCCGACCAAGTGAAATTGCTTGTTACTTTCGTATTACAAGTATGTTACTCTGAGTTGACTAAATTTGGCATAATTTGTTGTTGATTAAATTATCGCTACGTAACTTAGTAGAAGTTCTTTGTTTGGCTGGCTACTGTTATGTCATTAAATATGTCATGTCATTAATAATCACTAAATAAAAATCAGCTGTTTCATACAGAACTTCAATACCTACTTGACCAAAATGTATGAAACAGCTGTTTTTTTTTTGGTGATTTCAGAGTTGGTCCCATAGTGAAAGTTGTTTATATTCATAGGTAGAACACCATGTAAAAATTTGGATGGTCTTTGAAAAGTAACCCTGTATAGTAAGACAGGCTGGATATAATTTGTTTGAATGTTCCATTCAAACATTCAGCCAGGTGTCAAATATTTTTAATAGGGTAGTTTAGTTTTAAAAGATATTAGTGGTATAATTATCGTGAAGCTGTATTGTTCTCTTAAAAATATTGTTGCGCGCCACAATTAATTCCTGGTACGTGGTGACATTAGTTACCACTAGCGCCATCTAGTATCGAGTAGCGGAACTATTAATCAAGATCCTTCTAGAAATTTCGATGCGAGAACATTCTAGAACTTTCTCGAACTATCGTCATCTGTTCTGTTCCGGTATGTACATTCTAGATGTTTTTACAATGGAAGGTTTTAGAACTATCTGCGGCAATATATAAGGCCGATGTGGGCCGCGAGCGACGCAGTTTGGATACAGCGACACAAGCGAACACATCGAAGCGATCTTCAAGTGCGACTTAGAGCGATCAGTAGTGCAATTGTGTGTTATAATTAGTGTGTTTGAGTTGTAATTAGTGTTGTTGATTAATGTGTTATTTTTAGCTATTAAATCGGCAGTTTTTATTGTCACGAACCCGGAGCTCGTAACAATATATTATTAGTTCCAAGTTAAAGGCTTTTCAATCAGATCCCACCTATAGGTATTCTAGAGGTCCCGTCTGGACCTCTACAGTACTATGCTGCCGTCTTAACGAAAAGTGCAATAACTAGGTTAAACCTGATTTCGAGAAAAACGCGGTTAAAGATTTTTTTTGTTTTGTTTGTATCTCCATCACTATAATAATATGCTTAGTATTAAAACCGGCTACGTCATGGATACGTGAAAAGTGTCTAAAAAGAATATTTAGATCTCATTCTGCAGATTCCAATTATGTACTTATCTCAATTTGGGGCAAAACTCGAGTTATTGCACTTTTCGTAAGAACGGCAGTATGATGGTACTTTATTTATTTTTATTTATTTATTAAGGTACACCAACAGCTTCTATGTATAATTTATCTAAAAGTCTCGGTCTTACACAGCCGCCAATTACAGGATTACCAGCATTCTCAGAAATAAGTGATCACACATAATAACAAAACCAAAATAAAGGCTACAACTTAAAAATTTTACGGCAAAATACTTTTTAAACTTAAGATTAATAACAAAAAGTAAAATAAAAAGACGAACAACATTGCAATTTTGCCCCTAAAACTAAGACAAAGTAAATAATAATATAAATAGAAATGAGATCATAATGGAAAGTATAGTTTCTAAAAACAATTTATCTCGCGCACGAGGATTCCGTAACATCCGGGTTTATGCATAAGGTTTATGTTTATGAAATTAAATGTTTTAGTTTTTATTTTTATATATTGAGTTGACTGAATGAAAGGTAAATTGCGGTTTACGATTTATGACGTATTAAAAAAAAACTACTTACTAGATCTCGTTCAAACCAATTTTCGGTGGAAGTTAACATGGTAATGCACATCATATATTGTTTTTAGTTTTATCATTCTCTTATTTTAGAAGTTACAGGGGGGGGGACACATTTTACCATTTTGGAAGTGTCTCTCGCGCAAACTATTCAGTTTAGAAAAAAAATATATTAGAAACCTCAATATCATTTTTGAAGACCTATCCATAGATATCCCACACGTATGGGTTTGATGAAAAAAAAATTTTGAGTTTCAGTTCAGTTAAGTATGGGGACCCCCAAAAGGAAATTGCTCATTTCTCTACTGACCGCCGTTGCGCATCAAACAATTTTGTATGCTACCATAAATTGCATATAAAAGCGGGGTAATGTCGTACTTTCATAGGAAATTAAAATTATCCATTTATATATTGGGGTTTTTGTTGTACTTTGATTTTCTGCTCAGTTTTGAGGTTAGTTTTATAACAAATCTTTCACCAAAAAAACAGTATTTTACAACAATATGATTTGATTCACATAAAACAACAGAAAATAGTTCCAATAAATCAATGAATGATCCCAATTAAATAATATTACAAAGGTAGGTCATGCTAAATGTAGGTTTTGATAGGAAATAGAAAATAAAAATGCTTGAATATAGGAATGCAATAGTTTCATTGGTCCATATTATCATCATATTCATAAAATATGTCTAAAAGCGGAGCCGGTGGCTCCACAGACCTAAATCGAGCCCAACTAAGATACCACAAAATGGTCATAATGAGAGCACATCATCCCATTGTCTGATTACCCACCAAACAATTGCAATAATAGCTATTAATATCACCTAGGTACTGAGTTACTTATTAATTAAAATGTAAGCGTAACCTTTCTGCTGAGATGTCGTGACTTAATTCTTCCCCTTACTAAATACGTGTCCGTTCCCAGTACCATCGGCAAGTCAACCTCAATGTCGTTTGCTAGTTCAATTCCGCATATTTCGTTCCTACTCACATGCTCCCAATAATACGACTAACATCTAAAAATAAATATAATAGATATATCATATTCAGTAAAGAAATTGATCTTAGCATTAGTTTAATAGAAAATATACATATTGTATTAGTTTAATAGAAAATACACATATTGTCACAGACAGGCAAAAGTCACAAACAAAATCAAATCAAACTAAGAAAAGTATAACTGGTGGTTCTTAATTCTCATCTCATCATCTTCCTCTTAGCGTGTCGATAGCAATCTAAATGGACTCGGCCCAGAATTCAGCTACTTGTTTGCCGCCATCACCAGCGTCCTTCAGTTCCAGTAAAGTGCAGCAGACGGGACACGATATTAAGTGTCCCATCGTTTGTGGAACAGCACAACATTTACACTGCGGTGTCGTCTATGAATCTCCACCTGAACAGGTTGTCCTTACTTCGGCCAACCGTGGTCCGAAGGTTACCCAAGATAACTCATGTCCTGGTAGGAGCTCTTCAGCCGGTGGAACGAATGGTTTGGGTAAGGAAGCACTGTGTCGCCACAGCTTCAGGTTGTATTGTGATCGTTCGCAAGTGAGTGGTACAACACACTTCCCCACTTTTCTCATCATGATGCATTTAAATGTATATTTTGAACTTAGTTAAACAGCTTCTAGTATTAGCTGTAAACAACAAAATACAAATGTGCTGAAAGACTTCCATTATATCCGTTGCCTCTCCGACTTGATGACGGGGTACACAGCTCCCACAGCGTGACATTTTTAACGAAATCGTTGGTGGTTTACTGCACTGAAAACACAGGCCGTAGTCGTAAAAACGTTCTACACAATCCACAGCACAGAAACAGTACAATGGTCTCTATAAGAATTCTTGACCGTGCAGAAATCTGAAGACTCAACTGGACACGTTGTTAACGCAATGATAAGTTATTTTTTAGCACAACAAACTCAACAACTATCAATAAACAAGTAATAACAATGTTCGCTGCGAAGTGCTGGTCGGCAGGTCGACCGACATGAGATGCTTTCCAATTTTTATAATAATGGTTGTTTGACAAATAATTATTGACAGTGAGTGACACTTTCGACACATTTGGCAGTTCACCTTTCACATTGCCCGTGATAGTGTTACCAACAGTTAATCTTAATCACCCTGTCCATGTGATTTAATAATAATAATAATAATAATATATTCGACAACTATCACACAACGCCGTCTAGTCCCAAGCTAAGCAGAGCTTGTGTTATGGGTACTAGACAACTGATAAACATACTTATATATTTCTAAATACATACATATTATAGATAAATTACACCCAGACACAGAACAAATGATCATGCTCATCACACAAACATTTGTCCTGGGTGGGAATCGAACCCACGACCTCCGGCATAGCAGTCAGGGCCACTAACCACTAGACCAACGGGCCAGTCAATATAATAATAGTCAGATTTGTCAATAATAGAAATAGTTTTAATTAGTAAAGTAATGTAACTTACACTAACAAGTATGGACAAATAATTAGTCTGAAATAAATGATTTAATTTAATATTATTTTAAAGATCTTAAAAATATATAATTATATTAAGTTAATTATGTTAATTAAAAAATAATAAGGAGGACAAATGATAAAAAAACACTTTTACACGTCAAACATATTTTTTTAAACTAGATGAGAAGGGCGTTTCCTATCTGACAACTCTGAGAAGAAAAGCCGAAACAAACTCAGAGTCACAATCTCTTTTAAAGCCCAGACATAATATTGGTCAGATCATGTGCAGACCATGTGTAAAGGTGTCTGAAATGTTCTTTTGAGAAAAGAACCACACAGATTGAGTGGACCTGTCCAGTCAGTGCTCCCAGTTGTCAGTAAACGTGCAGCTCAACGCAGAACTTAAGGAGCTCAACGATTCGACGAACAATACCAAAGAAGGGACATTTGGGTAGGCCGTATAAATTAGGTACTCCAACTGCCAGATCATGACTAAAACGGAATCAATGACCCAGGAAGAATGTCATAGTTGAAATTATTTTTTAAACTCAGCGTCTGTCTTTATACTAAGCGTTAAGACCGATTATGGGGAGGTTCTTAAAATTGGCAACACTGCTTTTACAAAAATACTCCATTTAAAAAAATATGCAATAAAATCGAATTAATAACTAATTAAATACAAAATATTAACCTCACATACGATTTCAATCAACTGAACTCAGAAAAGATAAAAAAATATTTTATAATTTATAAGTATATTTTTATGGCCATACTCTATTGCTTTAAAGCGGTACTGGTTATGGGCAATTTCCTTTATTGTTTTTTCTATTTTTGTGCGAAAATCTTAATGCGGTTCACAGAATACATCTCTTCTCATCTCTTACCAAGTTTCAACAGTATAGTTCTAATAGTTTCGGAAAAAAGTGGCTGTGACATACGGACGGACAGACAGACAGACAGACATGACGAATCTATAAGGGTTCCGTTTTTTGCCATTTGGCAACGGAAACCTAAAAAGGTGGTACTCACCTCGCTTCATGGTCGTTCCGTGTGGGCGGCGCGGGCCACTCGTCGCAGTGCTTGAGCACGCGGTCCATGAGCCGCTCGATGGAGGCGATGGAGCGCATGAGGTGTCGCACGGTGCGGCACAGCTCGCCGGGCGCCGCCTCGCCCTCCGAGCCGCCCGACTCCACCGCCGCCGCCGCGGCCAGCAGCAGCTCGGACGCCGAGTCCAGGGACGACGACGTGGACACGCCCAGCGAGGCCACGTCGGAGTCTGATACTGGAAGACAGACATAGAAAACTGGTAGAAATCCTCACGCGACGAAAGAGCGTTATCATTATAGCCCCTCCATACGACTTACCCTCTTGAGGTCAAAATGAAAATCCAAGATGGCGAAAACGTTTTTTCTTTTACTACATACATTTTTGTAACTAAGTATCATGTTTTATGTTCATTTGTGTTATTAATTTTTTAACAAACATAATATTTGCACGCCATAGTATGAGGCAAACATGTCTCTGAACTGTTTCTTTGATTTTATGTTATCCCGCATGCAAATTTTTATTTTTTTTCTTGTATGTGTACACATGTTTGGGCAAATAAATATATCTTATCTTAACATTATGAGAGCTTCTAAAACTTATACTAGATAGTTCCGTTCTCTCTCCCTCTGTCTTGCTATTATATACAAGTGTGAGGGCGTGCGAGAATCGCTCGAGTGACGTACTTTGAATCCCTTGCTGCGCTCGGTATTCTACTCTAGAATCCTTAGCTCCGCTCTGGATTCAAAGAAATACTCGCCTTCAAAATTGTTGTTTGCTCCCTTGGCAAACAATCTACTATTCTTTGTTTTTGTTAAAACGGTGCAGGGAGGGTGCATACAACTGAAACGATCGCTAGCTAGCAATACACTTGTTTTCGTTATTACATTAAACTTTGTTGTTTTCGTTATTTTTAAATGATAATGATAAATGATAAATGATTTATTTTCTGTAAGTAGGTTTTTACAAACACTTTTACACGTCATCATATTTTTTAAAACTAGATGTGGTCGGCGTTTCCTATCTGACTACTCTGAGAAGAAAGGCCGAAACAAACTCAGAGGTCACAGTCTCTTTTAAAGTCCAGACAAAATCTTGGTCAGATCGTGTGAAGACCATGTAGATTGATGTCTGAAATGGTCTTTTGAGGAAAGAACCACACAGATTGAGCGGACCTGTCCAATCAGTGCACGCATTTGTCAAAAATCGTGCAGCTCGACTCAGAAATGAGGAGCTCAACGATTCGACGAACAATACCAAAGAAAGGACATTTGGGTAGGCCGCGTAAATTACTCAAACTGCCAGATCATGATTAAAACTAAGAAGGAACACAGAAAAAAAAATGACCCACATAGTCCTCACATTCACAATAATTAAATGAAAAGAAAAAAAAAAAAATACTTTACAAAGTAAATATTCATGTCATTGTCTAAATAAAATTCATCAATGTCAATGTGTATATAAAAATCCGGACATAATCTTTGAGGACCATGTAGATTAGTGTCTGAAAAGATCTTTTGAGGAAAGAACCACACAGATTGAGTGGACCTGTCCAGTCAGTGCACGCATTTGTCAGTAACCGTGCAGCTCAACTCAGAACTTCAGGAGCTCAACGATTCGACGAACAATACCAAAGACAGGACATTTGGGTAGGCCGCATAAACTACTCAAACTGCCAGACCACGATTAAAATGTAAACAATGACCCACATAGTCCTCACATTCACAAAAATTAAAATAATATAATACTTTATACAGTAAATGTACATGTCATTGTGTAAGTAAATAGATACTTAAAAAAAAAAAAGAAAATATTAAAGTATAAAAATTGCAAAATAACATTCACTGTCTAAACCTATTGGAGCAGCTCAATCCCAAGCCTTTTTGTCCTCAATATAGTCTTTTACAGTATAATAGGCTTTCTGGCATAGTTTTCGCTTTATAAAAGCTTTGAATTTATTTAGGCTTAGTTCTTGAATGTGGCTAGGAAGTTTATTATAAAAATGTATACATTGGCATCTAAACGAGCCACCTATTTTCTTGAGCCTTGTTGTAGGAACAACAAATTTGTGTTTGTTCCTAGTATTTATGTTATGGATATCACTGTATTTTTTAAACAGATTAATATTTTTATGTGCATACAAAAGATTATCATAAATGTACTGAGAAGGCACAGTCATTATATTAATCTCTTTAAATTTGTCTCTGAGGGAGTGTCTAGGACTTAATTTATAAATAGAACGAATTGCCCTTTTTTGTAAAATAAAAATTGTCTGAATATCGGCGGCATTTCCCCACAACAGAATACCGTACGACATCACACTATGAAAATAACTAAAGTAAACTAAACGGGCTGTCTCTAAATCAGTCAAATCACGAATTTTCCTAACGGCGTATGCTGCAGAGCTAAGCTTTTTTGACAATTTATCTATATGGGGGATATAGTTTGTTTTTGTTTGTTTTTTTTTTTGATTTAGTTTGTTTTTGTAATGATATGTTCTTGGGGGCCCGTGGCTAAATAATAACAGCCGCACAGGTCGATCGATCAGGTTAAGCTACGCTTGCCGCGGTTGGTCTGTGGATGGGTGACCATCTTTACATACCGAGACCCCTCCGTGCCTCGGAAACCACGTTAAGAGCGTTTACGCCGTCCGGCATTTCATACAAACTTTCAAGCTCTTATTTTTCGAAATGAATGAACCGATTTTAATGAAACTTCATACGCATATGCAGAATACAAAGTTCTAAAAAGTTAGTAGAGAACATTTTCGAAAAATAGTGTTACAGCCAAATTAGACCGATTTTAAATTTTCCATAGAAACAGAGATTTCAAGTTATCTTTTTTTAAATAAGACATTTCGAAAATGTTCTCTACTAACTTTTTAGACCTTTATAATATACTTGTGTTGTACACAAGTATTAAAAAAAAAGACTGAGAACGTAACTGTTTTTGAGACGTTTCGTAATAATTAGAAATTGCATGCTACTATAAAGTAAGCGCAAAAAGAAAACTCGCAATATATTCCATCATAATATTTAACGCGCCAAAAAAAATGTATTTTTTTAAAACACTTTATGTCATTAATTATTATTTTATTGTTTCTTTCAGTTTCGTTCCAAGTTACATTCTAGGGTCTTTCTCAAATGTCAAAACGGGCCTTTTATTTTTTGACAACTTTAACAGTTTTTAATACTCACAGTCGTCCAGGTCGCACGTGGTGTTCGAGTCGCTGTCCTTATCAGCAGCAGGCGCAGGCTGGCCCTCCGCACAATCCGCTCCCTCGCCACTCTCACCTGAACCAAACGATACTGTTACAAAGGTTTATTTCAGAGGAGTCCGTGGCTAAATACAACAGCCGCACAGGTCGATCGCTCAGGTTAAGCTACGCTTGACGCGGTTGGTCTGTGGATGTGTGACCATTTTTACATACCGAGACGCCTCCGTGCCTCGGAAAGCACGCTAAGCCGTTGGTCCCGGCTGTCATTCGTGGATCTTTGACAGTCGTTACGGGTAGTCAGAAGCCCGAAAGTCTGATAACCACTCATACCAAGGGGTATCGTATTACCCAGTAACTGGGTTGTGGAGGTCAGATAGGCAGTCGCTCCATGTAAAATACTGGTATTCAGATGCATCCGGTTAGACTGGAAGCCGACCCCAACATAGTTGGGAAAAGGGCTAAGCAGATAAGTCTGAGTTACTGCTGGTTGCAGGCTGAGTTTACTCTTGATTCTCCAAAGTGGCCTTTTTAGGCCCCCTGGGGGCCCAAAAGGGCCACTTTGGAGAATCATAAAAGGATAACATTATGAATTATAATATGGCGAAGACAGTCCGTATTTTTCTTTTTTTCGCTGACTACGTAGGTATGATCAAAGAGATTGGGATTAGATTTAGATCGTATTGGTATTTTAGCACAGACAAAACAAAAATAACTGAAAAATGCTTCACCAATGGTATTTGATACGATTAACTTAACGGTCAAAATCAAATGTTTATTGCTCACAGTACATAATAATACATTTCTAGACGTCAAATGAATGCGCAGTCCACTGTGTTGCACCACTTCAGGCATGCAAAATTATCGTTTAATTATACTATGTCATAAATTTCAATTAATACCTTATACGATGTCATTATTTCAAATTAATACCATTAAAAAAACATTTAAATTACAATTAGTACTATAAAGAATGTCATAAATTCAGATCTTAAAGTTATACAATTTCATTAATTCAAAATAATACCCTTATAATGTCATAAATTCAAAATAAGTTATACAATGGCCCCGATTCTGTTTTTCACAATCTAAACTAAATTTAGGTTTATGCATCTTTTTCTTTCTATTTCATTAAGACAAGGACAGAAGATAAATATTAGTTTAGTCTTGTCAAATTAAGATACTCCACAGGCAATTTAGACGAGATTTAAAAATTGGCTATTAAAAATACGTCAATTTACGTCAGGCGCTGACTAATTTGACAGGACTAAACTAATATTTATCTTCTGTCCTTTTCTTAATGACATAGAAAGAAAAAGATGCCCGAACTTAAATTTTGTTTAGTTTGTGAACAACAGAATCGGCCCCAATGTCACGGTTAACTGTCCATTTTGTTAAGTATCCTTTTATGATTCTGCCAAAGTGGCCTTTTTAGGCCCCCTGATCGATCGATCCGTGTGGCTGTCATTACTTAGCCACAAGCCCCTCTCTCAAATAAATTAATAGTTTAAAAAACACTAGAAAAACACGCTTGGCCTTTCTCACAAGTGCAAACACGACTATGATACGATATTCTATCATGGAATGCCAGTGCCTATCTTCCGGCTTCATCATCAGACCTTGAAACCTAATCGTGGACAAAAAGTTCATTACAAGACTTTTCTAAGAAATCCAAAACAGCTACGATACGATTTTCCATCATGAAGTTCCAGTTCATATCTTCCGGCTCCATCATCAGATCAGTTCGACAGTACCATATTATTGTATTGTCATCAGAACTACATACAGCTGCCAATTTTCAATACGCTACGACCCTTGGAAGATGGTTAAATTAGTTACCTTAGATTCTATTACATAGTTAGTTACATACAGGTCGACCTAATAAAAGCGTGTAAAAAAAAAATATGATTTCCCATCCGCAAAAAAAAAAAAAGCCCCTCCCTGAAGTCAGTCAACAAGTACGTACCACTGTCGGCGGTCTCTGCACTCTCAGCGCTGTCAGCACTCTCGCGGCTGCCGTGGCTCTCAGCGCTGCCCATGCTCTCGATACTATCGGGCCCGTCCTCCGGTGGTCTGTGAACATGGTGATAAATTATTATCACAGTGTAGCGGTATCTACAACGCCACATACGAACAACGCGTCATGCTGACGTCACGCAAATCCTGCATCGCGCAAGCAGAGTTTACCGCGCAACTAGCATAGATACAACGGCCCGACATGAATCATTGGGCAGTTGCCCGCCAGACACAACACCCGTCTGGACGGAGGATCCTCCCTTTTCTATGGAGGTTGAGTGAACTTTACATCCTGTTCCTCATACCCCTATACTGGTGACCCCGAACATGAACGTCAGCGCAGCCTTCGTGCACCTACTCCAGTGTGACGTCATCATCATCACTCCCGCAAGCTTTAGAGCGGCGCGTCACCCAGCCAGCCAGCACCCACGGCTTCAACGGGTATCCTGACCACCAGAATGCAGCGACCGCGCATACCTGGTCATCACCCTCAGCCTCATCAGCAACCTCGGCACAGCATACTGCACTTTCGGCCGGTCCTCAAGCAGAGCCATAGAAACCCTCTCCTGGTCGACGCCAGCAGTCAGCCTCAACCCAGCGCTGTACCACATCCGACGCACTGGAGCATAACGCAGCGCCCGCCACCCCGACTCACTGGGGACATCTTCGCAGACAGTTCCGACTCACCGTGAACTATGCGGCAACCGGTTCCGACTCACTGGAACCTCAGCTGGCCTGGCAAACATCGCAAGATACAAGACTCAGCCCACTATCGACCTCCGGTCTCCGGGGGGGAGTGATGTAGCGGTATCTACAACGCCACATACGAACAACGCGTCATGCTGACGTCACGCAAATCCTGCATCGCGCAAGCAGAGTTTACCGCGCAACTAGCATAGATACAACGGCCCGACATGAATCATTGGGCAGTTGCCCGCCAGACACAACACCCGTCTGGTCGGAGGATCCTCCCTTTTCTATGGAGGTTGAGTGAACTTTACATCCTGTTCCTCATACCCCTATAACAGTAATATTATAAAGACGACAGTTTGTGAGTGTGTTTGTAAATTTGTTACTTCTTCACGCACAAACAGCTGGACCAATTTTGATAAAATTTGGTATGGAGGTAGCTGACACCCTGGATTAACACATAGGATACTTTTTATCCCGATATTCGCACGGGATCGACACTTATGCGGGTGAAAACGCGGGGCGCTGTTAGTAATCAATAATTATGCCTGTAGTGAGTTGGTCCAAATTCCCAACACCACAATAAGCTTCAAGAGAGGTATCGCCGATGTTGGCGATAAGTCTGCGAGGCTGAAGTGGGACTGGGTGGGTCACACCTATAGGATGCATCCAGACAGATGGATCAAAGTCGTCACACAGTGAGTGCCTGAAGACGGGCGTCGTCACCGAGGCAGGCTTAGGCCGTCCTTCGCGTTAAGCGGCGTGTTGTTTTTTATTATCCGCGTGCTACGGGAAACCCGCCTCACGCAGCGCTGCTCTAAGGACGATAATAGAAAACAGCACGCCGCGCGGGCGCCCGCTCCGTGCACCCGCTTAACGCAGCGGACGGCCTTAAAAAAGGCTGGCGTGACGTTTTGGACTCGTTTCTAACCGATTGGACGGAGAAGGTGCAGGACAAAATGTCTAAAACACACTATGCCAAAGTTACGCGACCTAAGTTCGGCATGATTACGCCTGTAATGCAATTTGAATTACTGACGACACCTTACGCCGAAATTACGTTGCGTTAAATAGCATAGTAGAAAACGAAAATTGGTCATAACTTTTGAACCGTAAAAAGTTCACCGACATTTTCAGGGTTAAAAAGTTTGGAAACGACCTTGCCCACGCCCCTATTCGATTTGAACCCACTGCCCACCCTCATGGGGAGAAGGTGTAAGTTTATGTATGCACTAACAGCGCCCCGCGGTTTCACCCGCATAAGTTTCGATCCCGTGGTAATATCGGGATAAAAACTATCTTACGTTCTTTCCCGGGAATCAAACTATCTCTATACCAAATTTCATCTAAATCTGTTCAGCGGTTTAAGCGTGAAGAGGTAACAGACAGACACACTTTCGCATTTATAATATTAGTATGGATGTAATAAACTTACTTGGCACCCGTCCCGTCTCCCTGCTGCAACTCTCTGCTGGTCGTTTCTGGTTCCATCTCGTTTGGAGGCTGCGGAAACATACATAGTTATTTAAACTTACTTTTAACCGACTTCAAAAAAGGAGGAGGTTCTATGTTCGTCTGTATGTATTTTCATCAACGGTGGACCGAATTTGAAATGATTTTACTTGGTTTAAAGTAAAATAAAAATCGCACTATTATTTTAGTAAAAGAATAATAAATAACTAGGTTGTGAAGGTCAGATAGGCAGTCGCTCCATGGAAAGTACTGGTATTCAGCTGCATCCGGTAAGACTGGAAGCCAACCCCAACATAGTTGGGAAAAGGCTACGCAGATGATGATTTTAGTAAAAGAATAAGGACACCGCCCAAAAATTTAAAACCATGTAATTTAATCTGCGTTCGCGATTTATTTTCCAAAAATGTATACAAATATGAATTAATGGAAAAATAACTTCAATTCCTAAACAATAAAGTTCAGTTTACACTACAACTTCTAATATTTATACGGTTGGTAAGGGATTCTCAATCAAATAATACCAATAAAACACCATATTACCGACTCAAGCAGTGCCGGGAACGTAAATGAATGAATGCGGTCGAGCGGATCAACCCCGTTACGTAAACGTATTCACGTACAACACACGGCCGTGTCCATGAAACAGCCACACCCCATTTTTGTCAACAGTTTTATACAGGGAAAAGAGTCATCAGTTTCCTGCCCTTATGCCAATTTATTTGGGGTCGGCGCAACACCTGTTCTCCTTCCATACTTCTCTCTTCTTCTATTAGTCGTCATCTCGGTAATCACCCTTTTTTTTAATTTCTGAATCGGCCCGCCCTTGACCTCGATCACGCCTGATTGAAGGTGATAGACGAGGTCTATGATGGATCGAGCGTGCCCAGAAGATGCCTAAGGCACAGGAACTACCACGCATCGACGAAACATAGCAGGCTGCTTGACGCCGTACTCGGTGGGATTAGGTCGCTAACCAAGCGGGCGTTAGCCCTACCACCGCAAGGGCCTTTGCCCTTTTCTAACCATAATAATATCATAATCCAAACAGGTAAGGGGCAATTCAAGTATTACGTAAGCACTACAGGGGGGTGGGGGGGTCTTTGCTTTGCTTATTTTTGATGACATGGGGAATGGGGGGTCTGGATGGTGATTACGTCAGCAGTATTTATTTTTTACTTTTTCGGATTTTCTACAAAATTTAGTCAATTTTGGTTTGAATACATCATTATTGCAACTCTACTTGTCTATGCTTGAAAACGAAACGCATAAAACTGCTGCTCATGAATCAATAAAGAAACCAGAACACATTGAAAAATGCATGTACCAACAATGTTTACGTAAAAATGGGGGGGGGGGGGGGTAACCGCTTGGATTACTTTTGCTAACAAGGGGGAGTGGGAGGGTTAATAATTGCAAAAAATCTGCTTACGTAATACTTGAATGGCCCCAAGGAGTGCAAACAAACAATAAATATTACCTTATCACCATCAGTACTCGTCTCGGGCTTCGCATCGTTGAAATCGTTCACAGCTTCCATCATACCGAAGAATGAGATGCTGCAACACACAACAGTACAGTCAGGGAAATGATTGGAACGAAGTCCTTTAACGGAGCTAGCCGTAGAAGTAAAAGGGGAGAAATCGTCGCGTAACAAAAAATCGTTAGACCGGCTATACACGAACTGCTGCAGCAGTAAAGTCCTCCAGACTGTATTTCGGCCACGGCGGCCAATCTGAACGGAGACTAGCCTTCGGCACGGGAGCTAAAGGGTTTTTCAAAAAGAACTTTGTTTTTTAAAACAAAATAAAACAAAGAATTTAGATGAAAATGATTCAAATTTTTATTGTATTAGAAAGAGTAAGGTTTGGCAATTATGAATGAAAAATGATATCGGACAAAATGTGGAAATTTGTTTTTGATCAAACTTTTGATCTGTTGACAATTTTGATCTGTTGTCGATTCTTTCATCTAAAGTTTCAATCACTTTTTAGGTCGGTATTTGAGTTTTGAGGCTGCAATCGATTCGGGTGAGTCCGTATAGGCTCTGTCTTTAACATAGCCCCATAAAAAATCTTACAGAATAAATCTTCCATTTATCGGAGCGCGTTGCAGTTTTTTTGAGAAAACCGACAGCGGACGATACGCTGGGAAAAAATCGACGATATCAATTTGGCTCAGATTTTCGACGTCAGACGTCACCTATTTATGTGAATAAATAGAGGTGACATTTGTCCGATATCTTTCTTCATTCATAATTGCCAAATCTTACTCTTTCTAATAAAATAACGTTCATCTAAATTTATTTGTTTTATTTTCTTTTAAAAAATAAAGTTCTTGGTGAAAACCCCTTTATTATAGTGTACAAGTGTGCGCGCAGACACAGGTGCACTCCCTTTTCCCTCACTCTCATAGTCTGATGGGACGGCAATCCGACACGAGCGGAGAGAGATCAGGCACAGGACCAACGGCTTAACGTGCGCACCGAGGCACGGGGGGTATCACACCGCCGACTTCCAAACTCCGGGCTGCAACAGTAACCCAGTGATCAACATACACGGGACTGCTCGTGCAGTCAAATTCGACCGCTTGAAGCTGCCATTGATACCTGCCTGCTTGCTGCTGCAGCAGTCGGTATCAACCGCTCTTTTCGGGTCCAGTTGAAAACCAGCGTCAGGCACTAGTTGTCTGGCATTTTTGCAGAGCTGGGCCTTTTTGGCGCAGCCGTGAGGCACACATTCCCGCTAATTTCTTACATCAGACTTTGCACTTTTTATTTTTTGTTTTTATCTGATGTACGACTATTATCTAACTATCAGGTGAATTATGTGTCTTTTAGTCTGTGCTAAAAAAATGTATTTTATTTATTTTCTTTCTTTCTTTCTCTGCGGTTTTTATTGCCGGCCTTAACACACGCGTCGTGGAATGAAGAGCGCGAAGGTAACTGCGCGAGAGCAGTCGACAGCTCGAGCAGTGTATGCCTGGTGACTGCTTGACCGCACGATGACATTTCATCGCGCTGCCGACCGCCCGAAGCAGTCGTGACTGCTCGAGCAGTCCCGTGTATGTGTGTACGTAGTTTGCTATGCAATCGCAGTTTGAAGCAGTCGAGACTGGATGCTTTAAGCTGTCCGTGTATGGCCGGCCTTATGCTCCATGCGACTTTTTTATATGTAATAGGAAGAGAGAGCAAGATAGTTTTCTTGGTTTTCAAAGGGTGCTGAAGCCGATAGTGAGGTGAAAATGAAAATCCATGAAGCGAAAATTTTCAAATCTTTCGTCATTTTGAAATTTTCGCAGCCGCCTTCTTGGATTTTTATTTTCATCTTCGTTCCTGCCGGGAGTCCCCCGAAACCGCCAGTTTTTTTTAATTTTTTTTTTTCGACTACACGCCGTGTTATAGCCATTTCATACCACTGTGAAAGAATGACAGTTGTGTATATAAACACAACTGTCATTGCTTATTTTAAAATAAACAGACAATTTAGGTTGGTAGTAATTGTTTTTGATTTTAAAAAAATATAATTGAGATAAAGATGTAAATTAAAAATTTATAATAGAGACGATATACTTACATAGCAGCCCGCAGGTGTCCGCTACTGAACATCGGCCGACCCCATAATCCACTACAACAAAACATAGAATTTTTAAGCTGTTTTTTTTTATAAAATTCTGTGGAAAATAAAACAATTGAGGAAGGCACGCAACTTCAAAAGAAAACTCGACGTTTCATGTTTTTTTTTATGTATTTATAATATCCACTACCTTTTGCCTTTAGAAATCATTAAAATAATAGACAAAATAAACAGTTCAATTGTATTAAATAAGATCACAAATAAATTAAATGAGTTTAGTCATTATTAAAGATTCCAGCTCTTCACTCAGGAGCATATTATTACACAGCGGTTGACGGAGACTAGCCAAGTACGCAGGAAATATTATAGTGTATAGTGTGTGTCACTCCCTCTTCCCTCACTCTCATAGTCCTCAGGGACGGTACTCCGACATGACCGGAGGGAAATCAGACACGGAGGGGTCTAGACATGACAAAGTCAGTCACTCGAGTGAATGGTTCACTTTTGATCCGTATTGTGTTCAGACATTTCACTTTGAATGAAAGATACCGAATGCACGGCCAAAATGAACAAAAAGTGATGATCTGAAAGCCAATTCCCCAATTATAAAAAATAAGCACTGTTTGTTAGTAAATATATATTTCTGATGCATGTCACTATCCCGGTTGCATACCTACTGCACCTTCTCTATACAATCCATTCAATATTATAATACGTTATCGGTAATCCGGAGATTGGTTGTCAGTGAAAGTGCTATCATTACGCTGATGCGTTGTTGATGAGGTCACTGACAGCAACCGCAAGACTTGGGACACGTACAGAGATGGTGCATATGTTACCGGCCAAACCCGATTTTAGGATGAACTAGTTTCGCCTAGGCCAAACCAGTTCTCATTCGCTCGCTCTTGCATCCTATGTCGACGGAGCACCGCTTCGCGGGGCTCCTATTTCTGTGTAAAGGGTTTAAAGTAACCTAACAAAATCTAACCTCGGGGTGCCCTTAGCTCGCTCTTGCATCCTATGTCGCCTATCGACCGACCGCAACCATGCAACCCGTGTAGAGAGAACTGGTTTGGCCTAGGCGAAACTAGTTCATCCTAAAATCGGATTTGGCCGGTAACACATATATCACTTTTAACATTTAAATTTTAAATTAGAGGTATCTTTGACAGATTGAGACTGAGATCAGACTGAATATCGGCGGATATCGGCTTTAGGTAAATATGGCCCAAATAGATGCCTGGCGACTTACCTAAGTAGCTGTTTCCTCTGCTGAGCACACAGCGTTCGCGGCGTGAGGCAGTCGCACCGATGTTTGTACCCAGACCACGCGCTCACTGACAAACAAACAACACTGTTATTGGGAAATATCACACAATAATATTATAAAGGCGAAAGTTTGTGAGTGTGGGGGGGGGGGTGTTTATATATTTGTTACTTCTTCACGCTCAAACGACTGGATCAATTTTGATAAAATTTTGTATGTAGGTAGCTGACACCCTGGATTAACATATAGGCTACTTTTTATCCCGATATTCTCACAGGATTGACACTTATGCGGGTGAAACCGCGGGACGCTGCTAGTTGATGATAAATTATTCTGAGAGCGATTGTAGCCCAAAGGTAACGGGCCCGTCTTACGTGTTGCAGGTCGTGGGTTCGAACCCAGACTGGCGTTTTACTTTGGGTAAATAATTTCATCTTCATCTTTTCGAACACTGTTACTGTTATAAGAACACTTATCATTAACCATTTACAAAATCATAGGGAATGACATCGCCACAATCAATCATGTTTGTAAAATAATAAAACTAATTCGGCGCGCTGGTGCGGGCGCAGGTAGCGCTGCGCTACCTTGCGGGGTCCCTACACACCCCACACAGCTCCCCGTACTTACAGTCGTGCGGCGTGGTGCGCGCGGCCATGTCGGCGAGGCGCGCGCGCGTGCTGGCGCGCTGGTGCGGGCGCAGGTAGCGCTGCGCTACCTTGCGGGGTCCCTACACACCCCACACAGCTCCCCGTACTTACAGTCGTGCGGCGTGGTGCGCGCGGCCATGTCGGCGAGGCGCGCGCGCGTGCTGGCGCGCTGGTGCGGGCGCAGGTAGCGCTGCGCTACCTTGCGGGGTCCCTACACACCCCACACAGCTCCCCGTACTTACAGTCGTGCGGCGTGGTGCGCGCGGCCATGTCGGCGAGGCGCGCGCGCGTGCTGGCGCGCTGGTGCGGGCGCAGGTAGCGCTGCGCTACCTTGCGGGGTCCCTACACACCCCACACAGCTCCCCGTACTTACAGTCGTGCGGCGTGGTGCGCGCGGCCATGTCGGCGAGGCGCGCGCGCGTGCTGGCGCGCTGGTGCGGGCGCAGGTAGCGCTGCAGACGCGCACGCGCAGCCCCCACCCAGCCCCACCGAGACGCGTCCGCGGTGCAACCCGCGTCTACTGGTATCATCTCCACCTGGAGATGAGCGTGGAGGAAAGAAAACTTGTTTATTCTGTACTCTAACGAATTACACAATAATTCCTATTTTTCGCGCACTGGATTTTCAACGCACTGCTGAGCGCCGAGAGTTCTAAATCCAACAGCATATTTTTTCGACGCGCTCGGATGTACTTTATTGGATTCTCAATGCTCGGCCCAACACGGAGAGTTAAAAATCCAGTGCGTTATAAATTCCCGCCGCAATAATTTTACGTTCGTGCGAGCATAGGCTAATGAAAATGCAGCGAAAAGCCCAGTACTCAAAATGTTCGGCTAAGTTAAAAGTTAACAAATCCATACTAATATGTATTATAAATTCGAAAGTAACTCTGTCTGTCAGTATGTACATTTTCACACCTAAACCAATGAGCGGATTTCGATAAAATTTGGCAGAGAGAAAGATTGCATCCCAGGGAAGGACATAGGATAGTTTTTATCGACATACCTCGCGGGCGGAGCTGCGGGCGGAAGCTAGTAAAATTATAATTTAAAAAAAAATGGTGCCAAACCAGAAATTGCGAAAAAATAATCAGCTGTTCCCTACATTTATGTTCGTATAACTCGTGAAAATGTAGGGAACAGCAGATTTTTTTTTTTCCGATGTCAGGTTTGGTCCCATAGTAAAATTTGTTCATAATGATGAGTACAATGACCTCACAAGAGGTTGTTAATGTTTTACCAATAACCCTGTATATAGATTACCAGTATAAGCGGAGTTCTCATTGTATTCTATACTAGCGGTCGCCCGCGGCTCCGCCCGCGTGGATGTCGGTTTTCGCGACAAAAAGTTGCCTATATGTTATTCTGATTTATATAACCTAATAGCGGTCCCCCGCGGCTCCGCCTGCGTGGATGTCGATTACAGCTAAAAAAGGCTAAGTTTGATTCCCATGTTTTCAACTACCCAAAAGTAAATTCAGCATTTTAGCCGACAAACAGGAGAAATAGTATTATATTGATTTCGCCATAACTTTCAAACCTAACGTCCAATTTTAATGAATTAAAGACTAAATATTATCTACATAAACAGTACTTTGTGACAAAATAGTTTATTTTGATAAGGAGTAATGTGACATGTGTAAAATAAATGCGTTTTAATGAAGTCCTAAAAAAGATCAAGATTTTTAAATAAAAAAATGGTTGTTGTGCTTAACTCGAAACAGACAGGTATAGTGTGTCGCGGACTTTTTTGTAGCTATTTTTAAGGTCGTTAATTAATTAGAACAATTTATGGTTCTATCTTTTATAGTTTAGGCGGCGTACGCCAAATAAGGAACTTTAATGGATGATTTTTTACACCTTGGGTCCGAAAAACCAAAATATCTTATGGACCCATATTTTTTCTAAAATAAAATATAGCCTATGTTACTCGCAGATAATGTAGCATTCTAATGGTGAAAGAATTTTTAAAATCGGCCCAGTAGTTTTTGAGTTTATCCATTACAAACAAACAAAAATACAAATTTTTCCTCTTTATAATATTAGTGTAGAAGTGTAGATAATGCGAGGTCAGCTAAAACTGGAAATGAATAGCTTAATGTGAACTCGTTTGTACTGTAGAGGCTGCGTAGCCCCACCTTTAGCAGTACAGGCTGGTTATAATTGCCGGTGTGTTCCATTCGAACGTTCAAGCCATTGTCAAATATTCAAATATGGTTTTTAGGGTTCCGTAACCAATTGGCAAAAAACGGAACCCTTATGGATTCGTCATGTTCGTCGTGTTCTGTCTGTCTGTCCGAGGTTTTGCTAAGAGACCGTTAGTACTAGACAGCTGTAATTTTGTAGGAGTGGGTATATCAATTACGCCCAAAGTGGTAAAATAAATTTTTGGAATCAATTTTTTTTTAGGGTAGCTCCCCTACATGTGAAGTGGGGATGAATATTTTTTTCGTCGTCTACCCCATCGTGTGGGGTATCGTTGAATAGGTCTCCATTTACGAAATATTAAACTTTAAAATGCAAATTTTTGTTCCAGTAGGACGTCCCCCCCCCCCCCCCCCCCCCAAAAGCTAAACTGCTGGCTTGAAAATCTGGAAAAATCCACGATGGTAGTGCATGTCCCATGCACTTTAAAAGGAAATTATAGCGGTTAAGATAACTTTATTAGTTTAGCAGTAATAGTCGTTGAACTTGGGTGTTGGATATTTTTGTATCAAATACAAAATCATTAGCATTAATCCTTTAAAGTGACTAAGATGAAGTAGTTGCTTGTGTATAACGGGTAAAGACTTGCATTGAAAAACGTACTATATTGTGATAACGGGCTACTACGGAACCCTACACTGTGCGTGGCCCGACACGCACTTGTTTTGTTTTAGTAAAAGCAGTGCTAGAAATAACATGATACTGTAAATTCGTTAATATATTTTATTCAAATCAAAGCTTTTTAATAAAATTTGGAAGGTCCCGTCTGGACCTCCACAGTACTAAGGTACATCTCTGGTCAACCGTTCGGAGATTACAGGCATGATCCTGTGTATGTTTGTAAAATTACAGATTCGATCACAAAAAATATTTCACTGATAAAAAGCTACATTATTCCCGAGTGTCATAAGATTCTTTAAAGCCCGATAAATGGTCGGTTTCCCATGGGAATCACTGTGCAGGTGTAACCGCGAGACACAGCTTGTTTAATCTTATAAACTTACCTTAAACGTGATAGTAGATGCAGCTTTGAAGTTCTCCAATATTTTGCAAAACCTCTCCACTGCATACCTGATGAATAAATAAAAAAATAAAGTAATTACTAATAAAAAAAAAAGTGTGTTACTTATCTTGCTGTGTCCTTACAGGGTCCATAACTGTATCTTAGCTTTAAGCCTATTTGTAACACCTTTATTAACATTATGGTATGCAAATAAATGAAATTAAATACGTACTCTTTGTCCAAGGTCTTGTCAAACGGTCGACACAGGCATACGTCGCTGACTATTTGTTGCGTCGTCTCGCTCTGCGCCGCCAGCTTGCAGAGCTGCTCGTGTATTATTGATGCAACTGTAATTTTAAAAGATATTATTAGTATTGTAGTTCTCGGTGAATAGCTCTCACTGGGGCCCCGCAGTTTTATGTAGGCATACCTACAAGCAAACAATATATAAGCAAACAAGCAATTTAGGCAAGCTCTCTACGAAGCGCTTGCCTAAACTGCTTATTTGCTTATATTGCTTGCTTGCCTAAATTGTTTGCCTAATTTTTTGCTTGGCTAAACTGCTTGCTTAATTGTATAAATTGCTTGCTCAATTGTTTGCTTGCCAAAATTCCTTGCTTAATTGTTCGCTTGCCTAAATTGCTTGCTAATGCCTAAATTGCATGCTTGCCTAAATTGCTTGCTTGCTTAAATTGTGAAAACCCCCACGAACACTTTTGAATAGAATTGTAGAAAAAGAGAATTATCGCTGAGTGGGCTCGCTCTTGACCTCGATCACGCCAGATGCAAAGCGATGGATGAGGTGTATGATGGAACGAGCGTGCTTAGAAGATGATCCGAACAGGGGTTGTACAGTAGCACGGGACAGGGGACAGTTGCGGGGCAGAGCACCTACCGTGGTCGGGCGCGAGCGCGCGGCGCAGGCCGGCCAGGTCCCAGCGCTCGGCGTCGTAGTGCCCGCGCGGCCGCAGCGCGCGCAGCACGCGCGCCGCCAGCCCCACCGTGCTGCCGCCTGCGGGTACAGAGTACCTACCGTGGTCGGGCGCGAGCGCGCGGCGCAGGCCGGCCAGGTCCCAGCGCTCGGCGTCGTAGTGCCCGCGCGGCCGCAGCGCGCGCAGCACGCGCGCCGCCAGCCCCACCGTGCTGCCGCCTGCGGGTACAGAGTACCTACCGTGGTCGGGCGCGAGCGCGCGGCGCAGGCCGGCCAGGTCCCAGCGCTCGGCGTCGTAGTGCCCGCGCGGCCGCAGCGCGCGCAGCACGCGCGCCGCCAGCCCCACCGTGCTGCCGCCTGCGGGTACAGAGTACCTACCGTGGTCGGGCGCGAGCGCGCGGCGCAGGCCGGCCAGGTCCCAGCGCTCGGCGTCGTAGTGCCCGCGCGGCCGCAGCGCGCGCAGCACGCGCGCCGCCAGCCCCACCGTGCTGCCGCCTGCGGGTACAGAGTACCTACCGTGGTCGGGCGCGAGCGCGCGGCGCAGGCCGGCCAGGTCCCAGCGCTCGGCGTCGTAGTGCCCGCGCGGCCGCAGCGCGCGCAGCACGCGCGCCGCCAGCCCCACCGTGCTGCCGCCTGCGGGTACAGAGTACCTACCGTGGTCGGGCGCGAGCGCGCGGCGCAGGCCGGCCAGGTCCCAGCGCTCGGCGTCGTAGTGCCCGCGCGGCCGCAGCGCGCGCAGCACGCGCGCCGCCAGCCCCACCGTGCTGCCGCCTGCGGGTACAGAGTACCTACCGTGGTCGGGCGCGAGCGCGCGGCGCAGGCCGGCCAGGTCCCAGCGCTCGGCGTCGTAGTGCCCGCGCGGCCGCAGCGCGCGCAGCACGCGCGCCGCCAGCCCCACCGTGCTGCCGCCTGCGGGTACAGAGTACCTACCGTGGTCGGGCGCGAGCGCGCGGCGCAGGCCGGCCAGGTCCCAGCGCTCGGCGTCGTAGTGCCCGCGCGGCCGCAGCGCGCGCAGCACGCGCGCCGCCAGCCCCACCGTGCTGCCGCCTGCGGGTACACACATAATTATCTATTTAAATATAATTCAAAGTCCTGACTGACTGATATATCAACGCACATCCTAAACCGCTAGTCCTAGAGACATGAAATTTGGAGGGCGTGTTATTTTTGAAGAGTAGGTATCCAATAAGAAAGGGTTTTTTGAAATTCCACCCCTAAAAGGTTGAAATGGGGGGTTGAATTTTCTGTAAATAATTTCCGACCTCTACGCGGGCGAAGCGGCGGGCAATAGCTTGTTTTTTTTATATTTTTAAATGTTTTTATATTCTAATATTTAAAAATATAATTTATATATTTAAATAAATAAAGAAATATAAATCGATCTCAATCAAGACGATACAATCGGAGAACAAAACCTCATTTCCACTGATTACATAGAACCTAATTTAATTTTATATCCCATTTATTTCATTCGAGCGATTTTTGAACAAATATTGAAAAAGTACCGATATAAAAATAAGTATCGATACTTCGTAAGTAGCGGATCATCCCTATCTGAAGCTAGTATTGTACTCACAGTGCGCCAGCGCCCACACGACGTCGCGTATGAACGCGAACAGCGCGTCGGCGTTGTTCGCGAGGCACAAGCACAGGCGACAGTGGCACCCGAAGCGCGCACGATACACCCACTCTTCTGTTACCATCTCTACGCTCCTGTGAAAGAGAAAAACAAAATGGTAAAATCAAAATTCAAACGAAAATACACATGTTAAAATGAAATGTACGTTGTCTTGTCGACAACGGCATAAGGATGTGGTTACCGCTAATCGGATCGGAAAGGATACGAACGGATGCGGCGACAGCCGATCGAGTCAGGCAGCATGTCGACGCATACGATCGGCTCCGTACCGTCGCTTGCGAACGTATCCATTTCTGCTCCTAGTCAAATAGTTTCATTCCTAACGTGTTGACGTGTTCTAATTTTTGAAAATAGTTGAAGTTGACGTAGTAGTGTTGGCTATTGCATTAGAAGAAGAAAATAATCATAAAACACAGAAGAGGAAAAGCAAAATTTGGACGACAGCCGAATGGATTCGATCGGATACGAGGACAGGCGAACGGAGCCGATCGCGCGTCGCGGTAGACGCCCGCGGTCAAGCTGCTGTGCGCGGCTTGGTAATATAGACTTTAAATACAGTGTACACGATTTAATATCGTTTAAAGATTATAAAATCCGTTTCGATCCGATGCGATGCCAGCCGTTTGGTGGAAATCATCCTATAGAAAATAACTAATAATAATTTCTACGTATTATATATTTCTAATAATCAGGCAGGGGTCATAGTTATTCCATAGTTCTTGGTAAACAGTCCACTTTAGCCACCCAAACCCATAATCCAACTTTTTATTTTTCCATATCCTGCAATAGTCCTACACCAACCGGGGGTTATCCTTGGGTGCACTTGCATAGCGCATACAGGGATAATCGTCGGTTGGTGCCGCATTTCATTAAAATTTCCTAAGGGGCCTCTGCGAGTTGGCTTCGGCCCCTCGTACGCTTTCCAAGGGACCGGGACCCCATGGTCCCGAGATATATAAATTTCTACGTAATTACTATTAAAAACAAATTCAAAATTAATCAATCAGAACCATCAAACATCCTTCATTTTAGTTACGACTGAGAATTCAAATTTTCTGAACCTCAAATGTTACCGAGAAGTACCAATTATCGTTCCTTCTCTGTTTGAGAAGAGTCTTTGCTCTGGAGTGGGACAGTTAGAGACTGGTATAAGAGAGCAGTGGTGGGCCATCGACCGCGACTTACGACTTGTAGGTCGTAGGTTCGAACCCTGACAGGCGCTTTACTTTGTGTAAATTATTTCATCACCACTGCTCTCAAAACGGTGAAGGAAAACATCGTGAGGAAACCGGCATGTCCTAGTACCAAAAATTCGAAGACACGTGACATCTACCAACCCTCGCAGGGCCCGCGTGGTGGATTATGGCCCACTCCCTCTCACAGGGAGGAGGCATGTGTCAATCCATCCGGGTTTAAACCCGGTGCTTTGGTAAACACCCAATTTTGTGGGTGTTTATCAAAAGCACCGGATTTAAACCCGGTGGATTGCCCATCTATAGTCCCAGCAGTGGGAACATTATAGGCTGATTATGGTATGATAAGCCAGTATACTCACATGTTAGTCCCTCGGAGAGTGAACATGAGAGCTGAGATCTCGCACCAGGAGTGGAACACACCGAGCAGCCACTCTTGCACCGGGGAGAATAGCGCGCACGACTCGCTTGCTAGACGTTCAGCTTCTGCACAAACGAATACAGTATTATAAAATAGCATGGGGAATACACTATACAGCGTGAATATTGACTATTTTTAGGGTTCCGTACCCAAAGGGTAAAAACGGGACCCTATTACTAAGACTCCACTGTCCGTCTGTCTGTCACCAGGCTGTATCTCATGAACCGTGATAGCTAGACAGTTGAAATTTACACAGACACTGAGAACTAGACGTTCTGCGTGTAGACTAGCGTCTAACTGCTCATCACTGCTACTATCTGTTTCGGACACGATGCCAGCTGAGACAGCGTGCTTTTTGGCCATGCCCCACCAGTGAGTTCGAGCGCGCGACTAGTTCCACCTTAAGTGCATTTCATGGGGTATACAGGGTGAATATTGGCTATATTTCCTCATTATCTATCTCAGTCGGCTTCCAATCTCACTAATTGGAAGGATACAGTCGAGTACCAGTATTTTACATGGAGCGACTTTTATCTGACCTCCACAACCTAGTCACTGGGTGGTAATATTAATACTATACCCTATGGTAAGACCAGTAGCCAGAACTTCGGGCGTCTGACTACCCGTAACGACTGTCAAAGATCCACGAATGACAACCGGGCGTCCCAGTCACCATGAACAGACGCCCAACAAATCAACCTACCCGAAAATGTAAAATTTTCTCAATCAACTTTGAACCTAATGCTTTAGCGATAAAGTTGAAAATCTATTAACGAAATTTGACAGATTGTAGTAGGTTGATGTGCAGGTGTCTGTACCGTTATAATAAAGCTGACAACAGACCTATACCGCACACGTAGTGTAGTAACGCGGCCTCTTCTTCTGCAGTAACGGCGGCGTCTTCAAAGTCTAACATTTCACTGCCAGACAGTCTGAGAAAAACAATACACAAAATAAATCACACTAATATTATAAAGGCCAAAGTTTGTGAGTGTGTTTGTTACTTCTTCACACACAAACGGCTGAACGGATTTGGATGAAATTTGGCACACAGGTAGTACACAGGGTTACTTTTCAAAGACCATCCAAATTTTTACATGGTGTTCTACCCATGAATATAAACAACTTTCACTACGGGACCAATTCTGAAATCACGAAAAAAAAATCAGCTGTTTCATAGAAAACTTCAATACCTACTTGACCAAAATGTATGAAACAGCTGATTTTTTTTTCGTGATTTTAGAGTTGGTCCCATAGTGAAAGTTGTTTACATTCATGGGTAGAACATCATGTAAAAATTTGGATGGTCTTTGAAAAGTAACCCTGTATAATCAGGATTAACACATAGGATACTTTTTATCCCGATATTCTCACGGGATCGACACTTATACGGGTGAAACCGCGGGGCGCAGCTAGTAAAAAATATAATAGACTAGCAGCGCCCCGAGGTTTCACCCGCATAAGTGTCGATCCCGTGGGAATATCGGGATAAAAACCATCCTATGTCCTTTCCTGGGACTCAAACTATCTCTATACCAAATTTCATCGAAATCGGTTCAGCCGTTTAAGCGTAAAGAGGTAACAGACAGACACACTTTCGCATTTATAAAATTAGTATGGGATAGTATGGATTCAATTCAATTCTTTATTGCACACATTTGTGTTAAACAAGTCTTATTCATGATTAACTGTATCGTTGGTCCATAGTCGCAGCCGCTACTGCTGACCACTAGAATACCGAGGAAGGGACTTGTAATAAGAAAGCGTCTACTACACGTAGACAGATTCATCAGCAGATGGCCATCTACCAATGCCTCCGCCGATGTGTAGACGGGGTAATTTGCTAGTCTGTGGTAGGTATTTGACATCGGCAGATGCTAAATACCTACCACAGACTAGCAAATTACCCCGTCTACACGTCGGCGGAGGCATACGCAGATAGCCATCTGCTGATGAATCTGACGACGTGTAGAGGAGGCTTTTATGACTTGCGTTTATGACTTGTAAGAATCCCTTACCAATAAACTACTATGACTACTACTATGACTATGGCTTTAGATATAACTCACATGTCAGTCTGAGGCTCCAGAGGCGACTCTTCCTCCAGCGGTAGATCCTCCCGAACGCTCTCCTCCGCGGACGCGAGAAGCTGGTGGAAACATTACACATTTCAATAATCTGATCATCATCATCTGCCTAGCCTTTTCCCAACTATGTTGGGATCGGCTTCCAGTCTAACCGGATGCAGCTGAATACCAGTATTTTACATGGAGCGACTGCCTATCTGACCTCCACAACCCAGTTACTGGGTAATACGATACCCCTTGGTAAGACTGGTTGTCAGACTTTCGGGTTTCTGACTACCCGTAACGGCTGTCAGAGACCCACGAATGACAGCCGGGACCAACGGCTTAACGTGCTTTCCGAGGCACGGAGGGGTCACGGTATGTAAGGATGGTCACCCACCCACAGACCAACCGCGGCAAGCGTAGCTTAACCTGATCGATCGACCTGTGCGGCGTAATATTAGTGTGATAAATAGAGATCGGATATTCGGATGCATTTACCTAAAGTGAATTTTTAGCTCTGAAAGTATGGAAGCGGCTTCTTAAAATATTGTTTCTGTAAAAAAATCCCGGGATGCCAGGAACACCGGAAATGCGTAACTAGTCGGGTATATAGTATAGAAGGAAGGAACAACATACCTAAATAAAATTATTCTAAATATAATTATGTAGTCCGTTGTAACGAGTCTTTTAAGCCTGTTACATGAAGCGCATTCTTTGCTTTAATTTGAAGGCAACATGGTGGTGTTGCCATGTAAAAAATCATTTTTTTGAATTGGAATCGTGTAGTGGTCACACTGATTTTTTCTTTTGATGCTGTCAGTTGATTTTGACAGGTCACTTTCCGACCCAAGCTTTGCATAGAATGGAGTAATTTGAGAGCTCCGAATTAAATCTCGAAGTGAATACTTCGATTGGACAGCATCTAGTCCTAATTATGTGGTAGCTGATTTGCCCTTGTCGGCATCATAATATGATTGCCCATATTTTTTAAAAGGTTGGTAAAATTCTTTGTGCTGTCATATTCACGTCGCGTGGCTATTTTGATGGCGGACGTTAATAGTTTCCGATATTTGTTTCAGGATCTTTTGAACCTTATATATTTTGGATTAATTCATCTACTGATGTAAAAACTTTCTTTGGAAAAGAAACGGTGAGTTGATTTGTATTTGGTCGTAAACATTTCGATCGCCATTTTTGTCGACGCTGGACATCAGCTAACAATTATTCATGTTTCTATTTCAGCCGCGAGGCGTTTCTTCTTTCTCCTATCTTTTTATTTCAAGACTTAAATTTTTAACGCTAGCCCCTACCGACATATATCATGGACCGCCTTGACGTCCCCGCGAAGATCAAAATCACCAAAATGAGCGTGGTTTGTTAGTTTATTCGCCGGAATGTGGTATGGTTTATAAAAACTTAACTTAAATTGACAAAAGTGCAATAATGACAGGACAAAAATTAATTTCTATTCCACCTTAGTTTTACACCAACTGTTAATATTAGAAAGGAATTTTCTTGTATATTGAGACCAGCAGCCTTCGGGTAATAAAATCGTTCAATAACTTTTGTGTCGATTTTTATTGATACTCCCCGCTTGAAGATTAAAAGTTTCCAGTTCCCGCAGGTTAGTCTATCCTTGGCATAGTTTGGTATGTACTCCTGGCGCCCGAATTTTCACTTCTACTTATTGTTTATTTATTTGGAGTACTACACACACATTTAATAATCCCATTTCATAATATACATTTTTAATAGCATTCATTCACCTAAATTTTTTTTTTTTATTATTACACCGTTATCTTGACGTTGTTTGCTATTGCATTTTGCTATCTACTTTACAATATTAGATAGGTAGATATGCATCCGATTCTACAGTCAGGAAAAACACAAAATTCCGGAATCGAGGGATTTTTACGATCGATACAAAAGTGCTTTCCATATAAGCCAACATTTGAGAATAAGTAAATATACATCCGATTCTATAATCAGAAACCAAAATATGTCGATCCCGGAATCGCGGGATTTTTTCGATACAAAAGCGAAATCTCAACTTTAGGTGAATATATTATGCATCCGAATATCCGATCTCTAGTGATAAACCAATTACTGGTACTTTTGAGTTGTCAAGGGGTCGGTCAGTCAGAAAGACAAAGCTAGTTGCCCATTCCAAAGCGTAGGTACCTATGGAGAAGAACGGGCAAGAAACTCCACGGACACTCTTTTAAATCATAAAATTGTTACAAAATATTGGTTACATCATTCATGTTGCTGTAATGCCAAGTACGAATTTTTCTTTCTTTCTTTCTTACCTGCAGTATATCCTCGTGCCGAATGAGGAAGTGTTCAGGGTGCTTCGCCGGCGCGTCGGCACTGAGCAGCGGCAGCAGGAACTGCCCCATCGCGGGTGCCTCCGCCTGCAAACACAAATCTATTTAGTAACATCTTAAACTCAATTTTACGTAGTTTAGCAGAAAGGACTCAACAAAAAAATTATACACAAAAAAATGCGCTAGTCTGTGTAATACAACTTGACTCATGAAAATATTAGTATGTTTGCCCATAAGTGACTATATTTCAAAACTAGCTGCGCCCCGCGGTTTTACCCGCGTAATTGTCGATCCCGTGGGAATAACGGGATAAAAAGTACCCTATATGTTAATCCAGGGTGTCAGCTACCTCCATACAAAATTTTATCAAAATTGGTCCAGCCGTTTGAGCGTGAAGAAGTAACAAACATATAAACACACACACACTCACAAACTTTCGCCTTTATAATATTAGTGTGATATTCCAAATACAACATCATTGCAGCAATACACACCCTTAACTTAAAACCTCGATAATTCAAAAATGGCGACGATTTTGTTGTTCACAAACTAAACTAAATTTAAGTTCATGCATATTTTTCTTTCTATTTCATTAAGAAAAGGACAGGAGATAAATATTAATTTTGTCCTGTCAAATTAAGATACTCCATAGACAACTTTAGACGAGATTAAAAAATTCATCATCATCATCATTTCAGCCCAAAGACGTCCACTGCTGGACATAGGCCTCCCCCAAAAGGGGGGGGGGGGGTTGCCATAATCGCCACGCTTGGCAGGCGGGTTGGCGATCGCAGTATGGTATGGTGGTGGAATGCATAAAGAACGCTGTTGCCCATTCTCCGGTACGCCCCTTAGTCGCCTTTTACGACACTCACGGGAAGTATGGGGTGGTGCTATTCTTTAAGTCCGGCACCACGCAGACAATTAAAAAATTGCCTACTAAAAATACGTCAATTTACGTCAGGCGCTGACTAATTTGTCAGGACTAACTAATATTTATCTTCTGTCCTTTTCTCAATGAAATAGATAGAAAAAGATGCCTGAACTTAAATTTAGTTTAGTTTGTGAACAACAGATGGGCGCCAATGACTTTTCTGGATCGAGTCCTTTCTGCTAAACTACATAAATAAATAAATAAATACGTTCAATTGTTTATCCACTCACTGACAGACAGACGTACGCACGACGTTTATCAAACTATACATTTCCAGTATAAGCTGGAATTCTCATTGTACGAAAAACCTATACAATGGAAGCTGTCACTGCTGCATGGCTGTCGCTGTAAACAAGTGCTGGGGCTCTGTCTCGCATAGTCTCATGTCCTCTACTAACTTTTCAGACCTTTGTATTATGCGTATGAAGTTTCATTAAAATCGGTTCATTCATTTCGAAAAATAAGGGCTTGAAAGTTTGTATGAAATGCCGTATGGCGTAAACACTAAGCTGAATGGGTAGTGGTAGACCGCGAAATACAAATTTTCTTACGTTTTTTGCAATTTGCGGGTCAGTGTCAGGTTGTATCTTGATCAAAATATGATTCGCGACAATAACAGGCACATATTTAGAGAATTATAATCATTAGAATCATTAATATATCTTTCTAAGTTAGATTTCTACCACCAACCACCAATCTCTTATGGAAAAGTGCTTATGGTATATATAGATTATAATTATCTAAATATGTACCTGTTATTGTCGCAAGTCATATTTTGATGAAGATACAACCTGACACTGAACTGCAAATTGCATAAAAACGTAAGAAAATTAGAAATTTCGTGTGCTACCCTGGCGCTTCCCCTTTAGATATATCAAAACTAGCAACGCCCTGCGCTTTCACCCGCATAAATGTCGATCCCGTGGGAATATCGGGATAAAAAGTATCCTATGTCCTTCCCCGGGATGCAATCTATCACTCTGCCAAATTTTATCGAAATCTGTTCAGTGGTTTGGAATAATAAAAATTATCCTATGGGATGCAATCTCTCTGTCGAAATCCGTTCAGTGGTTTAGACGTGAAACGGTAACATACAGACAGACAGAGTTACTTTCGAATTTATAATATTAGTATGGATAATACTGACCGAAGCCTTGTGTTGGTAGCCATTGCAGTCAACATCGATGGAAGCTGCTTCCTTCAGTGACGAGCTATCTGATGAGCCTGCTGTCAAACAAACAAAGCATAAATAAGCCCATTATGTTTTCCACTCCTGGGAGACAGCCTTCCTCTCTGTGAGAAAGAGTGGGCTGTAACCCACCATGCAAGCCCACGGGGGGGGGGGGGGGGGGGTTGTGGATTGCTGTCAAACAAATACAGGGTTCATTGTATATGTACTCATCATTATGAACAACTTTTACAATGGGACCAAACCTGAAATCGCGAAAAAAAAATCAGCTGTTCCCTACATTTATTTTCGTATAACTCATCGCGGAGCGACTCGTTGTCCAGGGACAAGTGGAGGGCAAGCGGTCACGCGGTCGGTCACCTACGCGTTGGACAGACCTTATCAAAACGTCAACACAAACCTCCATTGTTCAGAGTTTCCGAGACGCTGAAGACCGGAATAAGTGGAGGAGCATCGCGAGGGCTGCTTTGGCCAAAGAAAATGCAGTTATCAACCACGTCCACTCTGTCTAGAATGAACGTCTAAGAAGGAGGAACTCGTCAAAATGTAGGAAACAGCTTTTTTTTCCGCGTTTTCAGGTTTGGTTCCATAGTAAAAGTTGTTCACAATGATGAGTACAATGACCTCTTAAGAGGTTGTTAATGTTTTACCAATAACCCTGTATATAATTTACCACTAAGAAGGTGACAAGAGCTAAAGCGCTGTCACTGTCGGACTGCATAGAAAAGAAAGAGATGCGCGAAGACACAACGCATTCTTATTTTTACTCGACTACGGCGAAGCAAAAAGGATGGTTATGATTTTGACCTGTATGCATGTATGTTCATCTGTTCCCTCATAACTTCAAAAGTCCTTCTAATAATTTGACAAATGAGGTATCGTTAGAAGCGTCTTGACCGTCCGCTGGTTATAGGCTATGTGGCGTCACACTAAATTCAATATGGCGCCCTCTAGAGGACATAAAATAATGAATTTAAAAATAAATATTTTGGGATGGTGCCTTGTTGGGTATCAAATAAAAGGGCTTAATTAGCACATTTCAAACGTATAAATATTACTGAAATAAGACCCCAAAATAATTAAATAACTTGTTTCATCCTTTTCAGTAGTTTTAGTTTTTTGTTTTTTTAACTTTTTTTTTTTTGGCTCTTTTCTGCCCCTAAAGGCTCTCCCCCACAGGCGCGTTATTATCTGTCGATATTTTCGGATGAGGTCGGACCGAGGCCGTAGTCCACCACGCGGGCCCAGTGCGGGTTGGTAGATGTCACAGGTCTTCGAATTTTAGGTTCTAGGACATGCCGGTTTCCTCACGATGTTTTCCTTCACCATTTTGACAGCAATGGTGATGAAATAATTTACACAAAGTAAACCGCCTAAGTCGCGGCCGTTACTTGGCCACCAAGTTCTCAAAAGAACCTTGTAGTGCCATATTCCATAATAACGTCCATCACACTTACATGCGTCATCAAGCTCGGTCCACTGGTCGTCGGAGTCGGAGTCGGCGCCGACGTCCGACGCGTCGGACACGACCTCGACGCGTCGGACGCGCATGCAGACTGCGCGGCGCGCTGCGGCACTGCGCCGTCGGGACATCTGTAGGGAAAATTACGAAATGATGATGTTTATTTCTGTAAGTAGATCTTTTAAGACACTTTTACATGTTAAATCCATACTTCACACTAATATTATAAAGGCGAAAGTTTGTGAGTGTGTGTGTTTATAGGTTTGTTACTTCTTCACGCTCAAACGGCTGGACCAATTTTGATAAAGTTTTGTATGCAGGTAGCTGACACCCTGGATTAACATATAGGGTACTTCTTAACCCGATATTCCCACGGGATCGAAACTTATGCGGGTGCAACCGCGGGGCGCAGCTAGTAATATTATAAATGCGAAAGTGTGTCTGTCTGTTACCTCTTCACGCTTAAACGGCTGAACTGATTTAGATGAAATTTGGTATAGAGATATTTTGAGTCCCGGGAAAGGACATAGGATAGTTTTTATGCCGATATTCCCACGGGAACGAAACTTATGCGGGTGAAACCGCGGGGCGTTGCTAGTCCTATGTGTTAATCCGGGGTGTCAGCTACCTCCATACCAAATTTTATCAAAATTGGTCCAGCCGTTTGTGCGTGAAGAAGTAACAAACACACTCACAAGCTTTCGCCTTTATAATATATGTGTGCAGTGTGATAGTGTGATGGATCAGCAATATCATTTAAAATGATTGACATGGATAGTGTGTAATTAAGGTGCAGAATTGCAGATGTATGAACGTAAAGGTACTATTTGGAGCAGCGGGATTGTCCGAAAGGATTACCGCTAAGGGCTAAGGAAGGAACACGGGTGGGTTTTAGTCAGTAAGAGTCTGACACTCCCTTCCGCTCCACCCAGAGCGGGAGGGGTCATTTGATGATTTGCCATCCGCAAAAAAAAAAAAGTGCGTAGTGTTAAAATTCTCTAACTAATATAGGCCTCGCCGATGAAACATGGTACGGAAACCTCGGTGCGCGAGTCCGACTCGCTCTTGCCCGGTTTTTTTTCTGCTATTGCGTTGTGAAGACTCACGCAAAAATCTCACGCGGGAAATCATCAAAAGACCCCTCGGTCTTTTGATGATTTCCCACACTAAAAAAAAAGGGTACTATTTGGAACCGAGCTGCCAACTGCAACTGCCGACAGCACGTGCAGCGACTGCATGCCGACACGAGCCACTGCACGAGCTGTCGGCAGGTGCAGTTGGCAGCTCGGTTTAAATAGTACCTTTAGGATCGTAGCAGATGGCGTTCTATAGTTTCTGCCTACCCCATGCGAAGAAGGTGTGAGTTTATGTATGTAAGATTCTGAATTGATGTAAAGTACAGACGCCAGCACATCAAACTACCCGAAACTGTCAAATTTTCCCAATCAACTTTGAACCTTATGCTTTAGCGATAAAGTTGGTAAATCTATTAAAGAAATTTGACAGACTGTAGTAGCTTGATGTGCTGGCGTCTGTGGATAGTCTATTCAAACTTATGTTTCAAATTTATGTTATTTCAAGTTAAACAAATAACAGCTTTATTTTAATGATGACTAAGTTGATTTCAGAGTGACTAGCACTAATGAAAAAGTTATAAAAACGTTTGAAGTTGTAGCGTAAACTGCACTTTATTGTGTAGGAATTAAAGTTATTTTTCCATAAACTCATATTTGTTCACATTTTTGGCAAATAAATCACGAATGCAGATTAGTTACTAAAATTATGAAGACCAGTGTACAATATGACCATGATACATCTTACCTCCTTCCCTTTCGCGATGGGCCGCCGTCTCGGGGCCCGCTGGGGCCGCGACTGGCGCCTCGGGCGGCCCCCGCGACCCCCAGACCAGGAGGATGATGATGACCCACTGCCAGAACCACGGTGGCCCATCTGTAATGAAAAAACATATACTTGTTACATCCGAACTAATATTATACAAAATGCGAAAGTGTATCTGTCTGTTACCTCTTCACGCTTAAACCGCTGAACAGATTTAGATGAAATTTGGTATAGAGATAGTTTGAGTCCCGGGAAAGGACGTAGGATAGTTTTTATCCCGATATTCCCACGGGATCGACACTTATGCGAGTGAAATCGCGGGGCGCTGCTAGTGGAATATATTTTAGTAGGTTTTTTTTCTCAAAGTTAACGCGGGTGAAACCGCGGGGCTCAGCTAGTATTATAAATGCGAAAGTAACCCAATATTTTCACGCCTAATGCTCGGTTCCTATAAACAAAACCAACCGTTTTGCTTACCAATGGTAGCATTTTTATTGCCAAACTAGGTATACACCGTGTTCTGGAACGATATACATAAGCTTCGACCAGATGTTCAGACCACGGAAATAACCATTTTTCATTATGGACACATTAATGAATTCTTAGTATATATTTTTTTGTTAATTTTCATACAAACTAAATATTTTGACGTAAATCATCCGATATGCATGCCACTTTATCCGAATTGGCAACGTCGTATTTTTATTCATAAGATTTGGCGGGCTGAAACTTGTCAAAAATAAGTTAAGACCCTTTCTTACTGCATAGCTCAATTAAATTTCATTTAGGGCTGATTTTTCAATCGACAGATAATTTTTATTCGTGGAATAAAATTGACGTCTGACAGTTTTTGTATGGAAAAACTGTCAAAAATTCAAAATTATTCCTCCGATAAAATAATCTGGCGTTGGAAAAATCAGCCCTAAATGAAATTACAAATATCTTTGTAACCAAGCCTTTTTATGTACTACTTCCTTTGTAAGATTTGATTTGTAAAAGCTATAGAAGCGTTTGACAAAGTTTATGCATAACGTGAAGAACACGGTGTATAAGTACATTCGTAAGCGTAAGGATCATTAGATGGCAAACTAACCAGGGGCCCTAGTCTGCTATTTTTATAAATTCGTCATTCCAACACGATTCCACCACCATCCCATTGTCATTTTGCTAAAAATTCGTAATCTGCTAAATTCAAAATGGTTGATCATTGGTCTGTCAATGGCACAGAAATTATACGATACTCGTAACGAATTAAAAGCAATGACTGCACAATGACGTTCTAATGGTACGTCACTGATCAAAGGAACTGTCAAATTTTTTGCAGATTACCGCGTAAGTCAGTAATTAATTTTTCATTACGTACGAGATTACCATTCTATGCCATTTCTTTCAATGGAGTCAGTGGTTGACCATTGGAAAGTCATAATCACGCCATTATATTAGTAGATTACCAAACTTGTCAAAATCAACAATTATGAAATCAATGATAGACCATTCTGACACTATTGTAATAGCAGACTTTAAGGAGGCGTTTACGAAATGACGCGCTTCAATTTTAGGTATTGAGTCTTACTACTACACGTGCACGGCTCACACACACAGCGACATGCGCGAAGCGGTGAAATTATGAGTAAATTGACACGACTTGATACTTGAGCCTAATTTTATTTTATTTTTGCCATGTATTTTTTTTAAGTTTACGGTGATTTGTTTTCAAACAGTTTGTAGGTAATGTGAAGTGTTCATATAAGTAGAATGCTATTTACTTAATTTCACTGGACAGTGATTAATCAAGTACAAGTTGCCAAAGTACCTATGTATTAACAATTTGCGGACGAGCTTATTGAAAACAAATATAAAACAAGCTTGTTTTATTCGGTTTATTTCGTATTTTATATAATAAATTTGCTATGGTATCAAATGCAAGTAGGTTCTTGTGAGTGTGTGTGTATGTTTATATGTTTGTTCTTCACGCTCAAACGGCTTCACCAATTTTGATAAAATTTTGTATAGAGGTCATCATCATCTAGCCTAGCCTTTTCCCAACTATGTTGGGGTCGGCTTTAAAATTTTGTATAGAGGTAGCTGACACATATAGGCTACTTTTTATCCGATATTCCCACGGGATCGAAACTTATGCGGGTGAAACCGCGGGGCACAGCTAGTTGCTTCATAAATATTTAAAAAATTCGTAAAACAAAAACAACGCAATGGATATTGTTGAACTGTCAAATCGGAATGGATTGCCATTCCAAGTGTGTTACGCAATTAGGATAACGTACTAAGCAGTGTCGTGCATTGCATAAAGGCATATTAGCAGTGGCTACCTCGATAAATCACCATAAGCCTGTCAATTACATTTTTGGCCGTGCAAAGTGACGGATATTGAGATCGCCGATAGTGAGATAAAAATGAAAATCCAAGATGGCGGTTGTAGTTTTTTTTTAATTTTTCATCATGGGTGTCGTTTTTATGGTTTTCAAGGGTGCTAAAACCGATAGTGATGTCCAAATGAAAATCCAAGATGGCGGCTTTAATTTTTTTATCATGGGTGGTCGTTTTTATGGTTTTCAAGGGCGCTAAAGCCGATAGTGAGGTCAAAATGAAAATCCAAGATGGCGGCTGTATTTTTTTTTTATATTTTTCATCATGGGTGTCGTTTTTATGGTTTTCGAGGGTGTTGGAGCCAATAATTAGGTCAAAATGAAAATCTAAGATGGCGGCTGTAATTTATTTTTTATTTTTATCATGGGTGTCGTATTTATGGTTTTCAAGGGCGCTAAAGCAGATAGTGAGGTCAAAATGAAAATCCAAGATGGCGGCTGTAATTTTTTTTTATATTTGATTATCATGGGTGTCGTTTTCATAGTTTTCGAGGGTGCTGGAGCCGAAAACAAAGTCAAAATGAAAATCCAAGATGGCGGCTGTAATATTTTTTTTTTAGATAAGTACTTTTGTTTTATGTTTCCGATTAGTGACCGCATCTGCCTAGACTAGACCCGGTTTAGTGCCTGCCTACCTATTCTTAAGGTCTCAACAAAACTAACAAAAGAAGCCCAAACTTGGCACACCTAGCTCAGCTCGGCTATTAGTTCCAGTAGCAGTCTTCGAAGTACACCTGCAGGTCACTCCATCAAGTCCGGAGGTAAGGTCTCAACATAACTAAGAAAACGAGCCCATACTCGGCACACCTAGATCAGCTCGGCTATTAGTTCCAGTAGCAGTCTTCGAAGTACACCTGCAGGTCACTCCATCAAGTCCGGAGGTAAGGTCTCAACATAACTAAGAAAACGAGCCCATACTCGGCACACCTAGCTCAGCTCGGCTATTAGTTCCAGTAGCAGTCCTCGGAGTACACCTGCAGGTCACTCCATCAAGTCCGGAGGTAAGGTCTCAACATAACTAAGAAAACGAGCCCATACTCGGCACACCTAGATCTGCTCGGCTGTCAGTTCCAGTAGGAGTCTTCGAAGTACACCTGCAGGTCACTCCATCAAGTCCGGAGGTAAGGTCTCAACATAACTAAGAAAACGAGCCCATACTCGGCACACCTGACTCAGCTCGAATTATTCCGTTCTGATCCCCTGAACCCCCCCTCCACCCCCCCCGCCTCGATCCCCTCCTAGATCGTCTTCTGTTTTAATCTCTGTCTTATCCACTAAAAACTTTCTCATACCGGTTTGAACCGATTTTTCTTTTGTTTTTGATCCTGAAGGATCGTCAGCAACAAAAATAAGTACAGGGTTTATTGAAATACATAAGTTCGTAATTTCTTATTATAACGGATACGTGTATGTTAGTATTGAGGAACAACGACATTTTCGTCTTTGTCAAGTCACCGCACCCGGTTTGAATCCTTTTTAATAATTTTACAGATGGCAGATGTGAAAAGTGTTACAATATTTTCATGATGGGTGTCAATTTCGTGGTTTTCGAGGGTGCTGAAACCGATGGTGAGGTCAAAATGAGAATCCAAGATGGCGGATGTGAAAAATGTTACAATTTTTCATGATGGGTGTCAATTTCGTGGTTTACGAGGGTGCTAAGTGCTAAACCGACGGTGGGGTCAAAATAAAAATCCAAGATGGCGGATGTGACAAATGTTACAATTTTTCATGATGGGTGTCAATTTCGTGGATTTCGAGTGTGCTGAAACCGACGGTGGGGTCAAAATGAAAATCTAAGATGGCGGATGTGAAAAATTTTATAATTTTCATGATGGGTGTCAATTTCGTGGTTTTCGAGGGTGCTGAAACCGATGGTTGGATTTTTATTTTGACCCCACCATCGGTTTCAGCACCCTCGAAAACCACGAAATTGACACCCATCATGAAAAATTGTAACATTTTTCACATCCGCCATCTTAGATTTTCATTTTGACCCCACCATCGGTTTCAGCACCCTCGAAAACCACGAAATTGACACCCATCATGAAAAATTGTAACATTTTTCACATCCGCCATCTTGGATTTTCATTTTGACCCCACCGTCGGTTTTAGCACCCTCGAAAACCACGAAATTGACACCCATCAAGAAAAATTGTAACATTTTTCACATCGGCCATCTTGGATTTTTATTTTGACCCCACCATCGGTTTCAGCACCCTCGAAAATCACGAAATTGACACCCATCATGAAAAATTGTAACATTTTTCACATCCGCCATCTTGGATTTTTATTTTGTCCCCACCATCGGTTTCAGCACCCTCGAAAACCACGAAATTGACACCCATCATGAAAAATTGTAACATTTTTCACATCCGCCATCTTGGATTTTTATTTTGACCCCACCATCGGTTTCAGCACCCTCGAAAACCACGAAATTGACACCCATCATGAAAAATTGTAACATTTTTCACATCCGCCATCTTAGATTTTCATTTTGACCCCACCATCGGTTTCAGCACCCTCGAAAACCACGAAATTGACACCCATCATGAAAAATTGTAACATTTTTCACATCCGCCATCTTGGATTTTCATTTTGACCCCACCGTCGGTTTTAGCACCCTCGAAAACCACGAAATTGACACCCATCATGAAAAATTGTAACATTTTTCACATCGGCCATCTTGGATTTTTATTTTGACCCCACCATCGGTTTCAGCACCCTCGAAAATCACGAAATTGACACCCATCATGAAAAATTGTAACATTTTTCACATCCGCCATCTTGGATTTTTATTTTGACCCCACCATCGGTTTCAGCACCCTCGAAAACCACGAAATTGACACCCATCATGAAAAATTGTAACATTTTTCACATCCGCCATCTTGGATTTTTATTTTGACCCCACCATCGGTTTCAGCACCCTCGAAAATCACGAAATTGACACCCATCAAGAAAAATTATAAAATTTTTCACATCCGCCATCTTGGATTTTTATTTTGACCCAACCATCGGTTTCAGCACCCTCGAAAACCACGAAATTGACACCCATCATGAAAAATTGTAACATTTGTCACATCCGCCATCTTGGATTTTTATTTTGACTCCACCGTCGGTTTCAGCACCCTCGAAAACCACGAAATTGACACCCATCATGAAAAATTGTAACATTTTTCACATCCGCCATCTTGGATTCTCATTTGGACCTCACCATCGGTTTCAGCACCCTCGAAAACCACGAAATTGACACCCATCATGAAATATTGTAAGTCTTCAGGGGATCAGACCGGAATAGTCTTCGAAGTACACCTGCTGTGCAGGTCACTCCAGCAAGTCCGGAACGAAATATGAATTTATAAACCCTACTTACTTCTAGAAAAATTATAAGACTGTGAATCAAATCTTTCCTTGGGTAATAGGTACATACAGAATGCGTGAAGTATCAAGTTTTGTGTGTCAAATATTTTGTATCCGTACAGCGATCTTCTTTTAGCACAAGCTGCTGCTTACAACCGACACAGAGTCCACTCACAACGGCGGCCGAGCGCAGACTAATATTTCATTACAAATTTTTGTGCAATAAACCGAGACAGTGACCAGTAAAATAACCCTTATTTCAATCCAATAAGATTCACGTATTACAGCTAAATATGTGAAAAAATAGACTCCGATTTTTATTTTTTTCTGAGCTTATTTTTAACATTTTGATAGTTCTTTGGGCTACCTTTTTGAGTTGAACATGTCTGCTTACATAAAATATTTTAAAATAAATATGTTTATGTTATTAAACAGAAGAAAAATGACCCCAAAGACAGCACGATATCGTCGATTTTGTGTGAAGAGGCAACGGAAATTATTTTTTACTATATTATAAACCAACATTTTCGAATAAAAAATGGCTACCATTTGGAGATGAAAGAGTAATCTATCTGTGGTAATTATTAGTTACATTTGGTTTCGTCTCATTTTGCCGCAAAATGCACCGAAAAACGGCTTATTTTTGTCAGATACGTAAAGGCGTCCTTAAGCCCAGACCTTTATAACGCCTGGATAGGAAAGGCCTGCGCCTGGTGACGGGGACCATCACGGGACACTGCTCGCTAAACAAACACTTCCACACAATAGGCATAACGGACAGTCCCCTGTGCCTTGCATGGAGGCTGATGAAACCGTTGCGCATGTGCTCTTTGAGTGCACAGGTCACCCAGATTAGGTCAGAAACCCTCGGGACGACCAGATCTTACACAGATGTTCTCAACAGACTAGGAGACTTAATCAGCTTCTGGAGGGAGGTGGGCTGGTTGGAATAACCACCGACGGCTGTCGTGGCCCACGCACAATAGTCCATTTGAAGGACTAAGTGCGGAAACCAAACCTCATAACATAGAACATACATTCTTAAGCTAATTTTATCTGTGCTAGGTACTTCCATATGGGAACATCTACTATGCAAAGCTATGAGGTCTTTGCTTAAAGCGAAAGCGCCAGGGTAGCCCGCGAAATTCCATTTTTTTTTACGTTTTTTGCAATTTGCTGGTTGATTAAAATATGATTCGCGACCGTAACAAATATGTAGTAATACAACTTGTTAAGTTAGTAAATATAATCCCAAAATGTCAAGATTTCATGAAATAGTCATTCAGTGGGATTACTTGGTCTAAGGGCCCGTCTCCACGAGCGAGAGAATCGCGGCGATATTATCGTCGTGCCACGTATTTCTATACACTCTCTTAGAACGTGTCTCCACACGGCAATATCTTCGCGGCGAAAATTTAATGGCACGGCGAGACTATCGCCGCGATTCTCTCGCTTGTGGAGACGGCCCCTTAGAGTTGTGTTGATGACTTTAATGATTATAATTCTGTAAATACATATTTGTTACGGTCGCGAATCATATTTTAATCAAGGTACAACTTAATACTGACCAGCAAATTGCAAAAAACCTAAGAATATTTGAATTTCCGGGGCTACTTTAGCGCTTTCGCTGTAAGTATTGGTAATGATACAAGTCTTAATTTTCACCAATAAAAATAAATCTGCTTAGCCTTTTCCCAACTATGTTGGGGTCGGCTACCAGTCTAACCGGATGCAGTTGGATACCAGTATTTTACAAGGAACGACTGCCTACCTGACCTCCACAACCCAGTTACTGGGTAATACGATACCCCCTGGTAAGACTGGCTGTCAGACTTTCGGGTTTCTGACTACCCGTAACGACTGCCAAAGATCCAGGAATGACTGCCGGGACCAACGGCTTAACGTGCTTTCCGAGGCACGGAGGGGTCTCGGTATGCAACCCATCCACAGACCAACCGCGGCAAGCGTAGCTTAACCTGATCGATCGACTAGATCGAATAAATTCTACAGCCTTAATTTTTATTATCATTATGTGTTATCAGTTATCACCTATATGATTGCTGATTAACCTGTAATTAACTACTGCGCATGTCCGAGGCTACCATCCATACTAATATTATAAATTCGAAAGTAACTCTGTCTGTCTGTCTGTATGTTACCCTTTCACGCCTAAACCACTGAACGAAATTCGATAAAATTTGGCAGAGAGATAGATTGCATCCCGGGTAAGGACATAGGATAGTTTTTATCGACATGCCTCGCGGGCGAAGCCGCGGGCGGAAGCTAGTCAAGTCGGGTTAGTTACACCTTACACCATTTATAACTCAAGAACGGCTGGACCGATTTTTATGATCTTTGATTTGTTGGATTTGTCTCCGCCCGGTTAGCAGAATAACTATTAACACATGGGAAAATTTCACGAAAAAAATAATAATGAAGATATTTCAGTTTGTCATACATTTTTTTTATGTAACGATTTTCTTGATGATATCTCCGAGAACGGATTGACTGATTTCGGTAATGATTCTGAGGCGGTACGAAGTCCGGCGGGTCAGCTAGTAAATAAATAAAAGGGGTTGGTCGGTCAGAAAGATAAAGCTAGTTGCCCATTCCAAAGCGAAGTAGGTACCAATGGGGAAGAACGGGGAAGAACGGGAAAGAAACTCCATGAACTCTTTTGAATCAAAATATGGAAAATCCAGGGACAAATCCAGAGTCCGGTCTGCTAATAAGAATTTTTTTATAGAAAAACCTTCAGACCAAATAAAAAGTCAAGACAAAGCGCTGCGAACAATACAGTGAGTGAAGCATGCAAAAACTACACCTCCGGCTCTGTGCATACACGCTCATACGCACACATTTACAACCATCAAACTACACCTCACTATGTTCACACATGTTTACTAAACCGGCTTCACTTTACTGTCAACAGCCCTCTGTCTTGGTTTTTTATTTGGTCTGAGGAGAAACCTAATAATATTATGCTCGATCTAGCGCTCGAAGGCCAGGACCTAATGCTCAGCACTGTGCTTGCGATCACTTGACCAAAGTGATACACTATGACTATTCGCCCTTGAAATTAACAGTACCTGTAAGGAACTGTCTGGTTCACATGGGGGATTATTACTTAAATAACGTGCATTTTTATAATTCCTAACGTCACGATATTATGTAGTACATAAAAGCCTCCTCTACACATAGACAGATTCATCAGCAGATGGCCATCTGCGAATGCCTCCCGTGTAGGCTAGTCTGTGGTAGGTATTTAGCCTCAGCCGACGTCAAATACCTACCAAAGACTAGCAAATTACCCCGTCTAGACGTGGGCGGAGGCGGAGGGGGTAATTTGCTAGTCTGTGGTAGGTATTTAGCCTCAGCCGACGTCAAATACCTACCACAGACTAGTAAATTACCCCGTCTAGACGGGGCGTCGGCGGAGTCATTCGCAGATGGCCATCTGCTGATGAATCTGTCTACGTGTAGAGGAGGCTTAAGATGTATGGAAATACGTGCATCATCACACTAATATTATAAAGGCGAAAGTTTGTGAGTGTGTTTGTCTGTTTGTTACTTCTTCACGCATAAACAGCTTGACTAATATTGATAAAATTTGGTATGGAGGTAGCTGACACCCTGGGACAGGGCCTGCGAGGAATTTGAAAAATAGGTATTCGAAGAAACTATTTCCGTCGCTTTACCTCAAGTCTGCCCCTGTAATGTGTGATAAGACCGAAATTAGCACAAAAATTTCGACGAGATCGACGTTTCGTATTCCCGTTTTTTCTCTGCTCGAAAACTGAGCCGATTCAATTATTTTTTACATTAACATTTTAAGAAAGAGTATGTTTAGCTTCTATTATGTCAATTAAGAAAAATTCGTTTATTGGCATTACATTGCTAAGTAGCAAAAACACTATGACAGTCAACTGAAGAAAACTATCCTACCCACTACTTAGTCAATCTTATTATTACAATAAAATTTAACAAGTACCTACATTAAATATACAACAGGTTCTTATCGTTTTTTTTTTGTTAAAAACTTTTCTAATTTGTCTGGTAGTCCTCTAATCACGGCGGTAAAAATAGGGCATTTTTTTGTAATTTTTAGAGGGTCATATTTTCTTTACTAATTAGTTGCTGAAAAAGAGAAAATGACAGGGACGTGTGTGTTTACAACAGACCTTGATTTTACGAAAAAAAAATCTCTATGGGCATTATTCAAGAAGAAAAAAGGGAAATACATTTGTATGGAGAATCGCACGACCTGTTTCCTCATAATATACAATGTGTAACATAATTAACACAAGACCTCATACACCTCAATTAGATTATTGAGTTAAAAGCAAAATACAATAACCAAAATGTTTTTTAAAGTTACCTACTCTTATTATTACAAAGATCGTGTTGACCCTAGCATTACTTTATGCCTTTAAAAATGTGCCTTAATGCCTTGAAATAAGATTTAATTTTCTTTGGCTTAGTCAGTGGGAAAAAAACAATTTTTTGAAAAACAATTTATATGGTAGTCCATTATGAACAAACTAGTTTCAGGGCTTGCATTTATTCTGTTACACCTTGTATAGTTGCCATCTTCATAGTCACCCCCTTCCTAGGAACATCTTGTTTGTACAAATCTAACTTGTTTACAAACATTACTACATGCTGTTTATATACGCGATACAATCACATAAACACCATTACAACATGGCTAAAAGCAAAGATTTGAGATTTTAATCGATTTTTGACCTGTACAACCCAGTTCCTTGGTAACATGATACGTCTTGGTAAGCCTGGTTGATTTTGGGGTACATTATTACCCCTGAAAAACGTTATGTGAAATATTTTCTACTATTGAAAGATAATGTAAAGGATTAGTCTTATTTTCAAGACTTTAGTTCAATAAGTCAGTATGTTCTATAAAAAAAATAAGGGAAGCTGTACCTAGTTACCCCTGCCTAATCCTTCGGGAATATACGCATGATGTTGCTACTACTAACCTACTCCTACACTACTCCTACCTTACTACACTACTCCTACCTTACTACACTACTCCTACCCTACTCCTATCCTACTTCTACCCTACTCCTATCCTACTTCTACCCTACTCCCATAGATATATTAAACTAGACATAGTTTTCAGAGTTATAAGGCTGAAGTGGCCGTGGGTCGGCCATGTCTGTTGAAAGACTGTTATCTGTCAGAGCAGACATGTCCGTTACCAGAGACCACAGATCAACAACTTTGTTTAAACTATGTAGAGAGAAGATGCTGAGTGGTCATCATCGCATCTAGAAAAAAAAAGCGAAAATCAATAACATTGTGTGTCATCTGTATTGTTGATGTTTCATAAAGAAATTTGTTTAGTTTGTTTATGAAATTATTTTTTATCAAGTCATAGAGTTTTATTTATATTAAGGAGCTAAAAATATGCAAGTACTCAATCTCACATGATGTCTAAGCGAATCTAATAAGAAAATAATACATTGAAAAAAAAAAAAACAATCTAAGCATTTAAATTCCTATGGATGAAAATGAAATTATGGAAACTATTTATACCCTCTTTGCTAACATTTAAAATTTTACTAAAAATACATGAGGAGTATATTTACAAGACCAAAAGTCAACTTAAAACTGAGAAGACCAAAAACACTAGTTGTTTTTTTCAACATAATAAAATTTGCAAGTACTGAATTAAAAATCAAGTACCAGGCAAACAGGTTTAGCAGAAGCTATCAGTAACCAATCAATAACTTATAATGATATACCTTCTTATTTGATTGTCACAAAACATACAATATAGGTACTTATTAATGAATTGGAGTTCATTGACACTTGCTTAAGCAAGGAGTCACAGGCAGCCTCGAATTGTCAAGTCAAAACCTAAAACGAGAGATATGGGACCAGTCAGCCATATTGGCACTCACGGCTATTTCGAAGAGTGATGGAAAGTCCTGCTGCGGTTCGCCGTCCGCTAAGCCAGCCAGCAATCCGAGCTCCGCACTCAAATCAGCCAGTTCAGCGCCGATGCGATCGGCCCGATCCGCGTCACCCAGTTCATCTTTCAGGATGTCTCCGATCTCGTCGGACACCGCAGCCACAGCTGAAGCAACCTCGTCTGAAGGCACTCCCTCTTTGCCCATCCCCTCGCCACCGCCGGCAAAAAGCTCAGCTTCCTCTGCAGTTCCATTACCACTACGGCCTACACATTTCTCCATAGAAAACATCATTTAAGAACCGAATAACACAACTCATACGACAAACGTAACATCTAAAGTCACCGCTGGTCCTTTTAGATCACTCGAAAACAGATAACTCGGTAATTAAAAGACTTGAAACCATTTTTTCATCGGAACCGATATATCCCGAAGTTTTTGACAATACCAATATGGCGACGATATTTTTAGGTATTTTGTGACCAGTTGCAAGCGGATAACGTGACAATATTGCATATGGCAATTTTCTTTATTGGGGCCTGTTTTTGCCTTTTCATTTCATGCAAAGATGTTTTCATGAAAAAATATGCAAGGGTTAATAATTCCATTTAGGATTTCTTATAGCTTTGGTACACAAGTCGTTGCTATTTTTATTTTATCATGAAAATATCTTACTTTAACCATGACAACTGAAGAACCTTTGTACTTAATTTTGAAATAAGGATTTTATATTTTTCTAACTTTCATTGTGGGATTATGAAATAGTGAGGAAATCAAAGGAGTCAAAGTTTTAATGATTGGTTTTTAAATTATTTTAGCCAATAAGCTACAGCAGCATGAAATGACAAAGAACTAAAAACTAGAAACGTGTCGTTTATCTGCGTGCCTGCACTCAAAGATCAAGGTTATAACCACGCGACAAATGTGATATAATTCAACTCAATGGTTAATCATAATAGGTATAGCCCATATCTTCTATACTTTCCTTAACTTTAGGTTTAACAATTTAAATAGGACCCAAAACCCTAAAATAAATCCTGGATAGAGGATTGACGCTGCTACTAAAAAAATCTTCGGGAAACCCAACAATACTTTGCCGTGACCAGGGAATCGAAACTGGAACCCCACACTCAGCAGTCGCGTATGGTCTCGCATATGACCACCAGCAACGAAACATAATAAATAATTTATTTGTACAGCTTCAAGTCATTGATATGGTCTAATGAGCTCGGAAATTATGAATAAACTATAGTTCAATTTGTATTATTCAAGCATTTCAGATTTTACAAAGCTTCGACTATCTTGAAATGGCTTCTACTCCCCACTAGATGTCGGTAAATTATTTTAGCCAGCGTCACCTAGAAGAAGAAAAGAAAAATGCTTTACTTTTTTCTTGGCAACACTATTGGCTAGTTGTCAAAAGGTCAAATGCCAAATTATTGACATTATTGACAGCATTCATTTGTTGACATAAGTTGATTCTGCGCGAAACACTTGTGAAGTTATTTTCAAAGATATTTATAAATTGTATATGAAAAACTACAATGCAGGTAAAATGCCGCATTGCGATGCACGCTGTAACAACCATGCGATAATTTTAATATAAATACGACGCAAAGTTAATTCAATTAAGCACATGATCAACCAAAGAAACCTCTGCATTTATATTTTTTTTTAATCTATAATTAGTGTTGTAATTAGGTCAAAGTGAAAACCGGAAATAGTGTTTGTACATATATATAGTTTTAAATTCAAGTGATGGCGGTACAAAATAAAGTTTTGTATGCCTTTCGGGGTTGGATAGCATTTGTTGCTTTTATGGACTTAGGTACCGCAGGACGGTCCTATATTGAAAGGAGGTCGTTTCTAAGCAACGCCGGCGACGAACACTTGGATGGTAAGTCATTTAAATACAAAACTGCATAATGGGGCGAAAGTGGGCCTAGAAAATGATACAAAATTTTTTGTTGAAGAAATTATACTCACCTGGGCCATCGTCGTTTCAACCGATAGACGTCCACTGCTGGACATAGGCCTCCCCCAATTATGGGAGGGTTTGCCATAATCGCCACGCTTGGCAGGCGGGTTGGCGATCGCAGTATGGCATGGTGGTGGAATACATAGAGAACGCTGCTGCCCATTCTCCGGTACGATCCTTAGTCGCCTTTTACGACACCCACGGGAAGTAAGGGGTGGTGGTATTCTTTAAGTCCGGCACCACACAGACTCACCTGGGCCATAATCCTGCAAAAACTTGGCAATTCAAATTCGCCATTGATTTTTACCTTGACTAGGAACCTAACTCAGCACCTCCGCAAAGCAGTCAAGCTTTCATTCTTTCATTTTGGCCGAAAGACGTCCACAGCTGGACATAGGCCTCCCCCAAGCACCGCCAGTCAAGCTTATAGTCATTAAATCTATATGACAGGTAAAAATACTATGCTTGTAGTATTACATTTGACATATTAATTATATCAAATAATTTATCCTACCTTATTTTTTTTTAATGTCTGTGTGGTGCCGGACTTAAAGAATAGCACCACCCCATACTTCCCGTGGGTGTCGTAAAAGGCGACTAAGGGAGACCGGAGAATGGGCAGCAGCATTCTCTATGCATTATACCATCATACCCGATCCAATGCAGTTATTATCCTGCTATAATAACTGCATTGGATCGGGTAGATTGGAGAGAGTTTTTATCTGCTGAATCTCTGGACCAGGCTGTTTGCCTCTTTTATAATAAACTTTACGAACTCAGGGACTTACACATTCCGGTTAAAACAATTAAAAAAGCGGCTCATCCCCCCTGGTTCACTCGTGCATTGATTAAAGTTCTAAATGAAAAATATAAACATCATCACAAATATAAAATATACGGTAACTTATCGGATTATCACTCCTTTGTTCTCTTGCGAAGCCGCGCCAAGCAGCTAGAGAAAAAATGTTTTTCTGCTTATATGGCAAAAATAGAAGCCTCAATCGTTAATAACCCTAAATTATTCTGGTCGTACGTGAAGGGTAGAAGGCGTAATAACACCTTGCCTAAAGTATTTCACTATACGGATAGGACCGCGGACACAGGTGAGAGTGTCACTGAACTTTTTGCTTCTTACTTTCAGTCAACCTTTCAGGGCACTCCTTCAAGTGATGTTGATGTGAATTTTAATACCCATTCTACTACATCAGTATGTCTGAGCTCTGTTACAGTTTGTCCGGATCGAGTATTAAAACTACTTAAAAATCTGGATCCGTCGAAATCGGGTGGACCAGACATGATCCCTCCTATTTTCATAATAAACTGTGCAAAGAGCCTAGTGGAACCCATCTGTATTTTGTTTGACTGGTCGTTAAAATATGGTGTCGTACCTAATATATGGAAGTCTGCCTTTGTCACACCAATTTTTAAAAAAGGAGACAAATCCGACGTACAAAACTATCGACCTATATCTAAATTATGTCTTTTTTCAAAAGTCTTAGAGAGACTAGTGTATACGGAAATCTACTCGGCTATGAAAAATCACTTTAGTGAGGAGCAGCATGGATTTCTTAGAAAACGGTCTACTACCACCAACTTAGTATTGTCCAACGACATCATAACGGATGGAATGGAGGGAGGTCATCAGGTGGACGTAATTTACACAGACTACAGTAAATGTTTTGACAGAATAGATCATCGTGTGCTTCAACAGAAGTTATTGTCTGTAGGAATACACGGTGATTTGTTTCGATGGTTTTCGTCGTATATAGAAAATAGATCACAGGCGGTTGTGTTACGGGGATATACGTCTCGATGGAATTACATCCCTTCAGGAGTCCCTCAAGGTTCGATCTTGGGTCCATTATTATTTATTATATTTATTTCAGATATTAAAACCTGTTTTAAAAACACACATATCCTTTTATACGCAGACGATATGAAGATCCTTAAATTGGTGCGTACATTATCTGACGCGGAGCAACTCCAGTCCGATCTGGACAGGTTTGTGGTATATTGCAGGCATAATAACCTGCAACTTAATGTGTCTAAATGTTTTCATGTACCGTTTACACGGCAAAGAAGTTTAATTGATTTTAGGTATAAATTAGATGGTCACTATATAAAAAAACTAGATAGTGTTAGAGATCTCGGCGTGATGCACGACAGTAAACTAATTTTTGACGAGCATATAGAATCTATCGTAAATAAAGCCTCCAAAGCTATGGGATTCATAATACGAACCTGTTCTGAATTTCAATCTCTGAAACCAGTAAAGGTACTTTACTGTTCTTACGTGCGCAGTACCCTTGAGTATGCTTCCCAAGTATGGAACCCACAGTATGATAAGTATAAATCTCGTATTGAACTAGTTCAGAGGAAATTTATGAGATATCTAGATTTCAAGGCGCAGCAGTTTTCAGACGGCTATGCACACCGGTGTAAGCGTTATCACTTTTTACCATTAGAATTAAGGCGTAATATTAATGATATTTGTTTTCTTGTCAACATTGCTAATGGATCAATCGATTGTCCCGATTTACTTAGTAAAATTTATCTTCGCACCAATCAAAATAACTTAAGATTACGACCATTATTGCAAGTACCGTTTACAATGACAAATTATAGGCGTAACGCTTTTTGTATACGCAGTGTAATATTATTCAACAACCTGCCATCGCATTTAGAAATTGATTTATTTTGTACGAGTGCGTTAAGAATCAGGAAAATCTTGAGTAAGGAATATTTCAATGGGTGAATGTTTGTGGTTTGTCGCGGCATGCCTACATATTTTCCATGCCTTTTTTCTCTTTTGTTTTTTCTTTTTATCCTCTTCCATAACATTGTAATATATATGTGGAAGCTTGTAATTAGCAACTGTCAGTTGTTTACTATTTCGTTACCATTTACGTGTATTAGTCTGTAAGCTTTCTTAAAATTGTAAAAATAAAAATAAAATAAATAAAATACCATACTGCGATCGCCAATCCACCTGCCAAGTGTGGCGATTATGGCAAACCCCCCCCCAAAATTGGGGGAGGCCTATGTCCAGCAGTGGACGTCTTTCGGCTGAAATGATGATGATGACCTTATTTTAATAGAAAAGCCCATACTGAAACGATAAGCAAGTTAGCAAGTCATGTAGTAGAGATAACTTCCTTAAGTACAGCAAGCCGCTTTAATGACTACATTAATTTACATAATATTCGCAAGAATAACTGCATACTATTTGTGTTACAATTTGTAAAAAAGTATAAGCAAAGTACCACCCTATCGCTTTGTGATATCCTGTAATGATAGAAATGTTTTGTTAAATAAAATAAATAAATATAATTATATTATTATTTATTTTATATTATATGTTTCACATTTTCATTTTAAGAACATGTTTTAATGTCATTCAACATTATTGAAACTAAGTATCTGGGTTGTGGATTCAGATAGGCAGTCAGCTGCATCCGGTTAGACTTGAATTCGACCCTAACGTAGTTGGGAAAAGTTTCGGCAGGTGATGATGATGATGATCATCTGATGTTGTTTCCGTCTGCATATGAAAATTCAATCAAATATGTCCAATAACTTAGTCACTATAACTAGTCAAAGGTAGGCAAAACTCTGGGAAAAGGCTAGGCAGATGATGATGACCTTTTTGTCCTGGTAGCACATTCCAGTGGGAACCTATATTGTAATTGCGTTATAGAAATCGATAAGGAGGACGATATAATGTATATACCTTTAATGAAAGTCACTTCAACTAATTCGTTTTGCCTACTACTATTCAGTTACAAATAGCGCCTTCCACGAAGACGCGCCCCACTCTTCTTCCTAATCGTTTACAGTACAAGTGTGCAACATTCCTTATTAATGTAATTACTTATTAATGAGTAATTAGTGTGTATCAAAAAACTAAAACACTAGCGGAATTAACTAGCGATAACCACTAGCAATTAGTAAGAAGAGTGGAGCGCATCTTCTCCGTGCCTCGGAAAGCACGTTAAGCCATTGGTCTCGGCTGTCATTTGTGGATCTTTGACAGTCGTTACGGGTAGTCAGAAGCCCGAAAGTCTGACAACCAGTCTTACCAAAGGTGATCGTATTACCCAGTAACTGGGTTGTGGAGGTCAGATAGGCAATCGCTCCATGTAAAATACTGGTATTCAGCTGAATCCGGTTAGACTGGAAGCCGACCCCAACATAGTTGGGAAAAGGCTCGGCAGATGATGAGTGGAGCGCATCTTCATGGATGGCACTATCTATAGTTTGAAGAAGTCCCTTTTTAGGGTTCCGTACCCAAAGGTTAAAAACGGGACCCTATAACTAAGGCTCCACAGTCCGTCTGTCCGTCTGTCATGAGGCTGTATCTCATGAATCGTTATAGCTAGATAGTTGAAATTTTCACAGATGATGTATTTCTGTTGCCGTTATAACAACAAATACCTACTAAAAACAGAATAAAATAAATATTTAAGGGGGGCTCGCCTCCCATACAACAAACGTGTTTTTTTCGGCGTTTATACCTTGTAGTACGGAACCCTTCGTGTGCGAGTCCGACTCGCACTTGGCCAGTTTTTGATTCAATTCGGGATTTATTTGATAGTCCCAAAATACTCATAAACATTACTATTGCCAGTATTTTCATTTATTGTCGTATTCTTGTCTCCACATCCATCTTGGGATGCATGAAGAAGCCTCCTCGTGTAGCGCAGTTTGTCCCGCCAGTTACTCAACTGAACGCTCGCGCTAGGCGCATCCTGGACAGTCACACCCGACACCTTATTTGACTTGCCAATTCTTGCCTTGCAATGGTTGGGTTACCCTCCCACCGCAGTCTGACGTCAAGCAGCCTGCTGTGTTTCGTCGATGCGTGGGAGTTCCAGTGCCTCAGGCATTATCTGGGCACGCTCGTTCCATCATAGACCTCATCCATCGCTTTAAATCAGGCGTGATTGAGGTCAAGAGAGAGTCCATTCAGCAATAATAAAAATAAACTTTGTATACTTAAATATTTTTTACTTTTAGCCTATAAAAGGGTGTTAAATGCTACCCAAGGTGTAACCTTCCGTGGCCCACTTGGAAGTCTCTGAACCGTCTCCGGACACAAGTGGGAAGATGTAAGTCCAACCTGGTAAAGTGGGGCTACCTTGACGGAACGGCGGAAGGGTGTGATTGCGGAGCTATGTCACAAACCACGCTCCACCTCCTATCCTGCCCTCTGTGTCCTAAAACATGCAGTCAAAGTGACCTCTGCGCTGCCACCGACAACGCCGTGGAACTGGCGAAGTTTTGGGAAAACAAGATTTAAAATACAGTCGTGCCAGCGACGAAGAAGAAGCCTATGTTGTGTTTGCTTCTGGACCAACGCCTCCCCTTTTTCCTTCCAAACCTGGGATGTCTCGTGGGATGTCTGGCCATGTTCACCCTGCAAACCTTAATACAACATCACACCACCTTCACCGTGGTCTATCTCGATGGCGAAGTCCATGTATAAAAAAATAAAATATTGTTTTTTTAATTCCAGGTGACTTCACAATATCACGGATGCTTGGGATGTATTCTTTTCTCAAGGCATTAGCGCTCATACATTGTACACTGTACATTCATTACAGACCGTAAGTATTATGTTTTAGTACTATTCATATTATCTTCTATCCATACTAATATTATAAATTCGAAAGTAACTCTGTCTGTCTGTCTGTACTCTGTATGTTACCTTTTCACGCCTAAACCACTGACCGGATTTCGATTAAATTTGGCAGAGAGATAGATTACATCCCGGGGAAGGACATATGATTGTCTTTATCGACATACCTCGCGGGCGAAGCCGCGGGCGGAAGCTAGTCTTTATGTATTTTTTTTTTGTTAGCCTATACTGTCCCACTGCTCTGGGTAAAGGCCTCTCCCAAATCCTTCTAGGAACGCTTTTCCCGCGCCACCTCAAACCAGCCCTTGTGGGTGTACGTTACCCCTGCAGGAATGTAGCTCCTAGAGTGATACGAGTGGAACGTATAATTAGTGCGTAATCTGCTTTAAATGTGCGCAAAATAACATTTATTTTTGCTTTGTCGGTTTGAAAAAAAAAAACGGAAAAAACGATTCCTGCTGGAGTAACGTTTTTCCAGCAGGAAAATTCTAAACGAATGATCGGAGAGAGAAATATTGTGCATGGGCAGAGAGCTTGTGTTTGTGCAAAATTGTGCGCTGAAAATATAATTTGTGCGTCTTCAGGTTTTCGAGACATTGCATTTCCTGCTGGAGTGACGTTTTGCAGAATCGTGTAGGTATCTATAAAACCATTGTATGTGCGCCCGTAGGATAAACATTAAACATACACGAGTAGCCCTTAATTTGTGCATATTTGTGACAGAATTAGATTCAAGAAAATATTTATAATTTTCAAGTAATCGCGCTTTTTTGAAAACCTTAAAAAATATCGCAGCGTGCAACGCCTAAATGAGAAAACGTATAAGCTCGCTGAAAACTGGTCCTTCTTGACTGTCGGACTATAACTAATGATAGTCCGACAGTGACCGCGCTTTAGGTCATGTAGTGCCCTTTTTGTCTAACTCTTGTGAACCCTTATAAGATCACATCCTCGTCCGTCTATCAAGACCCTTTTTCCCAGGAACGCGTACAGTTATCAAGTTGAAATTAACACCAAATACTCAGTGCTGCAATCCCTTCAAGCAGTGACAAAATCAAACTTCTAAGTCAACGCAATCAAAAGATATACGGGCGTTTATGCAGCATATTTTCAAAACTAAGAATCAAAACCTGTAGGGTACTTCCCGTTGACCTTGAATCATGAAATTTGGCAAGAAGCAATGCTCAAGTAAAGGAAAAAACCGTAAATGTATAGTTACATATACCAGTAGCGGTATCAACACAACACCACATGCGAACGACGCGTCATACTGACGTCACGCAAAATCCTGCATCTCGCAAGCAGAGTTTACCGCGCAACTACCGTAGATACAACGGCCCGACATGAACCACCGGGCAGTTGCCCGCCAGACACAACACCCGTCTGGTCGGAGGATCCTCCCTTTTCTATAGAGTATGAGTGAACTTTAGGTGCGCGAGTCCGACTCGCACTTATTTGATATTTTTAGTGCACTCATACAAGGAATAGCCGCGGATTTCTGCGGATTTAATGTGGGTCCTTCTCATTGGCACAGTCATGGCTCAGCGTCCGCGTGGTAGCGTGGTGGCGTGGCGTCAATTTATGTTATGTTTTAAAACGTGTCTATCTGTCTGGCTAGCCATCAGCCCTTTAGCGTGCTCAATATTTAACTGTTTTTTTTTTCTATTTTCAGGGTTGTCTCATTGGGATACTGGTCGTTATCTTTAACTATTATATTATATTTCTCCGAAGCATTCTACTTTCACTCGACGGATCTCAATTTCTACGTGGTGTTCCCCTGCGTATTAAATAGTAAGTTTTTTTGCAGATTTTTTTTTTTCAGAATTGTTTGTTTTTTTTTTATGCCTGCCCGGGTGATGGAAAGAGGCTCGCCCCTGTTACATGGGACTATAAACATAACTGACAAAATGTCGGTGTACTATAGGTACAACTCTGACTTACCCATCGTGACTTACAGACGTGATGTTCTGTGATTGGTCGATTCCTACAAACTCAAACACTTTATTTCAATCAAAACATTTACAGGCACTTTTGAATTGTCTAAGTGCTTGGTCAGACTGGCAGCGCGGGCACGGCGTACTCAAACATAAGAACTTCATTTGAGTGACCATAGTAAGGAGCGCGAGGGCAACTCACGCCATAGCTCGTTCATACCAGAGTGGCCGCAGTGGGTGCGCGGGCGGCCCGCGCGGAGGGTCCGGGGTTCTCAAACTAGTTCGAGCTTTTTTCTAGTAAAAATAAGTCTTCTTCATCCCATATTATATTGACAAACACTGGACACGACAAAACGCAGAACGCAGCCGCGGTCGACTGCGGACAGGCAGATCGCGCGCGTGGGTGCACCCGCACCGCTCCCCGCCCCACGCTGCCGGTCTGACCAAGCACTGAGAGTCAGTCAGAAATTTGAAGCTTGAAAACGTAGATCTCTATGGAGAAGAACTGGCAAGAAATTCCTATAAGACTCGACTCCGTTGTTCTCGTTTCCGCTTCATTGGGACCGCACCCATACTCAATCAATCTGCCTCGCTTTTGAGGTCAGCTTGCAGTCTAACCGGATGCAGCTGAATACCAGTACTTTACATGGAGCGACTGCCTAACTGACCTCCACAACCCAGTTAGGTACTGAGTAATACGATAGCCCTTGGTAAGACTCGTGCTTCTGACGACCCGTAACAACTGTCAAAGAACCACGAATGACAGCCGGGACCAACAGCTTAACGTGCTTTATGAGGCACGGATGGGTCTTGGTATGTAAAGATGGTCACCCATCCACGGACCAACTGCGGCAAGTATAGCTTAACCTGATCGATCGACCCGTTCGGCTGCTATTACTAAGCCACAAGTCTATAAAAGCACCCGTATTTTTTTTAAGGTTTTTTATTATGTATTAGTTTATTATTTTATAAGATTATTGTTGTATTTTATCTATGGGCCTTAGTTGCCTGATAATAAAATTATTATTATTCCCTTTATTCAACTAAATACATATAAATTATATTTTAAAATATTAGTATAAAAAAAAATATAAAAACATTTAAAAATATAAAAAATAGTTGCCCAGCGGTATAGGGGTCAGGGTCCAAGCTACCGGCGGTCAGGGCTCCAGAGAGAGGAACCTCCTGACAATGCGAGCCGTGTCCAGAAGTACTGCTTTCTGAATCAAGCCCTTGATCCAGCTGTCCAACGAGAGCCTCTTTAGGTGTTGGTCGAGGCTCTTGGCTATTAATCCATTGGCTGTCACGACTATCGGCACAATGATTGCTGAGTCCACATCCCACATGTCGACAACCTCGCGAGCCAAGTCAAGATACTTAATTTGTTTATCTTTCTCGACTTTCACGAGGTTCTCATCATGTTAAAATGATTATTATTATTATAACATGAATTTTCTTTTTCAGTTATCACCCTCCTAGGTTTGATATACCTACCAAGCAAACTAAAACTTTTCGGACAAATTCCCGGGACATCAGGCATGGATAGGGAGGTGGATGATGAGAACACACAAATATTACGTACAATGGGCAACTTTAGACGACGGAGGCCCGGCAGCTCTGTCAAAAACAAACACGTCTGATAGTGTTGCCAGTGTCAAAATTGGTTGTATGATTTAGTTCCCTTGCCTGACCGGATATACTTGTCAGTGTTTGCTCGCGGCCGTTCGAATTTGAAATTTTGACAGAAATGATCCCGTCTTGAATATTTAGCTGAATACAAGTTAGGTCTGTAGGTCGGTATAAAAAAAAACTTAGTGGTTTTCATACATTTGACAACATTGGTAATGTCAAATGTATAAAACCACAAAGTATTTTTTTTTTGCCATGAGATTCTGGTAGACCTATACGCAACTCGATATCGCGCGCGACACCAAAATGTATCTATAATCAGCCTATAATGTTCCCACTGCTGGGACACAGGCCTCCTCTCTTCGAGAGGCAGTGGGCTGTAATCTACCACGCAGGCCTAGTGCGGATGGATGTCACATGTATGGTTTGCAAAAAAACGCTGACATGTATTTATTGGTCATGAGCACAGAGCACAGAATCGCCGCGTCTAGAGACGGCAGTGTAGTATTTTTATATTACGAAGCGACGCGCTTTACTTGTGGTAACCAAGTGTTCAAACACGCTGTGAATGTGTGTGTCAGTCAGCGCAGGAGCTCTCGGTACCGCCCAAAACAATGGCGCACTTTCAAACACTTTCACACATTGGGCATAACAGACAGTCCCCTGTGCAGGGCTTGCATGGAGGCTGATGAAACCGTTGCGCACGTGCTCTTTGAGTGCACAGGCGTCACCCAGATAAGGACAGAAACCCTCGGGACACCCAGATCGTACACAGATGTTCTATACGGACCAGGAGATTTGATCAGCTTCTGGAGGGAGGTGGGCTGGTTGGAATAACCACCGACGGCCGCCATGGCCCACGCACAATGGTCCACTGAAGGACTAAGTGCGGAAACCAAACCCAAAACATAGATAGACATAGAAACAATGGCGATTTCGAAAGTGTGTATATGTGTTTTATGCTGATGCTACCCGTCTTCACGCACACATTCACCACAAGTAAAGCGCGCGAGTAAACTCGCTTCGTAAGATAAAAACACTATACTAATAAAATTCCTAGCGCCGAAAGACTGCATTCATGGTTTGCCTTCAACCGTATGCCGCTTGTATACCTACGTCATTTCTGTCGTAGTGCGACTAAACGGTGACACGCTTGACTTGTATGGAAACTGTTGACGATGCTGCCACTAGCAACGCCTAGGCGTCTCCGTGCTCTGTGGTCATAAGGTTAATAGTCCCACTAGCCTATCTGGCCCGGCGACAGTGGCGCCGTCAGTGTACAAAAAAGTACAGACCTTATGGGCTCATTCAAATTTAAGCGTTTGATGCAGTACTGCAGCGGTGCCACGAGCGGCGCGGGTGTCGTACAGCGAACGGACGATTGTTTTTTCCATATAATAGCCCTGTTGCGAGCGCAGTACGACACCGTCCAGTTCCCGCGTTGTACTGCACCCCTAATTGCGTAACATACTACAAATTTTGAAAGATATTGGTAATCCATTGCTTCATAAGTTCGAAAAATGTGTCTGCTCAACAATGTAAATAACGCAATGAATGTTGTTGAACTGTCAAAATGAAACCCATTGCTACTGATAGTGTGTTAACGCAATTATCCCGCTGCATCAATCGTATAAATTAAAAGAACATTTACTATACTAGAGCTACTTATCACTTTTGATTGTGATTTCGTTAGTTCCAATTAAAGCCACCGGGTCAGATTAGTTAGTGGCGCTGCAACTGTCCTATAACTATAAGATTTTAGATTACGTTTCTTCTATTTTTAATTCAATCTAAACCTTTTCCTGGTGCTTGTAGGCAATGAGTAGAGACAGGTATACTCAATCTTATTATCGTTAAGGCGACAGCGCCAGAGTACCCTGCGAAATTAAAACTTTCTTAAGGCCAAAGCGATAGGATACTCTGCGAAAGATATCTCGCGAAATTATAATAATATACTTAATCTTACGTTTTTCCAATTTGCAGAACAGTGTCAGGTTGTATGTACACCAAGATATAATTCGCGATCGTAACAAATATTATATATTTAAAGAGTTATACTTGCTAAGGTGAATGGATAGTGGTAGACCGCGAAATTCAAATTTTCTTACGTTTTTTGCAATTTGCAGGTCAGCGTCAGGTTGTATCTTGATCAAAATATGATTCGCGACAATAACAAATACATATTTAGACAATTATAATCATTAGAATCATTAATACATCTTTCTAAGTTAGATTCACTTTTCCATAAGAGATTGGTGGTTGGTGGATATATTATTGATTCTAATGATTATAATTCCCTAAATATGTATCTGTTATTGTCACGAATCATATTTTGATCAAGATACAACCTGACACTGACCTGCAAATTACTAAAAACGTAAGAAAATTTGAATTTCGCGGTCTCAACTACCCATTCACCTTAATATTATCAATACAACTAGTATTGAATTAAAATTTGTTACTATCGCGAATCATATTTAAATTAGACTTTTTATAAGTATAGTGGTTTATTTGTAACCTCAGGTTATGGATTGATTATACCTGGTCTAGCGACTTCACTGCATTTCATATATTTCACTTTTGAAGGTAGTTGAACGCTTCGTTTTTCCCCGTAGACACTTTATATCACCGGTCTTTGTTCTTAAAGAAAAGAGGAATACCGATTAACGGTTTTTAATATGACCGCTGATGACTGGCAGCGGAAGATATTAATTTGTTTCTGCCCTAAGCCTGTTAGTTACTAACATACTTTTGTGCAAGTTACTTTTACTTGCATACTTTTGTGCAATATACTTGCATACTTTTGTGCAAGTTACTTGCATACTTTTGTGCCAGTTACTTGCATATTTTTGTGCAAGTTACTGGCATACTTTTGTGCCAGTTACTTGCATACTTTTGGGAAAGTCTCTTGCATACTTTTGGCAAGTTACTTGCATACTTTTGTGCCAGTTACTTGCATACTTTTATGCCAGTTACTGGACTGTATTCCTGTCTTTATTGTAACGATGACGAGTGAGCGTAAACTACCTACTAGAAACGATCACAGTATTTTCCTACCACAGCCTTATATTCTTGCACTATAGCTTCTAAGTGCTGATCTTATTTATTTGATATCGCCATCTAAGGTAAACAGTGCGCCAAGTATATTTTGATGTATAGTTTTGACAACAATTCCCAGTAAATTAAAACTTCACACATGTCGTTTTATGAAGTGTAAATGACGGTCAACCTTAAGTTGCATCCAGACATTACGAGCCATCTAACATATTAAAAAACTTGCGGCTCATGCCTCGCTTTGTCTGGAAGTCCTTTAGGGTGATGATAACGCAATTACGAGGTCGACTATACAAGTTGCTCAGAAATATAGAGGGACTTTTTAGGCTAGGTACACGGGCATTATTTTTTTCTCGCAGGCATTGGATTTTTAATTCTTGGTATTGAGCTAAGCATTGAGAATCCAACAGAGCGCATCCCAGAGCGTCAAAAAACCCACTGTTGGATTTTCAACTCACTGCGCTAAGCAGAGCGTTGATAATGTAGTGCACGCAGAAGATTCACCTGGATAAAAATACGCCTAACCGACGCAACGGCTTATTGACCCAAGCCTCTAAAAAGTAAAACTGTTTTATTTGGGAAAACAACAAATTGGCATAATAACAATAGAAATGATAATAACTATAAATGATGAAGATGAAAAACGATGGCAGATAAATGTATTTTCTTTCTTTCTTCGGTATATCAAATAAATAAAATCAACGATTTACACTTCATTTTAATAGCTCCTTCTAATATATAGCGAGTATATACCTCTGTGTAAGAGTGCCAACAATATATAAAGCATATAATTTTATACAGAACACGTTTTATGCGCAATAGTCAATTAGAACATTATTATTGTCAAAAACAGACCATGTTTAGATTTGCGGTACAGTCTCACCACTTGGCTCGTCTGGCCCGGTGACAGCAGATCAGCTGTCAGTGACCACAAAATGACAGACCTTACACTATGGTTTCCTTGTAGAGCAATGGTCGCCTCACAGCGTCCGCAATTCGCCAGCGAATTACGTCACTGAAACGTTATTTGTGCATACGCACGAGCGTGTATTTATTATTATTAATTAGTCTTTATTTGTTCAGACTACAATGCGGTCTACAGTCATCATCATCATCATCATTTCAGCCGAAAGACGTCCACTGCTGGACATAGGCTTGGGGTGGTTTGACCGGTTCTGTGCTTCTCGCATCCACCGGTTTCCTGCGGCCTTCACAAGGTCGCCGGACCACCTTGTGGGAGGCCTTCCAACGCTACGTCTTCCGGTACGCGGTCGCCACTCCGGAACCTTTCGGCCCCATCGGCCATATGTTCTGCGAGCAATCTGCCCTGCCCACTGCCACTTAAGTTTGGCAATTCTTCGGGCTATATCGGTTACCTTAGTCTACAGTGTCAGTAACAAAATAGCTTAGACCTACGTTAGTACCTACTTAATAACTAAAACAGATCGAGTTCTATTTGTATGCGTCCACGCTAATGGTCTGTCTGCCCGGGCGGCTATCGATTACAGGATAGTAGGTATTTGAACTGCCACACAGCCTGCGGAGTAGCGAGGCAGATTTCTTACGCCACAGTGTATCAAAGCCGCAAAATGCAGTCAGTGCGTGCATCTGCAAACATTGCCGAAATCGCAGCAATACCCTGAATGCGTTAGGTATTGTATTGGATACGCAGAACACGGTGCTCAAATACACGAGCGGCATGTTGTCGACGGCTGCAGTTGCCTCTGTCGTTGACGCGTGTCGCCCGTTTGTATGCATACCAAAGACTACAATATAATGCGGTGTTGCACACTAAGTTGGTGTGTTTTCCAAGAGAGCGGTTTTTGACACCGTAAAGTCGAACCCTTCTGCCATCATTTTCATGACAGCTGTCACTGCGGCCGTTATGTTGCCGCCATCGCTCTTAAAGGAAACCGTAGCTTTAGGGCTTCGACTTCTATGCTTGCTTCATATGTTCGAAGAATGTGTGTGTGTTCAACATCGTAATAAACGTAATGAATGTTGTTGAACTGTCAAAATGAAAGCTATTGCTACAGTATTACGCAAATACCCCGCTGGTCACTTCTCGTAGTGATTTCATTACTAATAGCTACCGGGTCAGAAAAGTTTGTGGCACTGTACATACACCATAAAATTATTGATTTAATTTTAAAGAGACACACGTTTGATGTTATAAAAGAGTGTTTAGTAATTTCTAGTCAATATATATTTAAGTAAATTTTATTGTGACTGAGGAGATTAAGATTATCTGTAAGTACATACTTTTAATACACGTCAGTGGGCACACTTTAAATCAGGGGGCGTTTATGTCAGTCTTTAAAAGGGATGGTGATATCGGTGCACAATAGAATAATGATGGATCTACATCGCCACACGCGAACTACGCATCATACTGACGTCACGCAAAAGCCTGCATCGCGCAAGCAGAGTTTACCGCGCAACAAGCATAATGAATAGGGAGGATCCTCCGACAACCGATATACAACAACCTGACATGATTCAGCGGGTAGTTGCCCACTAGACACGACACTCGTCTGATCGGAGGATCCTCCCTTTTCTATGGAGGATGAGTGAACTTAATACTCTGTTCCTCATACCTCTATTATTGGCATTAAAGCGTCGTAATACGGCACCAAGGCTTGAAATACCAGTAGTTTTGGGATCCGGTGCCATTGGCCTTGGTGTGATTTCGGTGCCTGGGTATCGGTACCGGTACCAGAGTAGTATAGTATTTCTAATCAGTATCAGTACTATACCGATACTCTGACTTATCCGTAAGTCGGAGTGAGCGCCCCCTATATAGCTACAGATAATTTTAAGTCTTCCTCTGAGAAATAAGACAAGTTTTTACGCAATAAGCTCAACAACATGTGCTTTGTAGACAATAGATTTTAATTATAAATTATATTTTGAAAATATAAACAGAGCATAAGAAATCCGAAGTTTGAGAGAGTTGTGTTACACTCACACAAGAACATTATAGTGTTATCTATGGTTCATACAGCGCTGTACTGTAATTTGGAATCATACGTCATCATTCCACTGATCAAACGGTTAAATATGAAATTGTCACCTTCTGTCTAGCCTTTTCCCAACTATGTTGGTGTCGACTTACTCGGCTTCCAGTCTTAACGGGATGCAGCAGAGTACCAGTATTTTACATGGAGCGACTGCTTATCTGACCTCCACAACCCAGTTACTGGGCAATACTTACGAACACAGACTAAGAAGAGATGTTACCTTCTTACGAAGTAACTATTTAGTAATCTGTGGCAATACGATACCTCTTGGTAAGTGTGTGTACACACGACCGACACGCGTCGACGACAGAGAAAATTGAAACCGTCGATTTCAACCAACGTGATTGGTCAATTCCAACACGTCCGCGGTTCATTGGAAGTGGATACGAAATTCACCCTAAAACACGTATACACATGCCTCTAACTTCCACAAAAGTACGCAAGTATGGCGGTTCTGGCCCTTTTGTATGGCGACAGCTGAAAAACGTTAGTAACTATCGAATAGATTACGTTAGATTTCTTACCTATCGAAATCTATAGTGCTCATGTGGTACGAATTTTAATTATTTCTGTGACCGCTAGGGGCGCTGTACAATATTTCATACATATTATTTACGGAGACGCTAGCGAGTTTTGGCTGTGCAAACTCATGGTAGAGCTACTGAAGTGAGCTACTCTATGTGCAGTCCCACACCCCTCACCCCCGCGGTCACATGAATTTGTTACTGCGCAGGGACTCGCCTCGTGTTCAGAGCCGTCATAAAGTGAGCATTGGGCTGTAGCTTGCATGCCAATGTAATGACATACACGTCATTCACAAATGAGCCGATCTAGTCTACAACGCAACTACAACAACAATATGCAAGTAGCTTATGCAAAACAACTTTACTACATAATAGCACTGCAGAAGTTGTTTTGGCACAAGCTACTTGCATATTTTTGTGGAATGTGGAATGTGCTGGCGTCTGGGCAGCACATAAAGCTACCCGAAACTGTCAAATTTTCCAAATCTACTTTGAACCTTATGCTTTAGCGATAAAGTTGAAAATCTATTAAAGAAATTTGACAGATTCTTGTAGATTGATGTGCTGCCTGTGCTGGCGTCGCCGTCGTCTGCACAAGCATACGTATTTACGAATTAAATAAAGTACCTACTTACCTGTTTGTATTTTCAAAATATAATATACCTATTATGTAAACTTAGAAGGACCACAGTCACAGTGCCATATCAGTATAGAAATTGTTACATTTTGTGAAATAAAACACGGTTTGAAAAATAAAAATGTCGTTTTATTTATTTAAACTTCACATTTTCCACTACTTGTTGATCTAATTGTTGCGAGGCGATTGCTTAGCGTGGGATTCTGGGTTTTAACCGACTTCAAAAAAAGGAGGTTATGTATTCGACCCATATGTATGTATGTCAGCGATTTTCTCCAAAACTACTGATCCGATTTGGATGGGGTTTTCGTTATTACATGCATACATAACCTCGCGCCTTCTTCCCATGGTGGTAGGTAGAAATGACAAGACGACGCCTGCTACGATAATGACATATTAGGTACTCCTTTCGTTTTATTTTCTTTCATACATCTGAAGGCCAATTTTCGTTTTCAATGTGAAAAATGTAAGGAAATTAGATGTATTCACAAAAAGTACTCTGTGGGTACCTACTCAGGTACTTTTGATAGATTGAGACTAAGATCCGACTAAACGTTCATAAAATTACTAGAATTGCCTCTGGTCATAACCGCACAGGGTTTCTCTTCTGGCAAAACCTAAAGCTTGATTTATAACATGGTGCAGCCTACCTTAAGTTGAAGCAACCGCCGTTTCAGCCGAAAGACGCCCACTGCTGGACATAGGCCTCCCCCAAAAGGGGGGGGTTTGCCATAATCGCCACGCTTGGCAGGCGGGTTGGCAATCGCAGTATGGTATGGTGGTGGAATGCATAGAGAACGCTGCTGCCCATTCTCCGGTACGCCCCTTAGTCGCCTTTTACGACACCCACGGAAAGTATGGGGTGGTGCTATTCTTTAAGTCCGGCGGCACCACACAGACATACTACCGATGACAAAAAGAATATATTAATTTGATTTTCGCCATTTTGGCGCTGACAGCGACGTGAGCGTCTGTGGAACTAATATGTTTGATAGCTAGTTTTACAAGATGCGAATACTCTCAGGAATAATAATGTTCTAAATCTCTCGTAGTAAACACAAAAAAGTCTTATTCCACGATTTAGACCTAAATCAGCCGAAACGTACAGCAGCCAGCATATCAAGCTACTACAATCTGTCAAATTTCTTTAATAGATTTTCAACTTTATTGCTAAAGCATATGGTTCAATGTTGATTGGGAAAATTTGACAGTTTCGGGTATCTTGATGTGCTGGCGTCTGTACCAAAACAAAATGACGGCCATTTGCGGCTTGTGTGCCGTAATTACAGACACAATTAAAAAGCCATTGTGTCTCGCGTAGATCTAAGTTCCGGCAGACTAAGGGTTAAGTCAATTTGAGGTCCTGAGACGCTCAAGCGGGCGCTTTGAATCTGCATATTATATACAAAATTTTAATTAAGCATATCATTAAAAAAAATACCAAGTTTTAATTGAATACAACATCCCGAACATGTTTTAACTATTACAATATAGTTATATCTACAATTAACCTCCTGGCGAAACCCAGCGAATCATTAACTGTTTGATTCTTTTAAACGAATGTCAAAATATTGTTGTTTAGTACTTTCATCTCAAATAGCAGCCATATTTTCAAAGTTGGTATTTTCTTATTGTTAGGTATACTCAAAACATTTATTATAATATTATGATTTTTGGCATTTTCAATCTCAAATAGCAGCCGAGGCGTTGATCTTTCCAGCAAAATACTCAAGATATTATTTCCCATAAGAAATCAGTACTTTTTTTTCTGGCAGACACTTCAATTTTTGGGTACGAAATGAATGTCCTAAACACTTCTTCAATTATATTATTTTATAAAATTACTACTGGTTTTATATAAAATTCTGCCGGACTCTGTATTTTAAAAGGTGGGGAGCTCTAAACGAACGTTAACATTCGAATCAAACGGTTCTAAAAAGCTGATTTCAGATTGACCGTCTAAGATCTCCCTTAGACCGCCGCTGGTGGAACCATAGATCATAGATTTAACAAATGGGACTACGGGAGTTCAGCAAAGGACAGGCTGGATATCACACTAAATTATAAAGGCCAAAGTTTGTGAGTGTGTGTGTGTGTGTGTTTATATGTTTGTTACTTCTTCACGCTCAAACGGCTGGACCAATTTTGATAAAATTTTGTATGGAGGTAGCCGACACCCTGGATTAACATATAGGCTACTATGTTCTATGTTATAGCTAGCAGCTAGAGGCTAGCAGCCTCAGAGTCTGAAATGGTAGAACTCCTCAGAAGGATGGAGCGTGTCAGCATGGAACTGGGCCTACAAATCAACCACGCAAAGACCAAATTAATGGTGGTGGACCGTGCACATAAATTAGAGCTTACTGGCGCTCTTAATCTCGAAACGGTCGATGACTTCATTTACCTGGGCTCTAACATATCTAACACAGGGTCTTGCGAAAAAGAAATCCGTAGACGTATAGGCATGGCCAAGAATGCTATGTCTCAGCTTCAAAAAATATGGAGAGATCGCAACATTTCACGAAATACCAAAGTGAAATTGGCAGCACGCTGGTTTTTTCAATTTTCGGATACGGAGCAGAAACATGGACCTTGAGAAAGGCCGACAGAGCTCGTATAGACGCCTTCGAGATGTGGTGTTGGAGGAAGTTGCTTCAGATACCATGGACTGCATTCCGCACCAACGAGTCTATCCTACGCGAGCTCAGAATAAAGACCAGACTCTCTACGATCTGTCTCCGCAGAGTTTTGGAATTTTTCGGCCACATAGCGAGGAAAGATGGCAATAACCTTGAACAACTTATGGTTACCGGCAAGGTGGATGGTAAACGTCCAAGAGGTCGCAGCCCTTTGCGATGGTCGGACCAGATAAGCTCTTCTCTTGACACGAAGTTTCATGATGCGCTTCACCTGGCCAAGGATAGACAGAGATGGCGAAACATCGTCAGGGAAAAGATGTTTTCAAGGGAGGATCACGACCCTCAGTAATGAGGAATACGACTTGAGGAGGAGGAGGAGGTTCTATGTTATGGGTTTGGTTTCCGCACTTAGTCCTTCAGTGGACCATTGTGCGTGGGCCATGGCGGCCGTCGGTGGTTATTCCAACCATGACATGATCGTATAAGTTTCGACACACTGGATCGAAACTAAAGGTCGACGGGACGGCGACGCGACGCTGAGCAGTTGTAATGTACTAGATATTACTGACGACGCCACACAGAGCCGTCCCGCTCAGCGCGACGGTAACCGTCGCGCCACGCCGCCGCCGCGCCGAGCGCGAATACAAGTCAGAAGCGGCGGGGCGGGGCGTGAACACGTCGCCTCGGACGAGACGGAGCGTGAATGAGATTTTGTATTGTTTTACAAAAAAGGATGTCGAAAAACTAATCGAATGTGTTCGTGCTCACGTATGTTTGTACGATTTGGGCCCTAGGCAGTATAAAAACACTGTTCATGGGCGCGGCGAACGGGACGTGATCGCGCCCGCAGTGTGAATGATGCCGTCGTGCCAGCGCCGCGCCCCGCCACGTCACGGCTGTGTGCAGAGACCTTTATACGTGTGAAACCGCGGGCCGCAGCTAGTAATTAAATAAAAGTGGTTGTTTATGGCGTACATTTATTAGGATCACCAGCGCACTCGCGGTTTGTATTCGTCGCTCAGCGCCACGCGCTTTATGCTCTCGTAGCCTAGGATGATGCTGAATGAGAAGCAGGCGGACTGCAGCAGACGGGCCGATAACCCCTTAAGGTACAGCCCTACTAAACCCTCTTCAGCCCATAACGTTTTAAAGATATCCTTCATAGTGCCGACGCCTTCGACCTGTAACAATAAAAGGATACCATTTAATAAATGATAAATGATTTATTTTCTGTAAGTAGGTTTGTACAAACACTTTTACACGTCAATTATATTTTTTTAAACTAGATGAGGCCGGCGTTTCCTATCTGACTATTCTGAGAAGAAAGGCCGAAAGTCTCTTTTAAAGTCCAGACTAAATCTTGGTCAGATCGTGTGAAGACCATGTAGATTGGTGTCTGAAATGGTCTTTTGAGGAAAGAACCACACAGATTGAGCGGACCTGTCCAATCAGTGCACGCATTTGTCAAAAATCGTGCAGCTCAACGATTCGACGAACAATACCATAGAAAGGACATTTGGGTAGGCAGCGTAAATTACTCAAACTACCAGATCATGATTAAAACTAACTAAAAGGAAAACAGAAAAAGAAATGACCCACATAGTCCTCACATTCACAATAATTAAATTAAAAAATATATAAATGATATACTATAACGTTTTTATTGACAAATTAATAGAACAGGGTGTAAATAAAGTTCACTCATACTCTATAAAAAAAACTGGCCAAGTGCAAGTCGGACTCGCACACGAAGGGTTCCGTACCACAAGGAAAAAAACGCCGAAAAAAACACGTTCGTTGTATGGGAGCCCCCCTTTAATATTTATTTTATTTTGTTTTTAGTATTTATTAAAGGCAAAACCAACTATCTGCGATTTTGCCATTCGAATTGGCATTTGATTCTTTATCTAATGGTAAAACTAACTAAACCGCAGGACTTACCGTTCCCGAGTTACCGAATGTAAAAACCCGATTATATATTTAGTAGACTGAATTAAGAAACAAATAAATCGAGAAAGTGTATCTTTAGAGAATTAAAAACCAAGTGAAAAACTGAAAAAATCGCAGATAGTCGGTTTTGCCTTTAACCCGGCGATTTGTTGTTATAGCGGCAACAGAAATACATCATTTGTGAAAATTTCAACTGTCTAGCTATCGCAGTTCTTGAGATACAGCCTGGTGACAGACAGACGGACGGACAGACAGCGAGGTCTTAGTAATAGGGTCCTGTTTTTACCCTTTGTGTACGGAACCCTAAAAAGGGAGGATCGTCCGACCAGACGGGTGTTGTGTCTGGCGGGCAACTGCCCGATGATCCATGTCGGGCCGTTGTATCTATTCTAGTTGCGCGGTAAACTCTGCTTGCGAGATGCAGGATTTTGCGTGACGTCAGTATGGCGAGTTATTCGGATGTGGCGTTGCAGATACCGCTACAAATTCCTTTGACTTATCGTTAAAAATAATCAAGTGCCTTAGGAGTAAGTGATTATTTTTTTATTTTAAATCATAATGTGGCATCACAGCTGAAGTGGAAATATGTCAACTGACTTTTGGGGGCTGTATTTGAGAGATGAATAAAATTTTACAATCAAAAAGGACGAAAATTATTAATATCTATTGAAGTATGTGTATAAGTATATTATACAACGTAATTTTTAGTATATGCGAAACCTGAATGTAGTTTGTTCAGACTAAGTAACTGAATCGATTCCAATAATTTTTACCCCATGTTATATTTTGTGCCAAAAATATTTAAAAAAGGTTAAAAGTTGGACACCGAGCGACACTAAGTAGTTTATCCAATCTCCGCGCCGAACGGTTAGGTACCTAGGTACTGTTATCAATGAGCGCAAGACGGCGCGGCGCGGGAGAGCATGTTTTTGTACGGACAAACAGGTAACTTAACAAGCTTATAACTTTGTGATTTTTCATGATTCAGTTTTGAAATTTTATACATAGATTGTTTACATAAAAATACTTCTACACGGTTTTCGGGCTTTGAGTATTAAACCAACTGGAGGCGCCATTGTCAGGCGAGCCCCGCTGCCAAAGGTACGAGACCGCTGGTCATAGCAGTTCTAAACATGTGTGCGTATAGTTTATGCTTGTGTTTGTTTTTTGTTTTGTGTGCGTGCGTAACAACGCGATCGAATTGCATTAGTGTATTATTGCGTTCCCTCGTCCCCCGCGATAAGTGACAGAGTTATTGGCATAGATATTAGTACTCGTGGCGTCTCCGGTTGGTTTAATACTCAAAGTTTTCGGGTTTCGCATATACTAAAAATAATGTTGTATAATAAAGTGCTTACCTGTAGCCTAGCCCGGACGATGTCGAGTGGGTTCGTCAGGAATGTGGTCGTGAAACCACCGAGCGTGCCCGCGGCACACTGTATGAGGAGAGTGGAAACCCAGGCAGGGGCGATTTTCAGCATTTCATCTGTTCAAAACATAAACAATACATTGTATGGTTTAATTCGAGTAAAAGAAAACCTGTAAGCGGGATGCGCTAAAGAAGACCGCGAAAGAGCTTTGAAGGTCCGTGGCATACGTACTGTCCGCCATATTGTTTTTTTTTTTTTTTTTTTTTCAAAATCCAGGCTCTACGCATTAAACCTATACAAATCGAGAGCTGGTAGGACCCTTCAAAAAAAAGTACACAAAGCACTAAGCTGACATAATCAGCCTATAACGATCCCACTGCTGGGACACGGGCCTCCTCTCGGTGAGAGGGAGTGGGCCGTAATCCACCACGCGGGCCCAGTGCGGGTTGGCAGATGTCACATGTCTTCGAATTTTTGGTTCTAGAACAGGCCGGTTTCCTCACGATGTTTTCCTTCATCGTTTTGAGAGCAGTGGTGATGAAATAATTTACACAAAGTAAAGCGCCTGTCTGGGTTCGAACCTACGACCTGCAACTCGTAAGTCGCGGCCGTTACCACTTGGCCACCACTGCTCTGCTTGGCCCTAAGCTTAATTTTATTAATATTATAAAAAATATATATATTTTTGAGGGGTCTACCTGCTAAAATATGGTTCAGACGCCAGCACATCAAGCTACTACAATCTGTCAAATTTCTTCAATAGATTTTCAACTTTATCGCGAACGAACACCCAAAAAAATTTCACACTCAAAACATTTATTTCAATTAAACCATTTACAGGCACTTGAATTGTCAAGAAGTCGGTCAGTCAGAAAATATGAAGCTAGTTGCCCATTCCAAAGCGTAGGTACCTATGGAGAAGAACGGGCAAGAAACTCCATGGACACTTTTAAATTATATTTTTACAAAAATATTAGTTAAGTACATCATTCATGTTGAATTTATAATTATACACCACTAATTTTTAATTAGTACAAATACTTAAAGGGCTTATTAGAAAAGGTCTTATTATTATATGTATATGTAAAGTCTCAATAAATAATATTCATAAACAGCAAAGTTATTAGCGTTTGTTTAAATCCCAAAATGTCACTCAATTTATGGAATTATTGTACAGGCCATTCATAGTAGTATTCATTAATCGTATTCTCTGTCTCGCGTTCGCGTGATTTCGCTCGAACTTGCCCCGCCTCCAACAGCTGTTATCGTAATTGTAGGCAAATAAAACGCATCTTTATGCTTTACGATGGAAAACTAAGAAAAAGTAAAAAAGGCATTTATTCAATTCAAACTTTTCCTTCGTACTCGTACTTTAATTGGGCTTAGGACCATCAAAATTATCAACTTTTTTACAATTAATTATTAAGAAAACAATTAGGTAACTAAAGTAAAAAGAAATCAAATTAAATTAAAGCTTCAAAACTTGTAAAAAAGGTAATTTTGGCGTATTTAAAAAGTTTGAATCAGCTGATATTAATAATTTACATAGGTGTTTACAAAACTTAAAAAACTTACAGGTATTTTAACTGTCCTTCGAAATGTCCACCACCATTATCAGTACAAAGACGGGCACGTTTATTTAAATGGTTTTTTAACGATAACAGTATGCTTCTCTCACTTTTTACTTCATCAGATGCGTCCAATATGCGCTGTTTTAATTGTTATACACTTGTTGGCTCACTAACGTACACTCGTCGCTTAACTTCACTCCACAGAATAAAGTCCAATAGGTTCCACGTCCTTGGCTATTGGCCGGTGCGTGGAATGATGATCCATGGTCGAGTAAACGCTGGTAAGCAACTAATCGTTCCCCACAGTCCGAACGTTCGGCTGACGAGCATTTAGGTACTCACCTCTGTACATACGCACAGCTGCGTTCTCACCAGACAGCAAGTACTCACGGAACATAGCCGTATACTCCCGAGGTGAGAACGATTATGCCATCGCGACAGTAAAAACATAAACAAATAATTTAGTTAAAAGAAGCATGTGCACACTTCCGCTAACAAATTAGCACTGTCTCAACACTCATGTCTGTGTCTTTGTTGCTCGCTCGATAAAGGATCGCTGGCGCAAAAAGGGGCGTGGCTTGAGCCTCGACGCGAGTTTGTCGGGACAATGAATGGGATGAATGGAAAAACACCGCGCGTAGTATTTTCTTAGTAGCAATTATTATGAATGATTGATTCTGTTATGAATTTACCAATTATGACCAATTTTCGTGGACAATTTTGGGATTTTTTTTTTTTACTTTTGACTTCACAAATATGATTAGTAACGGGTACGGATAGCGCCGATATTATTTTGTACTAATTAAAAAATAGTGGTGTATGTTTGAACGATGTAAAAAAAAGATGTACGCTTTAAAAGCGTCCAGAGTAACAATCCAAAAATAAAATAATTAAAAATAAGCCGAGGCAACTAAGTGATGACCAGCCCCAACTGACGGCGCCCGTTCACGAACATGACGCATAGATCAGCACCATTCAGCTCAACCATTTTGAAGGGAGCTAATTGATCCAACCCACACGCCACCGCTGCACCGTCAGCGAGACATTTGTGTGAGCATGTCATACTATCAGCCGCCATGGCACATTCAAGTCAATGAATGACATATTACCCGGTAAATGGTACATAGGGCATAGTATTTACATAGAACTCACATCTGTGCAATGCAATTATACAATACAAATGAAATTGAGTTTATACAATGCTAAGATAGTCTTACAATCTTCAGCAGCTTCAACAGTATTTTCAAGTGTTAATCAATTAGTTGTGGTTGTGGAGCAGGACCAGCATTGAGCCAGGCATTTTTATCAGCGATATAATCCCCTAACTTATAATATGCCTGACTGTATAGTGTGCGTTTTATACAAGACTTGAATTTTGTCTCATTCAGTTGAAGAATGTGGGGAGGTATTTTATTATAACATTTTAAACAGTACCCCATGAAAGATGAGTCTACTTTAGCCAGTCTGAAACCTGGTTGAACTAATAGGTCCCTATTTCTAGTACTATAATTTTTATTAGATTTTCAACTTTGTCGCAAAAATCCAAAAAATATTCAGTTTCGGAGAGCTTGATGTGCTGGCGTCTCTACGTAGCCGAATGCAAGGCCTTACTATAACAGATCGTTTAGTTTAAAAGTTATAAGTACCAATTTGTTTAAACAGCGCTCACAGCTGTGAACAAGATTTTTAATAAAAATGCTATAATTTTTTTTTTTCTCTGACGTGCGCCGCTGGCTACGTGTACCTAGCCTTTAGCCGCTATCCCTATTGGATAATCGATCGGTATATAATGTATTCGTACCTTGATAAGCGGTATACAGTGCCCACCAGAGCGCAGAGTTCGGGACATATGCGGCTAAGGAAGCTGTGTACCCCCGGTAATAGCCCATGGGTCCATGGAGCTGGTACACTCGAACCGCCACCTCCTTCGCGAGAGCAGCTTTCGACATTTTCTTCTCCAGGTCTAAACCTAAGGGATTCATTTTCTGTAAAAAAAAAAAAAAAACAGTAAAATATTTAAAGTCAAAAAGTATCAGATGTATATTTGTAAAGAAGCCCTGTTCAGGGCTCTCAATACCTCAAAACTTTACAAGTCTCCAATTCTACACAATCACACTAATATTATAAAGGCGAAATTTTGTGAGTGTGTGTGTGAGTGTGTGTGTGTGTTTATATGTTTGTTACTTCTTCACGCTCAAACGGCTGGACCAATTTTGATAAAATTTGGTATGGAGGTAGCTGACACCCTGGATTAACATATAGGCTACTTTTTATCCCGATATTCCCACGGGATCGAAACTTATGCGGGTGAAACCGCGGGGCGCAGCTAGTTGTAGAATAATTTCGTAACACAGAAATCCTACTTAATCCTACTTTGTGAAGATGGATGGAAGTTTGTTTCTCTTTCACGCAAAAACTACTGAACAGATTTAGATGAAATTTGGCACACAGCTAGTTTATAACCAGGATTAACACATAGCGTAGTAGGTACCAATGGGGAAGAACGGGCAAAAAACTCCATTAACTCTTTTAAATCAAAATATGGCAAATCCAGGGACAAATCCTGACTCCGGGCTGGTACTGAGAAATTTCAGATAGAAAATCAGTCAGTCAGTTTCAGTTTTAATAAATAAAATACACTCGAAAAACGTAACCCTCCTTCTGGCGCAGTCGGGTAAAAATGATTTTTATTAAATACATAGTCAACAACGATACCACACGTGACATAGTTTGTTGAGTTTCTTTTTTAGGGTTCCGTACCCAAAGGGTAAAAACGGAACCCTATTACTAAGACTTCGCTGTCTGTCCGTCTGTCTGTCACCAGGCTGTATCTCAAGAACTGCGATAGCTAGACTGTTAAAATTTTCACAAAGTATGTATTTCTGTTGCCGCTATACAAACAAATACTAAAAACAAATTAAAATAAATATTTAAGGGGGGCTCCCATACAACAAACGCGATTTTTTTGCCCTTTTTGGCTTGATATCAAAAATGGCAACAGGTAGGCACTTGAAATATTCACAAAATACTCAGTTGTATTTTAACTTTAATAATAAATAATAAAATTAAAATAAAATAAATATTTAAGGGGGGCTCCCATACAACAAAAATGTTTTTTTCGGCGTTTTTGCCTTGTGGTACGGAACCCTTCGTGTGCGAGTCCGACTCGCACTTGGCCAGTTTTTTCCATTTTCACAATATGGCGACCAGTAGTCGCCATATTGAATTTCCACGTCGTCATGCCTTTAGTGACACTCGCCGGACTAAGAGGAATCGATTGACGTGTGCATCATAAAAATCGGCCCAGGCGTTTGGTCTGTATAGTGCTTCAAAGGAACATACAAACATACATACATACATAGGCTGATAAACACATTACCACTCTTTTGCGTCGCGCAGTCGGGTGTTAAAATCCCAAAAACACTGCCCGACCCGGGAATTGAACCCAGTGGCCTCGTGCTCAGCAGTAGCGCTTGCGACTTGCGACCACTAAACCAACGAAGCAGTAGCAGATGCGTTGCCTTTAATGTTCCCACTGCTGGGACACAGGCCTTCTCTCTTCAAGAGGGAGTGGGCAATAATCCCAATAAGGCCCAGTGCAGGTTGGCGGATGTCATATGTCATCCAATTTTTATTTCCTCATGATTTTTTCCATCACGGTTTTGAGATCAGTGGTGATGAATATTTAATATACAATGTGTTGATTTGCATCCTAGTCAAATTCAAGGACGTAATTATGCTAATGATTCTCGACCCAAATCAACAATAAAATGAGTAGGTATTTTTTTTTTTTCTTATTTAAGGAAATCCGTAAGTGTGAACCAGCCGTATTTAAACGCGGCCCGTCTGTTACTAGCTATATAACCGCGCTTCACACACACACAAATGCAAACCATACATCCAAACTCTCATTCGATAAATTCGTAGGTAATCAATCCCATCCCCCAATCACACTCCCGCGCCGCTCCTAGCCACGCCCCTTTTCCCCGCCGGCGCCGCGCGGCGCGGCGCCGGCGCCGACAGTGTGATTGAACTCGCCGAAGTGTTCGCGAGTGCGCTTTGCGAATTTCCGTACATCGAGACGTAGTTACAAAGTGTGATGACGGACAATTACTCAAATGCCGAGTTGGTGGAGATGGTCGCCATCAGTGGAGACAGCCTACGTGGAGCCATCCGGATGTTCGTGGAAATGTATCCCGATCGGGAACCCCGTCACAGAGCGTCATGCTGGCTGCTACGCAGAGACTGCGGGATCATCGGCAGTTTGACGTTCCCCGGCATGCTCAAGCTCGCGGCAGCGTAGGCCTGCCTGTCGTCTTGCAGGAAGACATCCTGGAATACTTCCAGCGAGACCCACGGGCAAGCACGCGGGAGGCTGGTCAACACTTTGGAGTGCACCACACTACAGTGTGGCGCCTACTGAAGCGTGAGCTGCAACACCCATTCTACTACCGTAAGGCACAAGACATTCACCCAGGTGATAATGCCGTGCGGGTTACATTTTGGTCGCTGGTTCCTGGAACACCAAGACGCCAACATCCTGTGGATGGACGAGTGTTTACCTAAGAGTTGAAAGTAAGTATACCACGTACTTACACTTAACTAGCACGTCTTTCCATTTCATCAAACGTAGAAAACATCATTTTTAGACTTAGTAGATTGGTACACTAACTAAGGTAGGTATTATTGCCGGCCCTAAGCCCGTTAAGTAGGAAGGAAAGTTTCAAATCAACCAATTTAATCCACAAATAAAAACAAAATCCCTACGAAAACTAGGTTGAAGGATATTATTAATCATCTGATAACAGGTCAGTGAACTTTTCTTTGGCGCACTAGTATTACTGTCATTAGTAAGATTTCCGTATTCCAATGATGCTCAAAAATGAGTTATTTATCAAGCGAAATTTATGACAATAATGTAGGTGATTTTCGAAATAAAATTAGGTAAAATTATTGCTACCGGTCGGGTCATTGCAACGCGGCGCGACGGCGCGGCGCTACCATTTCGGGGAAAAACAGCTGCATGCATTGTCGCTGTGTGCGTAGTCGGGTGATTCTGTTTTATTTGTATTGAATTAAGGGTGTAATTCTGAAATACTGTTAAATTTCAACAACAAAAAAAAACAGCGCTTACTAGTTATTGCCCCATAACGTACTTCAATTGATTATTTATGTATTTTATGACAACCTCCTGAACTTTGACGAGGATGCAAATCAACATATTGTATATTTATATTAAATATTAATATAAATATATATTAAATAATTTTTATTATTATATAAATAATATTATAAATAATTACTTTGCCTTGTGTACATAAAAAATATACATGTATAAAATAAAAAAAATATTTTATACATGTATATTTTTTATTTACACAAGGCAAAGTGCCTGCTTGGGTTTCAAACCCACAAATTACAATTCTTAAGACGCGGCCGTTAACACTGGACCACCTCTGCTCAAGTTCAGAAGACGCAAACTTATTTTAAAAAAAAAATTGTCTCACCGGATTCCTCATGTTGCCTCGACTCCTGACCAGGCCGAGGACCATGAGATGCTGGCTCAACACATCGAAGGGCACAATTATTGTCTGCCCAACAATGGACGCGCAGCCGCCACCTATGAAAGACTGAAATAATGTTTATTAGGACACCTGTAGCCCGCGAAATTACGTCACAGTCCAGCAGTTCATGAAACGCCCTCTTCAAGCGTTTCTTCGACTCTGCTATAAAGGTCACGTATCAAATTGGAAAGGGGTCGGCACCGTATCGCCTTTCGCCTCGCCGTCAACCTAACGTAAGCACGTAACCAAAGCGGATCAGAAGCTCCGATACGTAGACTCGGCTACGGCTAGGCGACGCCGCGCTTACGGCTCGCCGACCGCTGGTTGATGGTGCAGCAGGCAGGCCGGAGGGGAGAGAGGGGCAAGGGTGGACGAAGAGACGTACACTCGAGTACGGAGAGACGTAAGCGCGGGGACGGAGAGACGTAAGCGCGGGGACGGAGAGACGTAAGCGGGGGGACGGAGAGACGTAAGCTCGGGTACGGAGAGACGTTAGCGCGGGGACGGAGAGACGTAAGCGCGGGGACGGAGAGACGTAAGCGCGGGGACGGAGAGACGTAAGCGCGGGGGCGGAGAGACGTAAGCTCGGGTACGGAGAGACGTAAGCGCGGGGACGACGAGCCATAACGCACCGCACCGCGGTTCGTGAGCTTGTCCCGAGGCGAGGCGATTACGTTACGATTCCGATTAGTGAGCGTTGCAGTAGGGAGTTTCATACAAAGAATACTGAACGGCCCGAGTTGATACGGTGCCGATCCCTTTCCGGTTTTGATACGTGTGCTATGACCTTAAGAAGGATGGCACTACCCTCCTCCAGGAGAGTAGAAGTACAAGTCCCGACCTCCTTGCCGCCGAAGTCAGCCGTGACGTGAAGGTTTACTTTTCGACATGACACATGGAATACCATAATTATCATTTAAATGACCACCTCGGCTTCGTATGGTAGCGTGACTACGAGAGGTCCAATTTTCCATCACTTTATGACATAATGGTGCCAATTCCCTTGTTCACAAAACTAAACAAAATTTAAGTTCAGCGCATCTTTTTCTTTCTATTTCATTAAGAAAAGGGCAGAAGATAAATTTTAGTTTAGTCCTGTCAAATTAAGAAAAGGACAGAAGATAAATTTTAGTACTGTCCTGTCAAATTAATCAGCGCCTGACACTACTCCATACAAGTTTACACGTGATTAAAAACTTGCCTACTAAAATTAGGCCAATTTACGTCAGGCGCTGATTATTTTGACAGGACTAAATTAAAATTTATCTTCTGTCCTTTTCTTAATGAAATAGAAAGAAAAAGATGCACTGAACATTTAGTTTAGTTTGTGAACAACACAACCGGCACCAATGACCCCTCTGTTTCATTGATGACGCGTGAAAAAATTTGCCCTCAATCCAGATGCACATGTGTGACGTTACTCTTCAGGTCAATATTTAGTATAGACAACATACCTTCAACTTGGGGCTGACATCGTGTTTGCCCAGCTCATATCTGACACCCTCGTATGTCGTGATGTAGAATATGCCTGAGATGATCTGAAACTGTAGAAAAAAACGGTTAAATAAAACCCACACGTGAAAAAAACATTTTCTTCTCTACCGATCGTTTTTAGGGTTCCGTAGCCAAATGGCAAAAACGGAACCCTTATAGATTCGTCATGTCTGTCTGTCTGTCCGTCTGTCTGTCTGTCTGTCCGTCCGTATGTCACAGCCACTTTTCTCCGAAACTATAAGAACTATACTGTTGAAACTTGGTAACTAGATGTATTCTGTGAACCGCATTAAGATTTTCACACAAAAATAGAAAAAAAAACAATAAATTTTAGGGTTCCCCATACTTAGAACCGAAACTCAAAATTTTTTTTTTCATCAAACCCATACGTGTGGGGTATCTATGGGTAGGTCTTCAAAAATGATATTGAGGTTTCTAATATCATTTTTTTCTAAACTGAATATTTTGCGCGAGAGACACTTCCAAAGTGGTAAAATGTGTCCCCCCCCCCCCGTAACTTCTAAAATAAGAGAATGATAAAACTAAAAAAAATATATGATGTACATTACCATGTAAACTACCACCGAAAATTGGTTTGAACGAGATCTAGTAAGTAGTTTTTTTTAATACGTCATAAATCGTAAACCACAATTTACCATTCATTCATTCAACTCAAAAATAAAAAAAACATTTAATTTCATAAACATAAACCTTATGCATAAACCCGGATGTTACGGAACCCTTGGTGCGCGAGTCCGACTCGCTCTTGCCCGGTTTTTTCGCATTAAATTTCTTACAGTCAATTTTGTTTTTAAGTATGTATCTCATCAGCATCATTGGCCTAGCCTCTTCCCAACTACATAGGGTCGGCTTCCAGTCTAACCGGATGCAGCTGAATACCAGTACTTCACATGGAGCGACTGCCTATTTGACCTCCAGAACCCAGTTACTGGGTATTAACCTGAAATCGCGAAAAAAAACATCTGCTGTTCCCTACATCTATGTTCGTATAACTCGTCAAAATGTAGGGAACAACTGATCTTTTTTTTCGCGACTACAGGCTTGATCCCATAGTAAAAGTTGTTCATAATGATGAGTAAAATTACCTCTTAAGAGGTTGTTTTTGTTTTACCAGTAACCCTGTATATACAACATTATTTTTAATATATGCGAAACCCGAAACAAGTGTCTAGTATTTTTATGTAAAGAATCTATGTACAAAATTTCAAAACTATTATGAAAAATCACATTATAAGCTTGTTAAGTTACCTGTTTGTCCGTACAAAAACATGCTCACCCGCGCCGCTCGTGCCGCGCCATCTTGCGCTCATTGATAATAGTACCGAGGTACCTAACCGTTCAGCGCGGAGATTGGATAACCTACTTAGTGTCGCTCCATGTTCAACTTTTAACCTTTTTTAAATATTTGTGGGACAAAACAAACATGGGGTAAAAATTATTGGAATCGATTCAGTTACTTATTCTGAACTAACTATATTCAGTTTTCGCATATACTAAAAATAACGTTGTATAAAATTTAAAGTCCTGACTGACTGATATATCAACACACACCCCGCACCGCTGGTCCTAGAGACATGAAACTTGGAGGGTGTGTTCTTTGTGAAGAGTAGGTATCCACTAAGGGTTTTTCGAAATTCCTCCCCTACGAGGGTGAATTGGGGAAGGGTCAAATTCACAAGTCGCAGGCTAAAGCTAGACGAATTATATAGGTCTCACACGTGGCCGCCATTTTCAAAATGGCGCGACAGTGGGTATGTCACAGATCTTCAAAGCCCTTTTGTGGACCAGCCCGTGTTGCCAGGTCCGATTTGTTGTAAATCGGTACATGAGGTCAAAAAAATCGGGATTTAGGGTTGCAGATCGGGACAGTAAACAAAAAAAAAAAACAAGGGGTTTTAAGTCTTTTTGCAGTTTCGAAATTCTCAATATTTGAATATATCCAAAGCCAATAGATGGCGTTGCGGGTTAAAAAAATTACGTAGCGTAAATATACTTTTTTATGATTTTTTTTTTTTCCATTTTTTAATTAAGTAATCGGGACATTTAGGGTCCCGATCAGGTACAAATCGGGACGCGTCCCCAGACCCCTGAAAATCGGGACGTCCCGCCTAAATCGGGACACCTGGCAACACTAAGCCCGACTGTCAGTGCTAGTGCGGATAGTGGACCTAACCAAATATTAATATTTTATATATTTAATTAACTATGCTTACACACGTCACGTTACAGTATAAAACTGATTTACATCCGTCACCTCACACATCAGGTCCAGTTGAAAACCAGCGTCAGGCACTAGTTGTCTGGCATTTTTTGCTGAACTGGGCCTTTTTGGCGCAGCCGTGAGGCACACATTCCTGCTAATTTCTTACATCGGACTTTGCACTTTTGATTTTTATCTTCTTATTTTTGTTTTTATGTGATGTACGACTATTATCTATCTGGTGTACTGTGTGTCTTTTAGCCTGTGCTAAATGAGTGTATTTTCTTTCTTAATAATGTTGGTGGTACTCACACTAGACAGCCAGAACCCTCGGTACAGTCCCGGCACTCCCTCGTTCTTATATATCTTGGATATGGCGTCGGCCACTCCGCTGTAAGCTTCCTTTCTCCTCTGGACTTGTATTTGTGTCTTGATCAAAGTTAGCGGATACAGTGCACATCTAACTGAAAAGATAAATAAAACAAGGACTTGTAACGTTACTCAAAATAACGTTACGCGTAGTTCCAGTACCGATAATTTGTACCGTTTCCACCAGGATCGTAACAGACGGAACGAAATCTTAAACTGTTCACTAACAATATGATCGTTATTAGTATAACGATATAATAACGTTATTCATTTCGATACTCAACTTTGCCAGCTTAACGACATAAAAGATGACGTTGAAAAATAACGTTACAAATGAATCTATAACGTTTCACCTGTAACGTTATTACAAGCAGATAAACTTAAGAGCGTTTACGACGTACGGCATTTCATACAAACTTTCAAGCCCTTGTTTTTCGAAATGAATGGACCGATTTCAATGAAACTTCGTACGCATAAGCAGGATACAAAGGTCTAAAAAGTTACTTAAGAACATTTTCGAAAAATAGTGTTACAATTAAATCGATTTAAAATTTTCCATAGAAACAGAGATTTCAAGTTATCTTTTTTTAAATAAGACATGTCGAAAATGTTCTTAAGTAACTTTTTAGACCTTTATATGTTGCTTATGCGCATGAAGTTTCAATAAAATCGGTTCATGCATTTCGAAAATCAAGGGCTTGAAAGTTTGTATGAAATGCCGTACGTCGTAAACGGTCTACTGATACCTATAACGTTACTTATAATATTGTTCTACGAAAATGATATTCTGTAACGTTTTTCTTTGTAACGTTATTAATATTTTTAGGTTTTAGTATCGTTACAAATTTTGGAACGTGATACGATAACATTAGTGGTAACGGAGCGAAATTCTGTTCGTTTTCAAGTCCCTGAAATAAAACATTTCATCAACTAATATGTAAAGTCTATTCAGAGTAATCGCGTAACACATCGGTGCCGATTCTCTTGTCGCCAGCACATCAAGCTACTACAATCTGTCAAATTTCTTTAATAGTTTTTCAACTTTATCGCTAAAGCCTAAGGTTCAAAGTTGATGCGGCGATCTCTAGCGTCCGGCCCTAGTCCGGGCCATGGTACGGAGCGAGAGTGCATGGGAGGCTGTCACCTCCTGCGAAGCAGTGATGCTCGCGAAGGAGGAGGCGGAGCGCGTGAGGGAGAGGCAATCCTTGCGCCCTTACGCCCCTAGCCGCCGCAGGAGACGCCCTGGGCGTCGGGAATCGATAGCCGATTCCCTGCCACCGTAGGCGCGGGCTTGCGGACGGCGAGCAATGGGCAGCTCGCCGTCCGGTAAGGACCAGGCCCGGGTCGACGGCGCGTTGTGTCAAGGAGATGTCAGCACCAACTGACGGAGTTCGCTAGGGCCGATGCACGCCAGGGTCGCGGGTTGTTCGAAAGAGATACCGTGGCCTGGCACAGGCAACTGAAGGAACACGGGTGGGTTTTAGTCAGTAAGAGTCTGACACTCCCTTCCGCTCCGCCCACAGCGGGACGGGTCATTTGATGATTTCCCATCCAAAAAAAAAAAGGGTCAAAGTTGATTGGGACAATTTGACAGTTTCAGGTAGCTTGATGTGCTGGCGTTTGTACACCAAACTAAGGCTGATTTTAGAGTCGCGCTGACCGCACGCTCACCGTCGGCGCTGACAGCCGAAACGTATGAAACGCACGCGCTGATAGCTACGCGTTATTCTAAAACGCTCCCTTGAAGTTCATACGTTTGAGGCTGTCAGCGCCGACGGTCAGCGTGCGGTCAGCGCGACTCTAAAATCAGCCTTAACTATCACTAAAATTCCTCACTTTTGGCTATGAGAACCTTAAAGCTATTCTGCAAAAAAAATCTCTAAATTTAATGTTTTATTTTTTAAACTTTGCCCCACACTAGGAAGGTCTCCTGTATTGTGGGTGCGTTAACAAACATTTAAACTCACACACACAAACAGCCAGACCCGGAACAACTACTTGTAGGTCATACAAATATTTGTTCCGTGCGGGAATCGAACCCGCGGCACGCAGCGCTGCAGTCAATCGCTTAACCACTGCGCCAACCGTGCCGTCAACATAATTAATTAATAATCGTCAAATTAATTTTGACACAACTAAAATCGGATTTGACAATCGCGACTCCACGTGGTACTTGTTTGACCTACCCCGTGAATTTTTTTAAGGCCGGAGGCGCGCAGTTGGGCGACCTCGACGTGTTTTTTTTTAATGGATGTTTTCACTTTTTCTATGGAAAATATTAAAAAAATTATTACCTACATGAGTTTTAGCCTCTTCCCAACTAAATGGGGTCGGCTTCCAGTCTAACCGGATGCAGCTGATACCTCCTATTTTACATGGAGTTTGTATGAAATGCCGTACGGCGTAAACGCTCTTAAGATTGACTTTTTTATTTACAGTATTGTTTGCACTATTTTTTTTTGAGTTTAAATATCTAATTGTCATCATCCCTACTATTACATTGTGATTAACAACAAATGAGGTAATTAGGCCGTCAGTTTTGTGTATCTATGAATATTAAGATTAGATAAGGAAATAAACTTCTAATCGCGGTCGTGATAAGAGTATATTTAACTTTTGGCTGCGTACCTACTCTGAACGGCTCTTGATAAAAACTGACCTGAAATGGTCTGTTTTTTACTTTGTAAAGTATTATTTTACTTCAATTAGTGTGACGCTGTGTGTGTGGCTAAATAATAACAGCCTCACAGGTCAATCGACCAGGTTAAGCCACTCTTGCCGCGGTTGGTCTGTGGATGGGTGACCATCTTTGCATACCGAGACCCCTCCGTGCCTCGGAAAGCACGTTAAACCGTTGGTCCCCTCGGGGCTAGCTGGACCGAACCAACGCGAATGTATACGTACATCCGTGGTGGAGCGACCCAGACTGCCGGGCACTTCTTCTCCTGCAACCGAGCGGGTGGGCAGGTTGCGGATAGCCCAACTCCGGCTGCGGGACCGACTGCATAAGGTTGATCTCGCAACCGGAGCATCTTGAAAGAGATCCCGGACAAGAGAAGTGCCCGAACACCAAGCCCCAGGTTTAGGGTAACCCATATACCTTATCCCATGTACCAATTAATCCTGATCATTCCAACCCTTCCATATCCCTATAATTCCGTCAATCCCTAAATCCCTAGGCCAAATCCCAGGCCTAGGGTGACCCCCCAGTAACCTATACCCCACCACCAAACACCCTCCCTCCTATCCCTACATCCCTTCGGTTCCAGAGGACGGGTAACCTCGATTCCAAAAAAGCCCACCCCCTCATCAATGAAAAATGCAGCAGGTAAAAGAAACTACCCAGGTGGGTCCCGACCAAGCCGGGGAATCCCACACCGCTACGGCGGTCAGCCCCCAACGTATTCTGGGGGGGGCAACCGACTGCACAACTTTGCCGTGCTCCTCAGCACGGCCGGCTGCTGATCTAGCGCCCATAACACAGGCAGCGACTTACGCGCCCACAAATACAACTCCGGCTGCGACTAACGCGCCAATAAACCCTACCACGGCTGCGACCTACGCGCCAATACCCTCCACGACGTGCATGCCTCCCTCGAGCCTCTGGCAACAGAGCATCGTGCGGAACAGCATCACCAACCCAGACTTAGAAGGACACGGACAGAGAGTGATGGGGAAGGTTGACGAATCTGGCGACCCTACCACTCTCCCGGTTGATAGAGTACGCCTGCTGAAAAAGCGCGGAAAAATCACAGGCCGGGGGAGGAAAGTAGGCGACCGAAAGCGCAGCACCCGCGAAGGCACTAGCCAGCGCGATGCGCGATCGGACGCTGAAGAGGTAGTACGCGACCAGCCCCGAGTCCGCGACGGGGAAACCAGGCGCGAAAAGGGGCCGGACGCGGAAAAAAGAGAACGGCCGCAAGTCCGCGAAGGGGAAACCCAGCGCGAAAAGCGGCCAAACGTGGGACCACGCGACCAGCTGCGAGTCCGCGAAGGGGAAACCCAGCGCGAAAAACAGCCGGACGCGGAACCGCGCGTGCAGGGGCCAGTCCGCGAAGGGGAAACCCAGCGCGAAAAACCCCTGCACACGACAGAGTCTGCCGGGGGCGCCGACCGACCTCATCACACCAACACTGACACGGACAAATCCCGACTTAAACACCATAGGGGTAGGCGAGGTGGATCCTTGCGCCCAGACGCCACCACCCTGACAGGCACCTCCATGCCGCAGCCTGGACCGAGCGGTACAGGGCCGGCGAAGAGGGAACGCCCTGACGACTCGGCTTCACCGAGTACGCTCCAGGGGGACGCCAAACGCGTAAGGGTCCACTCTGCCCAGGGGGAGCTGAGGACCTACGCGCGGGCCACTAAGGATATTCCTGCGAGGCTCGCCGTCGCAATCTGCTTCCCTCCCCCCTCCAGAGACTTGACAAAAGACGAGGCCGAGCTGGTCAAAGCAGGCCTGGAAAATGCACTGATTGACTCGGACCCGACAGCACCACTCCCTGCCTTCCGCGGATACCCACGGGTAGCGGAGGGCACAGTACAGATTTGGTGTGAGGACGATTACGCCCTGACATGGTTGACCCGACACGTACCCCTCCTCAAACTCCCCGATACTGAGCTCACACTGACGGTACTTCGACAGTCCGATGTGCCCACCCGCGTCAGAGCCTCGCTTTTCGTCCCTCGCTATAGAGGTGACATACAGAGGCTCCACGGTATTCTGATTCGTCAGAATACGTGGTACGACATAGCCCGGTGGTCACTGTACAGGGCAACTACCGTCGGTGGCAACAACTACGGGACTCATTTGGCCCTAGGTGTGCCACCGGAGGAAGTGGAAAGGGTCATGGGGCGGGAGCGACGGATATCGTACCTACTGGGTTCGATATACGTGCGCTTCTGGCCCACGACCCAGCCCTCGGACTGCGCAACGGACCCGACGACGACACTGACAGCGACACAGACGGACGACGCAGACATCGCCCAACTTGAGGAGGTCATGGCTCGCGCGGCGATGGCTGACGACGTAGCCAGCATACCACCCGCATCCCCCGGCTGGAGCGAGCAACTTCTTGCATCGTCGCCGGGTGGTCAACACGACGACCAGTACAGAGAGGAGACGGCGGAGGTTTTGTCCGATGGATCCACCACTGACTAACCTCCCCCCCACATCACCGTCACCACCACTCAACATCATCCAGACTAACCTCCAACATAGCCAGACTGCCACGGCTAGCTTACGCAGGGCACTATAACGGCTCTTGGATCAGTGCAATTGTTCGGAGGTTAACCCCCGAACAATTGCACTGATCCAAGAGCCGTGGATCAGGAACAACTGAATCTGCGGCCTCAGTAACATCGGAGGTAAGCTAATCCTTAACACGCACAGTTCAGATAAACCCAGAACCTGTGCCTATATACCCAAAGATATCCCTACCACGCTACTCACTCAATTCTGTTCCAGAGATCTGACAGCTGTCAGGCTGTGATGCGCAAAACTATGACCAGTCATATTACGAGGACCTGAGGCGGGAAATAAATGAAATTAAAGAGCGCTGACAATGAAATCGAAAATCTTAACTCTGAAAATACTAAGCTGAAACAGGTTACACAGGAACAACAACGACAAATTGAATTACTGAAAAAAATTACTTTCACTACCCCGCAGAGCGAAAGTAACTCATCTCCTATCTCGAGACGATTACTAAGCATGAGAGTGAACACTCCTCGTCATTCTCCTCTACGACTACCTAAAATTACCTGCATAAGTACCCCCAGCTCACGTCCCACCTTGCAGGATAAATTCGAATGCAACACGGTTAATCAATCGGAAACCCGGCATTATTACGTTGAAAATAAAATGTGTAGGGAAACACATCGTGCTATTAGTCCAGAAAGCCCACCACTTAGTACTCAGAACAACAAACAGAGAATAATTATCCTAGGTGATGGACAAGGTCGGGGTCTACGCAACATACTACAAAACCTGCTTGGATCCGATTACGAAGTGTTTTCCTATCTAAAACCAGGTGCTGCACTGAGTGAGATCTTGGAAAGCTCGAAGAGCGAAATCAGCACACTAACAAAAAGTGACTACGTGATTATATTGGGCGGATGCTGCGATAAAAACCCTTATGATTTCGATATAAATCTACATCGCTGGTTATCGTCAACTGCAAATACTAATGTGATTATAAGTGAAGTACCCAGTAACAGGTTTCTAAATAAAACAAAAATTAACTATTTACTACGTTTTATCTGTAACAAATATAAAAATGTATTGTTCGTGGACATGGGTTACGCTAGATTTTCACCAAATAGACGCAATTATGTACTAAATCTTGCAAGGTCTCTGTTAAAAGAAATATTGTGTATTCATTACCATTTCAAAGCAGTGCAATACGAGCAAATGTGTCAAATTAAAAATAAGAAGTCTTTCGAAAGTAAATACGTGCAAGTTAACTTAGATACTGACCAAAACTCAACAGATAGAATTAATACAGACTGTACAAATAAACCAAGTAACGGTGAATCGGAATGTAACAAAAGCGAAATCCCAAACCCGAATAATTTATTTCGTTCATAGATTTGTCACTATCCTTCATCAGAATACTAATGGATTGCTTAGTAAATCTGATATGATTTCTGTTTGTATTAACGAGTTAGCTACCCAGGACTATCCTGTTGACATACTATGTATCACTGAGCACAACATGACGGACGGTGACGAAGTATATCTCACAATTCCAAATTATAAACTTGCGTCATATTTTATGAGAGTTAGCAGACACGGAGGCTCCTGTATATTAATTAGAAATAATATGAAATATAGCATTCTTCATAACATCACAAAACTTTCAATCAGCAACACAATAGAATGTTCTGCAATTGAGCTATTGGAACACCAAATAATTGTTCTATGCATTTATAGGCCACCAAACAACACTTCTGGCTCTATAGACAGCTTTTTCACAACTTTAAATAAAATATTAAATACTTAACTTATGTTCAAACGGGAAAAAGATCGTAATATGCGGAGACTTCAACATCGATACTTTGAAGCATACTAAACTTTCCAGTGAATTTATAGAACTATTAACTAGATATAATTTGAAACTAAAATTTAAGCAAGTAACAAGATATGCTAGTAAAACGTGCATAGACAACATAGCCCATAACATAAGAGCTTGCAAAGGCATTATCAAGGAATTAGCGCTATCAGACCATAATGCGCAAATCATAAAGGTTCCGGTCAAAAAGACCTGCACCATAAAATATTGGTATATATTAAGACGGGATTACTCCCAAGATAATAGAGCAATATTTATAAAATATTTAAAACAACTAACTAATAGCGACGTTTATAGTTGCACGGATGCGAATAGTGCCTACAACAAATTCTATGATAATTTCATTATGTTGTACGATCTCTGTTTTCCTCTACATAAAGTTAGGATACATAACAAATCTAGACCGAAATGGATCTCACGTGGCTTAAAAATATGCAGCAAACGTAAATGTCAATTATTGTGGCAATATAGGAATAATCCAAATCAAGCCTCCAAAACTGCTTTCAAAGCATATGCAAATAGGTATAAAACTATAATCGGACTGACAAAAAAATCTCAAAACGACTACTTTATTAAATCTGCCACAAATAAGAACAAAGCCACTTGGAAAGTAATAAATGAGATCAAATATAAATATCCTAATGAAGGCGTAAATCAATTAATTATAAATGATGAAATCATAAATAATCCTCAAGACATTGCGAATTCATTTAATGATTTTTTTCTTGACATCAATGATAATAATACTAGTGTACCCCAAAAATCTTCCAATAAACTGACATATAATTCTAATTCAATTTTTATGACACCGACTATCCCTGATGACATTAATAAAATAATAATCGCTTTAAAAAATAAATCCAGTGCCGGCTATGACAGCATTATGACAAATATTGTTAAAGATGTAGCTCATATTATATCTGAACCACTAAGCTTCATCATTAATTTATGCATTGAAGAAGGCACTTTCCCAGACAAACTAAAAGTATCGGTTATTAAGCCAGTATTTAAAAAAGGACCCAAAGCTAACATGAGCAACTATAGGCCCATAGCATTGATACCTGTTTTTGGAAAAATTGTTGAAAAGGTAATGTTTAACTGTCTCTATGCTTTCTTTGAAACACACAACATTCTAACGCCCAGTCAATATGGTTTCAGGAAAAACAAATCAATAAATGTGGCAATGTATAACTTTTTACATAAGGTAATGTCTAACTTGGACAAAGGGCGACCGGCTGTCGCGTTATACATGGATATGTCGAAGGCTTTCGACCGGGTTGACCACGAGATCCTCTTAAGAAAGATGTATGCATACGGTGTAAGAGGTAATGTGTACAAACTGATAGAATCATACCTTAGCAACAGACAACAATTTACAGAAGTACGGAGGTTAAATCCCATTACTAAAACAGAAGAAATATATGTTTCTGAATCTGGAACTGCTAAATTCGGCGTTCCTCAAGGGAGTATTGTGGGTCCATTATTCTTCCTTGTTTATATAAATGACATGCCTTCGGTAACAAATCATGACATTACACTATTTGCTGATGATAGCACTGTTTTATTCGTTAATGATAATACAATTGATCTAGAATCTGACATTAACCAAACAATATTATTAATTATAGACTGGCTTAAAATAAATAATTTAATGATTAACATTGAAAAAACTAAAATAATGAACTTTAGAATACGAACTCGGCGTACGGATACTTTAAAAATCCATTACTTAGATAGCGTCATTGATGAAACTGAAGTAACAAAATTTCTAGGGTTACATATTGACAACAAACTTAATTGGAAATTACATATTGACCATGTATGCAAAAAGCTGGGACAGTTTTCATATGCGCTTCGCAGATTAGGTAAAATAGCGAATCAGCCTACTTTATTAACAGCTTACCACGGTTACGTTAGCTCTCTCCTCAGATACGGAGTAATATTCTGGGGCAACAGTACAGACAAGGAGCGTGCCTTTATTGCTCAAAAACGTTGCATCAGGGCTATATTTAAATTATGCGAAACTGACACCTGTAAGCCATTTTTTAAAAAGATGAACTTATTAACTCTGCCATGTGTCTATATATTTGAGGCCGCAGTATTCGTCAAAAATAATATTGACATGTATAATTATTACACGCGTATACGGCGTAAGGACAAATTGCGCACAGTAGCTTGCAAGACTCATTTAATGCATGAAAGTATCTTTTGCACAGCTTCACGCATCTTTAATAATATTCCGGGGCCCATCAGAATAATTACGGAAATTAACAAATTTAAAAAGTTTCTCCATGTTCTGTTAGTAGACAAGTGCTACTACTCTATAAAAGACTTCCTATCAGACAAATCACTGCTCCAATACAGTGTCCCTCAGTCATGATGCGTTCAGTGGCCCACTGTATGTGTACCTACTCAAATTCGTTCCGTTTTATTTTTATATTTTTCTTAAAAATTTGTAACAATAATGTAAGTAAACTTAATTTAATTTATTATGTGCCTAACTATTGTATGCCCTAAGGGCGGGACATAGCTGATCACATCTAATTATTTAAGACCTGTATTATGTACCTACCTATGATCCACAATAAAGCTATTGATTGATTGATTGATTGAGGCTCCAGACCGAAGGTGAATTCCCAGATTAGGGATTGCAATTGCTGGATCCAGCATACAGCAATCCAGCTGGATCCAGCGCCTTTTTAAACATGCTGGATCCAGCATACATCTTGATCCAGCGATGCGGATCCGCAAACGTATCAATTTCTATTGTTTAGTTTTGAGTTGCCGCCATTTTCGAATCGGCGCGGCAACGTTGCCGTTCTGTCACCATAGCACGTGCCGCATGAAAGGCAACGCCGCCCGCCCCCTTTCCCCCTTACCAACTGTACCGCTTATGTTTGTTTATTTTATAAATCAAAGACAGTTGATGAGTTGAATACAGCGCACTGCTCATGAAAGTACGCAAAGTTGTAAAAATTTTCAAAAAATCACCCACCAAAGATGATTTATTTTTGCAAAAATATGTTAAGGAAGATAAAGGTAAAGAACTAAGTCTGATTCTTGATTGCCGCACGAGATGGAACAGTTTGCTCAGTATGCTGGAACGTTTCTACAACCTAAAAGTTTGCATCGATAAAGCATTGATAGACGTCGGTTCTGAAATAAAATTTTCCGGCGATGAATGGTCAATAATCAATGAGTTGATTGTCAGTCTACAACCGTTGAAACTGGCTGTAGAAGCTCTTTGCAGAAGAGAGTCCACATTGATAACTGCCGACACAACCCTGAAATTTGTCTTAGACAAGCTAAATAACCAGGGCACTTCCCTAAGCGCCGAGCTAGCTGAAGCACTACGCAACAGAATCGCAGAACGACGCCTCTCCGAAGTTACTGGTACGATAGTGTACTTGAAAAATCCAAAAAAGTATGAAGAAGCAGTAAAAAAACCTGGCTATTTTCCATTGCCAAAAAAGAATGCGATGCGGCAGGAGATAAAAACATTGTTAAAACGAGTAAATAAATAATATATTGTAGAGCCGGTGCAAGAAGATACCATGGAGATAGAAGAAGATCGTGTAGATGATGACGCAGAACCCGTTAAAATGACTTTAGAGCTAGAGCTTGAGATAGAACTTAAAAGAGAGAAGGAGAACTTTAATAAACAAAAGCCAAGTGGTCAATTAGATTACGAAAAGATCCTGAAAAAAGAAATGAGCGTTTATGAGAGCGAAGGAGTGCGAGGTGAACATTTATCAATGGTTTATGAGTATTTAATGACCTTAAAACCGACCAGTGTAGAGGCCGAAAGGGCATTCTCAGCAGCCGGCTACATATGCAGTTCTGTGCGAAGCAGGTTGGGAGATAAGACTATAGATAAAATTTGTTTTCTAAGGTCTTACTTTCAGAGAATTCAAAAAAAGAAGTAGTCTCTTATCGTCAGACTTTAAACTGCTTAATTATTAAGGATTAACGAGCGGAGAGAAGATTATTTCAAAGCTTTTTTTGTTTGATACAAAAATACTATTGAAAATTAAAATAGTGTTATTGTTACGGTCCTTTTTTAAAAGAATGTTAATTAAGTTAATTTTAAAAGAATTTGTGAGACTGATTGCTACTGATTAGCCGTCCTATCATTAAACATAAGCGTAATTAATAAGATAGTGCTTACTTAGAAATATTATCTTAAATGTTATATGAATATAAGGTTATATGTTTGTTATTTAATTTTATGTTGATTATTTTGATCTCAAATTATTAAAAAACCAAAGCAAATTAATATAAGATATCACCAAATGAGTGGAAGATTTCAAAGATTATCGTAAGAAGTACAAATTAATAAAAAAAGTCTTAAAAATGTCGTCTTTTTATTTTCGTTCACGTTTTGCTGGATCCGCGCTGGATCCAGCTGGATTCAGGTCAATCCAGCAAAAATTCCGCTGGATTGAAAACGCCGCTGGATTGCAATCCCTATCCCAGATGTTGTACTAGCCTCGGTATACATGCCGGGCGAGGATACAGACTGCCCGCCGAAAGAAATGGCCGACCTGGTACAGCACTGCGAGCGCACCAAGTTAGACCTGATCATCTGCACCGATTCGAACGCCCATCACCCGCTCTGGGGCAGCGACGCATCGAACTCCAGAGGAGAGGTACTATCCACCTATTTATTCTCTACTAACCTTAACATCGTTAACCGAGGCTCTGAACCCACTTGGGTCACAGTCCAAGGACAAGCGATCATTGATTTAACACTTGCTACAGAAAACGCGACAAATTTTATAACAAATTGGCACGTATCGGACGAACCTTCTTGCTCAGACCATAGAAGAATCCGCTTCACATTAAATACCATTATAGGGAAACCAACATCGAGGCGAAATCCACGGCGCACCGATGTGCCCGGGTACAAGCGTCTCCTAGCCGCCCTACTAGCTAGGCACCTATCACAAATAACTATAAGAGAACCTGCACAACTTGAATACACTGTGACAAAGCTGTCAGAGTACCTAACCGAAGCATACCACGCATGCTGCAAACTAAGGGCACCGCGTACCAACAGTGAAAGAAATCCTTGGTGGAACGCGGAACTTAGTAAACTCAGAAGCACACTTCGGAAACAATTTAACAGAGCCAAAAACACCAGACTCCCGGAAGACTGGGAACTATACAAAGAAACACAATACACATACAAAAAGCAAATCAGAACCGCCAGAAGGACAGCTTGGCGGAAATTCTGTGAATCCATCGAAACCAATAATGAAGCCGCAAGAGTAAGGAAGATCCTATCAACAGATCAGGACCGAACCCTTGGCGCGCTGAAGAAACCCGACAACTCATACACACTAACAGACCATGAAACCAGCAAGGTCCTTCTCGAGACTCACTTCCCAGACTGCAAACTCCTGGAGGACAGGACCTGGGAAGATGTGCCAGATTGGTCCCCAACGGAACAAGACTGGTCCAGTGCCCACAACCTAGTAACAGAAGACCGAGTAAAGTGGGCCATTAACACTTTCCAGCCATATAAGTCCGCAGGACTAGATGGCATTTTCCCAGCCCTACTACAATGGGGTGTTGACCATATCACACCACGCCTGGTAGAAATCTATCGGGCCTGCATAGCACTAAGATACATACCCCTAGCCTGGCGCGAAGTGAAAGTCATCTTCATACCAAAACCGGGCAAGGCCGACTACACACAACCCAAGGCCTACAGACCCATAAGCCTCACATCCTTTCTACTAAAGACCCTAGAGAGGCTCTGCGATCGACACATCCGAGATGGACCTCTTCGGGCAAAGCCACTCCACAAACAACAGCATGCGTACTCCACAGGCAGATCAACGGAATCTGCGCTACACAGCGTGGTATCCAAAATTGAATGCGCAGTGGACCACAAATGCTCAGCACTGGCAGCCTTCATTGACATCGAGGGCGCCTTTGACAAAACCACTTTCAACAGTATCAGCACGGCCCTAGACAGACACAATATAGACCCGTCTCTGAGCGGCTGGATCACCAACATGCTCAAACGAAGGGCAGTACAAGTGACCGTAAACGACACTACAAGAGCCATAGTGGCGAAGGGCTGCCCGCAAGGGGGCGTCCTGTCGCCGCTTCTATGGAACCTGGTCGTAGACAGTCTAATAAAAGAACTCAACGACAAAGGTTACTATACCGTAGGATACGCCGACGATATAACCATAATAATAAATGGCACCCACGAAAACACACTGTGCAATCTAATGCGCCAGGCCCTGAAAATAGTGGAAAACTGGTGTGGTAAACACCAACTATCAGTGAACCCCACAAAAACTGAACTGGTTCTCTTCACGAAAAAGAGGAAACTGACAACACTACAACTACCACGTATCTTTGGTACAACCCTAAGCCTATCAACTGAAACCAAATACCTGGGCATATTTTTGGACAAACAGCTGAACTGGGCAAAACACACGAGCTATATTACCACGAAAGCCAGCATATCCCTGTGGCAATGCAAGCGAATGCTTGGCAAGAATTGGGGGATTAGCCCCAGGGTTACTCACTGGCTATACACCACAGTCATCCGACCAATCATCACATATGGCTCACTAGTCTGGTGGCCCAGAACAGACCTGAGCACAGCCCAAAAAGACCTTGAAAAGCTGCAGCGGTTCGCGTGTGTGGCAATCACTGGCTGCATGAGAACTACACCCACTGCTGCCCTACAGGCTATGCTTGGACTGCCGCCTCTACACCTCATAGTGAGGGAGGAGGCGACCCTGGCTGCCTTTAGGCTCTTCAAATCAGGGACCCTGAGCAAAGACTCTAGGGTCAAACACATACGTTTAAAAGAAGATGCGATCAAATTGCAGCCAATGATGGCATCACCCTGCGACAGAGCCCCGAAACAATACTGCTTGCAAAAGCATTACAACATAGTGCTTGAAGAGGAGCGGTGCGACCACTCAGGCCCGAAAGAACTGAGGATTTACACTGATGGCTCAAAGACTGACTGCGGAACTGGAGTAGGAGTCTTCTCACACGACCTCAACATAAAAATATCCAAACCGCTGGGAATGCTCAACACGGTCTACCAAGCAGAGTGTGTGAGCATAACGCAAGCGGCTTATGCCATAGCGGCCAGGAGAGTCACGGACACCCATGTTCGCATACTCTCTGATAGCGCCTCAGTCCTCCAATCCTTAGACAAAAAATGCATCACATCGGACCTAATACTAGAATGTCACAATGCGCTCGAGCGGGTAACTGTATAGAACCGCAATACAGTGACACTACAATGGATAAAAGGACACAGTGGATCGCTAGGTAACGACGCAGCTGACGAGCTGGCCAGAAGGGCTTCCAGTATGTCAGTCTGTGGACCGGAACCTATCGTGCCCATCCCCTTCAACCAACTACGCAGGTGGCTACAGGAGCACACCCACACACAAGCAGAAAGCTGGTGGACGTCGTCACCAGGCTGCAGGCAGTCCAAAGAAGCCATGCCGTTATTGGATGGCAGGCTAACCAGGCGCTTACTACGACTGGACAGGAAAGGCCTGCGCCTGGTGACGGGGACCATCACGGGACACTGCTCATTAAATAAACACTTTTACACATTAGGCATAACAGACAGTCCCCTGTGCAGGGCTTGCATGGAGGCTGATGAAACCGTTGCGCATGTGCTCTTTGAGTGCACAGGCGTCACCCAGATAAGGTCAGAAACCCTCGGGACACCTAGATCGTATACAGATGTTCTTGAAAGACCAGGAGATTTGACCAGCTTCTGGAGGGAGGTGGGCTGGTTGGAATAACCACCGACGGCCGCCATGGCCCACGCACAATGGTCCACTGAAGGACTAAGTGCGGAAACCAAACCCATAACATAGAACATAGAACCGTTGGTCCCGGCTGTCATTCGTGGATCTTTGACAGTCGTTACGAGTAGTCAGAAACCCGAAAGACTGACAACCAGTCTTACCAAGGGATATCGTATTACCCAGTAACTGGGTTGTGGAGGTCAGATAGGCAGTCGCTCCATGTAAAATACTGGTATTCAGCTGCATCCGGTTAGACTGGAAGCCGACCCCAACGTAGTTGGGAAAAGGCGGGCGGGCAGATGATGATGATATTGTGAATGTGAGGACTATGTGGTTCATTATTATGTTTTTCTTTCTCTGTTAGAGTTAATGTTGGTCTGGCAGTTTTAAGTACTCTATGTGGCCTACCCAATTGTCCTTCCTTAGGTTTTGTTGATCTCCTCAAGTTTTGAGTTAACCAGGTTGACCTACACGATTACTAACTGACAAATGCTTGCCCTGACTGGACTGGTCCGCTCAAATCTGTGTGGTACTTTCCTCAAAAGACCATCTCTGACATCAATCTACATAGTCTTCACATGATCTGACAAGGATATACGGAGAGTTAGCTAGTTTGTTATTAGGGTTCCGTACCCAAAGGGTAAAAACGGAACCCTATTACTAAGACTTCGCTGTCTGTCTGTCTGTCTGACACCAGGCTCTATCTCAAGAACCGCGATAGCTAGACAGTTGAAATTTTCACAAATTATGTATTTTTATTGCGGCTATAACAACAAATACTAAAAACAAGATAAAATAAATATTTAAGGGGGCTCCCATACAACAAACGCGATTTTTTTTGCCCTTTTTTGCTCGATATCAAAAATGGTAACAGGTAGGCACTTGAAATATTCACAAAATACTCAGTTGTATTTTAACTTTAATAATAAATAATAAAATTAAAATAAAATAAATATGTAAGGGGGGCCAAATTATGTATTTTTGTTGCCGCTATAACAACAAATACTAAAAACAAAATAAATTAAATATTTAAGGGGGGCTCCCATACAACAAACGCGATTTTTTTGCCCTTTTTTGCTCGATATCAAAAATGGCAACAGGTAGGCACTTGAAATGTTCACAAAATACTCAGTTGTATTTTTACTTTAATAATAAATAAAAAAATTAAGGGGGGCTCCCATACAACAAACATGTTTTTTTTTGCGTTTTTGCCTTGTGGTGCGGAACCCTTCGTGTGCGAGTCCGACTCGCACTTGGCCAGTTTTTTATATTTGTACTTCACTAGATAGCCGATTAAATGAAGATGTCTTTCCCGTAATTTGTACGCTTAATATCACAGAAATATTTTGAGATAAGTGGTGTCAAAGTTCATGTATGTAAATGATTTTTGGAAATCTAAATATATAAAACACAAAGGTGACTGACTGACATAGTGATCTATCAACGCACAGCCCAAACCACTGGAGGGATCGGGCTGAAATTTGGCATGCAGGTAGATGTTATGACGTAGGCATCCGCTAAGAAAGGATTTTGATAAATTCTACCCCCAAGGGGATAAAATAGGGGATGAAAATTTGTATGAAACTTTGTCAATTTTAAACCGATCGGGCTGAGACTTCGCATGCATATAGCTACTATGACGTAGGCATCCCCTAAGAAAGTATTTTGGTGAATTCCATCCCCATGGGGATAAAATAAGGATGATGGAGGATGTAAATGTATTAGTTTTTTTTTAATAATACTTAACGCGAGCGAAGCCGCGGGCAAAAGCTAGTGGTTAATAAACTTCTTCTTTTAACTGTTTTGGAACATTTGGTTACATCGAAATATTTATTAAAAGTAACAGCCGGTCGATTCTGAAAAAGTCTCACCGTGAAAACTTAGGTGAAGTGAGTTTGTTTTTGCTAGGAATTGACACTATCGACAGCTCACTCCACGCCCGCTTCACCTAAGTTTTCACGGTGAGATTTTTACAGAATAGCACCGCAGGTATCCAATGCAATAAAAGCCATTCAATTCGAGAGATTAGAGGACAGTGATATTTAGTGACGACTTCTGAGAAAATATCAAAAATACATAAAATTTGAGTTTTCTCGGATCATGAATTTTCGCGTAGACTTCATGGGGTGCTTGATTTATTGAAAGGAATACGTCAAATTACAAGTCAGCCTGCATAAAGGTCACAGTTTAGAGGACACATTTTCAAAATTATTTCCTTAGCGTTCACTTTTGCTATAAAGGAATACTTGTGCAAAATTTCATGGTTTTAGTCCCAGCGGTTTAGACTATGTCACAGGTTTAGGGTGTGTATATGGTTTGTGTGTATTGTGGCTGTGTGTCTGTCAGTGAATGATGAATGAATGACATGATTTATAAGTTGTAGTCGGTTAAAAATAGGTTCTTACCTGTGAAACTACTCAAAGTGTATAGCGGAAAAAACTTATTTTTGTCCATCATACTCCATTCTATCGTGGTGATCAACTGCGGGGGCGGAGTCTCCACCATCGTTGCAGCCATATCAATTGCCCTACCCTCAAATATACTTTTTTTTATCTCTCTCTAAGAGTTCCATACATTAACAAACATAATCTATACAATTATTTCTTTGGTAACCATTTAATATACTTTTTAAAAACGATCTATTTATTGTATTTTGAATACAGATCAACAATGGAATCAACTGTCAACTAAATTGTATAATAATAATTAACGAAAATAAATATTTTATTTTTATAATTAATTTCACTATTGTTTTCTTCTATAGAGACTAGATCTCTGAGTTAGCTATTTTTTTTTAGTTTTTTTTTTTGCTTATATTATTGTTTTTAACTTTTTCGTGTCACTACTTCAGTTAGCTATAACTAAGTGATTTTATGTATGTCGAAAAGTAATTGATTTATCCTATATATAGGTTCTTCCATGATTTTTATTCAGGTGTTTGTCGCTGCTCACTTGACCTGAAAATATAGAAAAAAATAACTATTAGGGGTTGTAATGGCAATCATATCATTTGGTTTTAATATTTTATTTTCAATAGATTCTTTTGTATTTTGTGAATGTGGGAACGTTGTAGGCCTTGTACACAGTAGATTTGTAGACCAATTAGCACTGTAATTTGAAAACCTTGTAAGAGCCAATTATTTTTAAAAGAGTAAACATGTAGTTTCTTGCCGCCTCTTCTCCATAGGAAACAACCAATTGGAACCGTGCAAGAGTGGCGTGCATTGGTTTTCAGAATAGGTAGGCAGGCACTAGGCCAGGTCTAGTCTAGGCAGACGTGGTCAGTACCTATTAAAAAAAAAATACAGCCGCCATCTTGGATTTTCATTTTGACTTCACTATCCGCTTTAGCACCCTTGAAAACCATAAAAACGACACTCATAATTTAAAAATTTAAAAAAAATTATTTACTGAGTTTCTTAACTGTGGGGCACACACACTAAAATGTAATTGACAGGCTTATCGACGCCTTACGAGTGAAAACCTCGTAAGTGTAAAAGAAGTAACTGCTGCTAGAAGTAGCTGTAAAATTTTTGTACGGCGTTTTTTATATATTTTTTTTACCGACTTCAAAAAAGGAGGTTCTGTATACTTGTATGTATTTTTATATCCAGAACTGTTCGATACTAAAATATTGTCCGAAATGGATAAAATGCTATTTACATTCCCGAGGTTTTCACTCTAAGGCGACGTTATGGTGATTTATCGAGGTAGGCACTGTTTATATGCCTTTATGCAATGCACGCCACTGCCGTGCACCTAGCTTCTGACGTTTCATAAGTGCCCATGTTGGTCACACACGATAGACAAGCGCGGTCGGTTGCTGCTCTCATACAAAATGTTTGGTATTTGGTGCCAAACTCATACATATACCATGTATGAGTTTTGCAAGTCATGAAATTCATGAATTGATTTTCAGTACTTCCAAACTCAAATAGCAGCCATGGGGTTAACTATAGATCTATGTTGTAATAGTTAGATCATGCACGGGATGTTATATTCAATTAAATGTTGGTATTTTTTAATGTTGTGCTCAAAACACTTGTCATAAAAATATAATTTTTGGCATTTTCAATCTCAATAGCAGCCGGGGGGTTATGTATTCGAAAGTAGCTCTGTCTGTCTGAATGTTACCTTTTCATGCCTAAACCTCTGAAGGGATTTCGATAAAATTTGGCAGAGAGATAGATTGCATCCCAGGGAAGGCAATAGGATAGTTTTTATCGACATACCTCGCGGGCGAAGCCGCGGGCAGAAGCTAGTTTTGAATATTTTGTTGAGCTGCGAAAACTTACCTAGACCCACTACAAACACAAAACAAAATTATAAACATATTTTTTCACTATCATTACATAACTCTGACAAGAATTTTATACAAAAAAACCGAACTACTCAATATAACTCATATTTATTACAAATTACACTTGTGTCCTTAATAAAAAAATCATGACCTAAACTGTTCAATCAAACATACAACTACATATTATGAAACATATAAAATACAATGTAAGGTATACACGCACAATGGTCAACTTGAAGGACTAAGTGTGGAAACCAAACCGATAACATAGAACATAAGGAATAAAAACAAAATCCAGTTAAAACCAGCGCACAATCGCAATAATTATGGCAATAAAACAATATTAGAAGGTGCACGGCTGTTCAATAGTTTACCGGAAGATATAAACAAATCAAACGCAGATTAAGGCAATACATCACAACATTTGAAAGAACATAAAACAGAATAATTATGCTAATATAATGTCTCCAGCAACCTAGAGGTAGGTACTAAATTATGGTAATAGTTATAATCACATATAAGTATCTCAATAAAAGCAAACTGCTATTTTTTAAGTTCATAAGAGAAATAAAGTTCTAAACCCATATCTAACTTTGTATACCATAGTGTATTTTTATCTCTCTCATTGAAAATAAATAAACTTTTGTCTGTAACTGCCCAGTTTTTGTCGGAAATAATCACCTTTTTTTTGTGGCCCCAAGGACTTATGTCATACAGCTTATGTACGTGATTCTGAATTCCTACGTTTTTTTTTAAAGAACATGCATAGATGTGAAAAATCTTGTTTTGTTCGAGAATTTGTTAACAACCTTCAGTCTGTTATAAAAAGACAAACAAATAAAGTAAAGTCGTGCGTTGCAAGTTGTGTTTTATATACGTAATACGAGCCTAGCCATGACACTGACTAAGAATTATAGAAATCAATATTAACCGATAAAATATTTATAAGTCACTACCCTAGCAAAATCAAGTTTCACGGCGATCAAAAGACAATAATAAAATTAATGATATGATAATGTCTCGGTACCTACAGGGTAATATCAATAAAATGGAAATTATTATATTTTCTTACGACGATCATGTGAATACTCACGCAATGCTTATCTCGATATCCATAACAGATGTAGGTAAATAAATCACTTAAATAACAAGATAATCACTGAAAACTGCCTTGGAGTATGTTTTATGTAATAATTCACCCAATTTAGATAATTACACCATGGAAAAATATGCCTTCGCCCTTCAATAATGTCAGCTGATTGGTCGCCCATGTTGGTTCACAGACTATCTACACATATTTGTAGATATGGATACTAGTCTTTTTATCTTATTCAAGGTATCATTACCCGACTGCGCCAGAAGGAGGGTTATGTTTTTCGAATGTATGTATTTTTATAATCAAAGTTATAAATAAACCAGTGATAGACAGTGCTTCCTCATCGTCGCAGTTTATCTGAATGAAGTGAGTGTGCTGGTGATTGGTGTAGTTTGTGGCCCTGACCTTATGCTAGGTACACGCGGAACGAATTAAGGACTTAACTTACCAGCCAAGTCGCTGGCGACTAAATGGTCTAAGCTTGCGACTAAAGGCGCTGCGTGTGTCCTAGTAGTAAAGCTAAAACTGTGAATAAACTTGAACCCGCAACACGGTAGACAAGTGTCACCGTGACACTTTCAATATCTTGTTTTATATTTTGTCTACGGATTTGGCTTACATTCCGAATTGCGCTGTAATCGATTTGAGCATACACCTGTTCCGAATTAGTTAATAACGTCATAACGAGAGGAGGTCATTTTTAAGTAAGCGATGATAGTGCTTGACACTATCGATAATTTGCTGTCGAAAAAAAAAAAAAAATCTAAGTGAAATCTAAGTGAGCTTTTTAGGGTTCCGTTTCCAAATGGCAAAAAACGGAACCCTTATAGATTTTTTTACCTAGCTCTTTTCTATTTACATTTTTATCATATTTACGTACTTATCGATAAAACAGATCAATTATTCTTTTTAAATAGGTAACATAGGATTTCAAAGTCAGTCTGTAAGGATTCATTGCCACGGTACAAGAACTACCTCAGTGGTCTTTCACCCGCCCTTGGGCGGTGCAAAATAATTAGTCAGAATAAAATACTCATAAAGTCGATATCGATATTTGTTTCTTGGCTGTCACAGCCCTCATTTTGTAACAGTGTGGCCAATTTTTAAATTAAAATTACGTATTTTCGGGATAAGTTGATCCGCAAATATTTTACAGTATTGAAGAATAACGATATAAGAGAATTGTGATAGATTTGTGGAACAGAAGTTTGATATCATTAATTAATTATTTAATAATAAATTGCAATTTTTAAAGGGTTTAGTAAAAAAATACCTATTTTAAAGTAAAAAAAAATATTTGCAAACAGTAATAAATAGTAATTAGAATAACAAATGCGAAATAAAAGTTTGAAATATTTGTCAAGCTCTGTAAATTACAACTTAGAAAATTACCCTAAATTAGATCTTGTACGATTTGGTGGCAACACTTATTGACCGACAAAGTTTCTTGATTTTTTACTAATTTATTGCGTATTATGTTGATATTAAGACAAAATAATACTTACAAATGGAAAGTAACGTTATCCTTTTGTTTACAAGATGTTTCCGATCTCTTTTTACTCGGAAAAACACTGCGATTCGGCATTTTTCACTCACGTTCGCTCCGCGCTGCTGTGATTTGCTGAATGACGTGGAATGCGCGGCAACTAGTTTTATGTAACCGCTATGACCGGCGGTCTCGTACCTTTGGCAGCAGGGATCTCCTGACAATGGCGCCTCCAGTTGGTTTAATACTCAAAGTTCCGATTACGCCGACCAATCCGACCATGCTCTGAGCGCTGTCAAAAATGACAGTTGTGCTGATTTGTTTTGAGCTTGAGCCGCAATTGGTCTGTTATCTTTAAACTAACATTTCCGAAATCTTCTGCTTCTGGTTACAGTCGCCACCTACCAAAAGAAGAAGAAGACCCCACACAAAATGTTAGGAAAAAGTCGTTCCATTAATTTGGCTACAATTTTGGGGCAATATAGCCTATAACATGAAGATTGAAAGTCTACAGAGATGCAAAAAAAAATAATGGCTCGTTTAAGAAATATGTATAGCTATTTTTATGTTGAAGTCAGGAAGATTATAATAAATTATGATAAAGTTACTGTCAAAATATAAACAAAAAGCAATTACATCGATCACAACAAGTTTCAATCCATAATAAATAAACATGTGCATGTCAGCATGTCATTCATCATTGCAATCAGCAATATCTGTCGGACGACTTGTCTAATATTTATGCGAAATGTGTGTAATATATCTCTGCCTACCCCTTAGGGGATACAGACGTAGGAATAAGTTTTTAAACCATAAAACATTACTTAGGTAATTGAAACTTGTTTTAATTGAAGGTACTGACACACATGCTCATTACTAGCATGCTCAAACCAATCGGAGCACGCGAAACTCACGTGACTTTGATATTCGCATGCTCCGATTGGTTTGAGCATGCTAGTAATGAGCATGTGTGTCAGTACCTTTACTCTTTTTACTCCTAGCGGAGCACAACACAGGCCGTCAGGCAACATTGGTCGACTAAACTCACAGAACACTATACTCCTAAACTACTGTCAACTGTCAAAAAGTGATTGCTTTTATATAGTGCATAGTTTAAACTTTCGTAAATTGTTGAATTGAATTGATTCGTCTTCAAACCCAGAAAAATGGTATGTTTAAGTCGTTCCTCGTGTGATTTACACATAACTGCCGTCTATTAATACCTAATTACTTTGTTACAGGCGCGTTATTTCAAGGAACAAGATATCGATGGTACGTCCTACTTTCTTTTATCATCTGCTTAAATTTGATAAGATTTTACATGATATTATGAATGAATCAACCCTTTACTTCAAATTCTTTTGAAAATAGAAGCTTCAGAAATCAATTTTGTTCGTCATTCTGTATTTTAAGCGTACGATAAGTTTGAGTAAATTCAGTGTTTACCGTTAGTAGAATAACGGATGTTATTGACGTTTTTCTATAAGTAGAGAAAGTTATATCCACAAAAATTATAGGGTCTGATTTTTCAATAGTCGGGTAACTTATATCTGTAGAATAAATGTGACGGTGTGATATCATTTCTATACAAAAGCTGTCAAACAGCAACATTTATTCCTCAGATAAAAACAGGCCAAGTGCGAGTCGGACTCGCACACGAAGGGTTCCGTACCAACTAAACACGTTTGTTGTATGGGAGCCCCCCTTAAATATTTATTTTATTCTGTTTTTTTAGTATTTGTTGTTATAGCGGCAACAGAAATACATCATCTGTAAAAATTTGAACTGTCTAGTTATCACGGTTCATGAGATACAGCCTGGTGACAGACGGACAGACAGACAGTGGAGCCTCGGTTGGAGTGTAGCCTTAGGGGCACATTGGCGTGAAATTGTTCTCCTTAAATTCAAGAAAGTACCTTCCCGTGGTTGCATGCTGCTGTACTAACATACAAAGCTATGGTAGCATGCCACCACGGGAAGATATTTTCTTGTTTCATCCTTTTCAGTACTCAGGTTTTAGTTTTTAAACCTATTATTTATTCTATCTAGAATTCCTCAACAGCAACCCGGTTTCTGGATTTGTGCCAGGGTGAAGGCAATAAGCTCACCCCTATTACGTGGCACTTGAACATAACTGGTGAATTCTGGTTGCTAGTATACCCTTCGGACATCACAGGCGTGATGTTTTTTTTTTGTATCACCGCACGTAACATTTCACAGAGTAGTCCGATTTTGATAATCTATTTTGGTCGGGAAGGGTATACTCTCTGAGGTGGCCCCATTGTCATCAAGTTGGAATCTGATGAGAGGATCCCATGGTAATCGAGGGAAACCCTAAAATTTTATAGGATTGGGTATTTTTTAAAGCAACTTAAGCATTTTTAGATATATCTTCAACCTATTTTGTAATAAGTCTTAAATATTTGCAGAATTTCGTGAATGTTTCTACCTGTTTGCGCGTTCCGGGCAGATCACATCACTTGATGAGCTCACTGTTGTTATGAGATCTCTTGGAATGAGCCCCACCATTCAGGAGTTAGCTGGTAAGATTATTATGTATTATTCTTTGGTAAGTCACTCAGAAAAGTTGCTTAAATGGAATTGGGCTGGACACATCTGCCGCATGTCAGACGATCAATGGGCTAAACTTACGACCCCGTCGGGTCCCGCTTAATGACAAAAGACATTGCGGCAAGCCCAGACGGAGATGGCGGGATGAGCTGGACTCCTTTAATAAAAATTGGTCCTTGGCAGCTCTGGACAGAGAGAGGTGGAAAGAGAGTAGGGAGACCTTTGTCCAGCAGTGGAACATTAATTCTATACTGCCTACTAATAATATAAAGTTTGTGAGTATGTATGGATGTTCGTTTCTCTTTCACGCAAAAACTACTGAACGGATTTGGATGAGATTTGGCACACAGATAGTTTATAACCAGGATTAGCACACAGGATACTTTTTTATCCCGATATTTCCCATACTTCCCGTGGGTGTCGTAAAAGGCGACTAAGGGTCGTACCGGAGAATGGGCAGCAGCGTTCTCTATGCATTCCACCACCATACTATACTGCAATCGCCAACCCGCCTGCCAAGCGTGGCGATTACGGCAACCCCCCCCCCCCCAACTTGGGGGAGGCCTATGTCCAGCAGTGGACGTCTTTCCTTTTGGGGGAGGCCTATGTCCAGCAGTGGACGTCTTTCGGCTGAAATGATGATGATGATGATGATGATTCCCACGGGACCGAAACTTATGCGGGTGAAACCGCGGGGCGCTGCTAGTATCCACATAAATGAAATTGGAATAGGAATATGGGGAAATAATTGCGTAACACACTTTCAATCACAGTCTGAATCAATTTTAAGGATACTGCTAATCCATTGCTTCATTATGTTCGAATACTTTGTCTGCTCAACGACGTAAATAACGCAATGAATGTTGTCGAACTGTCAAAATTAAAGTTACTGCCACTGACAGCGTGTAAAGGCCTACGCAGACTAAAAATGTAAACAAATATGAATTAATGGAAAAGTAACTTTAATTTCCTACACAATAAAGTTCAGTTTACGCTGCAACTTCAAACATTTTTGTAACTTTTTCAATAGTGTTAGTCACTCTGAAATCAAATTATTTGTCATTGAAATAAAGTTGATATTTGTTTAACTTGAAATAGGCTGGCTACGTCCATACCAAATTTTATCAAAATTGGTCCAACCGCTTTGTGTGTGAAGAAGTAGCAAACATACAACAAACACTCACAAACTTTCGCCTTTAAGGCCTACGCAGACCAGGACGGCATGGCCAGGGATTTTCTCGTCAGTCAGCGCACACAGCCGCTTAGATACCGCGGCATTCCAGCGGCTTCCCCGCTTCTCTACCCCCGCCGCCTCACCCCGCGGTATATCACAACGAGCGTCGGAGTCCTTGGCATGCCGTTGCCTACCGCAGGAAGCCACGGCATCCCGCCGCGGGAGCCCGTGGCGCGTCTTTCAATGCCGTGCAATGAAATCCCTTTTGATGCTACGGCATCATTTTAAAGCATATCAATTTATGTCGTATTTCTATATCGATACGTTTGTATGTCCGTTAGTAAAAAAAAGTAATTTAAAAAATAAAAAAACCCGACTGCGAAACTGAAAAGCTACAAACAAGCCCATTTTAAATTAAATAAAAGTTGGAAGCAGGCGGGACCCATAAATTACTTTTTTATTTCCAGCTTTTTAGTTTACAAATGTGAAAGATTTCGCAAACGATTTAGTTCTTGGTACGTGTTTTTTACGATTTGTCACTTCGAATTACTTTTAAGTTTTAACCATATAAGTTATATATATTTTTGTAATCACCTTTTAAACCCCTTTATTTTGATACCCCATAAGACAGGGCTCGAGAAAAAAATTTTTTTTTTGAAGACATTGCGCCAATAATCGGCCATTTTAATTTTTTTTTAAATTTTGATATCCCCAGTGTCACTCTCACAATTAAGACGAATCTAACGGCACCTCTCAAGCTGAAATCGATCAAGCCGTTTAGGCTACAGAGCGTGCCAAAGAAATACATACATACACTCGAAAAACATAACCCTCCTTCTGACGCAGTCGCAGACTTGACAGAATACTAAAAACAAAATAAAATGAATATTTAAGGGGGCTCCCATACAACAAACGTGTTTTTTTCGGCGTTTTTGCCTTGTGGTACGGAACCCTTCGTATGCGAGTCCGACTCGCACTTGGCCAGTTTTTTTTCATTATTTTTTTCCTTTAGCCTATACTGTCCTACTGCTGCGCAAAGGCGTCCCCCACATTCTTCCACCTTTCCTTGTGCTGCGCCTTCTCCGTCCAATCGGTTAGGGTTAGGTACTAAAGGTTTCTTGCCCATTCTTCCCCATACGAAAACTACCTTTTGGAATGGGCGACTAGAATCAATGACAGGTTTTTCATTCCAGTATTAAAAAAAAAATAGTTTCCAAGAACCCTGAAGATGGCGTTGAACTGACTACGTTACTAGATGCCAAAGTCAAAACGCTTGGAAAAAAAAAACATTGCGTCACGTCATATACGCTCGTTGAGTGACAGTTTCGTTTGCTTTCGTTTTACGATCTCAAAATTACATCCAAGTGAATTAATAAAAAAATTATGTGACTTCCGTTCCTTGCAGTAACTTACCAAGTTCAGCGCCATCTATCCAGCGACTAGGGAAGCGTTAAAAAAAAAGAAAAAGAAAATCCCTCATCCTATTTTATCGTAATTTTTGACGTTCGAAAGTGCCTTTTCTGTGCCTATTTGAAATAAATTTTTGACTTTGACTTTGAACGAGTCCAAATCGTCACGCCAGCGTTGCTTAAGGGGCTTACAGGACCTAAACGCAAAAAACGCGAGTTTTAGAAACAATAAAAGTGTATGATCGACTACAGCAAACAAAATCAGAAAAACATGATATTCTTCAGGATATATGCTAGGTAGATAGTGTGTTGAAAACATAATACAACTAATTTGATACGATAGAAAAAAACCATGAAGATACCTACAAAAACTTTCTTTTTACAATAAAAACATAAGTACTACTAAACATACAATAATTCCGATTTTTTGTCAGATTAGGTATTCTACAAGCAACATACTAAAACACTAGTGTTTTTAATTTTTTAGTCCAAACAATAGATTTTTTGTAATTGAATAATTGCTTCATATTTTGCAATCAATTAACAGCGTTGTGTCATCGCGCTTCTCTTTCTTTTCTATGCAGTCCGACAGTGACCGCGCTTTTTTTTTTTTGCGGATGGGAAATCATCAAATGACTCCTCCCGCTCTGGGTGGAGCAGAAGGGAGTGTCAGACTCTTACTGACTAAAACCCACCCGTGTTCCTTCCTTTGCCCTTTATGTTCCGGGCCAGCGGTAACCCTTTCGGACAATCCCGCTGACCCGGCAGGCTTCGGCCCTAAGGGGGCCCCTCCTCGATGCTGACATCTCTTTGAGGCACGCGTGGAACACGTACGCGCCGTCCGGCACGGGCCTCGTCCTGATCGGACGGTGAGCTACCCATTACTCTCCGCCCGCAGCCACCGACCGCGCTTTAGGTCATGTAAGCCCCTTAAGCCTATTTATTTATTTAAATTTTTTTTTCAGGTTATTTGAAAGGAAAAGGTGGCAAGATGTCTTTCGCTGACTTTTTGGAAGTTATGCATATACATTCTAGAGCTGAAAATCTACCTAATGAGGTAAATATACCTAAGTTATTTGAAATGAAAGTGTTTAATGTGTATAAATGGTATCGGAATCACTTTTATAGTACGTCATATAAAAAAACCGGCCAAGAGCGAGTTGGACTCGCGTACCGAGGGTTCCGTACAAATTTGTAGATCAGCAACTACGAATTTACGGTTTTCGGATTTTTTTCCTTTATTTGTGCTACTTGACATTGCTCCTTGGCAAATTTCATGATTCTAGGTCAACGGGAAGTAGCCTATAGGTTTGATTCCCTTGCGAGTGTCAAAATATGCGGCATAAACGGAACATAACCGCCCGTATCTTTTGATTGTGTTGACTTAGGAGTAGTGGATGCAGTGCCGGTTCCTTCTTCAGAACCGGGACTGGATTTTCGGTATTGAACTTGGAACCGGGATTACCCGGGAAATTCGGTACTTACGTACAAATGTCGCTATTAATTTATTGTATGAAGGGCACGTGTGCGTGCACACTACATGTTGAAAAATGAACTTATTACAAATTTGGATTGGTGCAGTTAATAAAACTATGTATTATTCGTAAATCTATAATTGACAATAATCATCAGAACACAATCACAACCGAATTTAAATGCTGTTTTGAGATCAAATTAGGAAAAATTATCAAATAGAACTTAAATTCGAGGTATATTTTGAATTAGAAATAAGCCTTTTTTCGTCACGTAATCACTTTGTATACGACGTATTAATAAAAATGTTAGTGTAATGCAAGGCAAATAAAATTGTATGGCGCGAACATTCTCAGTATTTTCAATTTAAAATGTTTTATATGAACATTATTGTATAAAAAAGTAGTTTATTGAATATAATTTGTTACTTTATATTGAAAAAAAGAAAGAAAATAATAAAGTACCTACCGAAAGTATCGAAAGAACCTGGACTACGGGACGATGACCCGGTGCCGGATTGCCGTAAAAATCCCGGGTCTTCCCGGTATTTTCGAGACCGGGATTTCCCGGCAGAATGCCCTACTTAGGAGTTTGATTTTTTCACTGCTTCGAGGGATTGCAGCACCCATAGTATTTGATATTAATTTCAGGCTGATAACTCCACACGTTCATGAGAAAAAGGCTCTTGACAGACGGACAACGAAGTGATCTTATAAGGGTTCCGTTTTTTCCTTATGAGGTACGGAACCCTAAAAAGAAAAAATATGCTAGACCAGGTGTAGGCGGGCCAGGTTCAAATTAAAAAACTAAAACATACTGAATTATTTTAACATCTTTATTTATTTAGTTATTATATAGTTGTTACAAATCATACTAAAAGTAAGAGGGCAATTATTTTGAGCTCGAGGATCCGGATACCTGACGTACGAAATACTTGACGCGACTGCTCGTAACAAAGACTTCAACCTGAGTGCGCGGGGGAGGGGCGCAGTGTGCGTTACAGTTACCGGCATGTAACTTGGCAAGAGATTTTCGTAGTGGGGGAAGTTCGCGCATATAAAAATGTATGAAATTGTGCGTGCGCAAACTTCCCCCACTACAAAAACTCTTGCCAAGTTACGTGCCGGCAACTATAGCTGCACGGACGAAATAGAAGACGACTTCGCGCGCGCTCGAGAGAGAGAGAAAAGCATAACTAACACTCTCTCACTCGTCTTGTCAGGCGCTACTCTTGAAATTACTTTTAAGTAAAGCGCGCGTATTTTTAAACCTGCGTAGAGGCATTGAGTGCAGTCTAAAATCTCTAAAAAACAAGATTCATTTATCTGTGATATATTGTGATCGCGGGCCGTATCGAAATGGCCCGAGGGCCGGATTCGGGTCGCGGGCCGTATCTTTGACATGACTGGTCTAAAAGATGAACAAATTAAGTATCTTGACTTGGCTCACAAGGTTGTCGACATGGATGTGGACTCGGCGACCGTTGTGCCGATAGTCGTGACAGCAAATAGGTTAATAGACAAGAGCCTTGACCAACACCTGAGGAGGCTCTCGTTGGGCAGCTGGATCAAGGGCTTGATTCAGTAACCGGTACTTCTGGACACGGCTCGCATTGTCAGGAGGTTCCTCTCTCTGGAGCCCTGACCGCCGGTAGCTTGGACCCTGTTCGCGATACCGGTGGGCTACTATTCTATCATTTTTTTTTCTTTTTGTTTATAATAATATTTACAAATGTAACTTATTTGTATTAGGAACACGCGTATATTAAAATCAAGATAAATACAACTTTACTTTAACCAAATCTAAAAATAAAAAAATTAAATCCTAACTTAACTAAAACTATACAGAAACTAAAAAAAAGCGTCGAAAAATTCATCCGCATCGCTGTCGACTGGTAATGTACCCAAGAGACTGGCGGCATTACCACGTTGTGTGGCGATGCTTAGCCTCTGGCCAAGGTAAAAGCCAGCCCTGTATTTGTATTTAAGGGGAATGCTTCAACCAGCCCGCGAAATTCAAAATTTCTTGCGTTTTTGCAATTTGCAGGCCAGTGCTAGGTTGTATGTTGATTAAAATATTATTCGCGGCTGTAAGACGTATGTAGTTACAGAATTATAATCATCAAAATCACCAATAAAACCCTCCAACTTCATAAAGGTGTAAGAACAAAAAAAAAAAAACAGAAAAAGTAATTCCTACAGCTTTATGAACTTAGAGCGTTTTATTGATGATTTTGATGATTATAATTCTGTAACTACATATTATGTCTTACAGCCGCGAATAATATTTTAATCAACATCTGCAAATTGCAAAAAACGTAAGAAAATTTGAATTTCGCGGGCTGGTTGGAGCATTCACCTTATGAAATAAAAGAAAATAATGTCTAATACTTAGACAAAGAAAAGTATAGACGGCGGGTATCTCCGTTTCATTTCCACAAGAAAGGGATAAAGTATTGAGTTATTATAAGTAACAGAAAAGGATAAAGCTATACTATTTCCGTCTCTCAGTGCGTGCCACTTTTTTCAAGGCAGCTACTCATGTAGCCTATGTTAGTTAAGTTAGTTTTTTGTCTCATGTGTGGCCACGCTACCCGATGCTCTATAGCTTTCTTACTCTAAGGTCTAATAAGAAGCCCGAGGTCTGGATTTATCTCGGCCAGTTCAGTTATCTCCTACTTTCCGAGGTGATCACACCATCCGCCACCACCCGCCTGATCACACCATCTCCCTTTCACTACCGAACTACCAGACGTACAAGTAGCGGCACGTAAGTTGGCAAGAGTTTTTGTAGTGGGGGAAGTTTGCGCACGCACAATTTCATACATTTTTATATGTGCGAACTTCCCCCACTACGCCTAAATCTAATCTCTTGCCAAGTTACGTGCCGGTAAACTATACTGCTCTTTCACTACCGAACTACCAGACGTAACTGCTGGGACCAGGGTAACATATGTAATACGGACTGGTGTCCGCAACTCCACGTCAATGCGCGTATTTTGCGTACGGATGGGAAAACTGGATGACTTTATGTACTAACCTGTTAGCATTATTTTTAGGTAGTGAATGCATTCAAGGCAGGTGATGCTGAAAAGAATGGGGTGATCCCAGCGAGACAACTGAGGAACTTGCTGCAGAACTGGGGCGAAGGTCTATCAGCCAGAGAGGTATAATAAAATTGTTCATTTCGTCATCTGTCTAGCCTATAGGTTCTCAACGTGAGCGATGACGCCCCCTCGTGGCGTTTGAGACTTTCTGGGAGGCAGTAGAAGACCCAGAGAAAATTATATGTATATGAGTTATAGACATTTTCCTTCACCGTTTTGAGAGCAGTGGGAACGTTCAAGTATTACGTAACGCAATTTGTGGGGTGGGGGGGGTCTTGTAAAACGTTACGGTGCGTTACAGGGGCGGGAGGGGGTATTGCAACAACGCGTTACGTAACTTTTTTTAAAAAACTAGGAAATTAAAATGTCCCAAGTTGGCAACCCTTTTCGTTTATGTTTTACGGAAAATCCCGCAAAATTCGCAAAGGTTGCAAAATTTATAGTTTTTTTTTTTAAGTGACGCAACATAATAATTGTGACTTTTAGGTAAAAATGGTCACTTAGATGTTACGTAACATTGAGGGAGGGGGAGGGGGGGTACAGAAAAACGTTACGATGCGTTACATGGGGGGCAGGGAGGGTCCAAAAACTACAAAAAATGCGTTACGTAATACTTGAACGCTCCCAGTGCTGATTTTTTTTTTTGCTGAATGGGCGCGCTCTTGACTTCGATCACGCCTGATAGATATAGATGAATGATGAAATAATTTACACAAAGTAAAGCGCCTGTCTGGGTTCGAACCTACGACCTGCAACTCGTAAATCGCGGCCGTTACCACTGGGCCGCCACTGCTCTCACATTGCAGGAATCACCTTTAAAAAAGGGAAATATTTAACTGGTCTTCTTGAAACTTATTCGCCTTCTTAGAATGGAAAAAATAATTAATGAACCTAGAATAACTTTTTGCGCTTCTAATTATGCACACGTTTTTTAAATAATTGAGTCTTTTTTTTTTCTTGCTTTTTCTAACAGTTGGTCGCAGTAAGTAAGCTAGGGTGAACGGTTTTGTTAGAACTGTGACCAACCGCGCGCGAGCCAAGCGAGCGAAGCGAGCAGTGCCGCGGTAGCGATGAGCTAGCGCTACATCCAAGTTTATCGCAGTTTCTTGGCTATTTAGTATTTTTAAGAATACAAAATAGGAATTATTTGAGAAAAACAAAAGGAGGCGCAATAATAGTGAACAATAATATTTTAGGGGCGCAAAATGAGAGTTCTAAGAGGTTCTATTAACCCTCTAACCGCTTGTGTCGCATTTATGCGACACATTTCCGTGCCCCTACTGCTCGTGTCGTATTTCTGCGACAGAGAACATGCATGATTTTTTCGTTCTATTCAACGATTGCTCCTCCTTATTTGTTGTAGGTATTATTTTATCGATTTAGGTATTCAGCTGCATCAGGTTTGACTGGAAGCCGACCCCAACATGGTTGGGAAAAGGCTAGGCAGATTATGATGATTATTTTATCGATTTGTAGCCGCGCGCTAGGGGCACGGCAATTGATATTTAGCCAAGCGCTTAAAAGGTTAAATACATGCTTTTAAAAATTAAATGTTTTCTTACAGGTGGACAACATATTCAGGGAAGCCAACGTAACGAATACCGGTATAGTTCGCTATGAAGACTTCGTGAAAATCGCGTGCGCACCTGTTCCAGACTATTATTAACATCTTGACTCTCATTTTACACCATTCATCAATAAATACATGTAGTGGCTAAACGAATCCATACTTAATATTATAAATTCTAAAGTAACTCTGTCTGTCTGTCTGTATGTTACCTTGTCACGCCTAAACCACTGAACGGATTTCGATAAAATTTGGCAGAGAGATAGATTACATCCCGGGGAAGGACATAGGATAGTTTTTATCGACATACCTCGCGTGCGAAGCCGCGGGCGGAAGCTAGTTTAAAATATGTCTTTGTCATATTCAAACGATTAGCATAAACAGCGGGGTAATTGTGTAATACACATAATTGTGTAATCAGTAGCAATGGCTTTCATTTTGACAGTTCAACAACATCCATTGCGTTATTTACGTTGATGAACAGACAAATTTTTAGAACATATGAAGCAATGGATTTGCAATGAACAATTGATACCTATCATCATTTCAGCCGAAAGACGTCCAATGCTGGACATAGGCCTCCCCCAAGCACCTCCACTTCGACCGGTCCTGTGCTTCCCGCATCCAACGGGTTCCTGCGGCCTTCACAAGGTCGTCGGACCGTAATAACCAAGGGTTTTTTGTGCTTGTCATTCTTTAGGGGTTGCCATAATCGCCACGCTTGGCAGGCGGGTTGGCGATCGCAGTATAGTATGGTGGTGGAATGCATAGAGAACCGAGAGAACGCTGCTGCCCATTCTCCGGTACGACCCTTAGTCGCCTTTTACGACACCCACGGGAAGTATGGGGTGGTGCTATTCTTTAAGTCCACACAGCCCACAGAACAATTGATATGAAAAAAAAAAATGTTTCACAATGATTCTGTTTGTGGTTGTCAATGGTCTGTTACGCAATTACGGCGCATAATGATAAATTTTAAATTTTTATAAGCTACGGATCTTTAGAAGGGCGTTGGCCGCCACTTAACGGCCGTCATACCGCTAGGCAGCTAAAACTTAATCTATTGCCATCCCGTTACAGTTCGCGTCAAATAATTTTGCCGCTCTGAAGCTAGGCTTTTCGCTAGCTGCGCTTGCGCGCTGCTGTTTTATTCATAGGAATAACTGCTGCCAGTGGCGTAACTATACCGTTTGGGGCCCGTGGCAAATTCAAGGGATGGGGCCCTCCCTCAATGTAAAGAAGCTCAGGCAACGTTATAGTTTTTTTTTTATTATTAGCACTTCTTCCGCGTACATTTCATATTTTCCCCCGCAAAATTGAACACCTGACTGCTTCTGTCCTTATGTTAGGATCCTCCTGTGCTCATGGCTCTCTCGGGCCGGGGGCCCCTCTGGCTGGGGGCCCGTGGCATTTAGCCCCATGCCACCCTATAGTTCCGCCACTGACTACTGCGCAGTGATTAGTGATTTGTTGCCTACTTCAGAACGGCAAAGTTATTTAACGCGAACTTTACAGACCGTTCACTATAACTTGTCCCTTGCCGTCATGTTGGCACCATAGCTTGCCAAGCTTAGTTCAAAATGGCGACTGACAGAACAGTGCAACCAATCGCGTCACGGGACAAGTTATAGTGAACGGTCTGTACTTGCCAAAACAAAGAAAGAGATTGTGTAGCAGAGGTATTTTATAATACATTCCAATTTTTGTAACGATTTTTCCCGTCCATTAAATATGATTTGTATTTTATATCACGTTATTGTTGTACTATTTATTTATTAAGATTTGAAATAAAAACAACAATATATTTGAAAAACACGTTTTATTTGTCCGCAATTTCATGTCACAATCTGGCCTTTTTTTTTTCTAAGGCTCCTGGCCTACCGCTGGCGATTAACGAGTAGAGCGAGCAACCTAGCAACTAGTAACGAGTTGGCGAGTAGCGAGTGCTTGACGAGTACTATAGGCACCCTAATTATGTGACTAAGGGTGGCTGGACAAAGCTTCAAAATAGCTCGAATTTAACTAGGTCAATAGGGCACTTTATGTGACCGCTAAACACCCTTATTTCAGAATTTGTGACGCTACAGAATCTTAGATAATCGATCGATAACGTGTCCAGCCAGCTTGAAAAACCACGTCTCTCAATCTCAGTAACGGAAGTGATTTTGACGACTTTTTGCATATCAACGGGCGTCACATAAAGTGACAGGCATCGAGCTAAGTCTTCAGGTTGGCACTTCCGAATCTCAATAACGGGAGCGTTTTCGAATATGGTTCCTTTACTAACATTTAGTGACGCAATGTGTGACAGTCATAACGTTTGATTTGTGGCGTCTCATGTAAGGGTTTACGAGAAATCAATAACAACATGGAGCAACTACTTCGTGTGCCAAAAATCGCACCAGCAGCTTACGTTCAAAAATCGTAAGCCGCCACTTTCACGCTCAGTGGCCTTAGTGTGATTTTTTCGACTCACATTCGATTGCGAGCGCGTTAGAATTTTGTATGGGAAATTAGGTTTCTCCTAGTGACCACCAGGTGGCGCTATAAAAATCGAACGTGAGTGAAAAAACTCACACTTAGCCTCAGACTGAGGCTAAGTGTGAGTTTTTTCACTCAGTACACAGGACTGAGGCCCTCAGTCCTGTGTACTGCTGGCTGGGTAAGCGAGAGCGCGTGCTTGTGACGTCATAGTATGTAGTCAAAAATGGCACGTTTGGTTTTAATACAGTTCGTGATACTTGCGTTATCTAGGTCTATCTATGGCTGGTTTTATAGTCACGCCGTTGGGCAGCGCGCGCTTGAAAGCGGTGCACTGTGAAACGAGATTAATGCCGCGTGTTCTGCTGCTGTGAGACGTATCCCGTATCGATGTAGGTAATTAATTTTGTAAACAAATATCTTACGGCGCGTCTCAATGGTGTCACTTTCAGTATATTATACGTGTTTTTTTGATATCCCATAACTCTAGGGGGTCATTTTACTCATCATTATAAACAACTTTTAAATAATTTAAAAACCCTCAACTTAAAGAATCTAGGTAACGAGACTAAAACAGATAAATTCATATGGCAGTCGGGGGACCTCTTAGAATAGAAGGTGTTCCACAGAACGGTCTCCCGACTTCCATATGAATTTATCTGTTTTAGTCTCGTTACCTAGATTCTTTAAGTTGAGGGTTTTTAAATTATTTGATCCTTTTCCAATTACTTACATTTAATTTTATTATTTTTTGTGTCGGGGGTTTTTTAAATTTAAAATTTAATTTTTTATTTCATGCTTTTTGTAAGGACTCCTTAATTTTTGTACTTATTTCATTTCTTTTCTTGCGTTTTAAGGTTCAGGTAATTTGGTGTTTAATCAGGTTCATTATCCGTAAAAAAATAATTATTAATTTATAGTTGAAGAATAATTTTTAAGACTACACAGACTTTTTTGTTTTATTATATCCTTTTTCTAGTTCTTCCTTTACTTATTCAACTTCCGTACAAGTAGGCATTTCATAGCTATTAGATATCTTAGGTATTTCAGATCTAGTTTATAAAATGGGACTGCGACACTATCTGATGTAGAAATACCTATGCTTTTTAAGTGGGATAATTCCATTCGTAATAAAAATAGTCAAACATAGTGGTCGTAGGTACCAGTCATCACTCCACTTTCCTCATCATTCTAGAGCATTGATCAGACAAAAAAATATTTTCAAGTTTTTAGTTTTCATTTCGTTAGTTAATATTCCTCATTCCCTTTCAATATAGTGTACCTAAATTATTCTACTTGTCAAGCCCTTTCATTTGATACCTACCTACCTATATTGAAGGAGTTATGAAAAAAAATATAATTCGCCATTTTGTGGTGGCGGCCATCTTGGATTTGAAATTTGTAACAGCGTACCTATAGTATTCTACTAGTCAAGCCCTTTCATTTGATACCCATATTGAGGGAGTTGTGAAAAAAAAAATTTAATTCGCCACTTTGTGGTGGCGGCCATCTTGGATTTAAAATTTATCATAGTGTACTACTACTACTATTCAATAGTATACTACTATTCAAGCCCTTTCTAATGATACCCATATTAAGGGAGTTGTGAAAAAATTATGTAGTCCGCCATTTTGTGGCGGCGGCATCTTGGACCGATTTTCATCAAACATACATTTTTCATCGAACACTCCCGACTAATTTACCTTTCAAACAAAAAAAAAACAAAATCTAAATCGGTTCATCCGTTCGGGAGCTACGATGCCACAGACAGACACACACACACACAGACACGTCAAACTTATAACACCCCGTCGTATTTGCGTCGGGGGTTTAAAAAAAACACATTATAATAGTGTAGGTACTCTGTGGGCGTCACACTAAAACGCATATTGGCCGTAGAAGCGCACGAGCGGCGCGCGCTCGACAGCGCTGCCGGCGAACAGCGGGCGTTTACTGCACAGAGCATGTAACCTTTTAGTTCACTGTACGCATAGAGCAACACGGGCCACCGGCGGACCGGAGCCGCCGGTGGCCCGAGTTGCTCTATGACTGTACGGCGCTGCTTAAGCGCGCGACTTTGAAACGCAGCTATTACCCCATATATATACATTTTCGAACGCGCGCGCTCCAACGGCGCTACCGAAACGCGTACCGTAAAATGCTGTAACTTTGCCTGGATTTTGACGTTTTTTGTTCGTATCTCTGAACCTATTTACTAATACGGCTTCTAAAGACTTGCAGATGGAAGACAGACCTTATGCCTTGCCAGGTAGAACCCAAATCTATTTAAATCATGCCGTCATTCAGAATTACAAGCACTCAAAGTCGTAGGCAAAGTTGTAGGTAAAAGACACAACTTTGCCTAGAAGGATATCTCAATAAATATATTGTTGATCTTTTTAGTATTTTTTTTCCGTGTACCTACATGAGACATCGTGCTTGTCCCCAGCAGTTAGATTATTGCCATGACGGTAATATATATTTTTTTACAGCTAATAGGCAATGTTGTAGCAGGTACCAGAAACTTTTCATACAAAAATGTCGTTGACTCTAGGGTTGTCCCAAAAAAATACGGATTATTTTCTTAAACTTTTATTCACTTTGTAAAAAAATAAAACAAATTGCTACTTATGAGTAAAATCACAAATGTATTGCTTTTTAGCAATGCTGGCTTTTACGATGTGGGCTTCTTCCTCAGTTGTCAACTCTGTAGGTCGGTTTGCTATGCATGTTTTTTGATTAATTAAAAATGGTCTGACGCGGGATCCCAAATTTCTTTTCCGCTTCGTATGACGAAATGATTTTTTTTCGTACGAGATCTGCAGCAACTTCTGATATTTCTACAGAGTAATCGGCATAACTACGAACTCCTGGTTTTCTCCTGCTTCGTTGTGTATTATTCGGCATTTTTGCATATAACTGCAACAAAGTTAAGACTTACTTAAATACAAAATCATGCCTGTAATCACTCTTCAGTGATTACCCTTCGGTCTCTCACCTCTGCCTCACCCTTACAGGCGATTGAAAACATAACTGTCGAAATAAAAATAAGAATGTTCTATTGACATAAAAAAATGTAACATTTTCAATTGAAGCTCTAACTCCTAGGTTGATACCTGTGTCTCACCCGATTTCGGAACATTAACAATGTATGCAATAAAATTAAAATATCGTAAAATGAAGGGAATTTAGTGCATGCAAGCTCTTGAGTCTCGATATAACCGGGTTCCAAGCTGTGAAAATTTCTTGCAAATATGACATTTATATAGTAAAAATATATCAATATTAAATCCGCCTAGTGACAACCCTAGACCCAGGCAAAGTTGTGTCACTCAAGTTTCCAAAACAGTGCACAACATTCCCTACTAAGTTATTTTAATGAAATCGTGTCCTTTTAATAAAAATATCAAGCAATATGGAAAGTAGATAGTATGTTCTTACCCTGGGATGTTATAGCTGCACGAAAACACCTTTTCTTTAGCTAAAACTTCAAAAGTTACACGACACTCAAAATTTTCACCTACGCGCACCGCAGTGTTGCCAGTAGTGATTGAAGATTTAGAACGCTGGGATGTCTGAAATGGAACGAAATTAGCCGTGAAGGAACGCAAACGAAAAATATATACAACATGTCCCAAAATTCAACGATAAGCCAGCACCGGAGGATAGACCTGCCCATGACTACTCGGGGAAAAAAAGAAAAAAAATATATATCTCTTTTTTTTTGAAGTTATAAAAAAAAAGAAGAAATTCTTAAAAAAGTGAGACCTTTTATGATATTTTTCACTACCATGACCACACTTTTTTAAATATTTCTGTTATTTTTTTTTATAGGCAACCTGAATAGCACTGCTATCTACCACAATTCTTAAAAAATCCAGAATACCTCTAGTTTTTTCACGTAAATTAATGAAACTTAATTTATTCCCTAAATTTTTTGAAGATTTTTACTTTTAATCAACTTTAACTCATCGTGGTGTAAAAAAAAAGTATGAACACTACTATGGCAAGTTTTTTTATAAATTGACGCAACTAATCAAGATTCCAAAATGGTATAATACTCTAGGCAAACAAGTTAAAAAAAAAAATGTTCCTATTATTT